>JARJCX010000081.1:0-707491 GCA_029282285.1 Mycena rebaudengoi
TGGATGATCTCTCCAGGGTAAGGCGGTCGACCTCAATCCTGATCCACTCCATGTCGGATCCCAGCCTGTACCGGTTGTCGGTATTCTGCTCTTTGGCTTTATGCCAGGTCTCTCGGTCGTCGCTCGTCATTTCATCTTCGTTGGCCCATGCACGGTGTATCTCATCATGGCGCTTCTGCAAATCGCGCAAGTGGCGCCTCAAGGTCACCGCCTGCGCACGATGGTAGGCAATCTCCAGGCTTATCTCGTGAGCTCTGGTATTAACAATTTCTCGGTGGGCTGGGTCAACTGTAAACAGAACATTTGGCCCGCGTGAATCCAGCCACGTTATTTCTTCAGTAGCTTGTATCTCGGCCAATACCGCGTCTTGGCCGCGGATGCTTGTACCGAGTACGGGGTTGTCTCGAAGGGCCGAGTGGACGTTCGCTGAGTGCCTGGCCAGGGTATCTTCCTCATCCTCCGGTGGCGCTTTAAGGAACTGACCAACCCATCTCAGGTTGGTGTCGTATTCTAAGGCGGTAAACGGAGGCAGTCCCGACTGCACACGCAATCGGTCTCTAAACTGAACTTCGGCTTCGGCGCTGTCTTCTGAGAATGGCTGGTCGAATGGGATAAGCACACCTTCAGGCAGCTCGAACTCTTCCTGTGCAGGACTCCCCTCGGAAACCCCAATCGGGGAATCGGTGTCTACGGGCAGGGGTGAAAGGGGGGGCGACGGAGAGTCGGGAAGATCAACCTGCATGGGATATAACCCGACGTGTGCCAGATGCTCGCAAACGGAGTACACTCTGTTCAGTACCAGACCATTCTCTGGGGTAGCTGGTACGTGCCGGACCACGAGGGCGCAATGAGAGCAGACTATGCATACAGGCCCGGGGTTGTACCCTCCTAGGGGTGGGGGGGTCTCTTCGCCAGGGGAAGGTGAGTCTTGTCCGCTCACGGAACTGTTTATCACGGATGTCTCCGTGTCGTCATGATAGGACGACTTGTCGTCGTTTTCGGCGATCCGCATCGAGAAGTACCGTACTCGAGGTTTATCTCGCATGGCATTGACCCGTGGATCTTCCGCTGCCCCGAGTAGCTCGTTGAGGTCTGGGGCACTGTTGGGGTCTAGGTCCCCATCTTCCTCGTCCGAGCGAACGGTGGGATCCTGGTAGTCGTATCCCCAATCATCCTCGGATAAATATTCTTCTTCATCGGAGTAACTCTCCATCACTCGTTGAGCGGCGACTTGGGCGCGTTCTCTATATGGCGCGCGCTCCGAATGATTCGGACAGATCTTGCCGCGGGCAATATGGTCCTTCCCGCTGCAGGAGAAGCAGCTCCTGTCTGCCAAGGCGTTGGCTTGGGGTTTAACGACCTCCCTCCTGGCTTGGGGAGTTCGTTCACGAGTATCTCGTTGTTGTGTATCGTCCCGGTAGCGATTAGCTCGCTGTGGTGGTTCTGCATGCGGAAGTTGGCTCTTGGCGCCATATGGTCGACCGTTGGTGCCCGGGGTTGCCTGGGAGGCAGCGTCCGCTTCGCGCTGTGTGTGAATCTCAAGATCGATTTCCCATAGTTGGCGTGCATGCGTGCAAAGTGACTCAAGGTCACCGAATTCAGCTGTCATGCCTCAGCGCATCTTCAGCTCGGTGTTGAGCCAAGTGGGTAGGGCCTTCAAGAAGCGGTCCCGCATTGTGAACTGAGAGGGGGGTTTGATCATACAATCCCCAGTCTCTGTCAAGTCGGTGTACAGGCCCTCGGGGCCTGCAGAGGGCTTCCAACCGACTCTCGCATTGAGCTGTGGATGATTTCACGTATCGGCGATGCAACATGCAGACCACGTCAGTGAACTCCACGGCAAGTCCTCCAGTTTTCCTTGGGTTATCGACTTCCCTGACGAACCATTTTAGGGCCTCCTCGTCCAAGTAGTTCTGAAGTAATGTAACCCAATAGTAATCCAGGTCAGCCCCTCCGCAATTATTAGCCTTCATCCACGCTAATAGTCGCTCTAAGAATACCACGAACGCGTCATGATCATCGGCTCCTCAAAACCGTATCGGATTGTCCACTTTGGGGGCACGGACTCCTGGGGGTAGGTCGATCCTATGCCCCACACGATGATCAATTGTGGTGTGGATTAGCACCTCCATTTCAGCAGCGAAATCAGCTCCAACATCCCGGATCATGTCGCCTGTCCCAGAATGGTACCCTGAGGCAGTGTTGTTCATCCCAACCGGTACGTGCCTTTGCGCCATGGATGCGCTGTCGTTATTCAAGGGCACCGTGTTCTCCCTAGTCAGAATGCTACGCAATTGGGCCGCGTTTCGGGTCCTAGCTGCGGCTAGGTGAAGGTTTTCGCGGGGTTGCGGTAGGTTATCCTCGTAGTCCACGGGGTACCCATTTCCTCCACCGAAGGCGGTGGAGGCACTGCCCACAAATGCCACATGGGTGCGTTCCTTGTTTCTAAGTACGGTGCCAGTGCGCTTATCGAATGATTCTACGCTTTCTCCTGGGTGTCTAGGAGGTATTATCGCGGCGGCGGCAATCTTGATGGGTTCGGGAAGGCCTCGAACGGACATAGACTCTGTATCCACGAGGGGAGGAGCTTCTCGGGGGCGTCAATGCACCCCTCCGTTCCTGTTCATCGTGCTAAGTATTTCGCTTACTTGTGCCATGGACGCTCCAGTATCCTTGACTAATCTCAAGTTGTTGTCCAGGCATCGGTTGAGGCGAGATCGTTGCGCATTAACTTCATCACGCAGCGAGTCTATGCGGCTAATAAATTCATGACACATCGCCTGTATAGTGTCATGTACGTCCTCGGTGGATGCCTGGTGTTCCGCCATGATGGCGGTGGAGGCCAGTATTTGTGCATTAGCCGTCCCAATTACACCTCTAATGGCGTTAAGCTGATCAATTTGCAAGGGTGAAAGATCATCTGGATTAATGTCCAGTGCGAGATCGGGAAGCCCATTGGTCCCTTCAAGGATAGCAGCCTGCGACTCCGACAGAGTAGACTCTGCGCTGGAGGCCTGATCGCCATCGGTGTGGCCGCTAAATAGCGCCAACGGGTGCATGGGGATGCCTGATTCGCCTTCTGACAATGACGAGGCACTCCGTGTGGATACTACGGAGACATCAAGGCGAACACCATGAACGTCCACCAAGAATGGCGCTCCGTCCGGCTCATGATGGAGCGTGTAGCGGGGAAGCATCGGGCCAGGTCTATTCGAGGATGACGTGGCAACGCCCGACAACGACCCGGGTGCTAGTGCCTGCCCGGATAGGATAGTAGGTGCCGAGAAGAACTCGGTGCCTACCGCTGAGGGGTCCTCAGCGGGTTTTGGGGTTTCACTAGCCATTGGGATGGTTGTAGCGGATGTAGTATATCTTTTCAAGAATATAGTTTATCGTTCTGTTTTCACGGAACCAATGAAAGCTTAAAAAAGTGTTAGGTGGTGTTAAGAGGTCTTATACGGCACCGAAGCTAAGCTGGACCAAGTTCTATATTGAATAGAAAGGCAATCCTAGTGTGTGGGTGGGTAATAAGATACCTTCCCACAACACCGTGATGCCGGTTTATATACTACATGGTGATTATGTAAAGTAGCCGGGTAATGGGCCGGCCGGCCGGCCCTGCATAACCGGTGCCCTCTTACACGAGTACTTATGTAATAAGTATCGTCCCTTTCAAATCTCAGATCACCAATTTCATTGATTTTTTTGACTAGTGAAGCTGATCGTTGAGGGACTTTTTAGGGGCTGTGTTGTGATAAATTGATGGCAGTGCTTAATTTCGTTTCAAATTTCTATAGTGTTTTTAGTGGCTGTAGATCAATCTTTAGCTGAAGTACATGGGTCCCCTTCCATTCCAGCAATATTGCAAGACATTAAGAACTGACCAGAATCTGGACTGGTCTTACAAAAGGGGCTTCTCCTCGGAATTCGCGGAATCTTCCGTACGTCGGGGATTTTCGGATGTATTTGTTCTGAGGGGTTGAACTTGTTCCTTTAGTAGCATAGGCCTAGTCTATGTATTCATGGTCACATAGTAGCTTATGCATTGAGTGACACCTAGTCTATTTACTTATTGGTGGCGCGACCCAAAAGAGCCATAGGAGGGAGATCATGTGTGGTAGCTCACCCTTTATTGCCCTCCGTTGCAAACAGGGCCACACAATGGGTATCTTCCCTGTCGTGACTCGTCCGCCAAATTTCGTGAGCAAAGTGTCGCAGTATCTCAGAATCTGCCGCTTATTTCCTTCTAGCTCTTGAGAGACAAATGTTGCTGTGCATTTCAGCTAGCTCCCCCTTCCAAAATAATTAGAATATCTGTAGAAATGATCAAATTAAGAACCGTCGTTAAAAGAGGGGTATTCCCCGTTCTTGTCCGAAATTCGGACCATTCCGGATGTAAACAGGAGCATGTCGTTCGGCTCGCCCTCGGCAGGCATCCAATACAAACACCTGTCATTAATGTGCATGACTCAAGTGGATGGAGGCCTCTAGTAAGAGTTAAGGGGTGCCCGGCCCATAATATCAAGCGGGATTCCCACTCATCTAAAGAGGAGATTTTCAGCATATGCCGGCAGGCTTCCTGTATTTTATCTGCCTTTTCCCACAGTCTGGGAGCAAAGAATCATACAGTAGCCCTCTGGGCAGCCTTGGTTCCTCCGTTGGTCTGGGTGCTCGTTTTCGCCTCCGGTTATCACGAGCATGTGAATAGGTTGTCGGTTTTCCAGTAGCAAATTATTTAACAGGACGTTCCCAGGTTTCAATGTAGTTACATCGTGTCCGTAGTATTGGAAATTAACTATTGTGTTTACTGGCTGCTTGTTCTTGAGAGCTGTCCTGCACGAAGTACAGACATCTATTGTACCCAAACGCTCCTTGACGTGCAATGCGGGGGTGTATAGAATAGCTCCGTCGTATGCGCGTAAGTTATACGACTTTGGAACGCACTTCACAGGAATGAAATCATTGCGCAACAGCCTCAGATCGAAGTCTAGTGGGTCGCAAGGCTTGATCTTAGCCCTGTGCGTCGACTGGGCACAAACGGCGGGACAGGGCCCGGGAGCGAAGCCCGCGGATCCATGTCGGTCTGCCAATCACATATTATATCGGACTTCTCGTCGCCTAAAGTCGCCATGTGAGGGAAGCTCCCGATCCTCTGCTATGGTGAGTTGAAGCTGTGTCTGAAGCGATGAGTCGTTGGCATTGCGCAAGTCGGAACGTTGATCGTTATTAGCCTTGCTCTGCAGTTTTTGAGCCTCCGAAAGGCTGCGAGCATGGGCACTTGCACTGGAATCACTGTGGCGCAGTGAAGCTGCTTGGTCCTCCGTCAGGGCTTCTCTGTGTGTGGCCCGCCGAGCTGTAGCAGTAGTGATGCGCTGTCGCTGTTCAGTGGCAGACGAGCCACGGTACGCAGCATTTTGCAAGTCCTTCTTGCCGCGAGAGCTTTGAACTCTAGCAACCACATCTTCCATAGTCAAGGATAGGACTCTGTCTGAGTCGCGCCTATTTTTTGAGTACTTGAAAAAAGCAACGGTTGGAGGCCGTGGCAAATGACGTCGCAATGATGTTGCATGAGGGAAAGTAGTACCACGTCTTTCCTGGAGTTTGAACCGACAGTTATACGGTGGAAGCCACAGAGTGATCGCAGCTGTTTCAGCGTGATGTGCGTGAAGAGACCTACCAGCGAGGCAACATGGAGCGTTGAATAAATCATGTAGAGGGTCTCCAAATCCACGGAATGTAACCCAGCTAGTATAGCAGGTGTTAAGATGTTCACGAACTCAAGATCACGATTCATCTTGTATAGAGAGAAGGATATGACAAGGACAATATGACAAAAAAACGATGGGATCACGATTTATAAGCGAGTAACTCGGACAGACGGACAATTACGCAGATGAGACTTGGTCCCTAAATCCGGAACCAAGAATTAGAACTAGCAGGTTTGGTACTACTGTAAACAGCATAAAAACTGTTGTGTCTTTCTGCATACCCTTGCTGCGCCATTCGCACAGCAGATAATAATAGATACACCATTCCGGTTGGTCTCTTCTTCAGACCATATGAACTGAAACTCTAGAATCTGGTCGGAGAGCATCCATTTGAAGTACACGCAGGTCTATTGCAAGATTAATTTACCCTTGTGGACCAAGGAAAAAAAATCCAAAAAACATCAATCTTTTAAAGACATTTTTGAAGCATTCTGAACTGAAGTCCACGGATTTAAGTCTATACTATACATTTAGCGCGTCTCTCGGCATCTTCCTGTGGGGTGCCTGAATCCTTAATTATCACAATGTTAGTTTGAAAAGCACACAGGTCCAGTGCACTTATTCTGCGGCCCTTGGTGTGTGGATTGAAACACCCTACTTTGTTCGGATTGATGGCGGCCGTTAATGCAGAAAAAAATTACCGGGGTTCTCCTGGAGCTCTTGGTGGCATATCTAGGAGTTTAATCGGTCGACATCTTGTAGAATTATGTAAGAAGAACCACCGTACAGTGCTACATGTTTTCTTCCCGTAAAATTGTTGTTCAGCCTGTGGACCATCCAAGTATAATATATCTCCCCCCCAATCGGCATGGTGCACTTGTTGTTTATATATATATATAACGGCAGCCGTAGTTGCCTAAAGGCAGGGCCCTAGATCATCCTCCAGAAGATGGCCGACATCAGCCCCCGGTGACATTTGCGGGTATGGCCAAATCCAAATTTTGTGTACACATCACCAGCGACTTTGCAGTCACTGTGCGCGCCTGCTTATTTTTCATGACTGTCCCCACATTCCTTACCTGAAAACTTTGGAACTTGTGGAATGTAAAATTGGAGGCTAGAATTAAAAGAAACACCCACTGGTGATAAACCGGACAATTCTGTTTCCTGGATCATTCTGTCGGCAGTTCACAACAAATGAAGTGCAAACTATATTCACGACAAACCAAAATTACGGGCTAAACTTTATAGTACCAGAAAAAAAAAAAGTAAGTATGAGGTCATGCCGGATGCAGCCACGGCTCTTTACCCCAAGTGAGTGAAGGCCTTCATCAAATTCAACCTGAGAAGATTGATGACTCAAAGAACAAAATGTCAGTGACACTGCCCGAGAGCAAAACCATGGCTCGCAAACAAAATAAAATGAACTGTGGAGTGCAGTTGGTCTACTAATTATGTGGTACCTGCTTATCGGAGGTCCATACCTTTGATTCAAAAGAATACAATCGTCCCATTAAGAGGAACTGTTAGGCAAGAGGAAAAAATCAGAGTAATAAGGCTTGTAACAAGGAGGTGGTGACTTGATTCACTCCACAATTTTTTCGCTTCATTCAGCCAGGAATCAAGCTAGGTGAGAACTCAGGTCTCAAGACACAAACATCGCAGGCTACCTATTCCCAACCGAACAGAGCAACAGTCTCTGCAAATTTGCACCAAGACACGGCGAAAGAAATTCGACGGTAGCTGTCGAAGTAGCTTGGTAGTATTGCGTGTTTATGTAGGACCGAGTTATCTTGATTTTATTTAACGGAGTGTTAGAGCTTTACAACCTCTAAGAGCATCTCACAACTGTAGATCTAATACTCCACGATCGATCGGTACACAGTGTTGGCCAAGAGACCAACTTGGGGTAAAGGGCCGTGGCTTTGCCCGGCATGACCTCGTACTTACTTTTTTTTGTCCTTTGTGCCGAGTACGCATATACCGCCTCCCAGTTTGTGGCGCCCATAACCTGATAGGCTATGCACTTAAGTAGCCAGCTTTGTTGGAATATGTGTCTCTATTTATATTCCGCTTGTTTATCTCTTGATGTATTGGATCTATTTTCACTTTCAACATGCACCCTGAATTTAACTATCTCGTTATGTTTAAATATAATTCCCAATCTCCGCGCTATGAGATATTTGCGGCCGGATTTTTTTGCGGTAGTGAGCTTTCAGGTTACAAAGACTGATATATGTTTAATGACTTTTCATCTGTAAGGTGCTGCCTGTTTATTTGTTCATCATCTCTCTTGTCGCCGAATAGTGGCTTCCAGAAAACAGCTGTTAATTTTACTTGACCTAGTTTTCATGTAGCTTTTGATACGCATATGTGTCGGTATACAGAAATTCAAGAATTCTAAGTAATACTCCGCGAAAGGTAATTCTTGCATCCATATGTCGTTTTTTTTTGCGTGCAGCGTGCTGATATATTTTCAAACCTTCAAATTGCCACCCATACTAATCATTCACAGGATGCTCAAGTGGCCGAGAGAATGGCGGCTATGAGCATACAGACGGTGTCATGACTCAAAAGTGTTTGGAGTCAGAATCGATTTATGACCCACGCTTCACCTTTAAGAAATTGATGGCAGTTCAATGACTTCTCACTTCACAGACGGTCTAGTGCTATTTTTCGAATCATCACGAATGGACAAGATTCGCATTTTCTGCACTACGAAGCAGCAGGCACACAATTAGTCACTTGTTCTTACAAATTTATTAACTATGCACAGGATTGCACAGCCACTTACCACACCGCACAGCATGGTTAATTAATCACGCACAGCCCACCTGATTAATTACGCATAGGATTGCACAGCCACTTACTAAACAGCACAGCAAGTTTAATTAATCACGCACAGCTTGGTGATAAATTGCTTGACAACCAGGCAACGGTGACAAGCTAAATTGCGATGAGAAACTAGGGTCGCCTAGCAACTGGCAACTTAAATTGAGTTTCAGGGGATGGATCTTGTAATCAGGATGACTCATCAATGTAGCCAGTAGTATATAAGCCGCTGTATTTGCATAGTAACAGAAGAAGATTAGCCCACCAGTACTTTACGTCTATAAGTTTACTCTTGTTTGTCTCTACACTGCTTTTAATCATCTTAGTTAGTCATCAGCTAGCTCATTTGCCTAATAAGTACCTCAGCGCTTCACACCGAAAGTGACTGTTACGACTGCTAGGTTCTCTCACCCTTGGCATACGATACCCGAGGGACCCTCGTAATCAACTGTATATTATCGGATCGCCATCCCGTTGGCTACTTTGTTTTCTATTTGGTTCGGTCACCCCTGGCTTACGATACCCGACTGACCCAATTAGTCATTCGAATAAATTTTTCTACTACCTGCAGGTTTGGGCAACTTGGCATACGATACCCGCCTAACCCTTCTAGTCGTGAGAATCAATCGGTAAAAGCTTACGTAGTATAATACTTTTTGCAGATCAGCAGGTTTACTCACCTTGGCATACGATACCTGAGTAACCCTTCTCTTTGACGGTAATACTTGTGCTACACGTAGTTACATTTTAGTTACATTCATACGAGCTCCCGCGTCTACTTAGATTTACCTCTATTTAGCTACCCCCTATTCTTTTGTACGTTACCTCCCCTACCTACATTAGAATACTCTTTTCCCAGGACTACCTACATTACCTACTTATCCTAGATTCGCACTTACTAATTCCCACCCCTCACTATTTTCGAGATCACCTCAATTTAGTGACAACTCCCTGATACAATAATTTTTTGAACCAGAGAGAATCGCTCGAATAACGACACTTCCAGCGCACCTCTCGTATAACAAATTATACGCACGACAACGGTTCGCATAAAACCCGTGGAGAGCACCAAACGGAGGCAGCTCGGATGGCCCGGGAGGACCAAAATAAGAGGCGGTGAAATGCTATACCCGGAACAGACCGGAGATCGGACCAGTCCGGAAGAAGCCCCTCTTGTAAAGGTGTCTCATAGTTTGGTCAGGACCAAGGTATTCTAAATATTTTGGTGCATCTAGATAGTAAAAGAACACAGTAACATATGTCTCTCTTAAATTAGAGGACTATATTCAATGGTTGAGCTAGAGCCTCGTATTGAGGGAGGAAATTGGAGTGGGGGATAAAGGGTCTAATAAACGGTTGGTCTGGCACGAGGAACCTTCGCATGAAGAGGAAGCAAGGAGGGCTGGCCCAATCATATTCGATAGCACAAATAATGACACCGAACACATGGCTTGAAAAATAATTTGTTCTAGACTCCAATTAAATTTACTGTTCATTTTCGGATTAAATGATTTGAGAAAGCATCAGACGGGGTCGAAATTGACGATGTCGGTACCTAAAAAGACAGCAGTCGATCTAGGCTCCTCGGTCATTGCGCTACCAAGGCTGTAGTCAATTGTGAATAGAATACTCTGGACGGACCCTACACCTGATTGAATGTATTATTTATGGATTGTTTACACGCAATATAAGGACGCAATAATTGCGCAGGATATGGCCGAAGCGAGGTTAATCAGCAGAAGATGGAGATGTACAGACTCCCAGCACGTGAACACATGGCGAGATAGTTGACAAACCTAAGAAATATGCTGCATAAATCCTGTATTTCTAGGTGTCGAGCGGCTGCAAAAACCATGCCCGCAGAAATGTGATGCAAAAACCTGTCGGATCATTCCGAATGCGATGGCAAAAAAAAAAATTACAGTGTTTGCGCATGTTGTTATTTTTCACCGAGTAGGGGGCATTTTTCCCCGAGTACGTAAACATGTACAATCTTCAGCCACTAAATACACTAGGTTTTTTTCTAATAAAGGGATAAAAACGACTTCACACAGCCACTAAAAAGTACCTCACAGTTTTTTGTCACTGACCCTAATTAAGCTCCCCCGAGATATGAAAGAGACGATCCTTATTACATAAGTACTCATAATAGATCAGGTACACTGTCTCTCTGCCTTTCATGTTTGCGCTCAGACTTAACATTAAAGGTTAATATTCCGGCTCAAGCTCAACCACTCAAAGGTGATATTTCAGAGACTCAAGCGGAAGATTAATGTTTCAGAATTGATATTTCAGTTTCAGAACGAGGCGATAATTCAGTGTTTGAATAGCCGTTCCTCAAAAGAGGGGGCGCATTGACCGTGACTGCTTTCCAAGCATCATAGGTGCTCCGGAAGCATCAGAAGCTTATATTTTGTAGAAGTACTGATTCATTCCGGCGCGCAGAAGCGGTGTCGGCACGGGCTTGAATATATGCATGTTGAATACAACAGCACCAGAATTCGAGCCGGGGGAGATGAGGCCAAACGCAGGCGCACTGGGGTATGTGGCGATAGGAATAGTCGGTAGAGTAGGGGAAGATATAAATCCTAAAGTGGTGCGGGGAGACGCATGGCAGGGAGAGAGGTGGGGTATGCGGGGCGGGGAATCCAGAAGAGGGTGAAGGTTTCAGTGGGAGGACCACGTACTCTGTGCGAAATTGGCTATGTGCGTGTCGGAGCGCCGGAAGATATTGAGTCGCTGGTGCTCACCGAGGAGACTGGTAATAAGAACATACACACAGAAGAGTCGACATGACTTGGTATTCGGATTGAATCCGATGCGAGTAAGCCACAGCGGAAAATGTGCGTGTGAGACAAAGCACTGGTCTTATCTGGGAAGAAAGACAGACTGAGGTGGTGCAGCGCAGCGAGCACACATTGGAATGAGTGTGAGGCGCAAACGATTGATGGAAGGGAGTAAATCCGGCGAGACGGATAGCATGTTCATGGCCCGTGGCTCGGGCTGCGCAGTGATTCCGATCCCGAGAATCCGAGGTGGCTTGGAAAAGCGCTCACATACGGCGTTGGCGACGTACCAGGTCTAGGCTGCTGCAGAAGAGGAATAATTCGGAATGAGAGTCGGCCAATACCAGAAGGAATGAATATTCCGCTGCCGAAGACAAAGCCAGAACAGATTAAAATCGTGCGACAACTTGAATGAATAGAGGGCATGGGCATAGCTCATCAGGTATGAATCCACCTCCAGTTGGCTTAAGCCGACACCGTCTCAGCCAATTTTTTGATGTAAGTCGGCTTAGACCTAAGCGAAACCTAAGGTATTATATATACAGTAAATATAATAGGCAGTAATAATCATGGGGTCCCTTAATCCGTGGCTTAAGTACGGCGTAAGTGAAATAAATAAGCCGATGAGCCAAGCCGCTAAGCCGCCACTGAGCGTCGCGGCTTAAGTCGCGCAGTATATATATACAAAAGCCGCGACTCCACATCAACTTGAATCGGACCGCAGTTATGAATAAATCAAGGCGAATAACGATTCAGAGAGCGTACCGTTGCTTCACAATGAGTGGGGACTGGCAGTCGACGGTTAAAAGTGTCTGTTTGGTTGCATTTGCGCTCCCTGCCAAACCTCATCAGGAAAATCCGAAGTTGCTGTGGAGACCACGATAGACCCACAGAGACATCATAGACCTCATAGAAATACCTTGTCTATGATAGCTGGGGGGGAGGGGGTGGGTCCATTCTCATAGACCACGATAGACCCTCATACTGTGGGCCACGACTCTATAGACCTCACATTCATAGCCCTTAAAAGTGCTCATAGACCGTCCAAGTCATCAATTTCATAGGACTCGGAGCGCTGATAGAGCTCATAGATCAATGAATTCTGACCGGATTAAATTCCACACTATTACTACGCACACCAAAAATAACAAGTAGATGATAAAAATAAGATAAACGGAATATGAGACCGTTGCGAATAAGTCTGGAAAGCACGGCAAGGTCAGCAACAAGTGATTGCAGAACCTTGGAATAGACTTACATTCTACATCTGGGAGAAACAACACCGCTGAATGGCAGCAGGCCGGCGACGGCTGGGACGGCACAGTACGTATAACTCCGACACTGCAAACAATTTGTGAAATTGAGGAAGGACAACCTGTAGCGTACGGAACTGATCTGCAGAAATATCAGTTGCAGGAAAAAGCAACGGAGAGAGTCACTTACGACCCTCGCGGAATGCAGCGCAAGCAAATCCTTGATGGCGAAGCCTCTAAAAATGGTCATCAGTACTGGGAACGGATGCTCAAACTCGGCCAGAGCAAGTCATTCAGATAATGGAAGCCACACATGAGAGGGAAAGCGGAACCGGGCAGAGGAGAGAGGGAGTGGCAGCGGCACAGACCACAACGACGGAAACTAAGAGACACGGGTTTTAATAACTCTTGATGATAAGCTTGAGAACCTTGAGGAACTTGAGCTTTGAGGGTGTTGAGGGCAAGCTTGAGGTTTGAAGAGGCTTGAAGCTACTAATACTGTAGCGTGAGGGAGGTGCGAGGTGGGGGCGAGAAGAAAAAGCTGTCGTGCTGGCATCAACGTTGCATGATGCATCAACCATCTGTCAAAAAAGTCACGCTGTGTGAAACCCGATCATACCCGATGATCGGAACATCGGAGTTTAAAAGACTTAGACAAATCTCACCAATCTCTGACACCACCATGAAATGCGGGACGAGTCTACCAACGTCGGCTCATTCATTCCTCACACAACCCAGCTGATTGTAGACTATGGTATTTTTCTGGCACTATCCATCTGCTTGCCGTTGTGGCGAACTTTATCGTACCGGTAATTACTCGGAGCCTACGACTCGTCGGAGGTTCAATTGAGGATCAACATAATTTCTGCCCAAAGCCCAAGATGTAGTATGATGCCCAATTTCCATCTCAGGGTAAGAGGACAATGTCTCAAGTTGACAGTTTTACATGTACGACCCCAAAGATTATTGCAGTTCTTTGTAGACATTAGTAGACAACGAAACAGTTCAGGTGTAGAAGGATAGACAATGATAGGCAATGAGAATCAAAAGCCGAGTTTTATAGACATTTATAGACAATCATAGGCGCCCATAGACTTGAGGTTACTTTCATAGACAGTGAAACACCTTCAGAGTCCCCGCTCTACTCTAGAGTATTTGGCTTTTTCCTGATGCTGAAATGTCACGCAAATGGCAAATCGTGTTTCTCTTGATCTCGGCCGAGCAGAACAATATAAGGGAGAGAATATCGTCTTGTGAGAAGAGTGGGTGGCCATAGACAAAAAGATGAGGGCCTACCGAACAAGTAGCACCGAGTGGCACGAACTTGGACTCAGCCGAACCGAGGCGATGAAAGCTATAGAGCAGCTGGTATTCGTCGTGCTTCTTCTGGAGAATCTTCTTTTGAGGTTTTGAGGTGGGGAGAGCACCTTGGTCTCTGTGATATGCGGCTTGTGGGAGTAGAGAACGTGGAGACCCCAGTGGTAAACCGATCAGGTCACCGGAAGTGGGTGACCGCCCGCGAGCCGAACCGGCCAGGTCACCCAAGTGGGCGACCTCGCAGAGGTGTAAGGGGCTCTAGTAATTACCATATATATCCATCCCCCTTCCACCATACTCCACCTTTAGTTTCGTCAATACCACCGCCCAGCCGCCCGCCGTGCTCGCCGTCCATCCTCGCCCCCATGACCGCAATAGTCGGTGTCATTGATCCGGCCTTGATGCTTCTCAGCCGGGGAAGCGAGACGACTAATGGGGTTGATACCGGAAATGGACCGCTACAGACGCCCCCCACAAACGCCGCCCATGTGGATACTGTGCCCAATAACGCGTCAACTCTCGTTCCTAAGCGCGATTCGTCCGGTGGGATCAGCGAGACGCGAGGCGAGTATGAAGCGAGATTGTACGTCGAATCCAATGCTTTTTAGGTCCTCTCGCTGACTCGTTAACTCGATAGGCAGCGCATAACGCGCAAAGCTCCTCTCGTCGACGCTTGCCATGCCGCTTCCATCCATGTCTCTTCAAAGTCGGCTTTGGCATATATGCGCAGCGCTTTGGTAAATCAGTGGTGCACTAATACATGTATATCAGGCACTGCGTATACTTACTGAGTCCTAGGTTCTCTTCGTCTCCCGCCTCAGCCTCCGCCTCCACTTCAGTCACACAGCAGGCCGGCACTGCCAGTTCTCTGAATGTTCCACAGCGCAGACCTGCGCCTGTACGCCAGCGCATTGCCGAACCTCACGATGTGCTTGCCTCTGTGCTAAATCCTCGCGAAGCGGAACCAATAACTGTTCCTGCACCGTACGGCAGCCACCAGCTTGTGCCATCTGCACCCCACCGTGGCGAACTGAGCGGTGGTGTTCCTCTACGCGTGTCGTCAACCTCGCACCAGAGAGCACCAAGGCCTCGAGCTTCCTCTTCGTGCGCAGCCGATGTGCCGATCCTTCCTCGCCGTCCCGCTGCCTCCACGGCGCCTTTTGATAGCACCATGTAAACTAACAAACTCGTAATTAGCACCTTTCCACGCCTGATAAGATCTGAACAAAGGGATTCAGTACAAGCCCGTAACGTGTTTGCGTAACACGCAAACCTTAACCAAGGTTATATCATCAAGAATTTCCAACTCTCTCAATTCCTGCCGAAGGTAACCAGACATCCCACTGCTGATCTTACTAGCGTCGAAGCCCTGCATAATTGCTGTACCGGCAGCAGAAGTGCCTCTGGATAGCGCCACGTAATAAGATGGATGGCTCTTGCAGTTGCCCAATTCAACCAATTTTTTGTCCCGAGACTTTCCCTGCCCGACCCATGCTTGTTTGCCGATTGCAAGCCAATCAAAATCACGTAAACTGCGCGGAAAGTTATGGGGGACTGGTTCCCTGCCAGAATCGCAACCACTGCGGGTATTTAAAGCCAATGGGAGTACCGCAGGAGCGGTCGGAAAATTTACCGGTTTGGGATGTTTTCAAAGAATTGCTTGTAACTTGATTAGTTCTTCATGGATTTGGATGAAACCATGCTAGATAATTCGGCGTGATTCATGCAGAATTAGCGATAGAAGGACTCTTGTAAAAATGTCTTATATTGGATGATCTGGCTATTTAAGGCTTTTTGGGGATGAATCTGATTCATGTCCTATTGGTCTAAATGTTGGCTAGGGAAGACTTGGTAACATTCTCAAACATTACATAGAGTTAAAGGCACATAAAATCTTGTGTTTGACCGAATCTCCGCAATATTTCAAATCCTGCTGGGTTGCTTGTTATCCCGACCGGACTGCAAGCATCACAGACTGAATTATTCAAAATTCTAACTCTATGACATGTTTTCAAACCTATGTAGGCCGTCTGTTGCAAAACACCATATTGTTTGAACATGCCTGAGCCTCGCTAGACAGCATTTATCTCGAAAGTGGCCCAAGAACCTTACATCATCCAATATGAAATATTTTCACAGGTTTCTCTCTATCACTAATTCCGTACAAATTAGCCCGAATTATCTGGCATGGTTTTATCGCAATATATGAAGAACTGACCGAGTTACAGGTAATTCTTTGAAAACATCCCAAACCAGATTTTTAGCTGATGTACGGCAATAAACTTCGAGTTCACAAATAAAAAGCAGGATGCCAAAGCAAATTTGCCACTATTTGGATGCTTCACTGCGTTCAGCGGTCCCTTAGAACTGGATCGTGTCTAGGTGCCTAGACGGCCAATTGTGTCTAGCCAACTAGACACAGTGTTTCTAGGTGGCTAGGCAGTTGTAGTCACCTCCTCAGCCACCTCTCGACTCGCCCTCGACAAGCGGACATAGACCTGTCTCAGATGATCTCGGCTGATGCCGGGTCTAGGCGGTCTCGACTTGACAGGTTTAGGTAAATAGGCGTACATAAACGTCATCTAGACCGACCTAGACCCGTCTCACAGGTTCTACACTTTTACGGGTTTAGGGACCCGCTGAACGCAGTGCTTGAAATTTTAAATTCAAAGACGACACCACCAAACATTTTGTTTTACAGCTTTCCTCGGGAGTAGGCGGATAATTCTAATCAGCAACCCCCGTACCATGAGCACGGGGGGTTGCTGCTATTCAACAACCCAACTCGTTCCTGGTTTAGCCTGGCATGGTGCCGTGCGTGGCATGCGGTGGATGGGATCAATTCTGAGCTATCTCATCAAAGTTGTCATGATTTCGGATGGATAAGAAACCCATTCTCACCCATCAACACAGGCTGTTCTTGTTCTAGCTCACCAGATGAAAATTTCCATGGATATTTAAGCCATGGTTACCGGCTCTGAGCACCTCGGACATAGAGGAGAGGCAGCGGCAGGATGCCATAACACTTAACCATTTATAAGTACTCAACAGCTATGTAAATTAGCGAATATGGAGAAAACACATGACAACATATCCTCCAAGAGCTGGGGTGTACGGCTTACCGGAACGACTCTGATGAAATCATAATGTGGCTGGGTATAAAATGAAATGGGCGCATGGATTGTGGGATGTGGACCAAGCGTGAAATTGCTTGCTGTGATGGAGCTACGGATGTGGGCATACAGATAACTATTTTCACTCACTCTTCTACATATCATCTATGCTCCCAAATAATTTCGCTCATCCCGGATTTTTATTTCCCGAGAATTAATTCTCCCGTTGATACTTCCTGGGCCCGGCGTTCCGGAGAGGGACCGGCCATGTAATTCTACCTACCTACCTACCCTGTATGCCAATTTTCCACTTCGACACGACACTTGCATTCATCTTTCCAGGCTTAGTAGTTAAGTACAGTACAACCACATATATTCCCTGGTCCTTGCTCGGGCCATTATTCTCTTCTTCTTCAGTGCTAATTAGAGCACGCCGCTACGCTTGCTCCGAGGCGCACCGTTAGATTGCACCCGGTCAAGTGATCGCGTTGAGTCGATCGCATAACCGGCGTCTGCCGAAGCTTGCACCCAATTCGATGCAAAGCTCTGGAGTCCCAATGCATACATGTATACTGAAACTATATATTTAGCAGACCCCTTCAACCAAATTTACATTAGCGGATGGGAAAATTACATCAAACCATAGGGACGACATTTCGCTGGGATGGCGGCGATCGACGGCAGCTTGAGTTTTATCATGGGGTTGCTAAATAGAAAAACTTCTATTTAGCGGCCCCCATGCTGAAAGTAGGGGTATTTCTGATTAGAATTATCCGGAGTCAATGCCATGCAAAAATAAAAATAAAAATAAAATGAAAAACCATTATCTTACCCCATGACAAGCGAAACTTCACCATCAAGCACGCCAACAGCGATAAACATATAATCTAATACTCGGATAACCATACAGCCGTCCTGAACTCTACTCCTGTCTCCACTTCTATACCCTTCGACTTCAGCCACTCAAGGTCTGCCGCACATTCATCTTCCAACTCAACAAAAACCTCGAAACCAACCTTCTTCATCATATTTAACCCCTCTCCTCTCTTCTTCAAGAAACCACAAACAGATGAAGGATCCAACCGACTCACGAAAAGAGTATTAAGGTATGGGCACGAATAAATATCCACTCCATAGCGAGTAGGAGTGAGTTCAATATATCAGCACTGATGGAGAGTAGCTCGAGATGCGTGAGACCCGGCAAATGTTCGAAGATGATACGCGTAGAGAGAGGATCACATGCCCACCCAGAGTATAACGATCTCGTATGGCAGACAATGGATTGAGACCCCCCTGAAAAAGGTCAGTATTATTCATTATGCACACCACAGAGACTCACTTTCCACTGAAGCTTCCACGGACATTCTTCAATTGTCTGTCCACTTGAGGCGTCATAGTAAACCCAAGCGACAACAGATTAAGTCGGCGATATCTATGGGGGATGTTAGCGGTCAATTGACATCTTTGCTCCGGCGATTATTGTCAGCAGAGGGTTATCACCTGCCTTGATTCATCTCCACTCTACGTAGTTAGCCCCTGTATGTCGTAGCTATTCACTCCTTGTTCCCTACCACGACCTCTCTGTTCACAGGTTATGGGCCACCGAGCCGCTTAATCCTTGCGCTTTTTTTGATTCTTGTTAATTCTACCCGACCGACTTCAGACGCGACAGACGACGACTGTCGACAGAGGACCTCTCGGATACGACCCCCTCGAGGACGACCACCTTTGTACCCAGACCCTAGGAGACGACACCCCTAGATGACCACCTCGTACCCAGACGACAGCAGACGAATTTTTCTGACAGACCGGAAGATCGAACCAATATCTTACATAATGCGACCTGTGATTGGACGCTCCAAGCATTTGGACATAAAGGGGCATTATGCTCTTGGCGTCTTAAATTACTCGACGAAGCCGACCTCTTCACCCTTTCTCCTTACCATCATCTTCCACCTCGTCCTTCTGCTTTTACCATCTGTTTACCCCCATCATGCCGAAATTCGACGGCGAGAAACTCAACGATGTCAATCACTACACGTGGGCATTCGCCTTTACCGCGTACGCGAGAACCAGGCGCACTGCAGGCCTTTTGGACGGTTCCGAGGGCATGCCTTTGTCCGGGCCGAACAGCAAGGCTGTAAAGGCCTGGCAGGCGAAGGCGAATATGGCCTCCGCCGACATTATTGCAGCAATCGAGCCCGCGCAGTACATGCACGTTCGCGGGATCGAGCATAATCCCCTCCTCATGTGGACGACGCTGGAGCTTTTCCATTCCAACGGCCAGGCCAGGACCGATAGTCTCAGCACCTGGAACGAGTTCTTTTTCGCAAAATACACCGACTATTCTATCCCTTTAAAGACCCATCTGGGCAATATTCTCGCCATCGTCGATCGACTCCAGAACATTTTCTCCGACCCCCCTTCCAACCCCCAGATTATTGCTCGCATCCTCGCGTCCGTCCCGAGTCCCGAATTTGACAACGCCATCCGATACATTGAGGGTAATCCCCGTGTCTCCGACCGCTCGTTCGTCATCGCGCAACTGTTGAAGGAGGAGTTTGTGATTCGCCGCGCCGGCAGGCTCTCTCCCAAGACAGTCGACTCCTCCCATGCGTTCCATACCGATTCGAAGCAGCTGCGATGCTCGAACTGCAAGCAGCGGGGTCATATTTTTGACGACTGCTTCCAGCCTGGTGGGCCGAAGCCTGTGCCCGACTGGTACACATACCGCAACGTTCCCGGACCGCCGCCGCCGCCGCAGGCGCCCCGCTCAGGCGAATCTTGTGCAGACCATCGCGTTGTAGACTCCAGGGGGAGTACATTCACCAGTATTATTTTATTCCATTCTATTCCTTCTATACTAATTGCCTTGCTACTTTATTTCGTACGTATCGTAGATATGAGGGGGAGTGTCAGCAGAGGGTTATCACCTGCCTTGATTCATCTCCACTCTAGGTAGTTAGCCCCTGTATGTCGTAGCTATTCACTCCTTGTTCCCTACCACGACCTCTCTGTTCACAATTATCTCACCTCTCAAAGTATTGAAACGGGATAAAGCCATGGCGACACCGAAACCAGCCAAAGTCTCTGTTAGTGCCCTCTCTGATGACTTCGAGGCTCGGTTGAATTTTCCGCAAGTAACACCACCTTCATTCAACACGGAAAAATTGGCTTTCAATGCCCGAATGAACCGTGACTTGATTCCTCCTCCTGATAATTCGCCCGGGTTGTCTTGCACTCGGGATATCACCCTCGATGAGGTGGAAGCTATGAAGCAGCATATTAAATCGCATGGTATCGATACAGCGGCAGGAGTGGATGGTTTTACCCACCAAGATTGCATGGACATTCCAAACGAGAAACTGCTCGAATTCTTTCTATATTGCCTCAAACACCAGGATATGCCACGATTGTGGCTGATTGCTCTTTTGATTGGAATTCTTAAAAAAGGCAAAGATCCAACAGACCCATCGAGTTATCGCCTTATTGCGCTCGAGTGCTGCATGTTGAAAATGCTGACTTTGATCATTGACCGGAGAATTCGGGAAGCGGCGGAGGCTCTAAAATTAATTCCTGTTTCCCAGAACGGGTTCCAAGATCACCTCCGAACAAATGACAATGTGTTTGTTCTGTTGTGTCTCATAGATAAGGCGGAGTCTCTTGGGAAACCACTCTATGTCGCATACCTTGACCTGAAAAACGCGTTTCCAGGGACGGACAGGTCGACGCTTTGGGTTAAGCTTGCTACGATGGGAATTTCAGGCCCAATGATTGAGTGGCTGAAGATACTCTATGAGCGTATCACTTATATTGTGCGCCTTGACGGCCAGTTTGCTCCTGCGTTCAGGTCCCTGCTAGGAATCCTCACAGGCGACCCAGGTTCTCCACATCTTTGGAATCTTTTCATGTCCGATTTTTGTCTCCCTTGGCATCCGGAGAATATCGAGTTGAATGGCTTCCCAATTGCCAATGTTGAACATGCCGACGATATCATGACAGCCTCAGGTTCCTCCTCGGGCTTCCAGAGTCACTTGAATGCTGCACAAATCTGGGTTAATAATAACGCCTGTGAAACGTCACTTGTCAAGTGCCTTGTGCAAGTGTTTGGCCCAAGACAGAAATATTCTCCAACTTTTCATCTGGGTGGGAAATCGATTGAACGAGTCAAGAAAGCGTGTTATCTCGGGATCTGGCTCCAAACAGGAACCAAATTTATTTGGAAGGAACACTACGCACTCAAGGCTAAAAAAGCGGCCACAATGGCCAATGTTCTCCTCGGACTCGATCGTTTTCTAGGTCATATCCCTGCATGGGATGCACGAACACTTTATATGGCGCGCGTCGATCCTTACCTCACGTCAGGCTGCGATGTGTGCCTAGACGTAGATAAAAAAAGCCTCGCATTGCTGGAACGCGTGCAGCTCAAATATCTGCGGCGAATGCTTGGGGTTGGGCGTCGGAGCATGAGAGCTGTCCTATTTTCAGAGACTGGTATCTGGCCCATCAAATATCGCAGGGTATACCTAGCCTTGAAGTACCTGTGCTATCTTCTTCAGCTGGATTCAGTACGCCCGGCCTCAAATGCGGTACAAGAGTCTATTGCACTTGCTCTTGCACAGAGAATTTCGTGGATAAATGATCTCCGTGTCGTGCTCTCCCAGCTCTATGTCCCCGTTCCGCTCGCAATATCCAAGGACATGGATATCAAGGATGTTGAAGTGGCCATGAAGTGTGTGGAAATATCAATGGAGGCTTGGATTGACAATGAGATAGCGACATCTTCTCGGGTCGGAGCTCTTCTTTACGGGCGATTGGAGATGGATACGAGCACCGGAAAGCTGGTTAAAAAGACTCTGGCATTTCGTCACTACCTGCGGGTTGCGTCACCCGAACATCGACGAGCACTTACCCAGATGGTTCTGTCCAGCCATAGTCTGGCTATTGAGCGCCGGCGCTGGAGAGAACGTGGCAAAAAAGTTGTTCCTGAGCAGTGGAGACTCTGTCGATTCTGCTACTGCTACATCGAGGACCCTGCCCATGCCATGTTTGTCTGCCAGCACCCGGAACTCCTACCAATCCGTAAAACATTCTGTGAAAATGTCGAAGCTTTGATTCCAGATGTGGTATCCCAATTCCCAGATGCATTTCATATTTTTCGTGGGCTGCTGGCGCGTCGTGAGGTTACCCCACTCTTGGGAAAACTGGCGTTCGATGTCTTGAAAATATTTGACAACAAGCCAATGCTCCTGGTCTCCGATCCCCAAACATATGTTCCAGCCAATGGTGTTTAGAGATTGGGAACGCCGTATTCATAGTCCGGATCAACTTATTTCGTTGGCGTGACAACTTTTTGGCCTATCTTAGTTGGCTGTGGACCTTCTTCGGAAGTTGAACACGCCAACTTGTTGCTTGCATGCATTCTGCAAAGGGACACTCGTACGACGACTGACTGTGACTGGTGGATTGCGGGGATTTTACCTGGGAGGAGAGAACTCCTCCTGTACACTTGCGCACTCCGCTCGTGGTCAGGTCCTACGGGTTTCAACCGCATATCCTGCCTTACAAGCGGCCAGCCAGCTCACAGCAAGTTTTAGTATGCACGACCCCCTGGAATGGTGTGTGCTCCGTTGACATCCTGTAGATCTATGTAAGGATAACCACCCATACATACCTACTTGTTTGTCTTCGGTAGACTCGTTGTTCAGACATTTGGACCACACGAGTATAATAAATCCCCCCCTCCCCCCCTCAACTCCCGTATCACTTAAATGCTCCGATAGCCAGAAAGTAAGAAAGCCAAGCCAACCAAGGCACACGGCATGACAAAAGGTGTTTACGATGAAAGTCATATATGACCGCGTAAGCATTCTTGGCGAACTTCGCCAAATCTATAATAAGTAAACGAAGTAGCAGGCGACCTCCATCAAACCAGGGCAATGGTAATCCCAGGGTTAGTCAAAGTTTTGAGGCTTACGACTGTACAAAAAAGTGGTTAGGAAGTGCTGATAAAGAACGATTACCTAAATAAATTTAGGACTCGTAAAGGCGTGCACCACGCACTTGTCGTCCCAGACTTCCCGCGTATGACATGTCTGCTGGTCGCCTCGTTCGTAGGCATCATGTGTCGCGTTGTGTAGTCTGTAGTCGAGTCTGCTAGAGCACCGGGATTTACTAGAACGCAGGTCAATGAGTTGAATAAAGGCACGATAATGCATACACACAGATTTTCTTCGAATTCATTCAGCTGAATAAGGAGCTCTGCAATACGACCCGGGGCCCCCGACGAAGGTGCCGTCTTCGATGGCAGTTCCAACAGGTATGTTGGTAAATTGCGCTCCAGCTCTATGGAAATCAGTTACGCACCGGAAACGGGTGAGCTGCGTCCCTAAAACCAGCGTTTTACCACCCGCCCCACATTTCCAGTAATCCATAATCTGACCACAGGTGGAGGGCCAAGAGATACCGTCCTCATCGTCCTCGAAACCCCATGCATAGTGAAGGCACGTAGAATGAGAATACAGGAAGCACGGGCCTGCGGATCATTAGATTATAGGGGTGACTTCATCCACCATCGCACTGATTTTGAGATCGTCGAGTTATCCAAAGCACTCGTACCTGCGTTGATGAACTATAGACCAGCTACCCGCCGCTTTGGCGGGTCTCGAGTTCAGTAATTCGGTTGATGGGGGAGGTTGTGTGCGCTACAAATAGGCCTGGGCAAGAAATTTTCAGTAAAAGGGATAGGCTTTCGAATGGATCGGAACAACAACAACAACTACAACTACAACTACAACAACAACAACCATCACCCCGGGTGAGGTGGCGGTTGGGGGTCGTCGTTCCGTCGCAGTGGAGACTCGGGCCCTCAACATCGACGTACCAACAGCTCAGTACCGCCCTTGGGCGAGGCTATCCACCAATTTCAACCTCCTTTTCGCATTTTTCACCACTGAGCCACTCGACCTCCCTCACTCCAAACCATGCTTAATCCCCACGCACAGCCCTTCTTACCACCTCCCAAACGACCGTCCATCGCGCCGGAATCACACATACGTCGCATTCGACCATCCGTCCTTAAAAAACGCCTCCGCCTCTACTCCCTCTTCCCTCTCTGCTTACGCAGACGAGTCCGCATGCCATCGCCAAGATGTGCTGCTTATCGATTAAACCACAAACCACTCCTTACGCGGCTGCGACAGCTGAAAGCTCTCGAGGAGACCAGACGCCATTTGGAAGATTTTTTCACCGATGCCCAGGATCGATGCGAAAGGCTTGCTCTTACAGCAGCGCTGATGCACAATATAACCATCGTCTCTCCGTGGTGGACCCCGCTCAATATTCTCGACTCACGCACGTATTCCTGGCCGTGGAAGAGGATCCTCATGCGTCTCAATGGGAACAGCAGCAGCCGCATTGTCCTCTTGTTCGATTTTTCGCGTTTCTCAACCAATCACCCGAACGTTGTCATACGTGTTGTCCGTGATCTTCCACCAGTAGTGCTACCTGCATTTCCATATGGTTAATTCGCAGTACCTACTCCCCTCGACTTCCATCCTTTTCACTTTCGTGATTACTGTGGGAAGCTGGGTTGTTTTTACCTCCATTCTTTACTTTATCTTTTACTTTTACATCTAGTTATAGTTGCATTTTTGTAGATCTACCGGGGCTTGTCCTTAGCTCTCAAGAGCGCAGGTAGATTCCGAATAGTAACATAGTAACAATGGGGGGCACTCGGGGCGCGTAAAGAACGAGATCTGCTGGGACGTTTGGGCGGTGGTCGATGGATGGTATGCACCGAATATAGAACGAGGCGAATAGAATGGCGTAGAGCGTTCACGGAATGAATTGTGTTCCAGATAAAAGTGAGGTGGAAGGCAGGATCAAGCATCGGGCGCGGCGCAAAGACGTGAACGCGGAGCATATTTGAGACATCGAGCGCACAGCGGTATAATCTGAATTTTTATGATGAGTAGAGACGAGAAATTGGTGAGTCTAACGGCAACAGTAGAGAGGGTTTCTCCTATTTCACACGCGCCGGTCCTCGTAAGCGCGGATCGACCTGATATTGATTGTGATTTTAAGTTGTAGCGTGAGTCGTGGGAAGGCGGGGACGTCGTGCAGCAAAGACGCGGAGGGGGGAGGATGTACACAGAGGATCAGAGCCAGTGTGGTTGTAAGAGGCTAGTATGACAGCTACATACTGGTCGGCGCTGTGTATCATATGTTATCCGGGTGCAGGGAGGCGAGGGCTATGTCGCTGCAGTTGTGGTGATTGTTTGCGCAGTGCACCGAGCAAACTCGTTTTGTATTAGGGGGTGTCAACGCAGTCACTCGAAGGTCCAGAAGCAATGCAGAAGTGTCTCGGCAAGAACAGGAAGCGCATGCGGTGGGATTGGAAAGCTTGCGAAGACATGCAGAGAGGGGGCTTTCGAATGAGTATCCTGCGGGAACAAGATGGACGTTATTTTCAGACGCGCCGAGCCTCGCAAGCGCGGAGGAGCGTGATATCAATTTGAAGCCTACACATGGATGGTAATAATTGGAGCGCAGGAGGCAGGGAGGCGAGTTGGAGAAACAAGACTCGGAGAGGGGAGGATATACACGGAGGAACATCGGAGTGGTTGGAAAAGGGCGAGATGAGGGCGGCGCTGTGTTTCATATATTATGCGGGGGTGGGGCCGAGGGTATATATAAAATAACGGTAAGTGCGCGGGCATAGAGTGGGATGAGTGCGGGGGAACGAGGCGTGGATGAGATGGGGTGCGATTCAGCGCGCGATGTGAGGGGTGGGAAGAGGATGGATGGCAAGGAGGCAGAGTGGCGAACAGGGGGGAGTGGATGGGTGTGATGTGATATGGCGTGTAGAGGAAGCGCATACGGGATGTGAGGATGGGGTGGAGAGACGTCTAGATGACGAAAACGGCGCAGGGATGGTTTATTGTGGGGAGGGAAGGGAAAGTAGAACAACGAACGGATGGAAGTAAGCGAGAGGAGTGAAGGTGGAGTGATGCGCAGTATAACGCCCGCGGCCGGAACTTGGGCGTCGTAGAATGCGCGGTGAAGACAAGAGAATCCGGTACGGGTGGTGTGCGGCGAGAAGCGGAACTTGGGGCACAAGATGGGAACCATAAAAGGTGGGGCGGGGCGGATGGATGCTGGGAGCGGATAAAATGGGAATGGGCGAGCGTTTGGAAGCAGTGGGGTCCGAACAGACGCAAGGAGGGGTAAAATTGAGAGAGAACACGACAAGAAGGATGAAGTGGAAGGATGGGGAGGAGGGAGGAGCGGGTGAGCGATAGTGTGAGATTTGTGGGCACAGAAAGCGAAATAGAGCAGAGGGGTTAGAGCATAGTATCGGCATTGAATTCGGCGTTGGGGATAAGGAACGAGGGGAGGGTAACGAGAAGTGCGTTTGCGTTGAGTGAAATGGGTGAGGCGTGGACGGGATGGGACGGGATGTGATGCAGTGCGCGGCATGGTGGGAAGAGGATGGATGGCTAGGGGCAGAGTGGCTACGGGGGGAGTAGATGGGGGCGATGTGACGTGCAGTGGAAGCGCATGCGGAATATGTAGAAGGGGTGGTAGAACAAGAACAGCGCAGGGGTGGAGGAGGAATGGAAAGTAGAATGCAGGCCGGATGTTGTACGCCCGCGGCAGGAACTTGGGTGGTGAAATGAGAAAGCGAGTATACGAGGTAACATGGGAGGTATGCGCTAGGACGGGTGACGGGAGCCGGAAGAGGTGGGTTGGCGGAGAAATGGTGACGGGAGATGAGAGAGGCAGATAGAGCCACGGCGTAGAAGATGGGCGACGAGAACAATGGATGATGAAATGAGTGGAATGAATATTGAATGGTGTACTGACGAGGAGGGCAGGACACGACGGAAGATCCACCCTTTCCGCCACCGTCACCGCCGAGTAGAGCCGTGGTTGCAGTCTCCGTACCGGGTCATGACTGTGCCATATCCGAAGAAGAAACGCACTTTCCGCCCTTCCCCTAGTCGCCGAGCACTTCACCTTGCCCTTTACGGCCGCCGCGTATAGACTTCTGGCCGGGAGTTGGTGACGCGTTGCGTACAAGGGGTTTCTGTTGGGTGCAGTGCAATGTGGTTTAGTGAATGAGGTCCAAGTTAGAATCGCTAAAGCGCAATTAAAGCATCTGGATAGCGAGTGTGGAGCGAAGAAGGGATGGACCCGATTGGGCGTGGCGGTGCGTCTCGGGAGCAGTACCCGCTTTCTTCCGACCAACCTGCGGGAGTTCGACTCACATGGCTTGAAACGCGACCGATTTCGTAGGAATTAATCTATGGTAGTCAAAGAGAGAAGTCGGATACGATGCCGCCTCCCCCGCGTATGGCAATTCTGCACCCCACGCTTAGGGCATCAAACCGTCCGCCCCACGGCCACGGCCGTAAATATTACGGCGTATTTTATTAATTCGCCATATTGCTCTACTTATCGATGAACTGATTTCTGCCTTTTTCTGCAATATACGCGGGGCACAGGGAAACTTGTGGGATGCTGCGAGCTGGTGTTTAGAGAACAGATGAAGGTCCAGGGGCGAAGGTGTATTTTAGCTTGTTTTGTACACCGGGGATAATCCCGAGGAACCGGTGTTCGTTAACCGCGGACCGTGCCGTGTAATGTTACCTACCTACCTACCTACCTACCTACCTACCTACCGCGGTCCTACTGACATATAAACCCGTCGACGGCCGGGGATGTTGCCGTTGACGGGTCTACCCGTCACCTACCCGTCCGTCACGAAACCATATCTTATTGCTTGTCGGACGGGCCCGTTCCCGTCGAATGGGTCCCGTCCCCGTCGAATGGGTCCCACTGACGGGGACGGGTCGGAGCCCTAAGCCCTACCTGGAGCTGGTGACAGTCATTTACCCCTTGCGAATTCGTAGCGCCCACGGCGAGCTTTCAAGTTTTGGCGCATTTTCAGCCGTTTCCTGACAAAGTTGGAGCTTTTGGAGGCCTGTTTCACGAATCCTGACAATTTTGAGCGAAATTTGGGCCTGTTTTACATTCCTTAGACTTTCGGGAAGAAAAGCCTAAACCTGTACAGATCTTGACATTTTTTCAAATTCGGTCCTGACATTTTGTGGGAAAGAAATCGCCTATAGTCAGCGGTTATAGCGCGGCGCGCCCAAATGTATGCCCTTTGCGTATACTGATTATCTCGGGCGACTTCGGGTCCTTATCGCTGGGAGTACCCCAAGGAATACCAACCATTTTTGGACGAAATCGTGCACGGCCGTGGTGGGATGACACACCCTGCCAACGTCCTGCTCTCGACCACGACTGCCCGCTAAATCCCCTTCGTAACCCCTCTGACGACGGCTCGCTGGATCCGCCCTCTGGCCCAGCATGACGGACGTCATTGTGTACCCGCAGGAAAAGGGCAGCGACACCGAAAAGAGCGCCCAAGAGCACGCCACTATCGTGACCAGCGGAGAGGCTGGTACTGGCAGAGTTAACGCGAGCGGACATGTGGATCAGTTGGATAGGCAATATCAGCTGTTAAGTATATGCGCGACGGCGCTGACTATCGGTGAGACTTGCCTTGTATTATACACCTTCCTTCTCCCGCTTACGCAACCATAGATAACGCATGGGTTGCCCTTGGAGGCTCCATTACCGTTGCCGTCGCAAACGGTGGCGCCCCGGGTATCATATATGAATTTCTCGCGGCGTGCGTCTACTACGGGTTCGTAGCAACGAGTATTGCCGAATTGGCGAGCTCCATACCAAGTGCAGGTGGAGGTGAGTGTTTTCGCATTCCGCCTCATAGGATTTTGATGCTAACCGTGGCTTCCAGTATACCATTGGGCATCGATTGCCGGTGGAAAGTACGGAAGGGTGTTGGGATTCTTCACTGGCGAGTCCATACTCCAGTGGTTTACGCAAACACTGATATATTCGTGCAGGCCTAATCAACTTTTATGGTTGGATATTCGACCTCGCTGCGATAGTCACGATCCCCGCCAATGTCGCCGTGCAGATGTATGTCGTGTTTCATCCCGATTTCGTTGTACAGGTGGGTTTTCGTCGTTCAAAGCGCGGCTCACTCTACCTTCTTGGGGATGACTGTTAATGAGCTTTCTCAGCCGTGGCATGTTTTCCTGGCGTTTGTCCTCATCAACTGGTTTTGCTGTGTAACCGTGATATTCTTCAACCGGTTCATGCCCGCGTTGCAGAAATGTGGGATGTTCATGATCGTCGTGGGGGGGTTGGTCACCATTATCGTACGTGTCCTTTGTCATTGCAACTGCACACACAGTTAATTCGCAACATAGGTGCTAGCAGCTTCCAAATCTCACGCTTCCGCCTCATTTGTTTTCACCGACTGGCAGAACGCTACAGGCTGGTCTGGAGGAGTTGCGTTTCTCACGGGCATGCTCAACGGCGCGTTCGCTATCGGGACACCTGATTCAGTGACACACATGGCGGAGGAGCTGCCCCATCCGAGGAGGGATCTACCCAGGGCCATCGCTGCACAGGTCTCTTTGGGCGCATTGAGCAAGTCGTTTTGTTCCCATATCGCCCTCAATCTCACATTCGTCACATTTAGCGGGATTCGTCTATGCGGTCGCGCTCATGTTCGCCATCACCGACCTCGACGCGGTTCTCACCTCGAACGGCTCGTTCCCCCTTGCCGCGGTCTATGCCCAAGCCACGGGGAACAAGGGAGGAACATTCGGCCTGCTGCTTATCGTGTTTGTGTCCATCATGATATGCGCTATCGGGACATATATCGCCGTGAGTACTTTGTGAAAACCGGAAGGTGCTGACGCGCTTGTTTACAGGTCGGACGCATCTACTGGGCATTGGCGCGCGACACCGTCACGCCGTTCTCCACTTTCTTCAGTAAAGTATCTGTACGGCTTAGCTGTCCCGTGCCCGCTACCTTGTTCTGCGGTAAGCATGTTCCTTCTCTCTCGAGACGTACTCCCTAACTTTTGATGCTGAACCAATATTTCCCTCCTAGCGGTGCTCACAACGGCGTTCGGTGCAATCCAACTCGGAAGTAAAACAGCATTCGCAGACCTCAGCGGGTCATTCATCATCCTCACCACAACATCCTATGCCATGGCCATTCTCCCGCATGTTCTCTCTGGCCGCAAGAACGTTCCACAGGGCCCGTTCTGGATGGGCAGAGCCGGCTTCTTCGTGAACACCGTCTCGGTGCTGCTCATCGTGTTCACGAACGTAATGTTCTGCTTCCCCTACGCACTGCCCGCGGCCGTGCCGGTGCGTGCTCAGAGTCTGGGTGTTCCCCGAGAGATCTCGCTGATGCGGTTTCCTGCAGACAATGAACTACAATTCAGTCATACTCGCAGGATGCGTCGTGCTCACGACATTCTGGTGGATGATCCACGGGAGGACTCAGTATCCCGGGCCGCATCTGCCTCATTTGGACGCGGCGGGGCACAAAATCGAGGATGAAGTTTGAGCGTGTTGACGTAGCACCATGCTTTGTGTGGACTGGTGTACTCTGAAACAGAGTTGACGACTAGCGCGATGCACCCTGGATTCCGTCGATATATCTGACGAACGCCCATGTAAATTAACTCCGTTATCGTCAAATGCTCACCATTAGATGAGATTCAAATAGAGTTTGTTTGGTAGGCGTACCTTATGATAGGTTGGTACATCCTAGACGCTATAAAAACACCAGGGACCTGCACTGTAGCCGGAGATCTCGCCAGGTGAGAAAAAAATCCGTCAGGGTCCAACCGAAATACTGGGATTTTTCATATTGTACACTGGTTGAACCCCAGGGTAAATTAACTGGAAACGAAAATGGGTTAAACCTTGTTGAACCGTGTATAAATGTTCCCGGTGGCTAAGCGCCCTAACTTCAGGCCTAGCAGTAAATTACATTTTCGTCACTACATCTGACTCATCAATCAACTTCCTCTCCAAAGGTTTCGGCTCGTCGTCGAGCCGAGAAGAATGCCGCAGATGCCGGAACGGCATGATAAGCTTGATGGCTCAACCACCTCTGGGAATCAACCTGGCATTTGTGGCAGTAAATTTGGACTTTTAATGCTAGCTAATCGCGCGACTATTCGGGTTTTGAGCCCATTCCCTGCTACTCTAAAATCTCAAAAGGGGTGCTCAACTCTTAGCCCGTGGGCTCGTCCCCTGGCTTTATTTGTCCGAAATAAAAAGAATTCAAACTCTGCCAGGTGAACGCAAATACTTCCGCTTGTTTAGCCCCATATTTCCCTCAGAATGGGTCACATCCTATCTCATAAATTGTCATCATGTTGTGCATACATTTGGTTCAATTGTTATGAGAAGCCATATGCGGATTTCGCACTTGTGTGTGATTTGGAGTAAAACCGTTGTTATTGACACCTTATATAATTTTTTCTTACCACCTATACTTACTCACATATCACTATAGAGTCACTTGGATGGTGATCATGATTTTTGGACCAGAATATTTCTGTACAGAACGAGAAATAGGTGTTCGGCTCTGGCTGAGTTTAAATTCTATTTGTTTCGGACAATTAATGCCACGGGACGAGCCGGTGAATCGGATTGCTGCAAAATACATATGGAAGACAGGCCACCCATTTGGTGGCTGATGCATTTCATTCATGATGCCGCTTATTATCAAACACAGCATCTCCACCGATAATCTTGTCACAAATTTCCTGCGGAGTTGCAGAATTCTTCACCCATATCAGTGTGTGCAGATGAAGTGTCAGCCAGCCTTGTTATTCAACTATTCCATAATAATCATTGGTGTGTCCATAGAGACCTGGAAGTTCTTCTGACTCCCAACATAATCTATCTCTCAAGAACACCTCCACCATGTAGTGGAAGAATCTAGCCACAGCAACAGGATTTTTTGGACATTAGGAGGTTTCACTCCTTGGATGGTCTGAGTTCAGGCTGGAACACAGTACCATCTTGAACATAGTAAAGTGCCAGCAGGTGATTGAGATCAGACCAGGCCATAGTAATAAACCAGGTTGGAGCCCCAAGAAAAGCAGTTGTGGACCAACAATGTTTTTCGCCGTTGCAGATCCTATAACATGTGCACCAATTCCATCCAAGTCGGTGGGCAGCTAATAACACTGCTTTTCAGCCTCAGTTTCAGGCACATGCTCGCCCTGAGCCATTCGGTCAACTATATTAGTTGCAATCTCTGGGTTCATGGCCAATAGCCTACGCAAAACATTGTCAAATTTTGACCGTTTAACAATAACCTGGCTCCCAGTGACTGCCCCCTTTAACTGCTCATGGTTGAAGGCCACCATGGGAAAATACTTATCAATCTGAAAACGCTTGTCAAAATACAGGCAGAAGATTTCTCTTGTGTCTCATATCCCGAATTTATGGGTGTCATAAGGGAAAAGCCACTGAAATATTCCCGGATAGGCTTTCACATTGTGATACAACGACTCAGGTGCATCATTTCTTCCACTAACCAACAGGCCTCTCTTATTTGTCAAATGTGCTACTGCCACCACTTCGATTTTTGACATAGAATATTCTGCACCAGTCAGGCCATGAACAGAAAAAATGTATTCACCATCTGTTGTCCCATGTTCAAAGTTCTTGTCAAAGGCACTTTGAGCTTCGGATGGAATGGAGTCATCCAGGCCACATTCAGTATGTCTGTAGTCCACCACAACAGGAATATCTCGATGAGCATATGACAGCAAATTTTCCTGGGAAATCTCCAATCAGCATAGTGCTCATGATTAAGTTTCAACCCATTCAAGTGCCTCTGCAACCTTATGCCGTCGAACTAGCATTAGTGTTTGGTCAAAATCCTCTTGAGTGGGTGCACATGAACCAGGGAAAATAAAGACAAGCACCTCACTAATTTCATCTCTGCTTGGAGGCAGCTTCGGATACACCTTCAGTGCCGGCTGAGCAAACATTATGGCATTTGCATGCATTCTCATTCAGCCATAATTGACTCAACTGGCTGCTATATAGACCAACATGTAGCGGTCGTCAATTATGAGTACTTATGTAATAAGTATTGTCCCTTTCAAAACTCAGACCACCCCTTTTCTCGGTTTTTGAGACTAGTGACACTGATTGTTGAGGGACTTTTTAATGGCTGTGTTGTGATAAATTGGTGGCAGTGCTTAAATTTGCTTCAAATATTTGTAGTCTTTTTAGTGGCTGTAATGTTTTCTGATGTTATTTTCCATCAACGGGATTTTCACCGAGTAAAAAAACTTTTTGTTCTTTGGTGTTATTAGTTTTGAGGGGCTCCCTGCCAATTTCCGCCCTCAATATGATGCTCTAGCTCAACAATCATTGAATATGGTCCTCTAATTCAAGAGATACATATATTACTGTGTTCTTTGTCTATCTAGATGTACCAAAATATTTAGCATACCTTGGTCCTGACCAAAGCTATGAGGTGTCCTTTACAAGTGGGGCTTCTTCCGGACTGGTCCGAACTCCGATCTGCTCCGAGTATAGCATTTAACCGATTCGATGGTCTCCCTTTTAAAAGAAAAAAAAATGCTGGGGGAGTTGGGGCCCATATAAGGTGCTGCATAAATAACCGTATTACTATTCCGAACGTGCCGCCATGGCTCGGCCACCGCTGAAAGGGGCGTGCAATTCACGGCACAATCATGGGCCTTTTTTCTTTTCTTTTTTCATCAATGGTTGTAAGCTTGTACTACTGATCTCCTTTTTTTTTTTTTCCTTGACCTTCAGCCGCTGTGGTACTGACTACCGAAAAAAAGTTTATAAATAAGTTCACGTGTCACTGCTCACCCTCTATTGCCTTCCATTTTTAACAGGTCCATACAGTGTGCATCTTTCCTCTCGTTTGCGTGCGGAAGAGTTGCTGTCAGGCAGGTGCGGTATATGTTGCCCCCCCCCCCCCCCCCTTGTGGATGCTAATCCAATTCTTATGTCTCGTTGCCCCCCTAATTGTTGCAACTCTAGCCCGAGCGAAATTAAAATGTCGGTTGCTTTGCGATTGTTCAAATGCCGATAAATTGGCTTGTATAAATTTTTTAAAAAGGTAGTTAAATAATTGTCTACTCAGCTACTACTGATTCTGTATTGTTTAAGAAGATAAAAATGAGCCTCTTATTCCTGTCTTGGTCCCTCCCCTGGCTGTCTCGTCCGAGTCGGACGAGATCTGCCTCCGTTTGGTGCTCTCTGCGGGTTTTATGTGAACTGTCTAGATGGTCATAGCCGCCATTCTCTCAGCCACTCGAGTGTCCTGTGAATGATTAGCATGGGTGGCAATATGATATTGGATTTCATACCCTCAAAAAAAAAAAGGAAGTACGAGGTCCTGCCGGGTGCAGCTACGGCCCTCTACCCCAAGTGAGGTACATATGAGTTCAACTCCGAAAGCTCACAGGGGTCAACCGATCCGAACAAATGCCGTAGTGCCGAACAGGAAGCCGACCGCATGGCGCACACGGAACACTACACTGTACATGGTGTACTGTACTATTACAATCAAATCGACAGTCACCCGTCACGCGGGTACCTGTCGATGTGGAATATTGGTGCTTCGTCACTCGTCACCCAGCTGTTTGTCGAATGCTCCAGGCACTGTGTAACACCGAAAATCGATGTTCCCATGCAAAAATGCTCGGTTTGGCCAGATTTCTGTCGAATTTGTCGAACTTTTTTCGGCTGTCACTCAAGATTTTGGCGGTTGTCAAATTGACGAATCGGAAAAAGGAGTCACGCATCACCCCCCCTGTCGATTTGATTGTAATAATACAGTACCTGGGGAGTTACGAGAATACTCAGCAAGATGTGCGCTTGTGGTGCCTTGCAGCACACGCAGCAGTTATAAATTGGCGCTAGCAGCTTATCGGCGGTTATTCCCGGTGGCATTTGATGGCGGCCTAGATCGGCGGCATTTCGGACTCCTAATTTTTTGGCTGAGACTTTGGCCCAACTTGAACTTGACAGGCAACTTTTACACCTCGTTTCGATCAGCCACGAGGTATCCCATCTATCCGTCCGGAACATATTACAGTCGATTTGACCTAAGGCGGCACCGGCATCCTAGAAAAAGACCTGGGGCCGTTTTTTTTGTACAACAATTTGACAGGGCAAGAAGGAGTGTATAGTGTCCATTTTGTCTCTCATTTCGTCCAGCACCTGTGAACCATAGCTGAGGTGGGAGCGAAAGCCTAGAGCTACGTCAATGCCTGGTCATATTAGACTGCTCCGGCCCTTCATTTCATTCTTTTCCACATCCTGGAATATTTCAACATTAAGCTACATGGAAGAGAACGGAATAGCATTCACCAATGAGCGCTGGCCTCGCAAATCCACAAAGGTAATGGCTGATGTATCTGGTGCACGATTAGATGACCCGCAGGTGATATCTGACACTACATCGATCTTGGGGAATTCACGAAAGCGTTTTCTGCCGTTTAGCCTGCTTGAATTAACAGAGACATTCGTCCAAATATGATGTTGCGACACTCACGAGGCGAGCAGTGCGTTGGAAAAAACTGATAGATAGGTGAGTTAAGATCCGGTTACACCCACCAGTGGGGAGGAAATTTACACACGCTTTGCTTGAATCATGAAAACGCCGGCCCAAACGACTGCGTGTCATGATATGAATGTAGACTGTAGAAGTGTATTGACAGATGACCTACGGTCGTCTCTTGTTATGAACTGTTTTCAAGCTAATTAACTGAGTGACTAGCATGGGGTAGAATCTGACCAGTATTATTTGCAAAACGCTAGCAGCACTGCAGGGGGACCGGCATGAATCCCGAGGTGTCCGAGCAGAAACACAGGATGAAAATTTACCTGGTAAGGATGGTTGATTCTGAGAATGACATGAGCGCGAAGAATTTAGCCCGGTGGTCGAACAAATCTTACCAACGGCCCACAAAATAAGTGTGTCCACTATCGTCCTGGTCCTATTGCAGTGTCAGTTCCAACTCAAGGTTACTGTCGAGTCACAAAGTGCCCACCGCTTCGACTCGCATGAGCGCATATTCCAGAGGCAATAGCACAACGACGCCGTGGTCAGAAGATCCACAGTAAGGTCAAGCGACAGTGTCGTGGTGACAAGCCAGCGCCACTGTAGGACGATGGTAAGGTGCGAATAGTGCAGCAAGACCCCAACGATTCCCATGTGGCCAATGAGGCGCAGAAGGCCCAGAACGCAAGCAAGGGCCATGATATACCACTGCCCAGATAGGACACGGACCCTGTTCGCAAAGAAGGTCTGAACATACTGTGACTAGCCTGCTATGAGGATTGCAGGGGTGGACTCACCTGGACTATGGTATAAACCGGTGCAGCAAAAATGACTATGGTTTGTTCAGAAACTGGTGAGATAAGGATATGGTCGGGTTGGCCATAGAATGTTATAGTTTGCGAATAAAGCTACGAGGCGTTCAATACTCCAGGGTTCAGAGGTGGGGACAAAACCCACTCACAGCATGCCAGGCTGATATCGTGTTCCCGAGTTCCAGCACCCTGGGGATCGCATGAGAAAGAAAAAAAGTTTGAATTCAGGGTGTCATGTTCACCAGACGACACCAACCTAGATGTGGCAGGTCAGCAAATATCCTGACCTTCCCACCCTCGACGTACGACAGCCTTAAGAAGTTTCGAATCTTGCGAAAAATTGCGATAGTAGTGAAAGGTCTGAAGTGTCTCGATCCCGAAGAGGAAGACTCCAAGGAGGGTGCCATTCTCAATAGCACCGAGACTTGCGCTCAGGTCACGAAAAGAAAGAGTGGAGGGGATAGCAGCCATGGCCAAAGGGGTATCGGTGTCTGGGGAAGGCGTCTAAGGGGATGCAGTTTTATGTACCTGACTTGAGAAGCCATGCGTGGTATATTGGTGAAGTTAAAGCGGTCTCTGAATGGATGAACTGCCATCGCGTGGGATAGCATGATTCTGGAGATTTGCTGTGCGCGACCTGGAGAACTTGTGGTTGGGAATGCAGCTTCTGCACCACGAAATCTCTCAAACGATGAAGATGCCATCTGTCAGCGTAGCTGACCTGTGATAATCTGTCTCCGTTAATGATGAAGTGAAGGAGTCGTATTTTAAATGTGATCACACCGATGCGTCTTAGGGAGACTAGACGCCTCGACTTCTGGCCTGGTTCCTGCGGTAGACCTGTAGAAGGGAGAAAAAAAAATGAATAATACGACCCATTGAGCGTCAAAAGAGGGATACTAATTTTGGAATCATCAGATCCCGCGGAGGCTGTCCTCTGCCCCAAACAGCTGTAGGGATGGACAGATGGTGCGATGCTTGACTGTCGAGGACGTACCTGCCGACCTGTCAACCACCAAAAATATTGGCGGAAATATGCGGTCGCGGTGCGGGGCAAAAAAATAAAAAAACCCAATCCTTCGAGGCACCGTGGTCAGTAGGCTTTCGGCTTGCACTTGGAAATGGACTGTGTATCGAGCTGGACAGCCAGATGTTCTTCCATACCGTCCGCGGCCCGGGTTCCCATTATAGAGGTTGGCGATGAAACTGCGCCCTTACCAACATGTATTGTGTCCAACCTTTCCCAACTGTACATCTGATACACCATGATCGGTACAAAGAGCAGGACGGCAGGACGCCTTCTCCGGGACCGACAGACCAACAGCTGAGGCACAGTGTGTCTCTCGTTTTATATCCACGCTCAAAATCAACAGTGAAGGTTAATATTCGGCCTCAAGCTCAAACACCCCAACGTTCACATTTCAGAGACTCCGGCCAACTTTATTTACAGCCTCTGAGAACATCTTATTTATATCACCCAACTCGATGTATGTGTATTGCGTCCGACCTGAGAATCTTGGACAAAACTCAATCCCCAGAGCACAAGCATAACTCTCACAACACAAGAAGATTGAACTAGACTTGTCAATTCACTCAACCGGAAACCACAAAAGAAGACCCGTGGGCTACCGGTTCTGAATCAAGCTGAACCCAGTTTTTCTGCAAATTCAAACTAAAACAAGGCGAAAGAAATTCGACCACGAATGGAGAGGAGTGGTGTGACCAACAATGACACCAACTGTTCCCAACTGTAAATCCAATACCCCATGATCGGTCCATAGCGCGGCACGAGTTCTGCTCGACCAACATTGAGCAAACTAATAGCTCATGTGCATTGATTTCGGCGTTGGAGATAAAGGAACGGGGGGGTAGCGAGAGGTTCATGGGCATGGAGCGGGGTGGGTGCGGGAAAGCGAGGTGTGGAGGGGATGGGATGGGATGGGATGGGATGGGGAGGAAGCGCATGTGGGATGTGTGGAAGGGGTGGTAAGATGAGAAGGGCACAGACGACAAGACGGCGCAGATGTGGAAGAGGAAATGGAAGGAATAACGCAGGAAGGACGGGTGGAGCAAGAAATGAGAGGAGTGGTGCTCTGTATAACGCCCGCGGCAGGAACTTGGGCGGTGTGGCCGAGGGAGTGCGTGGTTTACAGGGGATAAGAGGAAAGAATCCGCGAATAAGGGAATATGGGAGGTATGTCGCAGGACGGGTAGGACGCGGAACGTAGGGTGCAGTGCAGATATATGAGTGGGAGCTACCCGATGGTCACGAAGAAAGGCGGAGGTGGGTTGAATGGAAATGGACATGCGCATGGGAAGGACGGGTGAAGGCAGCGGGAGAGGCGGAAAGACATTGCATAGTAGATGAAGATGAACGGGTTAGGTCCCTCCATATGCGAATCTCGTCTTGCGGTATTTATCTCGCGCCTTCTGGGGTGGGTGTTAGTTTCTACTGTTATATTTGGGGAGGCGGGTATAAAGAGGGAGTGAAAGGAAGTGAGACGAAGGGATGGGAATCTACCAAAAACGTGCGGAGTAAAAAAACAGGACGCAGAGGTGGATACTGTGGGATGGGCGGGAACAGGCGCAGAAGTGGACGCGTAGCGAGAGCGCGAGAACGAATGGAAAGAGCGAGGCGGGTAGGGAATAGAACGGCGCGCAACAGCGGAGGGCGGGACGAGACAGGCAGCAGGGGAGTTGTGCAGGAAGGCACGGCAGGAGGCGGAGAGAGGCGGAGAAGCTACACATAAGCAGTAGAGGACGTAGGCGTAGGATGGTGAGGTAGTTGAGCAGGCATGGAGGAGAACGGGACAAAAGAAGCTAAAATAGACCCCATAGTACAGCTCCCGTCGTCGCCGCCGTTCTGCCCGCGGCGTCGTGTCTCGCAGTCTGCATGTAAGGCCAGTCGTAGTCACGCCAGCGGTGCACCGGATAACACACCTCCCCGGGTCTTTTTCCCCCGCCCGTCCGAGTGGGCGAAAGCTTCGTCGAATTTCCCGCGGGGATTGAACGTTGGTGAGGCACAAGGATCAGTGGTATTGCATAAGACGTTGTAGCGCAGATGGATGCAGAGGACTAGAGAGTGGCGGTGCACATCGGCAGCAGTCGGCCCAAGTCGGCCCGCTCCCCGCTTCCTCCGAAAACCTCATGCGCGAACCACATCGTACTCAACGAAGCCCGGACACTGGATGGATACTATTTGTTGTGACTTTGAGCCCATCCTCCATCAAATATTATGCATTTCTCTAGGATTTATGGAATTTATGAAACAATGTCAACTCCGAGTCGTAACTTGGCAGCGCACACCTAACTCGCACTGGACCGAAGGCTGCTCGTAGAAATCCAAAATCACAGTGCATTTCCGCCTCTTCATCCCGCCTCAGAGGGCCCCTTTAAGTCGTTTTTTCTTCTTCTTTGTATCGGATACCTTAGTGATGCCCAGGGCCGGGTTAGGCCCTACAGGCCCGGCCGGGCCCTAGGCAGGGCCTGAGAGAACCCAGGGCTCGGGCTTTAAATTTTGAAGCCCAGGCCCGGCCCACAGGCCGGGGCCTGTGTCATTTAATTTGTGTCAGAGATCACTGTGAATCTTGCTGCCCGCACATAACATAACATATATATCACCTCATGTACAGCTCGGAATTTCGGCAGGCCAACGGAGTAATTAATTATAAAAGAGTCACGTCCACAGTGACCGACCGTTACTTATATTTTCGTACCTCACATTTTTGTGAAGTGCAGCCATGGCTTCGCGGGGTCCTTCCGACGTCCCCAAACGTAATCATACTCTACTATCACTGGGAAGCTGGCCACCCCCAGGAAGCTGGCCACTTGGGAATAACCAACTAGACAGTTATGTCTAAGGGGACTTTGCACTTAGGGATCCGAATGGGACGTCTGAGCGTTGCCTGTACAAATTTGGGGTCGGAACGATGTGCCGATCAAAAGTTGTTGCGTGTTTGACAGCAAAATGGCAGGGCGGGAACATTGTCGCTTAGCACCGCTCTCTCACATCGTCTCTTGCTCGACGAGTTCTTCGCCGATGCACAATGTTTAGGGCTCATTTTGATCGCACGATGCTCTCCCCCACCCCTAAACTAAACCTGAACACGTTAGTCCGCATACCCATTCACCCCAGCTGCACCAAGTTCTCAAATTATTATCCGCCTGCTCCGAATGGCACCCTCCGTAGCGGGCAAACACTGAATGGGATAAGTTCACAAAACTGCATGGGTCTTGAGGATATATAGGGCTTCATGTTTAACCATACACTGGGTTTTTATCTTTCCCGTTTACTACTAATCACTCGTCATTAGCTAAAACCGGTGATTTTCCAATGTCATCCTCTGTGAATTTTCTGTGGGCCCAATCTAGGTCTAGGTGCGTTACTGCTGGTGAAAATACATTCTAATCCTTTATATCTATCCACGCGTCGCGTATTTTGTACCCAGGGATGCTCTTGATGGCCCCGCTAGTCTCGTAAAATCAGATATGCACATTTGATCCTATCTCTGCCTGTGAGAGGCATGCTCTCTTACCGCTATTATCGATATGGGGTACCACTCAAGTGTATCAAACAGAGCATATATATCAAAAGTACAATCCCGGATACGTTCGCGCCATTACTATGTCCAGAAACATCGTCTTTGGCTGCCTGGCCAGCTTCCTAGTATTGCCATGTTTGGGACTGCTGTGAAAGAAATATTTACTGAGTCACCAAGAGGGCAGAATAAATTGACCACTTGTGTTTTACTCATTGAAAGTATGCCTACCTTCATCATAGGACACAGGAGTGGCCGGTTGGAGCGTCAGATGGTCGCCCACAGGCCAATTATTCTCAAGTGGCCAGGATCCCAGCGGACGATAGTAGCCTAAGATATCGGAGGGGACTTTCAAAGTCCCTATACAGGAATTAGCTTGAGGAACGCCGACGTAAGCGGCGTACTCCAAGCCAATTGGCTGGCGAGAGATGATTTATCAGCCGCTGAATTGGCTTGGATTTCTTTTCAGTAAGACGAAGCAGTGAATAGAATTTCGCGTCAGCGGCAAAAGGGTGGATGAGGCTACCTGAGTGCAGCCCTGAGAACCAAGGCAGAATTGACTTGCGTTTCTGTGAACGAAGTGAGTTGGATCTACTTAGTTCGCTTGCATTCGAATGCTGGGGATCGGAAATATTTCGCTCGTACCGTGGAAACTGGCTTAGGGTACAAGTCTTGAAGCTGAAGATGGTATGATTGGCTTGTTGTAAAGAAGTTGCTGGTTTATCACGGCGGCTTCGATTTTGTAGGCAGTGTACGGGGAGCAACGAAATAGGTTTGTACTGAGCCAACTGGCGTGCAGGGCAATTGAATTCTGATCAGAAAATTGGCTTGCGTTACAACCAAGAAGAGTCTCATTTTGTCGCAGGGAGTACGCAAAGCCGTTAACTTGTGAGGAACATTATCAACTACATAACTAACTGGCTTGCAACGGAGATAGAGCCGATCGCGAATTAAATCAATCTCGTCTGGCGATGAGCTGACTTGTAAGTGTATTTATCAGGTTTTTCTGAAATACATCGTTTTGTGTTTCTAAATCAGCTTGTGTTCGAATTATTATAAATTACTGTGTTTGTTGAGTCTGAAATTTTAAACCAACTAAATAAGTTGTAGCCCGTCCTAAGGCGGCAGATACCCGCGCTCAGTCTTGACCCGTCGAAGACGAAGCGGAATGAATGGGCTTCTGGGCTTGCTGCTCTCTGTGCACTCTAGCATGCCCTGAACTGAGAGCCAAAGTGAAATTCAAATTTTGTGCTGGAGTCAGACGGAGACATCGTTTATGGGCACTGGGAAACCCCATATGGAGCCCGGGTAACTGCTCAGTTGCAATCATTATGCTGGAATTTTGCTTCAGTAGATACATGGGATTCAGAATTGGCTTGCGTTTCATAATTGGTGGTGTTGAACTCACCAGCATGTGCGCAATCAGTCAACTTGAGGGTGCGGACATTGACGGTGCTGTTGAGGGTGAATCTTCATGGCGTGTGCAGGAGAAATTTGGAGGTCTCATAGCAAAGAGCAAGAGCCAATTGAGTTTGGGTAGCCAATGTTGATGTGTTCAAACCCACCATGGACTCGGATGAGGCGCTCGCGGAGGGCCGTGGTGTTCAGATTACATACTGGTGGTGGTCGACACACTTGGATTGATAAAAGCCTCACTGCGTTCAAGGTCCAGGATCAAAAAATCACCCTTAGCTCCGGCGAGGTCCGGCTAGCTACCAATGTAGGCCAGCTTGTCAGGCCTCGCGGCGGCTCGAAATAGCTCGGGTAGGCCCGGCTAGCCTTTGCGGCTAGCTGAGCTCTGAACGCAGTGCCTCCTATGAAATGAATAATATACAGTTGAATGACTGGCTGTATTTGAGGACAAGCCCCGCCCGCCGAACAAGCCGATTTGCACCCGCAAAAAAAGGCGGCAGAGCTAAATTCAAACTCTGAATTAGAGGCAAGCCGATTGACCAAGCCAATCGGAAAAGTCTCCAGTGCTTGCCACATCTTCTCGGCAATTGTGTACAGACAGACTGGCTAATAAGTCAGTGTTGTCTTTGACGCCGTCAAACAGAGTTTGACGGAACGTCAAGATTTTGACCATTCGTCTGACGATTCGTCTGACGGTTTCCTTTTTTGGAGCAACACGGTTTTCAGGGCGCAGGAGGGGCTGCGGCTGATCAAGTACCTTCAGGGGATCCATGTCGGTCTTTTGGAGTATTTTATACCCCATACTCAACGCCGTTCAAGCCCTCAAGATGAAGTGCATATTTTGGACCGAGGTTTTTTCGTCAGCGGCTCTTATTAGCCTGAGTGTGATTTTTTCAGATGTAAAACTGATGGATATTGATCTAGTAATGGTCCAGTCCAAGTTATGGGTGTCCTTGGGGTATTGTACGCCTGTTTTCCGAATTAGGCAATCGTCAAACGAGCCGTCAATAACCGTCAAACGCGGCTGACTGCCGTCAAACGACGTTTTCGTCAAACGGATTTGACGATTGACCCGTCACGGACAACACTGCTAATAAGAGTCTGAAATCACGATGCTCAAGCGCTCAAGTTGGCCACCAAACTCAGCCACCTAATATAAGATTATTGTCTTATGATTATGAACCTCCAGTGAATAGTTCTATTAATATTATACAAAGTATACAGCCCGTTAGCTATCAACTTAGGGCTAAAAGAGTGAGAACTCCTCAGCGAACGCGTAAGGAAACGAGCGCTATATTAAATACCTAAAAGAGTGAGAACTCTACATAAGGCGTAAGTAAGATATAGCTAGAATGAATGTGGTAGACGAACCCTCAGCGAACGCGTAAGGAAACGAGCGCTGAGGGTAACATGCGTGACTACGAGTCAAAAGGGGAAGCCGGTAATTGGCGTGGAAAAGGAACGAGATTGAAATATACTACCGTATTCTAATATGGGCTGCTTCTAGAACCCCTTAATCTGCTCCTTAATATAGGCAATTACTTGCGCTTCCAGCTTCATGTCCGACGCGCTTTTCGACGCTTTCCCGACCTTCGCCCACGGTTTTAGGTACTGGAGTAGATTTCAAAAGTCAGTATTAGAGAGGAATGTGAAGAGTAGCTGCAAGACGCGTTGTGTACCTGGCCAGTGATCTGTTCAGGCGTCGCGACAGTGCCGGCCCAGAGCTGTGTGTATGCACCCATCCTAACAAGAGAGGGCACAGTCGGTGGTTACCTCTCTGCGGATGAATAGTGCGGACAGCGACTTACGATGGGGGGAACATCAAGTTGTTGTAGAGCCGCTGTTGCCAGCCTGGCTGATGTCTGCGCGTTATTCATAAGGAGCCCAGACATACAGACACCACGAGGGAGGAAACCTATACGCACCTGGTCAACTCGCTGCGGATAAACCCGGGGTGCAGCGCCGTCGAGACAAGCACGTCAGAATGCGCACGTGCAAAGTAATTGGAGATGAGGATGTTGCCGAGCTTGCTCTCGCCGTATAGTCGCCTAAAATCGCAAAGCTCGGCGTTCAACAAGAAAATGAAAGAGGAGTAACCGAGAGCAAACACACCAAGGCGTCATCAAACCACCAGTCTTCTTCACCCAAGCGTCGCGCGAGGGCCCGCCCTTCAGGCTCTTCAGTTCAATGCCCGCCTTAGGCGCCATCTGGTGGCCGATGGAAGACGTGTTTATGACGCGCGCGGGGACCTGGGTTTCGTCGTAGGATGCGGTGAGGGCAGGGATCTGGGTACGAGATATTCTAGTTTCTGCGAATTAACTAGGAAGAATGCATGTACCAAAAGTTCAGTCAAGAAGTAGTGGCCGATGACGTTAGTGCCGAACTCTGTACAAGTATTAAAGGGCAGTTGGTTGAGATGCGTAACAGAAACATACATACGCAGGTCGTGGTTTTGTGTCGTGAGCATATCCGGAGGACAGCTCATGACACCTCTAAGAATATCGTCGGTATTTCGTAATATTGAGAGTTGAGAATCATACCCATTGTTGAAAAGGATATCCAGTCGCTTCTCTTGCGGGAGAAAAGCCTCTGCAGCCCGACGCACGCTATGTAGGTCCGCCAGATCAAGGGAGATGAAAATGGCCCCCTTCTTTGTCTCCTCTTCCAGGCTATTAATTGCGCTGGCGGCTTTCTCCGCTGAACGTGCAGCCAGATAGACTTTGGCGTTCTTGGAAAGCAGCTGCTTTACTGTTTCATATCCTATCCCAGAGTTTCCGCCAGTCACGAGGATAACCTGCCAGCCCGTTCAACGCCTGGAAAATATGATACAGACGAGGAGATTGGCATACCTTTCCTGAGAGATCCGGTATGTCGCGTTCAGAAATGAAATGCGACGGAAAAAGAGTTGGCAGAAGGTTTCCCATTGTTGTTTGAGTCGCGGAGGAAAGGTGTATTGAGGACGGATTCATGCAATGTCGGTTTTTTATATTCAATCCTGTGATAACCATCATACCCTCGGCGACGTGATGTCATCGACATGCCAGTTTCGCTGCGATGAAAAAAGTCACAACAACAGGACGCGAAATGATCAGCCACCCTCACGCACGCCGCACCTACCCGGAGGGCGCCACAGAAATGACCCATCTACCCTTACGCCAGCACGGCACGTCCGCGCGGAATGAGCCCACCGCACAAAGGCGATGAAAAATGACGCCTACGGGCCACGCCCAGGTGCTCTCTCCACTCCGCACAATGGTATGTACCCACGAACAAAATCGGGCCGGCCGAGGCCGCCCGCCCGCGGGCTGCAGATGCCACTCCAGAAGGTGCGGCGGCTGCGCAGCCCCGCAGACACGCACATAACTCTGTGCCGCCGCAGTGTGCGGGCCAAGCCATATCCCACATCAGTCACGTGCGCCCGCCGCCCGGAGATCCAATCGCCAACACTGATAGCCTGCGCTACACCGAGTCCCCGCGCAGACCGCATGATAGGCGCGTACTTATCAATTCGGAAAAAGCTGTGTCTCGGCTTCCTGATTATCGGTTTACAACTTACTATTAACTACGAAGTCATTCGGCTGAATGCGGTCTACGTGGAACAACAACCACTGCGACGCTTTACTCTGGCCCGGAACCCAACCCCACCCCACGGCCATCTGCATCCCCGAGACGCGCACGCAAAGTCGCAGGCGTGCGCTTGGGGATGGTGGAATTCCCTACGCGCCGTACGTCTACGCCCCAACGCGCGTTTTTCGCACTACCACACCCGAGGCGCCTCCAGCGCGTGCGCACTACTGGCCAAATGGGCGAAATGAACAATAAATTCATAAATCAAATATCTCAATCTGAGTACCGCTCCACTTGCCGACGACTCAGAACTTGAGTCCGACTGGGGTGATGAATCCGAGGACGAGGAACAGACACCCATGACAATGGGTAACATGTATTATCGGGACGGGTTAATTATTGATATTGATGAAGGGAGTAATGATGATGATCTCGCAACAGAGCTAGGTGTGGATAGGAGTGGGGATGAGCTGAGCGAAGAATAGATAACCATAATTTACTGTAATTTTATTATTTTCTCGCAGCTCAAGTGCGCATACTGTGTCAGGGAGCTTCAGTTGTAGTCTTCGTCCGGGTCCTTGAATAGTATCAGCAAACCAAATTTAAGGATGTTTTCCCACTTACCCGGCCTTGCCTTTGGGCGCAGGGACTTCCTTCGACGTGAGTTTCACCGCTGCTTGGTTTGTATTAACTTTTGTTCTCGTAATATCTCTGCAAAATGCACAGTTCAAGTCTTGACCAAGATTGAATAAATACATATACCTGAGGCCATCCTCTTGCCCAGACTCCCCATCCATAACAATATCGCTATCACTCCCAATATATTCATCAGCATCTACCCTCGACTGCATTTCTGCCGCTGCCTTTTTTTCTTTCAACTTCGCAGCATTCTCTGCCTTTCGCGCACCCGACCATAGACTCCTCATTGACTGTTCACGCTCCCCACCGAGCCAGCCTCCTTCGAAGCGCACCCGACTTGCGGATACGAAGGGAATTCTAACAATGGGTCCTCTCGAGGCTTCGAATTTGCCGCCTCGCGAGCTTTTCACGTCACTCGTTTCCGGCGCACTCCCCTGTATATCCTTACCACCTCCGTGTTACTTTGCACTCCTCATTCGAGGTCGACAACCTCATTGCGATGTGGGACACCGGTTCTCGTACAACGAAAATGCGCGCGCTTCCTACCAGCAATGACTCTGCCTCGTACGCTCCCATCCGCGGGCGCTCCCCGAGCCGCGCCTGCGAGGACCCCCTGCATGCCCGTCGTGATCACCGTGAGAGCAGTTCAACCGTGCGCCGCGAACCTTTCTATGAGCGCAGTTATCGGGGTTCAGGCCAATAGTAGTCGATTCAGTGCTCTTGACTCTTCAATGTGACTAGATATCTCAATGTGATGCTGTCTTTTGAGTTGCTCTCTCGATGGTGCTAGGCTTATTTTGTGCTCTGGTCTCATAGTATCATGGCCTATTCATTTTATCTTCCGAGATAATTCGTTGACTGTGGACCTTCCTCAGAAGTTGAACACGTCACTATGTTGCCTGCATGCATTCTGCAAAGGGAAAGACATGCAACGATGGACTGTGACTGGTGGTGTGTGGGGAATTTTGCCTGGGAGGAGGGGACCCCTCCCGTACACTTGCGCACTCCGCTTGTGGTCAGGTCCTACGAGGTTATATCCACATATCCTGCCATACAAACGGTCAGCGAGATCACAGCCAGTCCTAGTGTGATCGACCCCCTGGAATGGTGTGTGCTCTGTTGACATCTTGTAGTTTATGTAAGGATAACCACCTGTACATTACTACCCATTTGTCTTCGGTAAACTTGTTGTTCAGACATTTGGACCACGCGAGTATAATAAATCCCCCTCCCCCCGCTCCGCAGCGATAGCGTCGAATTCCGGTGTCGAACGATGGCAGAGGTGAGAATCCAGGGATTGTGCTTCTCTGACATTCTGGGCTTCAAGTGTCCCATTTGCTGGAAATTTTTGCAGAAGCTAGCGCCCCAGGAATTGAGGAGATGCACCCCATCAAAGCCAGTCACACAAATGTGGTCAAAGAACTGGGGATCACGGAGAGCCTTTTAAAAGTTGGCGCTCTTCAGGTGCTCTGGTCCAGAGAGGACAACATTGGGGTGGGTACGGGCAGTTGTCCACAGATCCTCTTTTCAGCGGCGCAGCGCTTCCAAGTGGGTTTCTGAGTTGATTGCAAGGATGTTGAGGCCTAGTCTCTTCATGTTTGACTCCTTACATCCATCTGTTCTTCCAGAGAAGTTGCAGGCAGTGAAATTGATGCACCATTTCTAATTGTAAGGGAATTGTCAGGCAGATCATTAGCAGGCAGGGGGTTGGAGGGAACTTTGCTGAGGGACGACACGGCTCACGTATCCATGCTATCAGGGGCCATAAACCTGGCGGGGTACACGGCAGAGTCGCAGCGCAGCTCCTACACGCGCTTTACGGGCGGGATCAATGCTCACCCAGCGGGCAACTATCACGGTAAATGCATCTAGATCACCCTCGTCGGCGCGGTGCTCGCTCGATTTCTTGGCATATAGTTCCTCGCTCTCGATGCTATCGTCACTTCTAAATACTAAATACATGAACTGATTAAATCCCAAATTACTTACTCGCGCGTTGTGAACGGGTTCATTCGAGAGGAGGTGGCCTCCATGTTCAGTCATTTCTTTACGCAGTTGTTCGCACTGCGGGCTGTCTCAGAGTTCATTTAAGGTTTGCTTAGTTTCCGCGTCAGAACCCAACTAGGTTGAACTTCCTCATAATACGGCCTATAGCACCTGTGTGCTTCCGTCACAGAGCCTTTAGTATCTTGTAAATCTGTTTAATTGATGGCTTTTTATGATTATCTTCTGCCTTGCTGAATCGGATTACATCCCGTTGTTATGAAAATGGTTGCGGGGCTTGAGGCTTGAAATTAAGAGGTTGCGCCTGTGCGAGAAACCTTCCCGGTTTGGTGCGAAGGTTTCAAAGTTTTTAACTTCTGTTCCTTTTGTTGGAAGGGGACTATCTTGAAATCGTCGAAGCAGCTTCCGACCGTCATTGCTTCTGAATCACAGTGCGACCAATGTGCTCGAAAGGACGGATGCACCTGGGATGAGTTTCTGAAGAACGGTGTTTGCCAACACTCACTGTACATATGTGGGCGGCGAGGATACATGAACTTATTTGTTTTTTTCCAACCAGTTGACATGTGACCTAGTTAAATTTCGGGAGGAGGATCAGAAGCACGAGTCTGCAGAAAGGACCAGTAGTCCTAGTGTTCGGCCAGAGAGCCGACAGTGAGAACTTTTGGTGGCACCCATCTTTTGATGAAATACGGGCCCCACGAGTTGGTCAGATGGGCAGATTTCGTAGATCTACGGTGCCCGGTGCTCGGAGGCAGCGGCATACAGGAATGATTTTCTCTGGGCGTGGAGCAAAGACATACTATATCCCACTGGGAAGTGGGTCACTTAAGAGCAATCAGTGAATAGCGACATGCACACACCTTGAAAATGGGGTTTTGTGTGCCTTGAATCGAAGATAGGCCTGTTATAGACCTGTGAAGAATATTTTGGCCGATTTTTAGTGGTGCGGTGTGGGCTCCAGTAATTTATTTTCGGCGGCAGTCCAAAAGGGGTAAATATCAGGAAGCGGACCAGGCGGCCAAATTGTGTATTTCTGCCTGGATCACTGCAATGAAGCTGCTTGGATATGTCATAAGGAAACAAATAGACAGTCTAGTCTATTCAAATGATACATTACATGCATCCTATTGGTAGAAATAATTGCTTCTCGGACACACAGAATGACGAAAATCACGATGATTGAGCAATTTTGAGTCGTACACCCCTAAGGTGCAGTAGGGGCCGAAAAATACGCTGCTGGTAGATTGATATGAAGGATCTGAAAGTTCCTGAAGTGAAATATCCAGATCTAGATCTAGATGGGGTCCACAAAAAATCTCCAGATTTGGATGCTCGAAGATATCTGGTTTGAGACAATGCTGAATTCCCAGTACTGAATCTGATGCATAAATTGTTGATGACTATTCCAAGTCAATTCGTCCTATAAATAGATATGCAACATCGGCTATCCGTATCATTGAGGTTTTACTCACTGCAGAGCGGCCAATGCCAAGCAGTGCGCTTGGATGAGAAGAAAGCTGAGCAAACTCAAGCTGTATTGGCCAAGAAAGCACATATTAAGGAATTCAACTATAATGCGTACATAACGAGCCCAAAAGGTCGTGAATCGGTGAAGAACTCGTCGAGAATGAGACGACTGAAGTTGGTGCCAGTAAGCGGTGATGTTCGCACGGCAATATTCGGCTGTCAAACATGCCATAACTTTCGGGCCGCACGGCATGCCGCCATCAAACTTTGCACAAACAAGGGTCTGAGGTCGTATTCCATCCCCCAAATACAAAGTGTTAAAGGTTATGGGGCTATAAGCCAGTGGATAGGGTACTTAGAAGCCAGTGGATAGAGCAAGCTGGTGGTTAGATACAAGTCATTATCGTTAACTAATGTGCGACCGGAGCCGTATGGCCCGGTCGGCATCTCGGCTACCTCGGAGTTGACCCGGTCACCTCTGTAATTCTAACACCCCCCCCTTGACCGGCGTCAAGTACGAGCGATAGAGTACTGTACCGATATGTAGGGGAGCAACGGTCGGGGGACCGTGACATGCCCGTTGCCTTTTTTTCAGGCAACGGAGCGCACCGTGATCGTGACCGTTGCCTCCCTAAGCAACAGGATAGTTTGGATAAGCCTCTGTGGCCCAGCTGGAAATTGTCTTCGCATTTACGATTGTGCTAGCTCATATGGTCTGTTGTTCGAATTGCCGGAAATGTAGGTTTTACATGATTTTTGCGATTTTTTTTCAATGTCACGATTTTTTTAAGCAACCAGCCCCACCGTTACCGTGACCGAGGCAACGCAACGGGCAGTCCGTTACCGTGACCGTTGCTCCCCTACATATCGGTACAGTAAAAAGATACGAAGCAGAATGTGCTGAGCTCGGTTGAGTGAGGAAAGACATCAGGGAAAACCCAAGTTCCCTTTCAGGCGTAACCGCACTGTGGCCTTCAGGCTCTTGCGAAACTTGGGAGGCAAAGTGAGTACTCCTCAGTACCCACAATACCGTAAACCCACGCTACTGAGTGCGACCTCAGCGCACCAATGTCCCAGAACCGTTACATTCGCTGGTTGGAATTGTGGTTTGAAAATAGGTTGAACAGTGAATCTCGAGACGATGACAAAAAGTTTGCCTGACTTCGAGAATTAGCCTGAGTTTTGCGTGGCAGCAGAATTGAATAAATGAAATATGCTCATCGGTAAACGGGATGATCTGCAGCCGAGTTATGCTTGCAGGGTTGCCCCGAATGCGGCTTGGTGGTTATGCTCGGGGGCGAATTATGCGCGGAGCCAAAATTATGCTCTGTGGCAGATGCCTCAAAGGGCAGAAGTACGCTCGATGGCAGGGTTGTGCTCGGAGGCATTATTACGCTCGATGGCAGGGCTGTGCTCGGAGGCATGATTATGCTCGATGGCAGTGTTATGCTCGGAGGCAAGATTATGCTCGATGGCGGTGTTATGCTCAGAGGCATAATGACGCTCGATGGCAGGGTTGTGCTCGGAGGCATGATTATGTTCAATAGAAAATGTATTGGAGTCCGAGATAAAGGTGGACTCATCGTGATCGGCACACAATTACGCTCGGTGGCTGGATTGTGCTCGAAGGCATGATTGTGTTCAATAGAAAATGTGTCGGAGTGCGAGATAAAGGTGGACTCATTGTGATCGGCTGACGTTTGCTCGTTGGCCAGATACGCTCGCAGGCGGCATATACTCGAGTTTTGCTCGGTCGGTAGTGAATAGACTTTCCTACTGCATATTAACAGTGTGCATTTAAGTGATGGGATATCAATCGCAAGTCAAGATGAATACTCAGCTCTGTGGCCGTGGAATCCCCTGGAATGTGGAAGCCAATCTGGGAGCGTAGGATGTCGATTTAATTCATATTCACCCCCCTCATCCGAGGTCCCAGATAAAACCCGGCCAGCATGATGGTAGTGCGATCATTGACAGATGGCAGAGTAGAGTTTTTTCTAAGTTCCAGGAACTCAATGCAGCATGTCTCGGCTCCCTGATATCCAAGGGCAGAGAATGAGTCTGAGATCATGCATCAGCACAGTGAGTTGAGCATGCTAGGAAGAATTCAAGTGAATATGTAACATGAAATGCGAAGAGCACTCAAGTGTTAGATCAGATCGTCTCCGCGGTGTCGCCAATTTCATCACTCTCAGGTTGATGTTGGTAAGCAATTCCAGGTTTGAGTCCTACACAGGTCCTTGACCGTAAAACAGATTTAGGTATCCATATTATTGAATAGAAACTCAGCTTTGCAGTCAGAATCATGATCCAGGCTCCGATGTTCGGTTCGTAGATTCTAGGACCGATTTAGGTATCTAAGCTGCATGATATTATTGAATAAAAACTCAACTTTGCAGTCAGAATCATGACCCGGGCTCTGTTCGGTTCGTAGATTCTAGACAGGGTCCGTGGACGCACTCAAGGTCATCGTAAGGTGCAGATGAGAATATCTGTCTCCCCCCCTTCATCTGTGGTTTATGATGCAGTATATCATCACCAAATCAAGAGTAATATTATTGAACTTAGCGTAGCGTTTTGTGCATATGTTCGTTGTGATCCGAGAATTTAGACGGTGACGCGGGATTCCCTTCGATAATTCTGCCGTTCATTTAAAAGTATACCTGGTTCGATAGACTCGAAAGTAAATCAGACTTCAAGATAGGGATAGAAGCCTCAGCGATCAAAAATCCTTCTGTCCACTCGATTTGAAACGCGGAGGATTCAAATCATGGGAGCATGTGTTCGAGCCAGCCCATGCATGGATATATTTTTCTCGTTCCTGGTTAGGGCTGTCGGGGTGCGAAATTAGATCAGAGTTTTCATGAGAAATAGATAGAAGGTTTAGTAGTGGTCGCCGCTCGACGTAAATCGATTCCGGGTAATAACACAAAGAATCCAAGAATCATCCCAGGCTTGGCACTGAAGTTGGGTTGAATTTGACGGCACTGTGTGACTCGTGTGTGAAATAGCAATGAGCATAGCATCTCAAAAAAGATTCGAAGGGGACTTAGCGCATCAAATGAGGGCTCAACAATTGTGGAGCACTTATCCAAACATTCTTGCGGACGACGGTGAGGGTTGGTTATAGTCCCAGCCCGGTTCCGATTTGAACTTGTCAAAAGAAAATGACAATCGTGGTCTCAACTTGTTGACCGAAGCCGAGGGCGGAAGATAATCCTGTCACCGTGAGTTGAACCAGCCATCGACACCAAATTGCGTGAAAGCTTTCGACTTGAGTAAATGGTGACGTTGTGAGTCGTAATTGATGGTGTCTCGTCGTCTGAAGGCCACAGAGTGAACGCGAGTCAAGTTGAAGAAGACTCAACATAAAGGTGAGGGGGGTCTCTTGAAGCATAATTCACGTTGTAGTATGTTCAAGGCTCAAGCCTTTGACGGTAATCTCCGCATTTAGGCAGGTTGGAGGTCGGTGTTCGACGATTTGAGGTGCTGTTTGGCATCATCTGCATAAATGCTGAGCGCGAAATCCATAACACTTGAATCACTGTGCTTTGAGTTTCTTTAAGACCATCGAATATTGGAGTCAGCTGAAGCAGTGAGAATTGAGACAGCGTGAATTTGTGGCCGTCACAGTGGACATGGAACCCGAAGTGAGTCTTAGAATTGAAGCCAAAGCGCATTGCGGTCTGGAGCACTTGTGTTGTGCGAAGATCTCGAAGTAACACTGCGAGATGAACGTAAAAACCGATTCAGTGGAGCGAGAGGACCATTGCATTCGTCGTTGAAGGTCATCTAGGATCTCAAGATATGTCCCCCCCTTGACCTGTGTTGAGTTGAGCTCGAAGGTGTCGAACTTTCCTGCGTGGCAGCACGGAAGATGATTGACACATAGCAAGGGATTTTCAGCCCATTCAGGGTGTTCAAGACCTCAAGAAGACTACTCAGTGCAGCGAGAGCGACGAGGTTGACGTAAAAATCCACGAGATTGACGCAAAAATCCAGCTTCGGTATAACGATCCAAGCCGCATTATCCAGACAAACGTGAGTGTGGATTTTTCTGGTGTACACAGCGAGAGGTTGCCTTCGAGTCTAAGTTGCCCAAGTGGTCCGATAGGATCATTAGCTTGAGTCTTGAGTACCGAGGCCTATGAAATGTCGACCAGCTTTGCGACAAGAAAAGATAGGGGTAGCAGAGAACAAAGCCAGGATTAGAAGAAGTTCGTGGTGCAGTTAGAGCGCGGGGCCCATAACCTGTTAAAGGTTATGGGGCTATAAGCCAGTGGATAGGGTACTTAGAAGCCAGTGGATAGAGCAAGCTGGTGGTTAGATACAAGTCATTATCGTTAACTAATGTGCGACCGGAGCCGCATGGCCCGGTCGGCATCTCGGCTACCTCGGAGTTGACCCGGTCACCTCTGTAATTCTAACACAAAGGGTGACATAAACCAACTGACAGGGCTACTGTTGGCCAAGGCCCACTACCTGGAGGTGGCCCACTTCCCAGCGGGTTATAGTAGGTTTGGGAGAGGACGACTTCATGTCGTAGAACAAAACAATTGCAGGTGGTTAAATACCTCTGTTCTTTGCCCCGTTCACTCTCCACGCGTCCGAAATAGGACAGCCCTGCAGCTCAGCAGCCATGCGCATAACTTGCTCGTGGCCTTCTGCAACAGAAATTCGATTGAGATGACCGTTCTGCAGACACAACACTAACCTTGTTCGAAACGGATTGGGCCCTAAAAATGGTTTGTCAGTTGGTAATAGGCGGTGTATCGATGCTCGATGTTGCTCACGAGTTCCTCGAGCCTATAGCCCTCCCATTTCGTTTTGGGACTGGGGACGGTGTCGTGCCATCCGATGAGGACGAGCAGACGGTCGATGAGAGCTGTGCCCTTGGGCTTGTACCACGCGCGCGACGTGAAGCTGCGAACGTATGAATGAAATTCTGCGCCCAATCATCGGGTTATCTGCATACCGTGTGGGAAACATGCGCGGAACGGACTGCGCCTCGTCGAACTTGGGCATGGCCATCTCATTCGCGCCGAGCTGCGGCTTCCTACGCGGCAGCAGGAGGAAGCGCTGCGTATAGGCCATCAGACCCAGGGTGGCGCGGATCAGATATGTGCAATATGCAGGCGGTTTGGGTTGCCTGTAAGAAGAGAACTTGAAGGAACGAACATCGAGCATGGCATATAAAGTTTACTTACATCATTGCAATCCGGACCGTCTTCCAGCAGTGATACTATAATACGTTCGGCAAAGGGCCGCATGACGGTGGGTACCATGAAAAGCAATTCTCCCGTGGTGTACTTGGCAACATCCCGATTTGACTCAGCGGGGATCATGTGCTCCGCTTCATACGCCTTGTTTACAATGTTTTATTATATGTTCTCCTTTTTGGAGAGATTCGCACCTTGGCCCAAGCCTGGAACTCCTCCGACGTAGGAGGAATATCCTTGATGTTCATTCTGCGTCCGATTTCTTCCCAATACACGAACCACGCCTGTCACGGGAAAATAATCAGACCACAGCACAGTAATCTCCTTAAATGTCGGCTCACGTAGCGCTCCAGCGGAGAGTGCGGCCGCCACCCGTACTTTTCGGCCCACGTCTGTGTTACAATGATTGCCTTCAATTTAGCCTTATGGTAGCAGCACAAGGCTCACCGCAGGCTCGAATGCGAAGAGCGCAAGGGTGTAGAGGTAATCCTCGTTGGACTTGTGGTTCTGATGTCAAAAAACATCAATCAAGGGAGACTGGACCACTCACAATCTTGTATTTGGCATGCAGCCAGTTCACACGGGTATTAGCGCGCGGGTCGTCCACGGGCGGTGCAGGCTAGACTCGTAACCAGTCTGTAACCAAATGCCGAAAAATTGTGGCAAGCACTTTCGGTGGTTACAGACTGGTACAACTCGTTGCCAGCGATTGAGCTGTCCGCGGAGTTTGAAATTTTGGTGAGGGTCCTGTTCTGGGGTGCAGTTTGGATATGAATGAATTTGGGACACATAGGAATGACTTTACCTTAAAAATGACTAAATCTGCCTCCTCACTTATTTTTTAATCTAACTTGGGAGAGTGTAAAGAACCATCAACTACATTCGTGGGGTCACCGAGGTAGGATACGACGAGCGTGATGAGCTCGATGAGCGCCGCAGGGAGCACGAGGAGCGCCTGTTCGGGCCGAAGTGCAGCGCGCAGGAATGCGGGAGCGTGCGTGGGGGAGGAATTGGAGGGGGAAGAGAGGCTGCGAAACGCGGTGCAGCAGAGCGACGGGGCGGGAAAGATGAGTGGGTTATGCTGTGCGCGGGTGGCCAAGCGGGGCGGACAGCGCGTAGATGCCGCGGCATTAGGTCGCGTACGCGTGGAGCTTCTGGTGGCCAGCCAGGTCGGACACGACGTCCTTGTCGATCAGCACGTACTGCGCTCGCTCGTCGGCATTGTTGTCGTGCATTGAGACTCTAATCCATTCAGCCCTCAACGCAAAGCGTATGTAGCGCACCGTTGTCCTGAGAGGTGTGCTGCTGGTGTGAGTAGCCCGTTGAGCGAGAGAGAGGCGATGAGCAGCAGCAGGCCCTATCGAGTGAATGGAGCGCGGGCGTATGCGCAAAGCTGCGAATTATGGCGGAGCGGCGCAGGCTTGACGCTGTTTGGCCGCGGCAAAGAGCGGCCGGACTGTTCCGATTGTCTTCAGTGCTTACTAGTACTTGAGTATGCGTGATAATTCTACTCATCCCCAATTCGGGTGCGCCCTTAATTCTTTGGGGTCAAAGAACAAACGGAGAACACAACAATCTTGAACTTGAATGCCTTCGGGGGGAATCGAACCCCTGCGTTCCTCATATCCCAGAAGGTTGCTCGTTTATGGACTGAGGATGACAACCATGGTATACGAAGGCTCGATTTCTTTATTCCGCACCCGTATTCATCTGCTTTTTTGTTGTTTAGCTCAGACAAAGAAACAGCAGATGCAGGACAAGATCAATGCCTCCGTTGCAAATCTGCCATGGTCCACAAAAGCTTCCCTTCTTTTCGTATGGCTTACGCTCTTCCCTTTCTGGCTTGCGGAGTGGAGCTACGGCACTTTCATGCCTTCGGGAATAATCTAACCGCCACCTTCCTGCTGACATGTTTCCCCACTTATTTATGCAGGACAACCACCATGGCGTTTTCTAGCTGGTGCGGGGGGGGGGGGGAAAGAGCCAACAATGAGAGGCATGCCTTCAGGGGGCCTTAAACCCCCGCCTTCCGAGTATTTATGCCGGTTTTTTTTTGGCTTTGCTGTGATAAAAAGTGTTCGCACCGCGTTCCGCGCCGTGGTAGTATTACGCTCTGTATACAATCAGATTTTGCAAGACGAACATATTCGGTCACGAATGTTTTATTTATTTCCACATACCCTCTTATTCTCTGTTTCTAGCCTGCAGCGGCCCAGATCACTCAGCTCCTTTGCATCTGTGTTGATACAGATGGCTTTTTCCTCCTTCTTTTCAGCTATGCCATACCGAAATTAACCGCACAACGGCTCTATAGCGGTGTGGACCGTGGCGGCACATGATACTATACCCACAATATATGCCGGAGCGCCCGCTCGACTCGGGGTCGAGCCATTGTCCATTTGGGAGGAATTTTTTACATTTTCTTACCAATTTTTATCAGGCCTACATATGTCCTCGGCATCTCTGACCAAGCTCTGGCTGAGCGTCATACATATCTTATTAGTGATTGAACCAAATCCGATTCCATTTAACCAATGTTGAGGTATACGCGATCAGGTGAAAGAATCTATTGTACATGTTTATTTTTGATGATTTCGGCGTACTAATATTTCACGGTGTACAAATATTGATGTCTCAGTTTTGCCTTTGCGCATGGCTAAGACGTGAGTCCTCGTACCTATCGCCACTCATGTTTACTTACTGTTCACAGTTTACATTTCATTTAGGTATTCCAATATATTGAGTTTTGCCTTTGCACATCGCTGAGACTTTACATTTCATTTAGTCCTACGATAACTCGACGCTGGTGGCTTCCAAACCTCAATAGCCAACGTCGAAGGTATATCCACATCGACTGGATAGCGGTGGGGACCACACCTGCACTCAGTAATCCAACGTTTGCATGTTGGCTCCAGTGCAGCGACACACCCGTTCGACTCGGGGTCCAGTCATATCGCTGTATGGGCTTTCTTTTTCCCTTCCAGTTTGGGGTTAATCTGGTGCTCCGTGAACAATGTCAGAATAGAATAGGATAGCCTTGTAAAATTAAACGCGTCCCATGGGGTAATAATATAGACAAAATTAGAAGTAGCATAAAATAAATCAACCTGTAGCTGGAAATCATCCTTGCTCGAGATTGCTCCCACTCACGAAGCGAAGGTATCTGCATCCATCGCGCACAAAAAAAAAAAGAAACATATTGTATGGTCATGCCTTCGCAGGGAATCGAGCCCCTTCTCCCTGCAGACCGAAAACCCGGCTTTTATTATGTGAGCAAGACAGCCACCATGGTCCACGACGGCTGACGCCGCCCATCCGGTGTGATTTAGGTGAAGCTTCGACTACGACCAATTTGCTTTTACAGCCAGCGCCTGCACGCTGAGCAAAGACACATCCCGAGCGAAGCGAAGGATACTGTGGAAGATTCCTGCGGCGAGTTGGTATGCGGTGATAGAAAGAAGTCAAATGAACAAATGGTCGCAGTTTGGTGACGAATAATGAACTGAGCAACAGAACTTGAAGGGAATTTGTACTTAGGTCTCGAGAACATCAGGCCGGAGAGATGAAGATGTGAATGAAAAAGGAACGAACGAGCGCGCGCCTGAATCGAATAATAATAATTTGCATTAATGAGGAAGGAATCGTGGGTGAATACGATACTAGGATATGAGTAGGAACGGAACGCAATGTTTTTAAAAAAAAGAAAAGCAGACTTCTGATCCGTAGATCCTGCTGATTCCGCCCCGCCGTGATGCGCCTCCCCCGTGCTTCGCTGACGCAGCGGCGGATGAGCGAGGACGAGAGAAGGGCGGGATTAGATGAGATGGCGGATGTTGGAACAATGCCGGGATGCAGGCAGGGTAAAGTGGAAAGGGGGGCGTGCCAGGACGAAGGAAAAGTAAGCCAAAGGTGCCATGCGAACGCAGACGCGGAGGGCGGCCAATGAATGTCCGTACGGAATCCGTGCACGCTGCCGCACATGGTCACAATGCCCCTGCACAGCGGGCGTAGCCATCCCATGCCGAGGCGCATGCGGGAGCGCCCGGGGCGCACAAACCGCACCACACCGTACGTCTATGCCCCAAGGTGGAGCAGGGGCCATCTCCCGCTCCGGCGCCACCTTCCAAACGGCGCACGTCCCGCCCCGGACGCCGTGAATTCACAGCCTCCATGCGACGCACTTCCCGCGGATCCACGCGCCGCACGCCGCATCACACGCGGACGCGTCGACGCGGGCCGAAGGCACGCGGCAGAAGGAGGCAGCGCACCAGCCTTGCTTCCCCCCTTCCCAGGTTTTGCATGCGTTGCATTCCTCCTCAGCAAAGTGAGGTATGGTGGCGCAGAAAGGGGGGGGAAGCGGATTCGGAATCGTGCACAGGGAAAGAAGAGGCGGGATCGGCCGCGGGTAAAAGGCGCAATCGCGCGCGAAAGAGAAAAACGGTAAGGGTGAAGTGAGAAGAAAGGTAAGGGCGACGGGCGAAGAGGGAAAAAGCCAGAAATGAAAGGCAAAAGAAGAGCGGACAAGGCAACACAAAAGAAAAGAGGACGAGAAAAAGAAAGAATGCGGAACGAAGAAACAACCCAGCGAGAAGCAGAGGCAGACGTACGCAGACGGCGCGCATGGTCTGGGGATATGATAGCGAACGAGGAGGGATGAATGCTCGGAATAGTAATCATAATAATAATAAGAATAAGCGAGAAGAGAACGCGAAAGTCGGGGGAATACGAAGGAAGGAAAATCGGAGGAAAACGAAGAAGGACAATGGAAGACGAAGGAAACTAAGTGGGTTAAAAAATGCAGACTCACCCATGACCACACCGTCACACGCGTCGCAAAGATGCTGCAGCGCGTTATTGTGTTTCCGCCACATCAAGTGTGGTATTTTTCCCGCACGGGTGCACCTACGCGTTTGTGGGGTGCGCGAGGTACGTGGTGGGCGGGTTGAGGGAGGGGAGGAGCACAAGGAGCGTGTGGACCGGCGCGGGTACGGCGGTGTCACGCAGGGCATAGGAGGGCAGGACGACGGGCGTGTACGGAGAGGGGGGGCGAGAGGAAGAGGAATTAGAGGAGGGCGTGACCGCGCGTGTAGCAAAGTCGGCGGCGTACAGCGCAGAGACTCCGCGCCACCGGGTCGTGTACGCGCGGAGCTTGCATTGAGCGGCCAAGTCGGGAATGACGTTCTCGTTGTAGGCGGGTGTCGCAAACCCGAATCCGTTGAGCCCACTAGCACACCGTTGTCCGGAGGGGTGTGGTGTAGCCCGTTCAGTCGCAGCGAGGCGATGAGCAATAGAACGGTCTAACAAGAAAAGGCTGCAAGAGATGAGGAAGACAGCGGAGCTTGGCGCTGTTTGGCCACGGCAAATACCGGCCGGGTTGCTCCGCATCATCCACAGGACTTCTGCGTGCTTGTCTGCGTGTGTGCAAAAGATTGTCTGGCGTGCTACATCGACAGGAAAAAAGGAATAGAAAAAAAGCCTCCTGCATGTCTTCAAGGGGGATCAAACCGCCTTCCTCTTCTGCCAGATTTTGCTTTTACGGGCTGAGGACGACCACAATGGTCCACGAAGACATCATTTGGCTTTTTATGAAATCCATTTCCTACTTTCTTTTCTAGCCTTGTAGGATAAAAAAGGCGGTTCTGCACAAGTCATCTATCCCTTCGGGCAAGTTCGGGGGGAGTCAAATCCCCGCCTCCCTTTTTTTGGTCCGCTTTCTCCCCGATTACCGCCACGGTCACTTATAGAAATATAACAACACGTGGAGGATCCAAAATCTGTCCGTTCACTGCAATGAAGCTTCATTAAACCTGTACTTACTCGTTTCTTTCTAGTGGTGGGGAAAGAAAAAATGACAAGACAAACATTGCAAAGAGTCCATGTCATCTTGTTTAAACAAGTCATTAGCGTACGCCAAAAGACGGCGCTGGTCGGAAAATGCCGACGGATTGATCCGAAGTCGCAAAAAAGTTTTTTGTTTGTTCACCAAGTAACTCCTATTTCCCCGAGTAGGTGCAATTGTACAGCCGCTATTTTCATTAGGCTTTTTTGAAATGAATTTAGGGTCTGCCTAAATTCATTAAACACAGCCACTAAAATGTCCCTCCACGTTTAGTGTCTCTACTGAAAAAAAGGAGAAATTTTGGTACCTTGGAGTTTGAAAGAGACGGTACATATTACATAAGTACTTGTAACAGAATTTATGTTAAGTTCAGCTTAAAATGGCGCTTACAACGGTAGTTGCCATCAAATCTTTCTCACTAATAAGAGGACTTGTTCAAAGAGATGAATTCAAAATTATAGTACCATTTATATATATTTCGATGCCGCTACAAAGGCGGAAATAATATCTAAGGCAGAAAACGATAATGATGAACCTGCCGTGTTTGATGAGAAATTATAGGCGTGATGATGCCAACCATTTAAAGAGATGTAACCACATTTCGCAGGCTGCGATGCTTCCCTGTAAGTAGGAAGCAACTGGCCGCCGACTCGGGACATGCCCCCGGGAGGAGTCGAACCTCCGTCTCCCACAGTCTATGTGAAGTGGGTGATTCGAGAACCTTGGAGCCGAGTGCGGACCTGGCCAAAAGAAAGACAGAAAAACTGTAGCAGTCTCTGTATCGGGAGAATTCGAACCTCTATCTCCCACTGCTCAGAGCGATTTACCACGGTTTTACACTTTTTCGAGGAAGCTGGATCTGCCAAAAAGAAGGTTCAAGTGTGGTTTTCCCTGGAGAAGATTTTAATGTTCAACCTTGGACATTGGATAATTTTAAATTAATAGATCAAACAAATTTCGACCATCTCATGGACTTCGTGTGAGCAGAAAAAAGAAGAATTACAGTCGCTTCCACCTATTCCGGCCGGGGATTCGACAAGTCAAGTTCAACGCAGACTGTCAGTTAAGCTGGCACGTAAGTAAAGTTACAAGCTAGGGAAAAAGTTCCTCCCCAGCATATTCTGCACATCTACAGTGCAGTGCAGTAATCCAGAATTCGTTCACATCTAGCACTATCCCCTGTAATTCGACACTTCCTTAAGAGTTGTTCATAGTGATTTATCACATTTGTGTACTTCCCGGAGAAAGTCTTTGGTGCATCTTTCGATCCCCACGCCGGCATGACGTGCTGAGTGCGCGACCTTCGTTGCTTCGGGTGTCTGTGGATGGAATACGGGGGTGCCCCTGGCATCCGGAAAGCAAGTGCTATTGCCACCTCCACACACTAACCACCTATCAGCTAGCGTGGTTTACTCGCTTCCACCTCATAAAAAGATCATCACCGTCTTGCGACCAGCAATCCGGCTTATTTGGTCTGATTTGCCCAAATTACCTCAATCCGACGGGGAGAACTAAATTTCCCCTAAATTAGGAAATCCTGAAGCGAACACAAAGTTCAGGTTCAGGTTCAGTGATGCCCGAACCTGCAGGCAGGACTGCTAGCTTGACATGTCTCTCGTCGCGATGAATTGTCTCATGCCCTTGCGCTTTCTATACCCATATTTCTCTTTTTCCCACATAGACCCACTTCAAGCCACTGTTGCCGTCGAGGGCAGGTCCAAAATTTGGGGAAAGCAGTCGTTATTTTGACGGCCATACCCGTTTACGGGACGGTGGCCCCTGGAATCCCGCTGAACAACTTATCACATCCACTGATATCCATGATGAACGATGTCAAATATCGAACTAATGAGACGAACGACGCTGATGCGACTACATTTACTAGGCCCTAGCGTCCTCCTTAGTGGGCGTTTACCGCCTGCAAAGCCGCGATCGCAGCTGAGGCAAGGAACGACAATCATTAACAGTTTTCGGATGATGTAGAGACGGAACTGACTTCCAACGTAGCCCTTTCCTTGAACGTGGTGGAATTCCAACTGCTTGTCGAAATCGTTTCCGACGATGGACGCTACACCCTGCTTCAGGCGAGTCTCGAAAAGGGCAGACCCTATAAACAGTCTGGAAAAAACTGTCAAGCACAAGTTATCAAGAGCTGAGTTCGTGGGACGCACTCTCCGTCAACAGCAATTGAAACTTTGTCTGCGCTCGTCGAGCCGTATCCCAAACGGGTCAGCAGCGAGGCGATGGGGCAGGCGGCCAATTTGCCGCCTCGAACAGCGATCACGGTAGTGACGCGGCGCGCGATTTCGGCATCCTGATCCGAAACGGAACCCGCAGCATACCCGAACAAATCGCAAAGTAGGCTCTTAACCTTCTCGTGATCGCTCGCATCTTCAATTTGGTAAAGATAGAAAGTCGAGAGGCTGCCGTGTTTGTTTAAAGTATCTGTGGCGAAGCCGTTGAAAAGAAGCGATTGATCGACCAGGGACAGAAAAATATTGCGAGCGATTTCCCCAAGGTAAAACCAGGACGTCATTTTCTGGAACAAGGCGGCACCGGGATTGGCGCACCCCTTGTCCATAGCGTCGTCGTAGATGGTAGGTTTTAGCAGTCCGCGCTGAATGTCGTGTCAGTCAGGCGGAGGAAGCGAAGAGAATCGAGGTGATTGAGCACCTCATTCATCATGCCCCACTCGGTGTTAATCAGCATGGAGGTACCTTGGAATCCAGGCAATTTCCTGATTGCCGCGCCTGCTTCAGCGTAGCATCCATTTGTCCCTGCGCCATACGTTACGGCTGGAACGACGCGAATCAATAGGTGGCAAAACAAGGAGGTAGATTTGTACCCATGATGCACGACGTCTCCAAGTACGACTGGGCCAGCAATAGGGCGACTGTCTGCAGGTGAAGGGTTTGTGCGTAAGTACCCGAGCAGTCACAAGCTTTTTTCACGCACATCGTTTATCAGGGCGGTGCATTTAACACCCAGCTTTGCCTTGTCGAAGGCTTTCTGCAGAAGCTCGACAACATCCTGGCCAATAACACCTTTAATTGAAAATCCCTTCGACCAGGACAGGAGCTTCCCATGGTCAAGGCTGCTCTTCTCCGTAGGGAACGCGAAACCGAACCCCAAGCGCAAGCCGGTGGTGTTCTGCATGTTGTGCGCCTGGAAGAATTCGCGGATACAGCCCGCAAGGAAATCTTGCACCAAGTTAGTCTCGTGAGAGTAGTTCCTCGCATCGAACGCATACCAAAAAACACAGTGGAATCGGCATTCATCATCTCTTTCGAGATCTCGACGATTTTGGAGACCGTGGTGAATGAGCGCTTGCCGTCGAGCGTCACCGTCGCAATCCGGCTGAAACGTTGTCGAGGTCAAGATTTTTTCTCCCTCACTTCTATCAAGGGACTCACACGGTATTCCAACCCAGTTCCAAAATAAGGGTCGTCCTGTCGATAATTTCCGTTAGCATAACCAGTTAACCTTGAATCCAATCAACAGACCCTTTTTCGGTCCCATCGGGTGTATCGGAGACCCAGGATGGTCTAGCAGCGTAGTAACATTTCTCCCAGAAACACCGGACAGAAACCTGCTCACCCCATTGTGACGGCCTGGTGCGGAACTTGGAGGCCTTTATTAAAGGCCTGCCCGAATGCTTCAGTAATTTGCTTCAGCTGGCTGTCGGAGACCTCGTAGAGCTCTGCGAGACGATCGAGCTCTTTCTGTGCGGGGGGAGAAATGCTGGAAGGGGTCATGGTTGAGAATGATCTTGAACACGGTGCGCCTGGTCTGTCATTTTGGCAGCACAATGCACCCGGCTTTTATAGTTCTTTGTGTTTGTATGGGCGCGCCAACCTGCGCTGTGTGGGATTATTACTGACGGGCTCAGTCCTACATCCATCGTCATGTAATTGATTCGGCGCTACACCTGGACGCCACATGCACTCTTCGTCGTTCACGCAAACATCCGGGGACATTCCTCCCCTAATTCTTGGAACGTTCAACCTTCCTTTTTTGTGAACCCTTAACGATCCCAGACCGGGAACAATTCCCCTGCGTCTTCGTGAATGCAGGGCCAAGCTGGTAGATGAATAAAATGCTAATTTCATTCAAGATGTCTAAACTGGCGCGCGCGAACCCTTGATGTGAGGTCAGCTGTGCACCAACGTAGTCCCTTCTCGAGCCAAGTCACTCGTGAACGCCTTCAAGTTGTCAGGCATCTTGACCTTCGCTCCTGCTACTTTCTATTTTGGAAATCATCCTCAGTAGGTGTCGGCGACAGGAGTGCCTGGGCGCTTAGGGTCAGCGCTCATGTCCTTCTCGAACCAAGTCATTCCTGAAAGCCCTCCCCAATCGATAATGTGGCTCTTGCCTGCTGTTTTTTGTTGGTAATGAATAGGTGTAGCACCTGCGCGCGTTGAACAGAGCTTTTAGAGTGCTATATGGCCGGCCAACTTGACGAGCAAACATTTTCAGGCGCCTTCCTTCCATCCTTCACTATACCAGCTTCACCTGGACGCCACATGAGCTCTTCGTCGTGCACGCAGACACCCGGATACGTTCTTCCCTTGGTTCTTGAAATATTCGACTATCCCATTTTGCGAACCCGTAATGATCCCAGATCGGGAGGAAATTTCCGACGCTTTCGGGAATGCGATTCCATGGCTCAGCTGGCAGGTGATTCACCGGCGGGCAACCCGGTGGCACCTAAAAATTTAGGTGTTTTTCTGGCACGTCCAAACCAGCCCACGCGCAAAACACGGTACTCTGCAGGAAACACGGTACTCTGCAGGGTGCATGCCGGCACCCACCGTTCAGCCGGGTGGTTCCTGAGGCACCCGGGGGCGTGGGTTGTGCATGGCCCTTGCTTTGGCTATGTATGTTTTGTGGCTGCCTGGCAGCTTCCATGGCACCTGCTTCCCAGTACGTGCAGATGCCCTGCATGTATGGTCACCTGTGCGCGGACAAAAACAGTGCCTTCTTGAGCCAAGTCACTCGTGAGCGCCTTCACGGCGTCTAACATTGAAATTCGCTCCTCCTGCTTCTATTTCCCCAATTATCCTTAGCAATGAATATAGTTATGAGCACCTGCGTGCTCAGCGTCGCTCAATGTTTCAATTTCGCCCCTCTTTCTCGTCATTTTCGCCATCATCCTCGGAAGATAGGCGCGCTTAGCGTCGGCACTTATGTTCTCCCAGAAAGGAAGTACCCTTAAAGATAAGCCGGTCAATTACCTTGTCTGTTGCTTTCATACTCGTGTTTTCAAAATGGATTTTCACGGTGGTCCATGGACCCCATGACATTCTCGTTGGACAGGATGGATAGAGATCATTCAGTCAGAACACTGCTCCAACCGGCGACCCGACTTTTCCAGAACTTCAAATGTACAATGGCCCACTTTCCGCGTCGGCAACAAGTGCGACAGGAACCGGTCAGAAATCCTAATCTCGAAAAGGAAGCGCCCGTACAGTGGACGAGAGTTTTATAGAAATATAACAACACATGGAGGATCCAAAATCTGTCCGTTCACTGCAATGAAGAGTGTCGAATTCAGTTTGACGTAAATATCGCGGAGTGATTTACCTATGAAGCATAAAAAACGCCGCAATGAAATGTCAAGGAGGGTCCCATCGTTTCGAGAAAGCCTCGTGTAGAGGAGCCCATTGTTCATATGCCATGTCACCCCAAATCTGTGTAGATCTGTCGCCTTGCATTCCGGAATTCTGGGACACCCATAAATATCCCTGTACACTCCCCGTGCGGTATAAAGACGAGAACTACGAGTGTCCTCATTATCACCTCATAAGTGTTTTTCATCCTTTCATCGAAACCCAAACCGAACCAACATGGACGTACACATTTACGATTGGTTAGCCAGCATCTTCAGTCGAGCTCACGACTCTGATTTATCTTCTCTTCATCAGGGACAGAAGACAGTGGACCATAATCATAATCATAATAATAATATGTTGATGGCCTCCCAGATGGCCTTCTCCATACTTGTAAGTTGGTCTGTTGATGCCCCTATATAGGACACTAATGATGTTTGGAACTCTCTCAGTTCCGCGCAAGATTGATTGCCTTTCTGTGGTCCCCGTTGCTTGTAGTACTTGGTTGATATGGAGACGAAACAGAATACATGATTTTTCTTAAACCGCAAATTTACACGATGACAATCATCTTTCATCAATGTCAACGGAATGGGAATTCAATGCCATAATGATAAAAAATTCCTGAGGATTATTTTCGCAGTTTCCGCCGCAATACCGAGGCAGCTGTCAGGACCCCATCGACTGTAGCGTAAGCATTTAGTGTGAATCTATTCGAATCTGCAGAAATCTGTCTAGGGGATACCTACCCCCCCCTCAACAGACTTTAATATCCGCAACGATTCTTGAATAACCTAATTGAGTCATTCGCTACCTTCCCCGACTGGGCTCGAGTGACTCTGATCAAGCCTTTGCGACTATCAATCGTCTACAAGAGGCAGACTGCTTGGTTACAGCCTCTCGCGCATCTCGTCAATACACGACTACCACATGTCCCGACGCGCCTGTTATGCATTTCGACCCATCCATTACACGTCCCCGATGTGTCTTTGACATCCCTCTTTCGCATCAATTTTGCATACTGCAAAGTCGAGTCTAAGCAACTTAAAATGGCTTCTCCTCAATAGGTCATGTGTAAGGCGATGCAAGGCCCTATCCATGGGGGCATGCATAGGTGAAGGAATGTATGGATATAGTATCTTGCTGTGTTTCCTGCAAGAATATTACGGCCAACTAATTTGACCCCATCAATGGCACTCTCAAACAAGCTCAGATATTGGGTGGGACGATTCTATCGTTATGGAAAGTCACCCAGTGGCGATTATCTCTGCTCACCGAAAAATCGACCATTCCATGTTCCACTCATTCCTCTTGACCACCATCATCTAATTTCGAAAATGGCTGATTCGGGTGCCTCCCTCACCTCTGCGCACTCAAAGAAGTAGCTGCAAGTGTCGGACTGCATTCCGCCAGCCATTCCCTCGTTTTGGATTGACCGTCGTGAAATACGGAGAGCAGAACAATTTTACCATCATCAAATGCCAACGTGTGCTGTGCTCTCAGCACTCTGCTTTCAGCAACGCTGTACTGCATATGTCCTCAGAGCCCCACTTCCATAGATGCAGCGTAGAAGAGAAATGCAGATATCCCCTCCCTCTCAAAATAAAATAAAACTGCATCCACTCCACTGAATGCGCATCCAGCTCATTTATGGTTGTCCGCAGTCCGTTTCACCTCACATAGTATGGAATGAGCATGATCTTTCAATGTACCCCAACTCTGTTGTGTTACGCCGTGTGGTCGCCGCCGCTGCCTGCGTCTGCTTCCAATCCACCCCACGCCCGCGATTTGCACTGCCCCCTTGCCGATTCTGATCCGAACGCCAAACTGGCAAGTCTTTCGTAAGCGGGTGCAACTAGTACTCGGCAATCCGTAAATCCCACAGTCGTGGGTGTCGCTTAAAGTTCATTCACTCTGTCAATGCTCGCCTGCCTCATCATCCCCTTGGCCCAAATGCTTTTTGTCTCGGCAAACTGCGCGGGTTGATGCGGACTTCTACCTCAGTCAGCGTTTGGTTAGCTTGAAGTTTGAATGCTTGCACATGCAGCTCAGGTAGAGAAATCGATCAACCGACCTTATGGTTGAAACTATTCAGATTGGGAATGGGCGGTAAAATATCTGACTGGCTCCGTATGCTGTACGATCACATGGCTTACTATGCAAGGCACGAAGATATGGAGTCCGCTCGATTCAAAGTGCTCATTGGTCCATTGACGGGGGATCCGGCATAGCCGATCCTTTGGAACATATTCCTCGCAGACCTAGTAATGATGCCAGACTTCGATGACGTCTTCCTTGCCGGAATCCGAATTTCATTACTGGCACAGGCTGACAACCAGCTTATTGTCTCCCTTTCCGCTCGTGATCTCAATACCAAATTAGCCACTCTGGAACGATGGTGCGCGAAGAATTTTATTCTCGTCAACCTGATCAAAACTGTAATTTTGATCTTTGGAGGGACAACTCTACCACCGCCAACATTCCACCTTGGTTTAATGGAACTCAGCATCAGTACGGAAGAGACATATGTCGGTGTCAATCTGTGCACAGACACGCAGAATATGTTCAAAGATCATTATAAAGCCAAGGCACGCACAGCGCGCTATTGTGGACACCGGATCACGGGAATTGAAGACATGACGGGTAGACTGATGCCTAGAGAACTTAAACCACTGTATACATGGCTCGCGTCGACTGCCATCTGATCCATGCGTGTGAAATATCACCGGACAGCAAAGACGTGCATGTGAAAGAGTTAGCAAAAGTTCAAGTTAGCTTCATACGCCAAATGCTTAATCTCCATCGCCGCTCCATGATTGCACCGCTGTTCACTGAAACTGGGATTACGCCTCTTTGAGTTCGACGCCTCCTTCTTAGTCTCAGCCATTTGATCTGCCTCCTAGGCCTAAATACAGACTCATATGCTCGTGCCGCGCTTAATAGTTTTGATCTTGCTGCGAAGGGCAAAAAGTCGTGGGTTAAGGATCTCATCAAAGCTGCTACAAGAATGCCATTCCATCTTCCAGTTCTTAATCTGTCCCATACTACCACTGTCATGGAGATTGAAGATTATATGAAACTGGTTAAAATTTTGATGCTGGAATGGTTACAAGAGGAAATTAACTCGGCAGAAAAACTCTATTTATTGCACGGCCGTCGTGAACCCCAAAAGGACAAGAGCCCAGCCCAAGTTACCTCCTGTATGCGGTATTATTTAACATTGGTGAAAACACAGAAACATCGTGAGGCTCTGACCTACCCTGTTACTCTCAACTCACCTGTTAGCCGTGGAAATCTTGCGCTATGTGGATCATGCATATCAACCCGTGCCGCACTTGGAACAGTTGTGTAGATTGTGTAAAACTCAAGTGGAAACCCCAGAACACGCGTTAATCACCGGTGAATCCTCCGAGACACTGATAGAATTACGCGGTACCTTTCTTGGCAAATTGTTCACTCATTTACCGAATCTACGACACCGGATGGCGGAACTTTCCGACACGGAGTTCCTGAAAGTCATCATTTACCCGAGATCTACGATCGCACTCGTTACTAAATGTGCATTTGACGTTCTTGAAGTCTTCTATGCCGTTCCCGTGTATCGATTGAGTGAGGCTAATCATGGTTGAAGTGCTGACTGTTTGTTTCCTTGAATTCTTTTAGTTCTACCGCGGCGAGTCGGCGTACTGCGACCGTGAGCTCGGCTAACGGGATTTTTGGGGGCCCAGGGACGATGCTGTAATAGCGTGTACAGCGGGATACTTCCTGGAAACCGGCATTCATGAGTGGACCGTGCCGTGTAATACTACCTACCTACCTACCTACCAAGGCGTATATTTTGGCCAAAATGCCCCAGACTCGAAAGAATCACCGATTTGCGGAATGGCGGGGTTGCCGGTGAGTGAGAGTTGGCAGCAAGAGGTGATCGATCCTCAGATCACGGACTCCGTTCCCACGACCACCCCCCCAAAAAAAGGAAGTGATCATCAATGGATCAGTTTTCACTTGTCGGCTTATCCGTCGCTAGTTCTCGACGCGTCTGGCTTCGCTCATCACGTCTGGCTTGTACTCGAGTTCCGTTGCCTTCATAACTACACTGTAAATACTGCACATAACCGTCTTCAAAACACGATTTCTTTTGCTCATAATCATGATTCATCTGGAGCGACTTCCAAACTCGCCTGCAGGCACCCCACGGATGTCACGAATACTCAAAACTTACCGTCAAACCGTTGTCAAACCGTAGTAGATGTGTATCTGCGGCCGCCCAGAGGAGCCCAGAGGTCAGACAGAAGTTAGAACGGTCTTTAGAAACAACAAATCCAGATGTATTTCAATAGATATGTAGCCAGGTATAGGAGATAGGCCAAATGGGAGATACCAGATTCAAGAACTGAGCACTGGGGCTAGTGAAGGAGACCAGACTGGCAGAGTAGTCGACTTTGCAAGTGCTGGCAGACTCGGGTAGATTCGGGAAAGGCTGTGTGCCGATGTTCCGAAGGCTCATCCGTGATCTCGCGTGGCAAGATCAGAGTCCAAGATCCCACGATCGCTCACCTTTTGGTTGGCAGCTGCAGAGATGGATCACGTGGCGGTGCCGATTGGCGCCGATCAGATCCGGGCCAATCACATTCCTAGCTTTACTCGCGTCTTTAGCAAGTCTTAAGCATCTTAGGAAGCGTCTTGATTGAAACTCTTTGTGTCTTTGTGGTCTTGCCCAAGATGCTGACATCCTTATAGCACAAGTGGATCTACTTACTTATCCCAAGATGTGCGTCTTGGGGGAAAATGTGTCTTTCGCGTCTTTGACGTCTTGCCCAAAGACAAATGTGTAGTTTTATTGATGGAGCCGAGTCAACGATGGCCAATTCCACGGATACCTTGAAAAACTTGACTTTTTTATTACTTTGTCATGCCGACATTTTCTCCTTTGATCCACTGCTTGTGGGGCTTCCGCGCCACTAGACCCCGACTTTATTTATTCATTTTCAAGCCAAAGTCTCGACAAGTGCGGAGCAACCATAACGCGAAGAATTGCATCACTCCCTGTATCGCTGCTCAAACATTGCGGTTAGCAGAAACCGCCTACGAAACTCGTTGCAACCCAAACATAATGAATATCGCGGCTACACACTACTCTCACCTTGATCAAGTAAATTGCTACAGAGGGAGAGGAGAAATTGACGCTGAAAAATCCACAAACCTCTGCAGTTGACGGTGAACGCTCTCTGTCTTCAAGATACTGACTGTTGGTGATAGCGCGCAGCGGGCAAGGCTTGTATTTACTTACACCCAATGTACACACCGAACATGTATTGGGGGGGGGGGGGGGGGAGGGGAGTCACTCGCAGCAGAATCAATGGCTGCCAAAAAGTACACTACGAACCTGAAGTTAAATTTGGAGCTTTCCAATCGACCCGTGACGGCCAAAGCGAGAAGTCGGGTGACAAGCACAAACTAACTGGTCGTTTGGCATGGAAATTCGTAAAGTACATGATACCAATGCAACCGGGCTGCCAATTAAATCGTGTGAAGGACATATGTAGATTTAGTGCTCGACGTTCGACAAGCGTTGGAGACAATACGCTTCCTCCTCGGCAAGTTCCTGTTTCGTCGGAGGTTCGAATGGACCTGCAGCCTTGATACTCGAAGGCGTAATCGTCACTCGGTATTCGCGTTCAAACTGGCCACGGATTTGGTCCCGAGTAAGTTCGTGAAGTCTGGCACGTTCCTGATACTCCACAATTGTGTACATCATGTAGATGGCGGGGAGGGAACCGGATGCCATGGCTCGGTGACGAGCGACAAGGAAGACTAAGCGGGCTGAATAAATCAGGCAAGTTGTATTGAGGCGAAGGACGTGATATAGCAACGTACCGCCGGGAGGGTGGAGGATCACAACCGACCTGGTTTTCTTGGGTGTGGTGTCAAACTGAATGCCCTTTGTTTCAGCCAGACGAGATAAAAACTGGATACTTTCGACTGACGTGGTAGTCCCTCTTCTGCGAGTCCGGTTTGCTCAAATCCCAGATTTGGTGCCAAAGGGCGGGCGTACGGACAAAACCAGGCGCCGTGCCGGGACATCCAATAAATTCGGCTGGAGGTTCGCCACTGGGCGTGGCGTTGTTTGGATCGAAATTTTGCTGACCACAGAACTTTTTATGGTCCGCCCAATCCTTCCTTTGGCGCACACTGTGGGGAAGATTATAGCGATATCGCAGAAGAATGAAATCGGTACACGCGCACCTAGAACAGTACCACACCAATTGGCATCTCCCAAACGGTTTGAGAGTCGTGCGGTCGTCGGTGATAGTTGCGCAGGAATAGCACGCGTTGAGCTGATTGGCGGCCGCCATCTCTTTACATTGCGAGTCGTCGACTCGAATGCCGAGTTTTTTATGTTCTGCTCGGAGAGCGCGGGTTGCTTGGATGTGCTCAGCCTTGGATTGCTTACTGCGGGCCCTTGCGGCGATGAGAATGGGCTCAGCGGGATGACCAAGCTAGCCAGACTCGCCAGTTGGTGAACAGGGACGTTGGAAGGAGCAGGTAAGGACGCACATAAGTTTCAAGAATGCCAATTAGAGTGGCTACGATGAATCCGGTGCGGAGAAGGATCGACATATGCAAGGATGACTTGACAATGTCGGGAGTTTCGTCGTCGTATCCGTACAGGTGTTCGATGTAAGGATGCGTGAAGAGAAAGAGTTTTTCAATGCGAAGATTTCCGATGGAATCGTGTTCAAGAAGGCGTTTCAGCTGCGGGGCATGAGAGCGAACTCGGCGAAAGCGAGACGCGTACCATGTTTATAAGATTATACTTCCCGTCGCCCAGAAGCCCTTGGATAGTCATTTCAGGACATGTGATGCGGCATGATCTGCTTCGTGACCGTCGCGATGAAGCTATTTCTTTCGATTATATCGCTGCATTGCGATGCCCGCAGGATCTCCGGAAGCCGCGCACATCTCGATGAAAACGAGAACCCGGCGTACTGCACGGCAATATCGTGCTCCATGTGGTCGTTCCATTCGACGCGATGCGTGTGCTTATTGGGCCGCTTTTTTTCGTACAGCCCAGGCTCGGAATCGAGAGTCGCGAGGAGCTTTTCCATGAAAGCTTCTGTCTGTAGGTGGGTCCCGGGTTTGGGTGGGCTCAGACGAGTAGGGCCGGAATGCAAGCAATTGAAGAAAGAGGCAGAGGAGAAAATGTGCTGGTGGAGCACGTATGTAAGTAGTTGAGAAGCCAGCGCCACAAAGAAGCCAGCGCCACAAAGAAGCAGCTGTACAATTTGCCCGTATTAGACATCGCGGCCAACGACGTTGGCCCGGACGTTCCGAATATTTCAAGTCCAAGATCAAGTTGGCAGGTCTAAGGCTTTAGTAGGGGTGCTCAATTCCTATCTCGTGGGCCCGTCCCGTGGCATATTTGGTAGTCGGATGGAGCACTGCCAGTGACCAGTGCGCCATCCTTGGACGAGCCGAGAGACGGTCCCTGACAAGGGGGGTCCGGGATTGAGAGAACATAAGGCCTCAGTCGGTGCCACGCCTCCGAGTCGGAGTCGAGCAGCCCCAGGAGCCTACGGCCGTGGCAAAATTGTGTGGCACGTGTGGACCGGGAGCCCGGCCCGCACGACGAGCGACTGGTGCCTGGTGCCTGGTTACTAAGACAGCTGCAACGGTTTTTCTTCACCACTCATTCTGCCAAATATCGGAACAACTTAAGAGGGCGGGTGAGCATTTATCTCATGGAGCCCTTTTCTGTATTACATCTCCCGCTTCAGCAGGGATGGCCGCCCCGAATACAATGCAGAGTATCAAGAACTTGAAAGACAAGGACAGGTGCGGCGGGCGCGTGCTGACCAGCTATTACGCTCATATCTCATCCGATCCAAGAACCCGTACAGTGGAATCCCATAGCAGCATCGCGGCTCAATTCGCAGCTATCGACGAAGAGCTTGAGTCGCTCTACGTGCGAATATCCGCCCTCAAGGCGAAGCGCAACACGATCGCCCCCATCTCCCGACTGCCCAACGAGCTCCTGATCCGCATTTTCATCAGGTACGCGGTCGACTCAGGCACCCTTGCGAGCTTGAAATGGCACAAGATTATGTTTGTCTGTCGCCTGTGGCGCGAGATTGCGCTCGCGAGCCAAGATCTCTGGTCGCACATCGATGTTTCGTCCAGTCATCGCGACGAACGTATTTATCACCAACTGGATCGTTCTGGGGCCGCGCCGCTGACGGTCAAGCTCGCATTCAGCACGTCTCTCACGTACTACTTCTCCTTTGTGATGGAGAATGCTGCGGAGCGCATCGTTTCCCTCGATCTGGCCGGCGAAGCGGGAGAGATGCGCAAGGTTGTCACCAACCTCACCAAATGCACATGCCCCGCTCTCCGCACGCTGTCGCTATCCGGCCATGGCACGAGCGAGGAACTTGCTTCGTCTGGGCCAACGGTCCTGTCGGCGGAGATCTTCACCAACTCTTTGCCCGTTGTGCGGTCGTTGACCCTACATGACATTGATGCACCATGGATGTCCTTGAGCCGGCTTGAACATCTAGATCTTGAACTACCCTTCAATGCTCCGTCTGTTCTACACTCCTTCAGCGAGCTCCTGTCTATGCTCGAGCGTTCGCCGGAACTGAAGACGCTCTCGCTCCACGGTGTTATCCCGGCCCCAATCCGCGAACTTGACGACCAATACCCTGTGGTGTCGCTGTCCACCCTGGAACACATGTCGCTGCGCGCGAACGTCGACAATTGCGCCGTGCTCCTCAGCCGCCTCGTCCTTCCCAGCACCACACGCATGTACCTCCTGCCGCTCGGCATCGCCACCGGCGACGATGTCCGCGACCTGCTCATTCCTATACGCAAACGCATCCGCGCTGCAGGTGCGCCGATCCCCGCGCTGCTCAAGATCAACTGCTCCACCGGTTCGCAGCGCGGCATCTCCTACTTCTCCGCCTCGATCAGCGTGGACACCGCGCTGCCGGACCAGCTCGACTTCACGAAGACGAGCCTGGTGAGCATCAACTCGCATCCGCACACCGACCATGCGCTGCGGCAGATCATGACGAAGATGCTGAAAGCCTATCCGTGCGACGCGATCACGCATCTCGACGCGCGGGAGGCGACGCACCTCACCGCCGCCTTGTGGAAGCCGGCGCTGCAGCTCCTGCCACGGCTGGAGACGATATACCTCCTTGCGAACGAGGCCGCGACCAACCTCGGGAAAGCGCTCCTTGCGGCGAAGCCAGGCGCGCCCGGCGCCGGGGTTTCGCGCTTGCGTTCAATTCGCCTGCACGTGTTCAGCTGGCCTGACCCGGCCGAGCAGGCCCCAATTATCGCTGCCGCAGCCGCCACGTTAGAGACACTCATTCATGCTTGCCACGCGAACGGCACGCCGCTGGAGCGCTTTGAGGTCGTTGGACGGAGTAGGCTGTTTCCTCTGAGCGAGGAGCAGTGGGAACTTCTGTTCGAGATCGTGGGGACGATTATTCGGGATGAGCGTGTGTATAATCCCATTGAGATGAGGGAGCGGGCTGCGGAGATGAGGAAGGAGCGGGAGGTAATAGAGGCGGAGCTGCGAGCGAAGGGGTACTTGGATTAGGTCGCTGATTCTCTGAGTACACGCAACCCGCCATTTTTAGGCCTCAACCTCGATTCTTCGAATGGAGTAGAAGACTACCAGCATTATGCTTTTTTTACTCGTAATTAAATGATGGAATGATATTGCCCTTGAATGCAACGCACGATCCTCCCGAGATATTCAAGATCCTACACTGTTATCATCCAGATTTTCCGAGCTCACTCCGAGCCTCTCTATCTTTCTGAAGCTATCGCGGCAGTCCACAAGGGTATTCCACCATCTATATCCTCACCAATTGAGGGACTCTCCCGCGCTCGCTTGGTTCTTGTGGGGTGAAGAAAGCCGGTCTGCGTTTGTCTGGCGAACCGACTCGGACTACCACCATTTATTTTGACACCCTATCCTCTTCTATCCGATCTCGTCTTACACCACACGTTGATCAGAACTTATGTTTGTCGTCCGGATTCGATCATACCTAGCGATTCCGAAGACTGGACACATGAATCTGATGCATTAGGAATTTGAGCAGTCCGAGAGGTGCACGCCTGTGCGCGTGGCTTAAGAATTGGATCGGATACCCATTGACAGCTGGCGGCGTTTATTGTAAATTTTAATTTCTCCCAAAAATTTGCTGATTGTCGACAGGGATACATGCAGGTTACCATGTACTGAACAATTCCTAGGTTCGGATCAAGCCGCCAACCATTGTTTGTTTTTAGCTGTTTGTTGATGCGGGTCAGGTTTTTGGTCAAACAATGGAAGGGGCTTGTGCCAAGATCAAGAAATTGGGCAGGACCTTCGTCGCGCTCTGGAGTCACGCAACACGTGTCAATCGCCAGACACCGGAGACAAACTTTTCATTTTCATAAAACTTAGATATTGGCTGGTTTATAAGGTAGCGGACAGGCAAATACGGTTACCCCACGTGATGTGACAGTAACATGCCCTTTTTGGGACACGATACATTTTGACCTAGTGTTGCCATGGCTCGGCTACGGCTGGCTCGGCTCGGCTTTTGATGGCTCGGAAGCCGTTGCCTAATTGGGAAAGCCGAGCCGCATCCAAGCCGCCGGCTTATGGCGGCTTTGGCTCGGCTTCAGCTTAGCTGCGGCTTAGCACCAATTAGGATATTCAAGCAAGCCTTGTGTGGTTTCAGCCCGTAGGGCTCGAAAGACATTCATATAGCTATGTAACACCCAGCCACACACATTTTGACTTTCTTTGCAACCAAATTCCGTGGGTTTCCCACCATTATCAAGTTGCTGTCTGTAGTTGTTTCTAATTATCACATCGACAGATCTAACATTTAGACCCCTCAGAAATATTATGAGTGGATGGCGGGTCATTAATATAGCCGAAATCAAGCAGCTCTGAGGTATCAAGGTGTACCAAGTTGACTTGAAACTTCAACAAAAGGTTACAAAATGCTCAGAATGACCTGTTTTTGAGGTAGCTGACTGATGAACCATGGAGTCAAGAGACAAAACAGTCTATCTACTATGTTCAGAGGCTCCAGAGACACCTAAATGCGGCATTTGCTATATTGGGTATGAGCCGTGGCTGAGCCGGCTTCAAGTCAAGAGGTGTCAGATCTCTGGATCGGACAACCTGATCAGCTCGCGTGGCAAATCACGTGCAATGATGTTACTTGTTCGAGAAAACACACAGCGCAGTCAATTCGAGTAGATATCACACAAGCTCTTGCAAAAATTTTCGGAAAGTATTAGAGCATATCCCCTGCAGTGTTTTCCAACTTTTTGTGGGGAGGATGAGCAAAAATCGTTGAGCGGCAGTACCGGCTCGTCACGTTGTCTTTCCCAATTTGGGGGGGGGGGGGGTTCAGATCAGGTTATCCGATCCAGAGATCTGACACCTCTTGCTTCAAGTCAGCTCAAGCTGTAGCCGAGCCGCGAAAGCCGATTGCCTACTTTGGGCTTGCCGGCTGGCTCGGCTCGGCTAAATTTCGGCTCGGCTCGCACGGCTAGCGGCTCGAAGCCGAGCCGTGGCAACACTATTTTGACCATACTTTTCACTTACTTATGAGAAATCGGCTAAAACAGGATTGTGTGTATATAGATGGTATGCCACTCATTGTGTTTATAAAGTCAGAAACTAATGATGCGACCCAATAGGTCCACAGTATTGTTTATCCATACCAGAGATGAGTTCTCTGTGGTTTTATTCACCTTTCATCAATATTAATATCATTAGCCAATTCAGGGATTCAAGCCACCTTCCGGAACTCAAGTTCGCCGCGAACTGAAGACGGACTTCAGTTCGGTCAAAAACTTAAGTAATTGAAAATTAGCTTTGACTGTTTGATACACAGAACTGAAGTCTTCTTGCGACTTAAGTAGGTTATTATATTTATAGTGTATGTAGGTAGGGTACAGTAGGTACGGTATTGCATTGCAGAACGTAAGATGTAGTGCAACTCAAGTTCGAAAAACGCTCTTTGCCGGCTACAACCAACTTAAGTGGAGCTAATTAAGTATTTGCTCTTGCTGCGGCGCATCGCGAGCGAGAGAACTTGCACTCACGTCTTCATGACTACAAATACCCCATCCTCACCCTCCCCGTCGAAATCACCTCTGAGATATTCATCTCTCATCTTCCATGTCGCAAATTTATCTTTAAGCTTACAAGAAGCTTCTATTACGAGCCCTTATCAACCGCTTATAACCGCTTATAATAAGCTTAACAACACAAAGCGCCCACAAGTAACGCGGCCAAAATTTGTTTTAAAGCCAGTGTTGCGTTTGAGCCGCGCACCGCCAGTATTTCATGTTTAAAATGATGTTTTCAATGGAAACTTTGATTCTGCATACCACAATATCCCAATAGCTGCGATCCTAGCGAAAAAAAAATCATCTTATGCGAGATCTTTATTCCGATAAGAAGCTTTAAGGGGCACAGCTCTTATGGCCTTATAAGGCCTTAGAGCGCCTTATCGGCGAAATTACACACAGTGTACCCAGAATGTCCTCCGATGACTGGTCTTTTCTCACCCGCGCTACTGGGGCAGGTCTGCTGGCATTGGCGCGCGATAGCATTCGACACGCCCTCGTTATGGAGAGCCATCAGATTAAACCTCTGGGAAAAATCGTCCTGGGAGACACAATTGAATGTGCTGAACACATGGCTTTTGCGCTCCAAGCACTACCCTCTATCTCTATCCTTAGAACACCCACACCCACGGAACTTCTCGGACCTGGACCATTTCACAGACACCATCATCTCGCACGCAGCGCGCTGGGAACACGTGAAAATAACCGGTTTTAATAGACTTGACTGGCTTGCAGGCTTGTCATTTTCTCTGCTTTGCCGACTGACGCTCCAGTCCAATACATATGGGATGGCCGCGCGAACACTGTTTGAAGATGCACCACACTTGACGAGTGTCGTGGGACTTCGATCCGTCCGAGCTGGTCCTGCCGTGGTCACATCTTACCAGCATCAATGCTGAGACCTTTACGCCCGCTGTTGCGGCCGACATTCTGCGGGAAGCCACTGTCCTCGTGAATTTTCGCTGCAGCCTATGGAATATTGATGATGTTCCAGGAGCATAGCGCCATTTGTTCATCTCGCATCTCTGATCATTGGCGTCGGTGTAAATTCATTCAACAGCTCCCAAACGTTTCTCCTTGATGCACTCACCACACCCGCCCTGCGCCATCTCCCAGTTTCACAATGCCAGCTCGGTGACCAACCCACTTCCACTATCATCTCCTTTCTCTCCCGATCACATTGTTCCCTAACATCTTTCTTCACGTTTAATCGCTCAACAACATATTTATCATGCCAATACCATCCCTTAAGTGCAACCATTTCTATTCGTACTGAGGACCGGATGATATTTCGACTTGGGACATCCCCCGACGATGTGCAACTCAACCGTCCGCGTCTTTCTGATTCGTTTACGAAGTCCTGGTAACACGAACGGACCTGAAGCTGCGAATGGGCCCCGACCCTCAGGGTATTTCCGCATTTTATTCCACCATGGAAAAAGCAAGATTCTATATTTCGGGGTTCAGTTCTTTCGCGTACGCTTGAGGTCAACAATTATATTTGAATTATATAAAAATTGTTGGAGGTGTTGCGGGAGAAAAGGTCCACTTTCGCGATGGACTCATGGAAGAAAGCAGGAGTGAATCATGATGGCGCTTGGCCCGATGCCGAGAGCAGCGCATGCGCTTGGAAGTGAGCCGTATGGGTTTGTATAGGTTGAATATTGCGTCTTCCCCTTCTTCACGGCTATATGTTATATTCGGGGATCTCGGGCGAAGGCAGTGTTGAGGTCTTAGTAATACGGTGATGGCCGAACCATATTTCTCTCCCAAGCACTACGACGCTTGCGCCGCTTGGGCCCCAGGCCTCCCAACGAAGCCAGAAGAGCTGTGGATGGGAAATAGTGTTGTAAAGCCAACTCGCCTGCACTCTCTGCAGCCAGCGGCCGCCGTTCAGTCATTCAATTTGACCCCACATTCCGGCCCCCGGGTATTCTGTGTCTCGCACTTTAACTTTAGGTTGACAATGAGCGTTCACAGTTGATGTTTCTCAGAAGTACCATCCTTTTCTCCCACCACCATGTCACCTCCCCCAGGACTCGTCTATCTCTCTAAACAGCTCCCTCGGGTCCTTGCACCGCCTCTAGCTGTCTTTTGCGCGAAACTAGTCGCCGAGCACCATTTTGGCTTCGTCGTTTCGACGTGGCTTACTGCCCTCGCCTACGTCCTCAGCGGGCCTGCAGCGCTGACGGCAATCGTCCAGTATCGGGACTATCAGGATCGCCGCCAGGCTGCAGCCCATGGGGCGATTATGCCCCCGAGTGTCCCTGGCTATATTGGCGGCATAAACCTGCTCTTTATGGACAATGAGGACATGTATCCGGGTGAGTAAACCAGCGCCTGTAACAAACTGCATACTCATCAAGATGGTACACATTGCAGGCGAACCGCTTGTAGCCGCGGCCGAAAATATTGGATATACCATGACCTGGCGCTTTCTCTTCCAAAATCGTGTAGGCTTGGATCTGTATGCATGCTATGTGGTGCTGAATCTCTGTCAGATAATGACGGCAGAGCCAGATAATATCAAAGCGATTCTGGCCACTGAATTTAACAGCTTCGAGAAAGGTTCTGAATTCCGCGTGATGATGGAGCCGTTGTTGGGAACCGGGGTGTTCGCAGCTGACGGTAAGGTGTCTTCGTCGCTCATTTGGACTGGGCCTGACGTCCTCCTGGAGGCGACATGTGGAAGTGAGTAATCCTGTTATGCTGTCATCCTCCTTACTTCTGGGACGGTCAATTCATATGTTGCGTCTCTAGATTCCACCGGCAGATGACTCGCCCATTCTTCCATCGCGAGCGCATAAGCGACTTTGATTTATTCGATCATTACGCGGAAAATGCCATAGCACAGTTCAAGGCACGGCTTCGCGAAGGGTATGCGGCGGATTTTCAGGTTTGTCTTTCACTCTACCCAGCCCAAATGCATTCTTCCCGTTCTTTTCTTTCTTCAACGCATAGGATATGGTTGCAAGATTCACCATGGACTCCGCCTCCTCCTTCCTCTTCGGGCAGAATGTGCGCAGTCTCGACGCAGGGCTCCCTTACCCATACCACGTCAGCACCGACACCTCAAAGTCGCCCGCGGCGGCGCATCCCTCCAGTGCGTTCGCAATCGCTTTCCAGGAGGCGCAGACCATCACCGCGCTGCGCAGCCGCTTCGGCGAGCACTGGCCGCTGTCCGAGTTCTGGGTTGACAGATTGGAAAAGCCGATGAGCGTTGTGCGCGGGTTCCTCGATCCGATTCTGGAGGAAGCTGTTGCAAAGAAGAGGGCGATGCCCGCAGACATGCAGGAAAACAACAAGAAAACGAACGAGTTGGGCGATCGACAGGTGGAGGAGGGCGAGTCGCTGCTTGATCATTTGATCAATTATACGGATGGTACGCGGGTTTCAGTGCCTCACTGTGTGTCCAAAAATTTACAGATGCCCGAAATGAAAGACCATACCATCCTCGCGGATGAGATCCTCAATATAACTGCGGCCGGGCGGGACACGGTGCGTGGTTGGCTTCCAACTAGTTATTAGACCGGTCTTGCTTGAGTTGACACGGAATATTCAGACTGCCGGACTTCTCACCTTCACCATTTATATGCTCACAGAACATCCTGAGATCTTGACCAAGCTTCGCAAAGAAATCCTACGCATTGTGGGGCCGACGCAGCGTCCCACATTCGACAATTTCAGGGATGTGAGGTATTTGCGGGTGAGTACAGTACAGTTCAATTTTGATAAACATTGATAACACATCTTGTTCCATCAGGCCGTCTTGAACGATATGTCCCAATTCTATCCATCCAAGCGTAGTCCACAGAGTCACCCCGGATATTTCAAATGAACAGAAACTCTGCGACTCTATTGTCCCGTGTACGCGAGCACCCTCTTCCATGCAGGCCTTTACTCACAGTGAATGAATGATTTGTAGGCCGTTCAACATGAGGTATGGCTGTTTCCTTCCGAACTTACGCAGCATTCTCATCATTTCATCTCATCTTTTCACAACCAACCAGGATCGCCGTCCAACCAACCCTCTTCTGCTCCAACAAAGACGAATGGCCGCTCTTCATCCCGGCCGGCACACGCTGTGCATTTTCCACACTTCTCATGCACAGGCGCAAGGACCTCTGGGGCCCGGACGCTCTGGAGTTCGACCCCGAGCGCTTTTTGGATGAGAGGTTGCATAAGTACCGTAAGTGATTCATTATAGATTCCTCTTCCATGTCTTCGTGAAGCAGCTGATGGCCCATGGAATGCGAATTTCCAGTGACGCCCAACCCATTCATCTTCCTCCCCTTCAATGCCGGGCCACGCATCTGTCTCGGGCAGCAGGTACGTTTTAAGGTTTGATCGACAATAACATCGTCGAATTCAACTCGGAATTGTAATTATTCGCAGTTCGCCTATCACGAATCCTCCTTCTTCCTCGTCCGCCTCTTACAGACGTTCTCCAGCGTTTCGTTCGCCTCGGATGCCCAGCCTCCGGAGGGGCGCCCGCCCGCCAGTTGGAAAACGGAAGACAAAGCGGGATGGAAGGCACACGAGAAAATCAGACCGCGCTCGCATTTGACGATGTTCGTTTTCGTGCGTGGTTTCAATTTAATTTCCTTAGTGTCCGAGAACGCTCATGGATAGAGCGAACAGGGCGGACTGTGGGTCAGCATGGAGGAGGCGAGTGCAGCGGAGGGTGTTTGAATCCGCCGCGACGAAGAAATGTGAAATATTGTATGGTGGGAACGGCGAGAGCACACTCGATGTCGTACATTATTTTATGCTGTGGAACACATTTTTTACGCAATTCTTTCTATCTCCTCTTGCTGATCATTACTGCCTTCATTTAGGCTATAGTATAATTCGCTCTACGGATCATTCAAACTACATTCGGAATTGGACTCGGCCTGTGGCCATGGAATCAAACTCTCTCGAACAAATGAGACAGGGGACACAAACTCCACATGAGCTGAAGCGCACCCATTTTTCTTCCGCGGCGGCAATACCGCCTCGCGCTTCATCGGCGGACACACGGGGCGGCGGAAGGCATTAACTCGCCGCCGTGTCTCTCGCGCGCAGGTCGCAGTGGCCACCGTCCAAGGACGGGACGGAGCGGAGCCCTATCTGCAACATCTCGACTCATTTGTAATGGAAAAGAAGAAGAAAACGACGGACGCACGGACCAAGATGAGTCTGCTTTTCAAGCCGGTGATGTAGAGAGGAGCGTGCGCTGAAGTAGTCGCTCTTACCATAGTCTCTAAAATCAAGAATACATGGAACGAGAAACAAAAATACTGTACAATCTCGACCGAGTGTTCATAGGGTGTCACGCGTCCATCATCTTCAGTGTTCATTTTCTCAAGTGTTCAATTTTCCTTGCCGATCAGACACAGCCAGATGTGAAATCAAGATTCCAAATCGCCCTCTGAGGATGCTACAACAGGTTTGACGCCCAGATACTTTAGGTAGGCGGTCACCAGTATTGTATTATAATATGTCTCCAGCTCTTTCCTATTTCCCTCTTTTCTCTCTTTTTTCGCAACTTGAAACCAAAATTTTCTTCGCAGAGCTATAGACCATAAGCCATGATTTACAAAACGTTCAGCGTGCATCATACATACTCCCTTATCCTTTCACTTCCACGAGACCGTCGTCCCCTCGTTCAAATCGACCGCCAAACCCGTCAGTACCAGCTCCTGCTGGGCGCTATTATATGTGAACTCTTGCACCGCATTCCCGCTAACCGACACCAACGTTGGCTTCGTTTCGACGCCCAAAATTGTCACTTGCACCAGCTTCTGCACGACCTTGAACTCTCCTTCGCTCGTGATCTTGACGCTGTTTTTGCTGGCCTGGAATGTGACGGTGGTGCTAGGCCCAGGCGGATCGGAAATCCCGTCGTCGATGTACGCTGTGCTAAACGCGGATCCGTCGGCGGACTGCGCGACAAGCAGCGCAAAGGGTCCCTGTCGAGTCTCCTCAACTGTATACGCCGGTAATTCATGGAGCAGGAGGGCCGCGCCGTCGCGGATATGGACGTTGATGTGCCCCAGCGGCGCAGACAAGGTCGTGTTGGCCCCAACCGTTGCGTTTATCACATTGTGCGTGTACCAGTCCCGCCAGATAGTCTTTCCTCGTCCAGGGAAAATTCCTAGGAGATATTTCTCAGCCCTAATGCCTTAAGACGAGTATGAAGCCGACCAACCGTCGACGGTCGATACGTTTGAAGTCAAGACTGGTGTGACGAGAATGTCGCGACCGACGAGGAACTGGCGGTCAACCGCGAAGAGCTCCGCCTCGTCTGGGAACTCCCAGAACAGCGCACGAACCGGCGGCGTTCCGTCCGTCGACGCATTGGCAAATAGCGTGTACTGACGGCGGAAACAAGTGAGCTCTACAGTTCCTCCCCTGCTACCCATAAACTACTCACCCAATACGGCAGCAACGAATATCTCACCGCGATCGCGACCCTTGACGCGTTCGTCACGCTCTCCCACACATACGGCTCCTGCGAAGTCGCGCCCTTCGTATTGTGATTCCTATAGAAAGGTGCAAATGCCGAGAGCTGCATCCAGCGATTACATAGCTCCTCAGTCGTGTCCTCGTTGAACCCGCACGTGTCCGCGCCGACAAATGGGATCTGGAATATCTGGAACTGCAGAATGCCCTGGATGGACCAGTACATATATTCCCATCTGCTGAAGTTGTCGCCCAGCTTTAAACCAGGAGTCAAAAACTCAAAAACTTGAAAGTGGCAAGAATAGCCATGCTTACCCAATGCCCCGTCCACTTCCCCGCTGACGCGAACGTTGATCGACTGATGATGAACGGCCGCTGACCCGGGAGAACCGCCTGAAGCGCCTTGTGCGTCGCCTCCGCCTCCATCAGGCCCCACATACTGTGCACGTCCAGCCCCGCGTACCCGCCAAAATGTGTCGCGTTCGGTGACACAGTGCTGACCGCGAGACGGCCGTTGCCTGCAATAAACCCCGAGTCAGCCCTACTCGCCGATATCGCCGGTTTGAATGGGAAAAGAACACACATACCGTTGTGGATCGCATACGGCGGGTTGTTGATATCTATCCCGGACTGATTGCCCGCGCCGATCCCGCGCGCACTCAGTCTACTCCCGTCCGTTTTTGTGTTGCTGACGTCGAGTCCGGAGCCACTAGGTCCCACATTAGTGGTGAATGAGGGGAGATAGATTGACGTTGCGGGTAGAACTCACCATGAGCCTTCGCAGAAAGAGGACACTTCGTTCATATCCAGCCAAATTCCTGCACACGGGGGTAACTACTTTGAGTAACATCTGCGTGGTACATTGAATTTACATGGCACGCACCGCTGAACTCAACCCCTGTTTGAGACCAATTCTTCAACGCCTCCGTCCACCAGGCGAGTGTGTTCGGGGCGAACCAGTCTGGGAAGACCTACGTAGGCAGACATGGAAGGAAGGAATGTTGAGTATTCGATTTGAAGTATTGTTAAAGAAAGAGTCACCGTGAACCCGGGCCATACCTGCCCTACATAGTCCGTCCCGTCGGGGTTCTTGATCCATACGTCCCTGTGGAGCACGTCAAAAAAAAAAAAAATCCAGTAGAACACGAAAAATGGCCATGGGTAGGTCCTTACAGTTCAGTGCCCTTGGCGTACGGCTCGTACTGGAAAATGTTCAGTTAGAACATAAGAGCCACGAGATGATACGGAGGACACGCACGAAATCGGTGCTGTTGGCCTGCTTAGCGATGCCGGCGTCGACGATGGAAATGTCTATGTTTAATTCTGAGCAATGGTCTGAGATAAAGAGGCGCAGACTCAACAATGCTGGTTATTTTGCCGCTAAAATGACACACGTCAGAACCGAGACCTCCCAAACTCAAATTACACAAGGAACTCACCAGTTCAGTTATGAGCTCGATCACCTCCTCAAGTGGAAAAGTTATGGGGTCGGTCGTAAAGTCCCTGAACGCGTGGAACAAATCGATGTCGGTCCACTGCGTCTCCAACGGGATATTTGCGTCCCGCATCTTCTGCACCACTTCCTTCGTCGCGTTAATACTGGTGTACCCAAAGCGGCACAGGTGGAACCCGAAGCCCCAATATGGCTGCCAGGTGGGCTTGCCGACAATGGAAGAATATTGCTCGATCACGGAGACGGGGGTTGGGCCAGAGAGGAAATAGAGAGAGATGATGCCCCCGACGAGTCGATATTGGATGAGGGATGTAAGAGAGGAGGGGGGCGTGAGGAGCAGAATGTCGGCGGCGGCTGGGCTAAGAGGAAGATAGGGAAGGGAGAAAGGGAGCAAAGGAGTGACGAACACACCTTAGTAAGAAGACACCATGCGTCTGCGAGATGTTGGTTGTGCTATTGGACCGGTGCTCTATGTAAACGGGGTGACTCCCATAGCTGCAGCAGAATTCCGTCAGATTCTCCCAGCTGAAACGAAGTTTTGACTCACATATTTTGATCAGTGGGATCTGCACTGTCTCGCGCTGGGGAAACTCAGCCATGTCCAATATAATCAGGCAAACACAGAACCCTTACCCCAGTCAGTTTGGATCGTGCCAACACCTCCGTTCGTTCCTACATCTCGTCGAAGTCCGCTACTCGCCACGACTTCCCCAAGACCATAGACATTGGCGTCAAGGGGAAGCGCTGACGTGAGTTGCAGATATTGGTCCTCAAACACTAGCGGGAAGCCATCCAGCGCGGTCGACTTGTCCCTCTGAATTACTGGGGGGATCGGAGTTGCGGGCAAAGAAGACTCCCGGGTATCGAATAGAGGGGTAGCACCCGGTTCAGAACGACGCGTAATCCAGAACGCAAACGGCGAGGGCTCGTAGTTGAACACTAGATCCGAGTTGTCAGCGGTACTCAAGCCCGATGCCCCCGGGCGCGCAATGACGGGCTCAGGGACTGTGAACTGCGAATTCGCAGTGTCGAAGATGTTCACATGCAGCCTTTCTCTGTTTGAATATCCAAGACACGGGTGAATTTGCAGATGCGTACCTGCTTTGCGTCTCGTAAGTGACCTGAACCGTGAGGTTGGCGATGTCCGCCCCAAAGGCGTTACACGCGGGTCCTGCGAGGTCGAGCTTGGCGGTGAGCCCATTCTGCGTCTCGGACAAATCGCGGAGGGTGTATCCAGGACAAGTGGAGACATTAAAAGAGTGGGTGATGCTCGAGTTGCTGAGTGCCGTCTGCTGACGGTGGGCTTCTTGGCCGCCAATGCCGGTACCGAGTGCGCTGCCTGCTGCGAGGAGCAGCGCCAAGCTGCCTAGGGTCAAGTGAAGCATCGTGGACGAGCGGCACTTTGAACCCTGATGATTTATAAGATCGTACGTCATGAAGGAGGGATTCGTTTATACACTGGTTGACTCGGAAGGAAGGATGATTGACGAATGAAAGACCACGGATGAAAGAAATGGGTCACAAGGACGGGAACGGAGGCCCGCCCGCCTACGTATACTTAGTCACGATTCTTGACAAAGTTTGTCAGACGAACGCGCGCGAAGACAGGCGAAAACACACCACTAATAAACCGCGAACGTCCAGAATTTCTTGCTTCCCGCCCAGTGTACTTATTGTAGCAATGGAACGGAAGAGGGAAAGAGTTGCGTGTTCATCCTCCACTCTCGGTGTGCAAACGTTCAGTAAGAAGAGTAAAGGTTGGACGTGCTCAGCCGCGCATCATAGCAGAGTGAGAACAAAGCAAGACCGGCCGTTGCCGTCATGATCCGATGGTCAAGCAACGGCAACCCGATCAACGGATTGTCGAGCCAAATTCGAAACCCCTTGACGGTATGATGGTTAAAAAAACATTGACAGGGAAGAGAGGCTAAACAGGCCTTCGAGTACGACCCGGCTCCCGGGCATAATATCACCGAGGGCGACGACGAGGCGGAACACGGATGAGAAACGGTCAGAAGCAACCCTAGTCACACACCCCGAAGACCCCACGTGCCTCAGTACCTGGGGGGGGGGGGGGGTATATTATACTCGCGTGTGTATCTTGAAATAACTGTGAACATATGTTACAACTTCGAATTCATCTCGGCCTGGAGGGAACAAGAATGAACTGATCCCGCACTTCGCAAAGCTAGCCAAAGTTTTGCAAGACGATAGTCCTAGCGGTAGTGTGACAAACCGCAAGCGACAGTTGACTAACGGTGAATTCCCGCCATGCTTTATTTCTCTCGGCGCTCGAATCTCACCCGAAATAACTGCTCCACTGTAGTTTTAAATAGCGCTCTTTGTTAGAGTAATCCGCGCCATATTCCGCCGGCCCATCTGTTCTTTCATCCTCAGGCTGTACTTACTCACCACGAACGCATCCCAAGATACCCGAGCTCTGGAATCGTGAACTCTGACTAGCAAATGAATATGATCAACACCATTCGGCAGGTCTCCGTTGCGTAGAAGCAGATCATCCACCTGCTGTCCATTATTATCGATGAGGTCACTCAGTGCCAAAAATGACGAAGCCCGACTCTCGTGTCTGCTGGTTCTTTCTTTCTACTCACAAGAACGATGTTCTCAGTTCTTCCTCTTCTTTCACTTGCAATCTTTGCGACGGATTCCGCCCAGTCTCTCCCCAATCCTCTAACTGAACTTCTCGCTAAACGCCAATCGGGATCTTACAACATCACCTGGCCCGATTCGACGACGGCATGGACTGCTGGAAATACTTACAATATTACCTGGTTCGCCGGAATTGCAGTTCACGTTCAATGAGGTTGCTGACATCTACTCCCTTTGGTTCCTTCTAAAGGATCGCGCCTCACAGTGGGCTCGGTTCCATTTCACTCAGCACCACAAGCCTCGACGTTGAAATTCTTCTCACTGCACCGTTGGATCTTTTGAGAGGGACCGTGAATGTCACAATTCCGAGCAACACGACCACCCGTGGGGACTACATCATTCTTCGTAAGTGAAACAGTCCGCCTTGGGCCTACCACATAAACGTGAAGGCTGAACGTCGGGAAACAGTGGCCCAAGGAACCTCGAATGCGGATACGACATACTGGGCAGAGTCCGCGTCTTTTGGGATCGGAGAGGCTGCTACCACTTCCGCAAGCCGCATGTCACTGGATGGATCGACGTTCCGGCTCTCCCAAACCATTGATGTGGCGACGACGCCCTCCTTCACGAGAAGCTCTTCTTCGCCGTCATCAACGGGCTCAGGCTCCCCATCCCCATCCCCATCCTCGATGGGTTCGGGTCGGCGGTCAATCATTCTTCCATACAGGCTGGCGTTACTGAGCGGAGTACTCGGAGTGGTCGGGAGTCAATTATGAAACATCCGATGATATCGATACTGAAAGATGGACCATTAGTTATGTGAATGGACACTGTACAATGGACATAGAGAATGTGACTTTACAAGCCCTCCATCGTAGCCACCAACTCGTCAAGCTCTGCCTTAGATTCCCTCGCTTTCGCCTGAGCGTCCTGCGATTCGTGTTGTTGCTGTCATCATCTTCGCTCGGCTGGAGACATTTTTCGACGCACCTCGTATTTCCTCTCCCACATATCACGCTCCTGCTCCACACGCTGAACTTTCCGCTCGAAATGTTCGGCCTTGACATCCACCTCGCGCAGCCTATATACACCATCGTCTCTCCTCAGTACTGGGAAGACAATCGAGTTGTATAATTAATTGCGCACCTCTCCGCCGTGTCCTTCGCATGTCTTTCCGCCGTATCCAGCTCTTCCTCGAGTAGAGTAATTTTTCTAGTAAGATTTTCAATCGTAGACTGGCTCTCGTCCGCTTCTCGTGTCGCTGCCTTCGCATCACTGGCAGTATCTTCCGCCCTCCCCAACGCGTTATCAACGTTGGAGAGCTGAGCCTGCAGAGAGGAGATCTCATGCTCCTGCTCCAAAATTGTCTGCTCGAGCGCCTTGATCTTCGCCTCTGGATCCTCTGCGCGGGTGAGAGCCGAATGAGCCTCTTCGCGCAGCTGCATTAATTTCTGATATGCAGGGATGGTCAGCATGCGACTCCGATCCAATGCGAGTAGACATACGTCTCGAACGTTTCCGGCCATGATATTCTTGTTTGTTAGGTCGCTGGGGAATCTCGGTGGTTTGTGCCAGCCTGGCTTCGACACATTCCATCGATATCGTCACTGGAGACGGGTGAAAGCAGTGCATAAGGCCGATCAACGGTAACCCGTATACCCCGCAAAGGCTAAGTAAGCACAGCTACTAGTGTTATTTCGTGATATATTATTGAATTACACATGGAGAAATACATACCTGAGGCTGAGGATGTTGAGTTTGGTCCGGGAACGGATAGCGCAAGCATGACATAGCTGTGAAAAAGACAGTGTTGCGATCTGATACAAGAGTTGTTGCAAGAACGAAATGAGCTAGAGATATGAACAATGATAGACGTTGAGCATCACCAAAAGCGGGAATATATGGTGTGACCTGGTGATTGCCGCCAGGCTGGTGCGAGTTGACCAGGATTTTTGATGGTCTTACCAACGTTCACCAGGCTGGTGTTGACCTGTAATATTACATCCGGGCCGCTGTTGATTTGTAGAGATGAACCAGCCTGCCGACGTACCTTCAGATCGTTTAACAAATCCATCCGACAATTCATTCGAGTCTGTCCTACTACTACTGTTCGTACTTTTGAGGGGAATTAAAATTTAACAGTGGATGTGTGCAGAGAACAGTGATTAATAGCAGTTTGAAAGAGATCCTGGACACCAGTAAAATCTTCTCAAAGTTCACCGGACTTTGAAACGTGAAAGAGAAAAGAACACGGCGACCTTAAAAGAAGGAAGACGACGGCGCCGCCGCATAAATAGTATCACTTCGGGGGACGCATTCAACAAAAATAGCGCGAGTCTGAAGGTGCAGAACACTTTTCGCAGAAAACTTAAGATCTCCGATCAGTTGATCGCATTATTGGTCCGTGCACCAATGTTTGGTGCTGTGATACAACCACGTGTATGCACAGCCATGTTGGTCGCGCTCCTTCCTCTCATCTCTCCCCTCAATCCCCCTTCTGCGTCCTGGCGCACTTCGTCAAGTTTCTTGCTCGGCACCCTACCTCTTAATACTTCACTCTCCCGCATAATTTGGCCCTCAAGTCCGTCCAAGTGCCTGACCTGATCCATGTACGGCACCCGCTGGCGCCAGGCGTCGCGCCCGGTACGTCCCGCCATCTCCCGCCTTCTCCTCGATCCGCTTCCTCCTGGCGTCCCACTCCCCGTACTTCTTCACCGGCCTCTTCTCCTGGCCCTCAAAAGTCTGCGCCCACAACCCTCTCGCTGCCCTCTCGGCCCTTTAACCTTGCTTTAACCCCGTGTCCCTCCACTTCGCGTTCATTGATACACTAAGCCAAGCTGCGGGCTCACTTCAATAAATCCCCTTTCCATCCCAACCTGAGTAAGAGCGCTGCCAATCTACTTGCTTTCGCACGCACCTCGCCCGCGCCGGTCCACTCGGCGCTCAATCCTCGGCTCTAGCTCAAGGCCTCGTGCTCTCAAGGCCTCGTGCTCTGCTATCTGAAAGAAATCAGAACCAGTCACTGATAAAGAAAATCCGCAGCCCAGCGCGCCTCCAATCCCCAGAACGCCTCTTCAAGACGTCAATGCTTCAAGCTCAATACTCCAAGCACTTGCTGGTCCCTTTCGAGAATGAGCCCTGATGTTCGCCGAACTGTTCTCTTCAACGTCAACATCGGTTTCAGGAGGGGCGCAGCCAAGTTTCTGCGCAGCAAGTTTCCCCGCAGTCCTATTCTCGTCAAGTCCCGAAGTACCCTCACGTTTTTCACTCCTCAAACAAGTCTCATACAAGCTGCTGTGGCCCCGACTGGTGCGTAAACTGATGCCCAAACTCTGGCGCGCTCGAACGGCTACCACCGTGTGCTTCGGGAACAATGACAGTTCGGAGCGTCCCTGTTTCCTTCCCAAGCAAAGCCGCCCCCGTTACTTCATCGGGTATTCTCGTTGCGTCGGACACGAAGAGCCCACCTTTCCAATCCGATGGATTTTAGCCCCGCCCTCTCTGCATCATGTAGGTCTCTACCCCCTGGCGAGCGCACACATCGCATTCATTGGCCTCATCCCCACCGATGTTTCGCGGACTGTACGCATCGGTGGCGTTGCTCCGACATTCTTGTATCATGTAGTTGGCAATACGACATTTTATCCCTCTTTTTGTGGCGCATTGTTATTTTTGTATTGAATTGTAATGAGGTGCAAGGCACAAACAGGCGTGATAAGCCATTGTAAGGCCCAACAGTCTGGTGGACCTTATAAAAAAATAATATCAGCACAAGCCAATGTTCGAACTCACCAGCCTGTTGCACTCTTGCCGGGGATTTTGCCGAATATGGGGTTTGCCATGCCATGCATGGCCAGGTCAACTGTTCCCGGTTTTCGTGATGAGCTTAGTCAGCTCGCCAATGCGGCAAGCCCCAGGTGCTGGAGCGGATTCGTCGACAGTGATTTTTGGAGCATACACACACGAGAGTTTGAGGAGCAAGATGGAGGGCAGTCGAACAGGATAGAAGAAGATGGGAGAAGCCAGATATTTGGCAAGCAGGAAGAGGTCTTTCACAAGTCTTTCAGGCCGAGAGAGCAACGCAAGAGCAACAAGAGAGACAGGTCAAAGAAGACGGGTGTGAGAGAATACCAATAGCCGGAAGGATGGGATCAATCCGGCTTGATTTGGAGCTGATGCGTAACTTTCCAATTCCTCTCCTCAAAAAGCCCCCTTTCCGAGTCGAAGCCGTAAGGCCCTATTGGGGGAGATAGTTTCTGTCCGGTCTTTGTCCTTTTGTATATTAATATTTTTGCACATCCCGCATCTCTTTCCGTCCCGCCTTGAACAGAGTTGAATTTGCGCTGATCGGGAATGATCCAAGCGACGGACCGGTCTCGATCCGTTGTGGACAAGGCCAGCTCGTGCTACGGACTGAGCTGGGACCGTCCTTGTAGGCTCTGCGTTTGACTGTGTTTATTATCTCCATTGTTTTCACCAGCGCGATTCGCTCATTCCGCTTTCAGTATTCTAGTCTTTATGCCTGGGCCACATTTGGCGACAGATATGCAAATTATTCGTCGTCATCCACCCAGTTCCTATGCTCCACCTCGTCCACTCCCAACACACTGAGAGCACGCGAGTGTAACATTTCTCACCGACCCCGCCTCGTTCTGTCGGCCCCATGAATCCCATCCTCTCCGACATGCTCATGCCCCCGACGGCCCCAGACAGCATTTTGCGAGATATGCGATCTACCAGGGGAACTGGATGAAGCTTCACTTCGTCTGCTTACGAGAGAAAGAGGCACAGTCGTTTTTCTTTCCGTAAATAACCAAATATCTACTTATCTCGCAAATTAACTTAAGACCTGCTGCTCAAACGCAGGGATGGTAAATCCCTCTTGGACGTTATTTCTAGCGGGTGCCTCCATCGATTGCGGGATGAGCCCTCTCTCCATCGCAACAAGTTTCTTCTTCCAAAGGAGACCAGCATACCCTCCGGCCAGATAGCGTTTGAGCGGGTCGGGTATATCACGTTGGAATCCCGACCAGGCGATCCGCAATCCCGGCCAGGCGATCCGCCTGTTGTCCTGAGGCGCGTATGTGCCCCCGGACTGCATGAGTCGTGCGGCCGTCGTCTCGTGAGGTTCCTGCACGACTTCCGGCTCAAGCTCGGGGTACTCCCGCAGAACGGATCTCGGTGCGGTGAGAACAGGTGACGGTAGGCCAGGGGTGAGATAATGGTCCACCGGCTGTGTTGATATGTCGCCCAAGATGACCAAGGGCACGCTGGCTTTGAGCTCCAATCTGCGCATGGATTCGATGGGCAGTTCGGATGGCGCGGCCTCCATGAGTCGGACTTGCTGCTCCGGAACATGCGTGAATGTATCCCACAGTGCATTCTCGTCATGCGCCGCCTGCGCTGCTTCCTCCTTGGCTCTTTGCGCGACAAAGTCGGGCCTGCTATATTTGCCGTCGGTGATGCATGTTGCAGCTTCCTCAGAGTATACGACGCCGAGACTTAGCTCCAAAGCAGCCCCGACAGAGCTGTAATAGGATCGAAAGTCTGGGGCGGCGTTGTGTGGTACTTGAACCTCGAAGTTGAAAAAGGGTTGGTCGGCGTGGAGCCGCCCGTGTCCGCCCAAAATGCTATTAAGTTCCTTCTGGAAGATCCATGGATACGCGTCCGGTGTTATCCCCCGGGTGTGGGTGCCTTGGCATACCGATTTTCTGTAATCTGGATCGCCACCGTTCTCGGCTTGTTCTGCCGCCCAATGGTAATCATTGCTCATGCCAGCATAGACGTCGATATCGGACAGATCCGTCGACCCATTTGTGGAATGGAAGGTCACTTTCCCCTTCACCAATGTACCTGAGGCAGGATTCCGATTAGAATAGCTTTTTGCGCAAGCAGAGACAACTTACCTGGTTGGACGACATTTCCTTCCTCCAATGTCACCTCGGCCGTGAACACCGATCGGAACTCTTCAGGAAGGCAGCGCCGACGATCATCGAGTTGCCGACTGGGGAGCTGCTCGCATCCAGGTTCATGTTCGACAAACGTTACATTCCAGCTGAACGGAATTTTCGGACGAAGTGCCGGCGAAGTCGGGACAAAGTTTGTATGTCCCGCTGGTACCTCGATGGTTCGCCCATCCGTGAAATTGACGATCTGTGAATGTATATACTGGCGGGTCCATGGGGAGAGGATGCGGCACTAACCGCGGTGTAAATATATCCGAGTTGGCTAAAGCCGTGTCGCCTGATGGCGCGGGAGCCAACAACATCGCGATGATTCTCGACGGATGGCGGGTAGTTGACGGCGGGCGACGATATGAGGAACGGTGTAACCCTGGGCTCAGAGAAATCTAGACCGTGTTTATTAAGTGTGCGATCGTGCATAGCAAATTCTTGGTTGCTGACCTGGGTTGTTGTCGAAGAGAACGGCCTCAGTGGACCAAGATGTACGCTCCTCAGCTTTGACGACCCATAAATCGGGGTCGCTCATCGCCGCATCGTAAGGTCCATAATCGTAGCGCGTATTCGTCGAGTTGGTGGGTACAGAATGCGGAATGTCGTCCGTCGTGTCTATATTCTCGGCTCTTTGGATCTGAGGGATAACCGCGCCATGCCGCAGGTGCTTTACCTCGCCGAACTCAGAGAGCTGGAGGCGCAGGGCCACTGACGCGATCTGACTAGCGCAGGCCTCAGCTACCTTGATGCGCAGTTCACCTATAGGGATGCAATGAATATCACTCGACGGTGGCGCCACCTTGCGCACCGTGGGAGATGCGGCTGGGGGCTAGGTCCTCTGCTCGAACCGACGCGCTAAGACGACAGTCGTCGCCGGGGCTGTAGGGAGAAATGTTATGCAGAGCCCCCGCGGCCACAGTCGCCAGAAAAGCGGTCAAAAACATAAACTTCTTCATGGCAGGAGATGGGGATCCTTGGGAGCGTGAATTGACTCGGCCATTTAATACCGAAGACATTCACTGCGTTTCAAGGCCTCGTCGGCAGAGCCTCTGCCGAGCCCCGTCGGCAGAGCTCGGCCGACCCTGATTTACGGTACACCGGGAAGCCTCTGCCGTAAGAAATTACGTCTCGCAACCCCTCTCATTGCATTCGGAGGGCTCAATTTGGTCTGGGGACTAATTTTGGTGGAAATCTGGAGGTTGACAGTGGCAGAAAATATTTTGTGTGGAGCTAGTCGGCAGAGGGTAGGCAGAGGCGTCAACCCAGGTCGGCACAGATCTGCCGATCCAGACTCGGCAGGGTTTGCCGCGCCGGGTCGGCAGAAGTCCACTGACGTCAGCCCAAGTCAACCTACTCTGCCGATCCGCCCTTGAAACGCAGTGATTAGCGCCTAGTATCATGATCAACAGCAGGATCTAGATTGAGCGCCTGCGCCGTGGAAAGAGCGGCCCAGCGATCCCAAGGTCCGTCTGCTGAGCTGTGGTTTTTGAGATAAGGCCCAAGAGATACGTGAATACTGCGAGGTTGTTGTTACTCAACATCGCAGCAGGGCTTGTCTCACCGACTTCCCAATCGATTCCAAACTGTGTGGGAAGGATGTGTAATATTCACACACATATAACCACATGTTATGCACATTGGCGCCGCCAACAGCGCCTGTTCCAATTATAGAATCTAGATGCAAGCTGGTGGGGACTTCGTGTTCCGTGTGATGCGATGACCATTGAGAGATGAGCGCTGCAGAGAACCGTCGATATATCAGGTCATGTTGGCCTAATAGTAGATGTTACTACGTACCAGCTATTCGCCGCTTTGGCCGTATGTAGAGCGAATCGTGCGGATCCCGAGTTCAGTATTTTTCCCGGTACAAAGATTGTGCGCGCGGCGAACAGTAGTAGGAAGAAAATTAATTGGCAAAAGCGATATAATTTCAAATGAACAGGAACTTCGGCGAAATTGGAAAGACTGGGAGGCGTAGATACATACACGAGTGACCGCAAAAAAAAGGCTGCCGTGAATGCGTGCGGGGGGCGCGCAAAGAATGAGACTACAAGCACCACAGAGATGAGCAGAAAATGCGAGGGTCCTTTAAATTCAAGCGCCATTGCTGCGCATCCGCCGTTCCCGAGGCGACGAGAACCAGTTGGAACTCGTGAAGGAGTAGGGTTTTTCATTCTCGGCGTCGCATATTGTAAGTGTCGACCGAGCGGGAGCGTCTCAAGACGGGAAGGTCGCTGTCGAAGCAGTTCGTCAGGAGTGTAAAAGAAAGAAGAGTACGTGCGCGGGAGGATATGGGGATTAGCTTGAAAAAACATCGCAGCTTGCAGTCTTGCGCAATGCAGTACATATAAGGTGCCGATCACGAGGCACCGCGCGTCTGGGGTATTGCGGTGGAGGTTGCGATAGATACAGATTCCCATGGCGCTAGCACGCGCTGGGGGTTCCTTCTGCTGTGCTTCTTGTTGGGACTGCGGGAGTGTTCCAGGCGAAGGAGTGGACGGATTTGCGAGACATGCGAGGATCCTGGTAGATATCAAGACGACGGAGCGAATATCTGTGAGTTGGGACGGGATGGTATGTAGCGAGGACGGTAGTGGTTGAAGAGAATGGTGTAGAATTGTTGGCGGGAGAAATTATTGCAGAGAAACGTGGCGCGGCACGATTATCGGGACAAGCAAAGACGTAGATGCGGAGGACATTGGAGAAATTGAGTGTACGACGTGTTCCAAAAGAAATATGGGGAGAGGTTTGAAGTGCAACGGCACCACCAGAGGGGATTTGTTTATTTCAAACGCGCCGGTGTATGTTCTCGTAGATCGGAGTGCCCAGAATGCCAATAGGAAGCCTATGCACGGATGGTAATAATTGGAGCGCGGGAGGCAGCCTGGCAGGGAGGCATGTTGGGGCTAACAAGACTCGGAGAGGCGGGGATATGTACAGAGGATGAGCACTAGTGTGGTTGTAATACCACGAGACGAGAAGTACCGCTGGGTATCATATATTATGCGGGTGTAGGGCCAAGGGGTAACGAGGAGCGGGTGCGGGGGAACGAGGGGCGGATGGGATGGGATGAGAAGCAGTGCGCGGGATGCGAGGAGTGGGAAGCGGAATGGATGGCAGGGAGGGGGAGCGGCGAAGAGGGGAGTTGATGGGAGGATATGATGCGACGCGCAGAGAAAGCGCATGCGGGATGCGTGGAAGGGGTGGTAAGATAAGAACGGCGCAGAAGTGGAAGAGGGAGTGGAAGGTAGAACGCAGGACGGATGGATGGTGCGCGGTATAACGACCGAAGCAGGAACGTGGGCGTCGTGGAATGCGCGGTGAAGAGAAGAGAGTCAGTTTAAGCAGTGTGCGGCGAGAAGCAGAACGTAGGGTGGAGGCTGAGAAGCATAAACGTGGAGTGGGGTGGGATGGGATGGATTCAGGAAGCGGATGGTGGAATGGGCGAAGGGGCGCATAGGAGCAGTGGGGTGCAAGGAAAAAGGAATCTGGAGGGAATATCGCAGGAAGGAATGCGGGGGGGAGAGGCGCCTAGTAAATGAAGGCGGCTGAAGGAGAGGACGATATGCGTTCCGACAAGGAGGGCTAGGAACAACGGACGATCCCGGGCCAATGAAAAAGAGCAGCTTGCCACTCGCCTCGGACTACTTGTGCACTGGTGCCGCTCTTCTCCTTTCTTTCATCCTCGCCGCCGTTCCGTCCCCAGCGTCGTGCTTCGCAATCTTCATATCAGGCCAGTGGTATTCACACCAAGGGTTTCACGCCGATGAAGGCAAGAGCAACGAGCTGCCCGTTCGAGTGCGCGAGGCGAGCCTCGAAGCTGGCTGGCACTGAACGTTGATGAGATGCCAACGTCAGCGTTGTCGTCGCATGAGACGATGTAGTGTCGCGGAGATGGACTAGCGCAGAACTGAGGGAGGAGCAGCTGGGCGTGGCGGTGCATTTCGGCAGCGGTCGGAACAAGTCGGCCGGTTCTCCGACTGACCCGCTTTCCCCCGACAATCTCGCGCGCCAATGTGGCTGGAGACGAAGCCCGACCTCTGGGTGGATATTGGGCTCATCCAGGCACTCTGCAGCTTGCGCCGAATGTGATGGCTTTCACTCAAATTTACATACTGAAAGCAAAAAGAAACAAGCACTCTCAATTTCTCATATCGCTGCGGCATGCGCACCCAGCTGCGCACTGGGACTTAGCCTGCCTGTAAGAATCTTTGTCCAAATGCAATCCAAATGTATTATTTTCACACCGCAGGTACCCCATCATTTTCAGGGTCAAATCGTTTTGTTACCCCAGAGTCACTCAGTCTCCCCTCCCCGCCTTGTCTGCGCTAATATTTGAGCAGTCCCCAGGCACTCACCGAAAGCCAGGACGGCTACCGTCCGCAATTCTACCAATACTTCCCATCGGCTTCACAATCTTCCTCATTGGGTACAACCACATTCTGCTCACGGCCACATCACGCCGGATGAATCCAAACCTCCGCCTTTCATTCAGTTTTGCTTGCGGTTACCAGACATAGTGTAGATGTTCATCCACGACGGCTTATTTCTCACCTTTATCAGGGTGATTTATCTGCTTGAGCAGTGGTTAAGTAAAAAAAACGTTACATTCCGATACAGCATGCCCTCACGAGGATTCGAACCTCCGCCTGCCATTTGAGCGCCAGAATTTCCCTTCCCCGACTGCGACCTTTGCTTTGTCCCGGAGACCGTCCCCCACTTCCTCCTCTCGTGCCCCCGCTACCGCCGCGAACGCCTCAAATTCATTCTCAGTCTCGGCACAGCCCGCCTATCACTCCGCCGCCTCCTCGCGGTGAAGTCGGACCCCAAACCGGTGCTCCGCTTTGTCCGTGACACTGGCCGCTTCCCCCGATACGCGCTCTGAATACGGACCTCTCTCTTTTCTCTTTTATTTTTTCTCTTACCACTCATACTGCATGATAGATTAGACACCCTGCCTCGCCAAAATTCATATACTACCTTCATAGCGCCTCCCCGAGTTCACCATCTCTCTCCCTAACTTACACCGTTGCCAACCTTCTCCGCATTAAGCTAGTTTACCTACATGTACTAAGTATAGTGCCACATGGGCCCCAAGGGGCCCGCGCGCACTCTAATGGAATTTTGATTTGATTGATTTGATTTCCGATGCGTAAGAAATGAACGATGCGGCAGCTCATCCACGAAGGCTTCTATGCTTTCTTATGAGCATAGATATGACTGAATCAACAGCCCGTCAATATTCCTGTTTGAAAAATCTTAAGTAGCTTTGTTTCCTGTCTCTGCGCCTGTGAACAGCATCCATCCAACGAAGACAAAACGAAGACCGCCTCGAAAGCGAAAGTTCACTACATATGCTCTGAGACGGGTCCGACAACTACCTCGGATCTTCTTCCCAGGATGGCGAAATAAAAAGAAAGTCGGTCTTCCTCCATGCCCCGGAGAGGATTCGAACCTCCACCTTCCATTTATGTATCGCCAATCTCATACAGTGCACACAAGGCATGGATGATGCACCATTTCATCCACAGGGGCTATTCACCCTAGATCTGTTGACTGATTGATAACCATTCGCCCACTGGCACACATAATTTTCGATGTGTATAGCCATACCCCGTCGGACACAGTTACTCAACCGCATTATTGATTTTCGCTCCCAGATTCAGAGTTGAATGCGCGCAGTGCTCCAAATGATTGAATAAAATCAAAAGACAAAAGAAAAGAAAGAAAGAAAAAAGACAGCGACTACGCCTCCATGTCCTGGGAAGGATTAGAACCTCCACTCTGGGGGCCAGAATTTAATAAATCTTTTCCAACAGTGCCCTCTTGCCTCCAAATTATTGGTGTTTGCCAGCCAGAGTTTTGGCACTTAAAGGCTTCACCCACACATTTTTGATAAGTGTACTTCGAAATTCTGTTCAAATCCATATTCTCTTTATTGGACATAGTCGATCTTGTGGTAAGGGGGCTGCATATTTGTCCATTGTCCTAGATCCTTGCATACCACATGGAAATTGAAACTGCCCTCATTCCGTTGGAACCATAATTAGTCTCGACGTGGATGAAGCTCGTACATCGCTTATTAAAAACAATAATTAATAAAGAGCCACGGAGATTGATGATAGCGGGCCTTGCCGCGCAGCGGGCTACACAGATTATATCGTCGCATAAGGCGGTGCGACGTCTGCCGACACTCTACCCGCATTTACCAATATCTCACACAATGTTCCTCGCGGGTTCCATCCCGACCGCCTCACGCCCGGTAGAATCAATCCACACTGGGGATATCTATCGGCTCCTTATTAATCACGCCATATCCGCTTGAAAAAGAGCTGCATTTGTGCGCTCGCACTGTGAGCAAATCCGGGTTTCTAGTGGCTGATTGTCCCGCACGAATTCAAACCTCCGCCTTCCTTTTTTATTTTTCCCTCTGACTCCCATAAGTAATGTGGATATTCATCCAGGAGCGCCTAGTTTCTCTCTTGGATACCAGTGGATCATCTACTTCGCAGCTTGAACAGTGGAGAAGCAAAGAAGAGGAGAATTGGAACATCCACGACATGCCCTCATGAGGATTCGAATCTCTGACTGAGCTTCCGATGCGTGAGAAATGAACGATATGGTAGTTCATCCACGAAGGCTGCTGTACCTTATTGTGAGCATAGATATGACTGAATCAATAGCCCGTCGGTGTCGTTGTTTCAGATTCTCAAGTAGTATTTACTTATGGTCTATATAATCTTTCTGGGCTTGCATAAAAAATTAAGAATCTGCTGTGCCTGTGCTGCCAAAAGCCCTTTTCTTGGCACCTTGCGCAGACTTATCCGATTGGCTTGGCTAAATGGCTTGCGCCGCTTAGCGGAGTTTAAATTTGGCTTGGCGGGCGTGGACGGCGTGGCTTGTGGCGTGGCGTGACTTGTGCTCGCTTACACCAAGGCCTTGCACTGTCAAAAATTCATGCATATCTTTTGTTTTCGTCCTCCAAATAATCTCCATTCCTCACCATTATCACAAGACTGCCCCTTGACATCGTGCTACCTACTTTGCGCGATGAAAACAATATTTCTCGCACTTTCAACACTATTCCCTCACCGACTCGTGTATTATAGTATCCAGCAAGTGTATACATTCATTCCGGTGCGGAGGGAACCCCACATTGGTGGCATCGTTCTGGGAGAGTGAACTCAATACCTGCCACTGTTGCCACAATGCCGTTCACATTTTACCAACAACTACTGACAACTGTCCCCTTCATTTTTTTCTCCTTCTTTCTGTGGTTTGCTCATTCTGTCGTCCTCGAGAACGGCAGTGCGACACGGCAGTGACGATCATTGTTGGGAAAGTCCTAAGTTCTATTTTTGTTGTAAGGCGGTTTAGCCTCACGAGGTCGACAATTGAACAACTGAATATACACGCTATGCAGCAAGTGGGCATCACAAGCCAATCAACCTGCCATCCACGCCTAATTTAAATACAAGGCACACCCAAGCCATTTTCAGGCAGACAAACCCGTTGCCGCAAGCCACACCTAAGACAGCCGCCAGACAAATCTGACACAAAACCCAATTTCCAGGAGTGTTGAGAGATTTCAAGACAGTGCTTATAAATGTAGCCATTAATTTGTCTACTAAAATGATTTAATATAACAAGCGAGCTTCCAGGATTTATTTATTCTCTGTTGTGCAGTCCTGGCATTCCAGCGCACTTCAATCGCTTGAGCACACGGCGCCATTTTGCTCAAGCCCTGACTCATGCCTGTGCCTACCAGTCTTCAAGAATAACATTTGGTCGACTGTATATATGCATTCCTACACCTAATTAATTGTCAAGCCACGCACACCAGTTGGACAAAATGGTTTGCACCCGCCATTTTGTTTGCGGTGATGAGCAAGGACATAAAAAGAATTTCTTGGATGTATAGAACAACATCATATGCATATATTAATGGTTTCCAGTGGTTTGTACACCCACGCCTTCTCATAATTCACTAATCTTCGTCCCAAGCCACACGCCCCCGCCCGTTTGATGGCATCAGACAAAGTGGCTTGTGATGCCAATCCACATGTTCAACTTCGCTCAACCCAGCGTCGATTCCACAATATATTGCTGAAACATAGTAGGATCAAGTCTACTGCATTTGTCTGTCACACTGTTGGCCCAATTATCATCTGAATCACTTGACTTTTCGTCGCAAGCCGTGCGCACGCCCGTTTTGATGGCATCAGACAAAATGGCTTGCGCAAGCCACTCTGTCAGTAATGAAAAAGAACGATGCCTGGACACATCCTGGGCTTGATAATACTCCAAAGTACTTTAATATCTTCACTGGGGCAGTTTACATTAAATTGTTTCGTAGTTATGCTCATTTGGTTGGTTGCAGTCAAAATCGTGGTACCACCTACCAAGAGCTACAACCCAAAATTACTGTCCAGAGGGGTCGTGTCAATTCTTACAGAGTTTTTCAAGTGTTTTCATAAAGAAATCTGTCTGGATTTCAGTTTAGGAGACTTATAACACACATATGGTTCAAAAGTCCCGCAAGTTAAGCACCTTTGCGAATATCTTCACATGGCGACCACTCCTTGAGTCGTTTTCAATATAAATTGATTCCAGCAAGCCTGTTATATCAGTCAAGTCCCAAAAGCCCGCTGGCTTGCATGTCGGGAGTGAGTTGTCCTCCTCAACTCTCACGGCGATGACGAGCAATCCCCAAATTTCAAAATTATGCAACAAATGATATCACCGGTACCTTCGGGGGACATACAGGAATGTATCTATAATATCAGATTCAACCATAGGGTCCTAGATATTGAGCAATGAGCACAAGCCACTTTGCTGATGGCAATGGCTTGCCAAGCCAACAAAGTGGCTTGCAAGCCGAAATGCCGGGCGTGGGCGGGTGATGCCACCAAAATCCACGCCCACGCCCGAAACAAGCCATTCTGCGCGGGCGCAAGCCACTTTTGCAAGCCAAAAACGTCACTCTCGCACCTTGCGCCCCTGGAAGGATTCACAACTCCGCCTCCCATTTGATGGCTGTAAATGTCGAAACTAAATATAACACCACTCCATCGGCACGCCAAAAAAATGGCAAGGTTGTACCCTGAACCCGGAGCATTCGCACCTCCGTCATCCACTTAGCTCCATGAACTAGAGCAGACTCTGAAGTAATTGGAATGATATACCCAATTCATTGATATCAACCCTTTACTTCTTCAGCTCCTTGTGTAACTAAATTAAATACACGTGAATTCAGCATGCGCAGGTGGTGGTCATCTGCCTCAAGTCTTCCCGGGTGTCTCAAAGGTCCAACACATTATTCCTATTCCCAGAGAGGGGGAAAATATAAAGTTCCATGCATGTGCTGGCTGCGGCTGGCTCCCTGATCAGACCAAAGATCAGAATGGTTTCCCAAAAAGAAGAGAAAAATGACCTGCGCTGGCGGCTGAAAATATGCAATTCACGTCCACCGGCAACATACCTAAATGAAACTGCAGGTAGTTAGAATAAAATATTGTAGGTCATATTATATCTGAGTAAAAGGTTCCGCGAAAACGACGTGCGCATGCCCTTGGGAGGATTCGAACCTCTGCCTCTCATTTACACATGGTATTCCCAGCTCATAGTTATAGCCTATGAGCGATGTACCTTCATCCAAAAGGGCCACCTCCTCCTCTCTCTGAACCTAAATAATAGGGCGCATTTTTGGCATGCTCCAAATGCGGCCTTGTTTTTTACTTGCTCCAGAGTTGACAAAATTTGTTGTAAAATAATGTGCATTGTATGCATAGACGGGGAAGGCGGGGGAAGTATTAGCTGATTGAGTGGCGGCCGCACTTTACCAGGTCCCAGAGGATGCTCGCAAGAGAATAAGAATATGCCGCAAGTGAAATATCATACGCGGTTGCAGGCAAAAGGAGGATGTACAAGGCGGAGAGGATATTGGAATGGTGCGCCGGTAGTAGGCATATGTTCCCGGAGTTCATTGTAACTTGGTTGATTGCCCCACGATTCCACCTCAAGACTTGGAAACGCGTAACTAATATATGCGGAAATCAGGCTCAAGACAGCGGGCGGGGATTCCGCAGACAAAAATAACAGGTGAATGGCTCCACGGAGCCATATGAAGCCATTGATGTCATAATTTGGCGGGTGGAGCCATTTGGCGCGCATGTCAAAAAAGCCACGAGATGGCTCCAATGGCTGTTGTGCAACCTCTCTATTAATCCACGAGGGCTTCTGTGCTTGATTTTAAACATAGATAAGCCCGTCGGTGTCCCAGTTCGAGTCTTGAGTAGCATTTTGCCTCTGCGCATGGGAATAGCATGCAACAAAGACCGCCTCGAAAGCGAAGTTCGTGCATAAGCACTGGTCCGGCATCTGCCTCAAATTCATCCAGGATGGCATGGAGGAAAATTCATTGAGCTACACATGCTCGGGAGGATTGGCGCCTCCCTGGGCCCCTTCTATTTCATCATTCCTTCACCATTTTTTTATGTAAAAATTTCTTGCCCAGAGTTGACACAGTACCGGGATGATATATGGTACGCAATACAGCCGCCATCGACTACAGTCAATCAGTTTTCAATCCCGCCACCATCATCGAATCCCAAAAACTCGAGACACGCCGTACCGTCGCTCAAACTCTCCGCCCGGATGGATATAGCGAACACCATAAGGGTCGTCTTCGATACACCCACTGTCCTATACCACCAGCGAGAGAAATTGCGCGGACGCCGATGATCATCGACGTACGAAAATAATACTACAGCTTTTCAAAGGCCGCTCCATATTCTTTCAGTCCCATGGGCCCCAATGAGACCACCTAGCGAGAAGGAGGGTGTGTTTGGCTTGGAGCCATCGCGGTCGTCTGCGTCATCCAGATGCAGGCCTCTCGATCCATCCGCCGCCTCTGCCCTTTTGATTCCTTTCTTTTCCCAAACATCTCAAATGTTCTGGCAGCAACCAATTTCATCTTCCGTTCTCTCAATGCCCGTATGTCTCCCATAGTATGACTTTTTCTGCCCAGCAGTCCCCCGCTTTGCGGCGCGATGAGTCAGCATAACCACACGTGCAACTAGGCAGCAAGTGATCCGAGACGGCATGTAACGGACCGATCAGTGTCAACACCTCCGATCATTCACACTGTACACAATGATTGACGTCTTGCAGCTGAAACTGCAGCATTCGCGCCCTCAGTCACAGAGATTCAGAGAAACCAATTTGACTCTGACGTCTTCGTTTGAATCATGTCGCACTTCATAGATGCTTTCCTTGGACTCGATAATCAGCATGTCCGGCAGCTTTATATAGCGCACTGGAACTCTCTGCCAAAGGACGGAGAAAGTGCAGGTCCATGGAAGAACGCACTGCGGCTGCAAACACGCCATTCACTTGCTCGCCTCAAGCTAGTTCTGAATGCCCCGACTTTGATCGAAAATGCTGAGAACTCCGTAAACTTGATGGACAAAGTGATGCTCGAATGGCTTTAAGACACGCTCGAGTCATCAGAGAAATTGTGCTGCTTCACAGACAATTTGAATGTCGGAAGGATGAACTACCAGCCTATGAATATTGCCGGCCCAAATATGGTGAAGACCCAGAGTAATGCTCTCAACTCAACAAATGGCCATGGAGTTTTGCGCTACACAGACGTGAACTAGCGTGCAAAATCCACTAGCAATTTTGGCATGATGTCCTCCAAAGACTCAATTTAACTCCTGTGTTCTGCGCAAACAATTCCTGATATACATAATTGGTTCCTTATTCTCTGCTGATTTTTGATTTATTTGCTTCTTTATAGTTCCTTAGATCTACCGCGGCGGCATGGCGTGTCCGTGAGCTCGTCTCTGGTGCTATGGAGGAGTCCAGGGGCAATAGTGTACTTTGGCGCATGTACACTTAGATAATCCCTGGGAACCGGCGTTCCTAAGTGGGACCGTGCCGTGTAATACTACCTACCTACCTACCTACCACGGTCCTTGGAAAATCACCGCTCCTTGCAATTTTTTTTTTCTGAGGCAACCACAGCATATTTTGCTTGAACATTGATGGTAGACTTGTAGGTACGGTACTGGCGGATATTCCAGTTTTTTTCTTCGCAACTATTCTGACATTCACGTGAGAAAATTGCCCATTTTGGTGGGGATTTGACTGTGCGGAACTACACGCATGCAGTTCTTGCTTTTTTGATGGAATAAAATCACATAGGCATTCTCCCAGGTGCCTGGTGTTATTTGTCATTTTCCTTGTGACCTTGTACAAGGCCAAAAAAGGCCAAAAAAGTGCCAAAAAGTCCAGCACGCTCAGAAGTCACAAGTCTTGCTAACATTTCCACAAGTCAAAAATTCCCTCCTCAAATGTTTTTTTTTCGAAAAATCGTCTGGATCCCATTGGACAGTTTGAAGTGGGACAATTCTTCATTCTTCATACTTTTCACCTTGACAACTTGTCGACAAGCTCACAAGGCCGAAAAAGTCGCAAGAAATTTGTCAAAAGGCTGATAAGCCATTGATACAAGAGCCTATTAGTTATGCTATCCTAGGAGTGTTTGCAACATATTTTGAACGCGGGCACTTGTGCTTCTGTGCCATCAGTGGTCAGGAAAGCTGAGTTAATACAGTGTTGAGGTAATAATTTTTGGCTGGTACCCAGCTGTTCATATAGCATTAATAAAGATGTACCTAAACTCCATACACTTCGGAGATGTGGTCATACTCGTCAAAATGCCACTGCGTAGCTTGACTTGATCCGCCCATCAATTTTAGCAAGTTTTCACATTACACTCTGAAATCAGCACAGAATATTGACCTTCTTAAACAGGATTCCAAAATGATTCTGAAGTATTCCTACAGTAACCGTTTTGCCCCTAGACCTTATAGCCGCAGAAAGAGTTGGTTTGTAGAATTCCAGAAGCGCATCTTGAGCGCATCGGAGGTTAATGATTCCGTTTCAAAATATTATTCTGAATAGCTGTAAATTTAGATTTACTTCTGATGAACAACCTTCTCTCATATATATATACGATCATGTTGCATGTGAACCGGACACGATGAACATCCCCCCCCCCCCCCCCCCCCCCCCCCTCATTTCCTCATCTTGGCACAAGCCCCCTTTCGTTTGTTTTGGAACCGAACGATGTTCGCATCACCAAACTTGGAATAAAGGGGCGTGGCTTTGCACAGCATGCAACTCATACTTCTTTTGTTTTTTGATTCAAGAGCAGATCATGATCAACAAATTTGTCCTTGATATACACCTCTGTGCAGCATAGGGAAGTCCTTTAGGGTTTAAATTAAATTAATTCAGCTTGCTCAGCATACCCATTTCGAACATTGCCGCAGTGGAACATATGCATGTACCTGATTAAAATTCATGGTACCTCAATTCTGCATCGTGTGGAGCCAAATCTAGTTTTGATCCTTGGGCCATGCGGCAAATAGAGTGTCTCACGGTTGGAGACGTGTTCTGGTGGTGCAGACCCGTCTCTGAGACCATGATTATGAGCTATAATAATAGATATAAGAGTCTAATAGCCCTTTAAAATATTTAATCATCCATAGATATTTTATTCACCTGAAATTGAAAGATGCTGACTTTCATATTATGCTCTCCGTTTGGCCTATTTATTGATTAATAAGGCTCCCCTAGACTCCGAAGAACCGTGCACCGCCTATATAATGTAAATCCCCTGGTGAGAGGCTGCAGAGAATTTTTGTGCAATGGAGCCGCTGTTTGTTTGGGTTCATTTTAATATTCAAGAGGCCCAGTGGCGGATGGTCCACATCTGCATGCAATGTGTGGCTTCTGAAAGTTGGTGCAGAGGGAGCTCGTTCGACTTGAGTCTGGGCCTTGAAAGAGGAGCCGGGAAGAACTTTTTCTTGTCACCGGGGTCGCTAAAATCCCTCCTTTATTCAGGGACATTTTATACTTCTGGAGCTCGGATTCAGATGTATGATATCCGCGTCTGCATGTTGAGATCATAGCAAGACGCGGTATATTTCACCAGGTGCCATTTATTTATTTTGCCCAATGGGTGGTGTACAGCAATGCCCAAGGAATTCAGAGTTTATCCAGGCTCATTTTTTTTTTGGGTAGTAGGCCCGGTGGCGGACGGACTGCATCTGCACTGCGCTGGCGCAGATGAATTGTTATTCAGCAAAAGAGCTCGTTCGACTCGAGCCTGGGCCATGAGTACCTATCTTTTTTCCTATGCTGCGGCATAAAAATTGCGGTTTATCCAGGCTTGTTTTATTGCTGTTACTGGTCCAGTGGCGGATGGTCAGTAACCCCGATGACCCAGGTTAAACCTCACGGGTCTGAGACCATTAACCGGTTTACCTTGGTTAAACCTGGTTTAACCTCGCCTAAATGACTGTTCCTACGACTGCCTGAGGGAAAAGGGGGTGGGGTGGGGGGGGGGGGGGTATTTTAACCGTGTAACCATACCTGTTTTGGTTCAACCATTTACCTACAACCACCTGCAGGAAGGGGGGGGGGGGGGTGCATTTTAGCTGTTTAACCATTTAAGCACACCTATTTTGATTCAACCATTTAACGGTTGAGATAGGTTTAACCATGTGTGGGTTAAACCGACTGCGGTTTAAACCATGTGAACCATTGAAAAAGTATGGACTGTGTACGTCTAAATCCAACCAAAAAATGTAATTGCAATCAACGGCGTCGTGGCATTGACCGATGTTTCATCGTTCAACCGTTTATGGCCACTGTTACCTGTGGGTCGGGCACTCCGTGAATGCCGTTTAACCGTTGAAGAATAATAGTATGTAGTACAAAAGAAACATGCTTAAGTGTTGAGTAAGGCACGAAGTTGAGACTCCGAGATGACACCGAACGGTTCGACGGGCTTGAGACGGCTAGAAAGGTCAGGACAAAGTCAGTAAATAAATCAAATGAAGAAGCTAGGAAGCCACCAAAAAACATACTCAGGGTGGCACTGAGCGCGAGGTGGCACAGTGTCGGGCACAGTGTCACCGGGCGAGTCCGGCTCGGAGCACTAGGATGGAGGCAAGACAGAGCGGGGTGAATGGAAGGCTAAGGCCAGCTAGAAGTAGCCCTAAACCCATCCCACCCCGTTTATGCTTCTCAGCATCCACCCTACGTTCCGCTTCTCGCCGAACACTGCCTAAACTCGCCGTTTCTCGGACTCTCTTCTCTTCACCGCGCATTCCACGACACCCACGTTCCTGCTTCGGTCGTTATACTGCGCACGACCCATTCGTCCTGAGTTCTCCCTTCCACTCCCTCTTCCACTTCTGCGCCGTTCTTATCTTACCACCCCTTCCACGCATCCTGCATGCGCTTTCTCTGCGCGTCGCATCACATCCTCCCATCAACTCCCCTCTTCGCCACTCCCCCTCCCTTCCATCCATTCCGCTTCCCACTCCTCGCATTCCACGCACTGCTTCCCATCCCATCCCATCCGCCCCTCGTTCCCCCGCACCCGCTCCTCGTTACCCCTCGGCCCTACACCCGCATAATATATGATACACAGCGGTACTTCTCGTCTCGTGGTATTCCAACCACACTAGTGCTCATCCTCTGTACATATCATCCGTGCATACGCTTCATATTGGCATTCTGGGCACTCCGATCTACGAGAACATACACGGGCGCGTTTGAAATAAACAAATCCCCTCTGGTGCCGTTGCACTTCAAACCTCTCCCCGTATTTCTTTGAACACGTCGTACACTCAATTTCTCCAATGTCCTCCGCATATACGTCTTTGCTTGTCCCGATAATCGTGCCGCGCCACGTTTCTCTGCAATAATTCCTCCCGCCAACAATTCTACCCTATTCTCTTCACCCGGTACTGTCTTCGCTACATACCATCCCGTCCCAACTCACGGATATTCGCTCCGTCGTCTTGATATCTACCAGAATCCTCGCATGTCTCGCAAATCCGTCCGCTCCTTCGCCTGGAACACTCCCGCAGTCCCAACAAGAAGCACAGCAGAAGGAACCCCCCAGCGCGCGCTAGCGCCATGGGAATCTGTATTTATCGCAACCTCCACCGCAATACCCCAGACGCGCAGTGCCTCGTGATCGGCGCCTTATATGTACTGCGTCGTGCAAGGCTGCAAGCTGCGATGTTTTTTCAAGCCAATCCCCAAGTCCTCCCCCGCACGTACTCTTCTTTCTTTCACACTCCTGACGAACTGCGTCGACAGCGACCTTCCCGTCTTGAGACGCTCCCGCTCGGTCGACACTTACAATATGCGACGCCGAGAATGAAAAACCCTACTCCTTCACGAGTTCCAACTGGTGCTCGTCGCCTCGAGAACGGCGGATGCGCAGCAATGGCGCATTCTCTGCTCGTCTCTGTGGTGCTTGTAGTCTCATTCTTTGCGCGCTCCCCACACGCATTCACGGCATTTTTTTTTTTTGCGGCCACTCGTGTATGTATCTACGCCTCCCAGCCTTTCCAATTACGCCGAAGTTCCTGTTCATTTGAAATTATATAGCTTTTGCTAATTAATTTTCTTCCTACTACCGTTCGCCGCGCGCAGAATCTTTGTACCAGGAAAAATACTGAACTTGGGATCCTCACGATTCGCTCTACATACAGCCAAAGCGGCGAATAGCTGGTACGTAGTAACATCTACTGTTAGGCCAACATGACCTGATATATCGACGGTTCTCTCTGCAGCGCTCATCTCTCAATGATCATAGCATCACATGGAACACGAAGTCCCCACCAGCTAATAGTAGTAGGGGAGCTCAGAGTAGACTTCGCCGACGCGGATTTTGGTAGCACGTGTTGATGTGACCATCACTTCACGTTCCCCTTTGAGAAAGAGCTCCTATATTCATGAATCTTGTCAATAGGATGAGCTATGGCCCTCATTTAACCTCAAGAAAAATAAGAAACGGTACTATACTCTTTCCTGGGCCTTCTGTGACCGTTCAGGACCTCAAATTCCCCAATAAACCTATCATTCTCAACTTGTTCACACTTATATGGGACATGTAGTCATACACAACCTCATTATACACCATTAATCTCTCTATTTCGCCCAGAGCAGAGTAGAGTACCATTTCTCAATTATCCTGAAGCTAAATGAGGGCCATAGATCATCCTATCGATGAGATTCATGCATTTAGGAGCTATTTCTCAAAGGGGAACACGAATTGATGGTCACATCAACACGTGCTACAGAAATCCGCGTCGGCGAAAAGTGTCGGCGAAGTCTACTCTGAGCTCCCCTAGTGTTGCCGCGAGTTGATTCGAGCCGATTCGAGTTGGCCAACTCGGTTTTTCCACCACCACCATCAAATCCCGTTTCGTCGCTGCTGAGCCTCCTGCGGACCGCAACACCGTTGAAAATAACGTGTTGGGTCGTCGCCAGGTTGTTTAGTATGGGCGCCCGGTGTTTTGAATGGGAGGGGGGGGGGGAAATTGGGGAAAACCCGAAAATTTGTGCCATCCGTTTTCTGCCTCACGCATCCAGCTCAATATCAAGTATATGACACTGTTCTTTTGTCATATGGGTCCTCTCTAAGTTTTCATTCATTCAATACACCGTCTGCGCGGTCTGTGGCCGGACGTCGCTCCGCTAGCCGTCGCCGTCGCACGCCTCTCGCTAGGACCCCGGAATATCCCTATGGAGGTCCGATCCCATTTGCTTGATTTCGGGCGTTTCCGTACAAGCTCTTCATCCTTCTGATCCGTCAGCACTGGGATCAGGCAGCATACTTTGGGAGCAGTTCCGTCCGCACTATGGATGGGACATCATGGGCCCTGGCGCGCGCTTGGGTCAGCATATCAGATCGTACCTCCCCCAAACACAATCATCCTGAGGGTAGAGCTGGAATATACATACGTTCTCGAAGAATCTTGCGTGGTTGAGGCCAAAATGTACGCCGAATGTATCGGACATCAGGTCCGACGGTCAATTTCCGTCCTCAAAAAATATCGGACGTGCTTCACATTTTTGCCCGAAACGTACGCACCCGGATCGGACCTTCAGCCCATTTTAGGTCCAAATCCGTACGCATAAAAATCGGACCTTTACAGGGATATTCCGGGGTCCTCTCTCGCTCCTGCATATGCTGAGTCAGCGGATGCACTGCCACTGATGCGTTCTGCGATCCGACTACATCGCACAGTGATTCGGCGATTATCCTCGCACTCTGCTACATGTAATATCGAGTGAAATTATCTTGGACACCACATGACATTAATATTGACTATTCCAAAGGACCCTCGCAAAACCTGTCCAGGCTCTTAAAATGAGCGGATGCGTGGTCGTTGGTGCCGTCATGATGAATGACCCACACCATTCTCTCTGCCAATAATTGGGCTGACAATTCTCAGCACCCACCGACTTCCCTCGTCGACTCTATAGTACTTTGCGATAACTCAATCAATGGTAAACATTGGTTAGTAGCAGCTCGCCACACTGCAGTGATTAATCAATTTGCTCTCAGAGAAACAGGGGTGAGGCGTCTCCGAGCAACAAATGTTGTTTGGGAAGAGTTTGAAGAACAATCTCCTTCCGATTTTCGTTTTCACCAGGACAAATGAGCTATTTGCCGCAGGAAACAGGCGCAGAGAAATTTTGACCACTGTACAAGTGTTTTCGCAATTGGTTGTACCTGACATAAATCTGTCTATTGCTCCGCCCGACGGAGGGCAGGAAACAGACTTGAATTTTAGGTGGAGCCCGTGGAGACCGATTACATTTTCCCACACATTTTTCTCAGCAAGCAACCGATTAATCTCTGCTGTAAAATGTAGTCTGAAACCGGCAACCCGACCAAGCAAGCCGTTATCTCATGCAAATCTGCAGAGACTGAAAAATAAATATCGAAGGAATTGTTCCGGAGCGACGGTCACAGCGCGCAAGCGAGAAGCACACATTTAATGGACTAGGTTGAACCTTTGATTGTCTACGCGATCCCGGAGGAGAAATAATTTCATCTCCAAATTCTTCTAAAGATGTACACATAGGAAAGTTTTGGGAGCTTTGGCAAAAGGCAAGGTGAAGACCCTCGAGTGTCTGGCGCACAAGTTTCGAAGTGCGTGCGGGTTAAGGAGACGAAGTGCGTGCTGCGCTCCTCGATATAGCGGGAAAGGACTGGGACCCTGCGTGCTACTCTGACCCTACCCGTGGATCTTCCGTCCCGCCATGTTCTTCGTCAGAGAGCCTTGACGCCACTCATCCATCCCACTCGTTTTTCTTCCGTCTTCATTTTCCCTGGGCTCTTGACCCGCATAATATACGCCGACTACGTACCTCTCTTTTCGGCCTCTTCCAGCCACATTGGTGCCACTCCTCTATGTGCATCCTCCCCGCTCTAAGCCTTGTTTCTCCACGCCACAGCAGCCCGCTTCCCTGTCACCTCCAATTTCGAATTGCCCTCCGCGCAGGCCGTAAATCGATACCAGGCCGATCCGCGCTTACGGCGTCTGAAATAGGAGAAATCTTCCCTAGTGGTGCCGTTATACTCGCATATTCTCCTCGTCTGTACTCATCACACCGTCGGCGTCGCATGAAATTCAGATTCTACCCCTTGGCGCCGGAGGATATTTTGAAACACATTATATGCACAGTTTCTCATATGTGCTTCGCGTTCACGGTAACTTAATCGTGCTACGCCACGTTACAAATAAAAGCAAGGTTCCACTATCCACCTCGTCCTTTCTTCGGCACATATCGTACCCAACGCCCAATCTAGTAATTCGTAAAAGAGTTCCGGGATCCAGACAATCTTCCATGTCTATTTGTTGTCTCCTGTTTGAAGTATTCTAACCTCTCTATTGCTCCGTTCATGACGCTTCTTCACTGGCGGTCTTCGGTCCATGAACTTGACTTCCTCAAAGACTTCCTCCGCTCCGCCACGACTTCCACCTTGACCAATACTCAATCATTGGCTCCGTAATACGCAGGATATATGAGAGATGGGCAGACACACCGTGATAATGTCAGCGTACCACGCCCCGGCCTGGCTTTGGGCAATTCAAAATCCTTGACGACTTCGACCTCCAGAGCAATACTCAGTGTTAGAGGAAAATACAGAGTACGGACACTTACTTTACGACCGTTGATGGTAGGATTTGGCTCATCAATGTCCACGAGTTGATACCCGAGTTCAATCGCAACATCTTGACTGTAAGGGTCGAAACCCTTGGCCCGATGGGCCTGTGCGATCAAATCGTACTGCTTTTGGCTCCATCCCGACCCAAACACAGAGGCTCGGAAAGCGGTTTTGGGAAGACCAAGCTCTTCTGCGGTTTCCTCAGATAAACGCGTACGCCCCTGAGGATCGAATGACCAGTAATGTGTTTCGCTGGTTGAAGTCAAGGGCATTTCCCAGTGACCGCCGGGGGCATCGACCTTTGGGTTGAACATGAATAGATACACGTCCTCCGGGGGCGCGTCGGCGATGAACGTCCCTCGTAATGTAAACTCGTCAACATCGTGCCATATCATGAGTCGCAAAATAATGTCATCAATAATTACTGTGAGATGGGTCAAAGACGGCTAATTGAATTTAGGGGAAGCCATACAATATTTTTCTAGCGGAAGCAGGCACTGAACGCAAGAATGCTGGCACTGGGAGGTAACACACCTGCAGCAGAACAAGATTTCCCTATGATGTAGTTCGCTTGTGAAAGCCACACTTTTCGAATGTGACTTTCAGAGTCGGTATCCAGATATATGGGTTTGCTGAAGTGGATGCGCTCATCATTCGCGACCGAAAATTCCGCCACGTCAACACTAGATGGTGGGTCTGATGACAGATATCAATGCATCATTAAAATTCTAACTGACCGTATCCATCCATTGGGAGATATGTAACCATCTTTGTGAGGGTATCGATGGCCCCAAGATGAGTAGCATTCCCAACCGCCCACATAAACATTAGACATCACCAGAGGAGCGGACACTAACTTCCCGGAAAATGGATTGACAGTCTGCGAGTGACCAGGGCCTGGCCAGAAAAGACATCCAAGAGAAATAGAGATGGGCTCCGAAACTTCGATCCGTTGGCGCTGGTTTTGGTCGCACAAGAGTTGATGGATATCGTCAAGAGTCATTGTGGGAAGAAATTGCTGATCCAAGTTTGTGTCGGCTGTGACATGAAGTTTGAGCGATACAGGAGTTCTGGATAGAGTCCAGGGAATTCTCCAGCGGTCTTGCTCTTGGCTATCGTCGACCTCGATGCACAATTGATCAATGGAACGGCGGAACCACATCATCGTCCCTGTTTCCAGGTCGACTGTCCCACTACCAGGATCCCGAGTAAAAAGCCATCTGCCGGTTGCTTCAACCCAATGTAAAATTGCAGCCTTGAAATTTTGAGCTGCCTCTAAACAAAGTGATCGTCAAACATACTCGAAAGTGCCTGCCCTTTAGCCCGACTTAAAATGAGGTAGCCTGTAGTGGAAGAAGATGTAGGGACTAACCATTTCGTACTCCAGATACGCGGATACCAACGGAGATTGCGTGTGCATTCTTCGAATTTTATCCAGCGGTATTAACTCTGAGGAAGTACAAAATTACAAAGTGTCCACAAGTTACTATCCCAATAATGGCTACTTGCCGTCATGATAGATCAGTGCCTTGGGGCCGTGCAAGCCCGAGGTGATACCGAATAGTTGTACCAAGGAGGGGTGTCTGAACTGAATATCAGAGAGAGAGAGAGAGCGGATAATATCTGGGTGGAGAAATATGCCCACCGAAACTCTTCGCGCCATTCAGCGTGAGCCCGATGCTGTAGTTGCTGGTTGAGGAGATATAACTGACTCAACGTTGAATACGGCATACCTTGTCGAATTCCGACCCTTCATAAACGACTGCTGTCACACTATCCTGATGCCCAAAAATCCGCGCGTGATGGATCCTTCGAGTTCCAACTACAGTTGAGACACGGCGCTTCACAATCCCCGTCTTTTTCCTCCGAATATCGCGGTATTCAACGATATTCTGCTTGCCGATCTCGGTCAGGAGATTAAGATCTCCTATCCTGATCAGCCGAAAATCTACAGTGAGGAGTAAGTACATGGGAATGCTGCATGGGGCTGTAAGTGCATAAAGCTCACCCCGTTCATTTAAGTTTATACTGTTTCCCTGTACATTGAAGGTGGCCCTGTTCACAGTAAAATTCTGACAGTTCTCAAATATGGCCAGTCTAGCGATTGTCAGCTGTCTTGATGTTCAAGCCCGTGGTGGACCCACCTCGCTTCCTGGGGTGTCACCGTGTCCATCAGAGTTGTGAGTGAGTGTGAGTAAGTATCAAGGATTGTGTCGGGGTGGAAGAATTTCGGGTAAGAGAGGGTGTAGGGGAAAGGTTATAAGTATCCCATTGCTGTGAGTACAGCAGTCCATGAATCGGAAGAACATACATCATCTATTGATTCCGCATACATACAACATTGAGATGACATACAAACAGCAGCCGCGGTCCACTACATATATAAAGTATTTATCCTCACATGTATTCTCCCCGATTTCTTTGTCACTCTCCCCGGGGCGCAGAAGCTTTATGAGCTTCTGATTTATAGAGCCGAGGACGAATGGGAATGATTGTAGGAGATGCAGATGGTGCAGATAAATCGCGGTGCATATGTGGAGTATTAACCGTAGTGATAGGTGCTTATAAGTGTCCGACCGCTGTAGGTACAGCATTCTATGAGTAGGAAGAGCATACAGCATCTACGGCTTCCGCATACACACACTATTGGTAATATGACATGCAAACAGCAGCCACGGTCCACCGCAGCTATTGTCCACTGCATATATATATATCCTCACCTGTATGCTACCCAATTTCTTTGTCACTCTCCCCGCAGCACAGAAGCTGTATGAACTTCTCATTTAAGCATCTGCATACATACACTAGCATTTACAGCCGATCCGGAAACTAATGAGAATCGGTGTTTCTTTTTTTTTGGTTCCGAAAAAGGAAAGTCCGGGCATTTCGGCCCACTTGCCAGTTAACGACGTCACCGATTATGGCCGTGATTTCCTTTTTGGGATACACCAAAAAAATGAAGCGCATTCTCATTAGTTTCCAGATCAGCTGTAATATGTACTTACCATTACCATTACATCCTATTCGACAGTCACGTGTCACGCTCAACTTTTTTTACTGTCCCAATAATATCTGGCCCGATACTGATATAGGTGGCAATAATTCCTCGTGTCCTTTGAGGAAATGAATTACTGAACATGCAACAATTCTTCCCTACATTGGACATCATATTTCAAGTACTGTTGGGGATACGGGGACCCGAGGAACCAGCCAAGGGTTGGTGACGAGCGTGTATTTATGTCGGGCAAGAAAACTGCTCTTGATTTTTTTTTTTTGAGTATTGACTTAGTCCTCTGAAAGTGGCAAAACAGTAAATCCCGTTGTACGTAGCACCTCACTAACTCTTATACACCCAGCGGCCGTAAAGGGCAAGGTGAAAATAACTAGAAATTTGGGTCAAGTAAAATATGGTTGGGGTCACATTTGCAAGTACTTTTAACCTATATACACAGTTTGATGTTATATGATGGTCTCAAAAAAAGTTGCAGAAAATAAATACTTAAAAAAAAAATCTCAGCTGAGTTAGCATATATGGCAATGGGTTTAAGTGGCTCAAAAATCTCAAAATTACCCATAGATGATGTCCACTCTTTGGTCCGAGGCGATCAGACCATAAATGAGCTCAGAACACCCTGTTGCATTATTTTTGGCCACCACTGTAACTGCAAGAGCATGAATTATGAGTGCTGACCACTGCTTTCAACTACGGTCCTAACTCTGATGACTGCTGATCAGCACCATTAACGGCCACCATCCGTTATAAGCAAATAGACCTTTTTGTGACAGTCCCCATTCCGTTGGAACAATAATTAGTCTGGACATGGATGAAGTTCGTAGAAAAATAATAGTTATGTAATGAAGAATCATGGAGATTGATGATAGCATGCCTTGCCGCCCAGCGTGCTACACAGATTATTTGAATGCCAGGGTTCATGCATAGGATGAGAATATTCAAGCATGGGAAGCGAGGTTTCATGCTTGGAGAGCAAAAGGGGTGGCGGAGACTGTGATTATTCCGGAAAAAAGCCCCAGGCGATACCGCGCGGTTGATGTGACGAAGATACAAGTCATTTTTAAATTTACGAAGAGCAGTGGACTGTGAACACTATATATAGTCAATTTCACCAAGCTGCTGAAACCGAGTGTAGTTGAGTGAGCGAATTGAACGCCATCATGGGAAAACTCGTAGGGTTGAACTGCAAGGTAGCAACCTGCACTTCAACAGAGTGTGAGGACTGCATAATGGAATGGGCAGAGTGCGGAGAAATGAGTGTTAGGAGTAGACAGAAGATAGAATTCAAGGAGCAGGATGCAATAAGGCAAAGATGTCCAGCACAACAGCTTCATAGCCATTACGGGAAGTCCGGAGACCCATAGCTACACAAATCTAACCGTTACATGCCTGGATTGATATGGTAACCACAAGTGGTGGAAGATCACAAATTTCGACTTTTCGATTTCAGACCTGGTAACCTACATCGGTACCAGGAATATGGATATGAAAATATGCAAAGGATAACACATATTGTTGCATACCATCTGTGGTAGGCTGGTCATATGAAAATATAGCAGTTGCTCTGGTGACTATAACAAGAAGCGGAGGATCCCCCAGGTATGTACCATAGCATTCCAAAAAACGAGCTGCGCCGCTGGCTCTACTGGGTCATGGTCAAAAAGCCCATGGATTGCATCGTCTTTAGTGTGTGACAAGGGTTCAGGAAAACCGCGGCTTTCCCACGGGTTCGGGTAGGGTCCGGGTACGGTGTAGGCCCTGGGAAAAACCGCAAAAACCGCGACCCTTGGGCAAAAACCCTCGGGTTGAATATTTTTAGAAAAAACAGCTGTTTAAAATGTATTTACAATATCCAGCTGTCCCAGGCCTTCAATTCAGCATGAATATAATTCAGGGTTAGATACTGGATTACTGGAAGGCTCCTACATCTATATATTGAGCCATTATCCATCAATCACAGTGTCATTGATAGTACACTTTGAAGGTCTTAAATGGGGTGATTATCATGCAGACGACAGTTTATATTGTCCCATTGGATAGTATAAGGCCATATTCCCTCAGACTATATTGAAATGGAGCCATGCAGGTGTTATGAATGAAAATTCCCATATTGGGACGCAGGCGTAGTGGTATTGGTGGGAAACAAATGATTCGTCTTGAGGCGATCCCAAGCTTCAACGCTGAGACGCACGTGGGGAATAGCCAGGGTCACATGGACGAGCTCAGCAATATAATCCCCTTCATCACCGAGGCTCCAATGGGACTCGAGCATGGCGATGAGAGTCTCATCCATCTCTAAGGTATGTGGCAACAACACAATATAAGTGCGCTCAAGCTCTGGGAGCAACATGCGCACGAATCCTTGGCGATAGGTGAGCGCTTCAAATATCCTGAGATTGCCAATGCGCAGGAGGCTGAGCTCTTGAATATTAGGGTGCACTTTCAGGGACTCCACAACGAAGTGTGATGCCAAAGAGACATTATGGCGGGCCTACACGTGCACTAAGGTCAGCCAATGTATTGGCTGGCCATCTGGAGAGATAAACATGGAGGGAATCAAGGTTGGGGAAGTGGAGGTCATGGTAGCAAGCAGCGGTGGATCCGAATGGCTTCTGGAAGAGTGCTGTCAGGCTCTTCAGTTTGGGAAGCGGATGACGGTGTGCAGACCCTGCAGTCAATAATCCCTAGTGCTTAGGGCCCCTACATTTTATTAATACTTACAGCGTAGGCGGCAGCTCATTCTGCCGGATTCTGGGCCGAGATGAAGCCTGTAGGTGGGAAAATATTTATCGAATATTATTATTGCCCAAGGTACTAGGGATTAGCTGATGCTAGCCAAGCTAACTGCATAGTAGCCAGTCTTGTTCTAGATTATTATAGGCCGGCTTCTCCCAACTCAGCTGATGCATATTTTCTGTAAGCAGTAAAATATTATTATCCTATGCCTCAGGACTGAGCTGCTTAAGATATATAATATTTTGAGCCTATAAATTAGGCCTCAGCTGATGATGTAGAATAATATTCTTGACCCAAATGTGGTGGATAAAGCTGATGACAAACTTTCAGCCGAATAATATTATTAGCCTGGCCTACTGCACTCAGCTCATGAGACCTGGAAAATATTATTAAGCTCAGCTTTAGCAGACAGCTGTACTATGGATATAATATTTTTGGACCTATATAGCTGGCATCAGCTCATGCTATATAGTTAAGGCTAAAATTTATTTTGGTCCTTAGGCTTCTGGACCTAGCTGAAGCTAAATCAAAGAACAAAACCTGCATCCCGTTGGGTTTGAACTCAAGCATTTCCAAATAAAGTAATTCTTGGCAGTATTCTGCCAGTTAGGCATCATAAGCCCCTGTACTAGGTCACCCATCCCTCCCACTAGCGCTTTTGACCCCTTTTAATGTGTACACAGTAGATGGGGAGCTTACATTGTCCTTTAGCTAAAGGCAGAGCTGTAGGCACAAGAATGATATTCTTTTGGCAGTAAAATATTATTTGTTACCTAGTTCTTAGGGCTTAGCTGCCCATTCCGGCGGATTTCACTGCACCCTAGACTTTAGGTATTAATCAAATGTAGGGGCCCTAGGCTCTTGGGCATTGTGACTGCATATTGTGTGGTGTGGGGTAAAAAGTCCATGATGTTGGAGCGAGAGACAGTTTCAAGAGAGTGCAGGTACGCAACTCATTGCATTTCAATAAAAGGGCATGAGCAGCAGGGATATCAAGATGAAAAGATAGAAACAGGTCAATGAGCTGAGACCACGGAAATTGTGGTGCGAATATCTGTACGGCAGGAGTCGCAGCTGCACACTCTATGTGTAGATGTGTCAAGTGAGGTGAAATCCTAAACAGCTCGATGACCCCGGCAAGGGGAGGCCGTGATGAGGCTTTCATTGTGAGATTTAAAACTAGTATGGATAGGTGGGGGAATGACGGCGGAGATTCATCGATGTTTTGGAAATCACCGAGATCATTGGACAGCATATCACCTTATTCGTCTCGATTTGATTATCCAGAGAAACAACACCTCAAACACAACAGGAGACAAGGAGCTTTCCCTTCAGCCGTTGTCCTTCTTCATAGACAACTACACACAGAAACATATTACCCCCTGAGCCAACACTATTTGTGCTCCCTTGCTGCTCTGAAATGGCTGTAGGGATCATGATAGGTCCGATAAACATAGGAGAAGGCCCAGTATCAATTCTCTCAATCACCAAACAGGCAAATCACAGCTACACACGCCTGGAAAAGCGATCCAGGTTTGCCTAGCGACTTAATCAACACATTCTGGCTGCTTTCGACCACCCAGAATCACAATCTATGACATAGTTCCCTGAACTCATGTTCATATACTCAGAAAACAACAAATGCCAAAATGTGGATCCTCTTGAGTCCAGCATTATTCATGCTTCCACGTCTCTTAAAAACAACTGTAGAGATCACAATAAGTCGATTGGCACAGGAGAAGGCTCAGTAATCGATCCTCTTCATCAATGGACAAGCGAACACAGCTAGAACATGCTGGAATGGCGACCCAGGCCTGAATAGCACTTTAACTGTTATATTCTGGGCACTCCTAACACCCAGAATAACCACCAGTAAATCTGATTGACCTAGTAGCACCCCCATAGGCACCTATTAGACTTACTTGGAGTAACCCTTGCACCACATTCTTAAATAAAGACTTCTTCCAAACCACTTCTTGCACCTTACTCCACTACCTTGATTATCTCCCCCAGAGGACGAATCATTTCTGAAGCAGCAGACATACTTGCAGCCAACAGAAGCGCAGTCAATATCACACCGTTTTAAGGCTGGATCAAGAAATTCACATACCCAGAATAGTCTCTTGTAAGATAGGCTTCAGGAGGTGCCCGCTCACAGTGAGGGAAACTGTATGTTTTGCCTCTCAGCTTGAGACAAAATCCAGTTCCTGCAGACAATTAGCTCTGTGGACTCATAAGGCATAAAAAACAAAAATATACCCTCAGGGATATGGTGGGTCGCCATTCTGGGAATACCACTTTCCAAAAGATGGTCCTCAATAGTCCCAATAATGTCTGTAGGGAGCCATGCTTTAGAAAATCCCCAGACGATGTTAGCAGCAGCAATGGCATCATGATCATGGTTGGCTTTGGTAGCATCGTCCAGATTTTTAGTGAAGCTTTTGGCAAGGCCAAATATGCAGGCATGGTGTGGACCAACATTACATCCGATCTGAACCATTTTCCCAGGATGGTTGGGCTGTAAAAACTGTATAAATGAACAAAATGCAATAAATATTACACTCACCCTCACGTCATGCCGTTCACCAGCTGCAACATCTATGGTGTGTTGGAACCATTTCAGGATAGCCTGCAATTCATTTGATTGACCACTGAAAACTTGACGAAGAACAACAAGTAGCAAGATGGGTTTCCTCACTAGCAGATGGTGAGTCCTGGACAGGCCAATCCTTGATAACTCACATTCATCTTTGTCAATGAAGATCACAGATTCTTCTGTTCCAACAAGATAAAATCCAGCTGCCTCATCACAAACAAAATCATTTGAGTTAGGACGGCATTGAGTATCAGCCAAGACAGTGTGAAGAGAAGGCCCGAAAGACATGACTCATTTACACAGGATTCAGGGGTTTAAAATACTCCCAAGCAGGGCCATTGGGTCAAATGCACTGCCAGAGATGAAGTCCGAAATACTCTTTGGCTGCTTCATGGCAAGCTTAAGCTGGTAGGCCTAAGTGCATGAATGTGCACAGTCAGAAACAAGATGTAGGTGTAGGAAAAACATTTACCAATGTATATTTCTCCATGTGGGTGGCTTGATTCAACCTCTGCTTTGACTGCTGAGCAATAGCACTGAGTTGATCAAAGACATAAGGATCCTTGTTCTGGGTCAGATCCAAGCACAGATGAATATGCCTTGAAAAGCCAGGGTAGCCCTAATATAGCCATGATAACTGTCGTTCAGACTAAGATTAGAGCAGAATCAATACCTGATCTTTCCCAGTGACACCCAGTAAACTGTCTAGTCGTTCCACAAAATATTTGACGTGGGCTGCATTGCTGATGTCAAGATTCTTGAGCACACCAGGCTGAGAGATATATTTGAGAGCTACTTCAATGAATGAGGCTAGAATATGCTGTGGGAGAGATAAGTACCAGCAGTGTGGGCTTCCTTCTTTTCTTTACTTATATGAACTCCAACAGCAGATCGGGATCGGGGTTATTGCATCTGTATCACAAATCCGACAGCAGATCTATGACCAGCTATTGACATTGCCGAGGAACTGTACACACTGGTTGAGCATTTCAATTTTTTCACTCCAAGTTTTGGTGAAAAACTTCCTTTATTTTTCACCCAAGAAGTGTATCTGAAAATGTCTGAAAATTTTGAACTTCTTACAGTACTTTTGTGACTTTACTGAAAATTGTTTGAATCTTTCACAAAAATACTGGAAAGTTTATGAATTCTCCAGCTACATTTTCAGTGAAAAATGTGTGAAAAATAAAGGAAGTTTTTCACCAAAAATCTAGGTGAAATTTTTAAAATGCTCACCCAGTGACAGGCCTGTCAAGGGCACCACCATCGGATTTACAGTATCCAAAGACTGATAAGCTAGATCCACAGCCAAAAACAACAAAACCACAGCCAGGCCAGTGGTGAACTAAAGCTAAAATGAATTGAAGTACATGTTCGCAAAAGTTCAACTTCCAACTTCCACTTCCCCTTTTGGAAATCTTTAGCTTTGAGGTTCAAGTTGCTCTGAAACTTCAATCTGACCATTAAACCATCAAGAAATCTACAGTTTCACACTTCATTGGCTATGAATCTAGAATATTTGATGAAAAATGAGTTTATACAGGGGCCTTTTTACCCAACCCCGAACCTGAACGCCAGGTTTGGTTCAGTGAACCTCCAAAAATCTCTGAACTCAAACATTAACCTCGGTTCAGGGTTCGAACGCAGAACTGAAGGAAGGCAATTGAGAGTTGGAAATACCGAGAGTCAATCATACCGGTGGTATGATGGCCTGTATGATAGGGCGGAACTTGAATGCGGCAAGACTGGCATGAGATTGGCCACTGATGTAAATACATATACATAGAAGCGGAAACTGACTTGGATTGTGTTTGGATGCGTCGGGAAGATGGCGGGGTACGTGAAAATGATGTGGATGATATTTTAGGAACAAATAAATGAAAATAAAGTGGGCGTGATAAGAAGGAATATAAATTAAGTAAGGTGGAGGGACAAGTGAGTTATCCTTGCAAGTGCCCCCCCGAGATGCTTTGTCAGCCACCTTGCTATTCCCCGCCACTGTAATGTAATGTCCGCCGCCGCATAAACCAGCAAAGTGTGCCCAAATTGTGAGGCTAACTAGCACTGCTCCCTGGCGCTAATCTTACATAAACTAACTCTGAGAGTCGAGGTTCATAACTGTGCTCCCTTCTGTGGACGAGAGCAGCAGGAAGTAATACTAACATTAAAAGTACTGCCAATCTTTGTGGAACCGGACCGGATATTCTGACACCCACGAAATTTCCAAAATTAACATCAATAAAAGCTCACAAATATCGGTATGGCACTGGTTGAACATTTCAAGTTTTTCAGTGAAAAAATTGGTGAAAAACTTGAATTTTTTTTCACCTATTTTTTCCGCAAAAAAAGGGGTGAAAATGGCAAAACATTTTTACCTTTTTCTGACTTGAAACAATAATAAGGTGAAAAATGTAAAATATCTTTCACATTTTTCACCTACTTTTTTGGTGCAAAAATATGTGAAAAAAAATTCAAGTCTTTCACTAAATTTTCCACTGAAAAATTTGAAATGTTCAACCAGTGTGGGTCATTCTACATCCTGGTCTGCATGATCTACGAGCCCAGGAGAGGAATTCCGCCAGATCTCTTGTCCACCGCTCCGGTCACATGAGACCGATTCTCTCGGTATCGCTCCAGAAATGGCAGAATGCAATGGGCAACCTGAAATTGTTGAAGTCGAAGCAGGTCGGTGCTGTTTTGATCCTGCAAATGCAAAAATCTCACCAAAATGCAGCAAAATTCCTTGTTTGAACTGCTTTTCAGGTTCGGGGTTCGGTTCGGTTCAGAGACAAAAAAAAATCCTTGAACCCTGAACTGGACTTTCGGTTTAGGTTCGGGGATTTACTGAACCTGAACCTGAACTTTAGGTTCGTTTCAGTCCGGCTCATGTTCGAACCGAAATTCCGAACCGAACTTTGACAACACTATGTTAATACTGAGTTGACGGCGCTCAAAGCCGTTCCGATATTCGGTAATTCGACGCTCCAGCATTAGATTTGGCCAGATGTGTGGCTATTCTAGGACCAAGTTGAACAGAGTGCATCCATAGCACTTTAGATCATGATAATGCTGAGTCGAAGGCCTTCCAAGCCAGTCCGATCTTCGGTAATTCGACGCTCCGGCGTTCAACTGTAAAAGCGAAGGATGCTTTAAGATGCGTGAAGTCTATACTATTCAGTAGCATTCAAATCCCACAACCCCCAAGCAGCCCTCGCCTTTAGTCATTGTTCACATTTCAACAGTATGTGCCTTATCTCCTCCATCTACGCCTATTGCGCCGTGGTGTTGGCTGTACATGCTGCCCCACTCCCCGTCCCACAGAACACCGTGTCTTCGGACTCCGTCGACCAAAAGGTATGCTATCCGGGAATTTTCCAACACAGCAAATAACAGAGTATGCAAGACCCAATAATTCGTACAACCGACGTGTTCGAACCTATCGAGGTTATGCCTAAAGCACAGGTGGGACGGTCTTCCGATGTGTACTTCGCACCTTTCGGCTCATGTTCCCGTATCTTCCAGATTGATATCGAGGGTAGAGACCCCCCCGGTAGTGGTGGCAGCGCTTACTGCGTCATCGCGTGAACTTCACGCGAGTGAATGATGGGGCCATCCCAGAGAACATAGTAAACAGAGAGTTTCTAGTCTGTTGGTTACCACGCTCCTGATGTTGTGTCTGGAAATGCAAAGATTTTTTATACTAGAGCCAATCCGAGTCGTGAGTTGTGCGCCTCTTGCATGATGATATATCAATGCACCTGGAGCGAAGCGTTGAGGAAAGATGCAGATGGCTGATGGCCTTAAATCTGAGTCATGATGGAGTGTTCTCCACAGTTCATTCGGAGGCTCCATACACAGCCTTGGCGACAGTAGAACTCAAATTCGAGAACCGGGCGGTGTTCCTCCTAACGGTAATTTTCAACACAGCCACGTTTAGTCTTCCGCATGCGTGTGGAGAAAATTTTACAATTCGGGAATGAGGCTAGGATAATGCTTACCCGGCGAAACACTCCCACTTGAAGGATTGCCCAACTGGGTTTACCTTTGAAACAATGAAATCAAGAGGTCTATTAAGGATACCAGCTGCATTTGAAGAACTTATACGCTACCATCTTCGGGCCGGTACTATGGGTTATGCTGGGATTGAAAATGGACTAGAGTTTGAAAATGCGCTCGCTTCATCCCAATTTTGCTCAGATTCCCCTAATTTTTGGCGGAACGGCCTCCGGCACATATTCTACATTATACTAGCCAAAAAATTGAGAGGATTCCGTCCAGAATTAAGTGGCATCGGGACCGGGGGCAAATCAGGCCTGATTCGCTGCCTCAAATCCTCGTGTTCATTACTGTCCGCTGAGCCGTTCCTCTTCGGGTTTCACAGGCACATTGATATAGCTTAAAAAACGAGGTTACAAAAGTGGAGGGGGTGGGCGAAGATGAGTTGCGAGGAATCAGGAGTGGCTGGGCAGTATTGTATGATTGGTAGACAGAGAAATCGGAAGGAGACCAGTATAGGCATCGAATTTGAGGTCGGGTATAAAGGGTCGGGGGGAGCCGTAACCAAAAGTGCATAGGCGTAGAGCGCGATGGCGGGAACGAGGTGTGGATGGGATAGGATTAGGATGCAGTGCGCAGGATGTGCCGGGTGGGAAGAGGATGGAGGGCACGGAGGCGTAGGGGCGAAGAGGGAAGCGGATGGGTGTGATGTGATGTGCAGAGGAAGCGCGTGCAGGATCCGTGAAGGGGAGATAGGAACGACGCAGAGAGGACAAAATGGCGCAGAGGTGGAGGAGGGAATGGAAGGTAGAACGCAGCACGAACGGGTGGAGGGAGAAGTGAGTGGGGTGGTGCGCGGTATAACGCCCGCGGTAGGAGCTTGGGCGGTGTGGCCGAGGGAGCGTGGTGGAGTGGGGGCGAGAGGCGAGAATCTGCGAAAGAGAAAATATGGGAGGTGCCGCAGGACAGGCGGGACGCGGAACGTAGGCGCAATACGGATGTAGGAATGGAAAGGTGGAGCGAGCTGCCCGATGGGAACGATGAAGGATGGCCATGGGAGCGGTGGATGGAATGGGAATGAGAATGGGCGCTGGGAAGGACGGGTGAAGGCAGCGGGGAAGGCGGAAAGAGACACTACGAAAAAACCTCGGGTAGACTAAGTACGGTTAAGCCCTTTCGTACACAAGATTCATCTTGCGGCAGTTCTCTTGCGCCTCCAGGGGTGGGTGTTAGTTTCTGCCGTTATATGTGGGGAAGTGGGCTAATGGGAGGAGGACGGGAGAGAGAGTGGAAGGAGGTGGGATGAAGGGAGGGGAATGCAGAAAAAAGGCGCGGAGGAGAGAAACAGGGCGCAGAGGTGAATGGCTATGTCATGGACGGCAGGAACCGGTGCAGGAGTGTCATGTAGCGAGGGCGCGAGAGAGGGATGGGAATGGGACGGCATGCGGCAGCAGAGAGCGAGGCGGGACAGGCAGGTGGGACATGTGCAGGAAGGGAGAGGCGGTGAAGTTACTCAGTAGGTGACGGTAAACAGTGCAGGAAGTATGATGAGATGAGTGCATGCCAGTGATGCAGCGGATAACACACCTCCGTGCCGATGAAAGTAAGAGCTCTTCGCCGGGTCTTTTTCGCCTGCTGAGCCCCCGTCCGAGTGCGCCAAAGCATACCTCGAGGCTCTTCGTCGACTTCCGCGCGGGGACCGGACGTTGGTGAGGCGCAAGGGCGAGCGGTATCGGCGCATAAGACGATGGAGCGCAGATGGATGCAGTCTAGAGCAAAGGAATAGAGAGTGGCGGTGCATCTCGGCAGCAGTCGGCCCAAGTCGGCCCGCTCTCCGACTCACCCGCTTTCCTCCGAAAATCTCATGCGCGAACCATGTCGGTCTCACCAAAGCCCGTACATTAGATGAATATACTAACTCACTCTTTGTTGAAACTTCGCGCTCATCCTCCAACAAATATTATGCATTTCATTCGGATTTCATGAAACACTCTGAAATCCGAGTCATAGCTTGGCAGTGCGCACCCAACCCGCACAGGACCGAAGGGTTCTCGTATAAATCCGAATCACATTGTATTTCCGCCGCCTCCTCATCCCACCCCCCGGGTTCCCTTTATTTGTGGAATTATTTTCTTTTTGGCATCGGATGCCTCTTCCATTTGGTATTCCAATCCAGTAATCAACCGATTCTCCAGCAGCCTGCCGACACGTACCGAAAGTCGAGCTTGAGCAGTGAAGATGCCAAAAACAGGTAGCTGTTCCTCACATGCCCTCTTGAGGGCTCGAACCTCTGCCTTCCATTTCCATTTGTACCCAGAATTTACGATGTAAGAAATAATGTGGCCATTCTTCGATATTAATCCACGAGGGCTGCTGTGCTTGATTTTAAACATAGATAAACCCGTCGGTGTCCCAGTTCAAGTCTTGAGTAGTGTTTTGCCTCTGCGCATGGGAATAGCAGCAACAAAGACCGCCTCGAAAGCGAAGTTCAGTGCAAAGCACTGGTCCGGCATCTGCCTCAAATTTACCCAGGACGGCATGGAGGAAAATTCATTGAGCTACACATGCTCGGGAGCATTGGCGCCTCCCTGGGCCCCTTCTATTTCATCATTCCTTCACCATTTCTTTATGTAAAAACTTCTTGCCCAGAGTTGACACAGTACCGGGATGATATATGGTACGCAATACAGCCGCCATCGACTAGGTGGCAAGTCGCCCTCGCCGTTTAAGATCTTCCGTGGTCAATAGACCTGTGGGAAACGGGGGTTCAAATCCTCCTGGTGGCTTTTTCCCGCCCCGTCCGAATTTTTTAGAGTCATCCCAGGTTACTTTTTATTTCATGTTATGAGGTCATGATGTATGAGACCTAGGCGATTAGCATACCACCTTCCGAGTTGGAGGATTGTAATCCTCCCACATGATATTTTCAACCCAAAGACAGGCACCTTCGCAGTCGGGTGTACGGGAATTTTATAGGCCGGAATTCAATCCTTCAAACGAACGTAAACGGTGGTTCCACTTGGCATGCATTCGCGGCAAACGAAGTTTTTATTTCTCTCATTTGTGTCCACCGAGCTGCACGCGAAGGTAACAAGGGCCACATATTTAGCAGTTGAGCCCCCATCGACTAATCGGCAAGTCGCCCTCCCAACTTATACCATCCCTTCGTGTTGTGTTTGAGGGAAACGGAGGTTCGAATCCTCCTGGTCGCCTTAGGTACTTCGGGCAGATGTTTTTCTAGGGGCTGCGACGTTCAACATTTGTGTTAACCGTGGATATTTCTTTGGAAACGGGGACGTGAATCTTTCCTCTTATATCGCTGTTCAACGTTCATTGATATCCAGATGCGAGAGATTGTGCGCTGCGATAAAATATCTCTTTGTCCGGAGGTTTGGTCTCGTCCGGTGCAGATGGAGTGAACCGTGAACGGGAAATTGAAAAGAGGTTTTTTAAGCACATAAATTTGTTGCCTCCAAAAGTTAGCAGCCGGTCCTCTGGAGGGTGATATGGGCGACAGAAAAGATCGAACAGCCTAACGTGCCGATTGATGGCCGGTCCCTGGCTTAGCATACATCTTCCGACCCTTTGACCCGTGGTCCACTTAGGGAATTCATAGCCCGTAGACCAGAACAGTGCCACTCGCGCGCGGAACTGTCAAGAGCCATTTAACCATGTGGTGATACCGGCAGCGAATCAACTTTAGAATCTGTTAGAAGACGCGTGGTTTTCGCGTGGGTGCGTGCCTACATCTTGATAACTACCAGACTGGGACATATCACCGATCAAGTGGTCCAATCGTTGTTTGGATCTTATCTCGGAATCCGAATTCAACACACCGATTTGCAACTGATCAATCAATAATTGAACTTAGGCAACTGCCCGCAGGTAGTCTGTAAATTTCGTCCTACGTAGGTGTCAAGTACAGGGAGAAAAATCCCATTACGCTAGAAAGTAAGAGCTAACGGATATAAGTACCAAATGGGCGTGGAGATTTCTAAAATATAACATGAAGGGATTAGGTAGTGGACTCTCAGGAACAAGGAAAAAATTATCTGAGGTGCAGGCGGTTTGAAAAAATCGTCTGAAACCGCACGATTCTTCAGCTGCCAGTGGTGGGATGCCTCGCACGAGGCCTAATCTTGTTCTTCTTCAGAGACAGCGGCCTCGGCTTGTCATTCAGACGCGCATAGACCCCGCACGCATTGCAAACTTGGTCCCCCTCCTTGCTTCGTCTCCAAACAGACGTCGTGCGCGTGTAGCAGTTGCTGCACTGGGGCCCATCTGGTGTGATGCCACTCGACTCCTCCTCTTCCTCATCATTATCCGCCTCGATGAGCTTCTGGGGACGCATCGAATTGTGCTGCTGAAGGTAGAGACCGCAGGCGTTGCAGAGGGTGTTGTGGCTCACAGGATCCCTTCGCCAAAGAGGTGTGCTCGTCGCACGGCAGTGGTAACACTGCTTTCCTCGATCCACGGGCAAGGCGGAATATGAGGGATAGGAATTCCCCGAAGCAGGCGAAGGCGTGAACTGGGATGGGTCTGGATTCGCTAGCGCCGCGAGGAGCATGTTGTCCCACTCCTGAGGCGAGAAAGGTTGATTCTGCGACTGTGATGTAGAGGGCCATTGCGATGTAGGTTGATTGTTATGTGCGCTAGTCATCGGGTATTGAGTATTGGACCAACCGGCGCTGGAGTTCGCTGACGCGGCATTGTACGCCATCTGTGAGTTGGAATTATGGTTTCCGTAGAAAGCCGAATCCGGCGATACGGGAGAGGCTGAGTTCATGAAACCATATTGATTGGGCAATGAGGAATTATTCGGATGGCTCGGCGGGTAGGGATAATGAGAGCTTGAATGGGGGCGTTGACTTGCCCGATGACTAGGAACTGTTGGATTCATATTTCCAGGCGACATATTGGGGCTAGAATACGCCGTGGGGTTTGAAGTAGCTGCTAGGTGGCGGGGATTATTAAAAATTGCGAGCGGAATGTTTTAGAGCTCACTATAATCCCACGAACCAGACATACCGGCCGCAGATAGCGAATTGTTGTAGGGCTGAGTGGGATATGATCCACTTGAAGAGGGATGCCGCTGGTGCCCTCTTCCTGAATTTGTCGATGAATAGCCGTAGCGACGTGGATCGCTCATGTTCTGGAGAGGTCCGCAGTGGTGCTAGAAATTGATTCTGGCGTGCTCTTTATACGATTTTCGAAATGAATTCAGCGTCACAATGACTAGGATCAATAAACGCACCGGAAAGCGGAGTTTTTGGAGGAAACGCTTCGCATTGACATTCGTGACAGGGCGTACCCACCCGCGGAAGTTTCGGAAAGCAGCCGGATGGGGAGACAATTTTGTGGGCGAGGATTACCACCAGATGGTGGCAGAAATTTGGAGAGCGACCAAAGAAGTAATTAACAGCTATCGTTCCAACCTTTAATGAGCAGATGCGGCGATGATGCCATGCTTCAAAAACCAATATGGGAATCCACGCCAATCTATAATAATGACTGGGAGGTAGCGTCAGAAAATTGCGGAGGACGCGATTTATGGACTCACGGTGACTCAGAAATGTTCCTGCAAATCCTTGGGACAGCACCTCAAGCGTGTTCTGGCAAATAAGCTGCGACTGCCAATCGTCAAATGTCAAGACAGCCTCCACGCAAATGGCCCCGCTCCCAATGATGATGCTTCTGTGATGATTGAATCAATTGAAATATCGTCGTCTCGGTAGATGAATCTATCCATATGCACTATGGACATTGCAGCGCAAACCGGTATTTTAGCACAGCCCAGACAAAATCGTCCTCCGTACAGATGGTTGTCCCTGACTCACCAATGGCACCGTGAGAATAAGGGACCAGTGAATGAGATCAACGAATTTGAGTCGTCCTCTACGTGGCGGGCCGAAACGCCTGGCGGAGCCGCCTTCGTGTTGGGATGTCCGCCAATAGCCTCGGGTGGGCAGACAATGATCGTCGTCCTGCCCGCACAGCCGGGAGATCATTGTCATTTTTCTTTCAACACCCTTCAGCGAGTTGCTCAGCGGCGTGACACCTAACCAGCGCTCTCTTCGTGAATTTTGGCAGCCTTGGGCCACCAGTACTAACCAGCGAATTAAAAGATAAATTATTGTTCGAAGGATGGCGACGAAGTTGAAAATTGTCGCTGTTATAAAATGTTTTGAATTCTCATACTTAGGAGGGTGAGCTTCTTGCCAGCCACGACAAACCTGTATTGATATTACGACTTGAGATTTTTTCGCAGGGATTCATGAGGGAAAAAAAGTAATGTGCATCCTTTGATAAGTATCTGGCTCGCACTGAGGTAGGACCGCGAATAACTTCCATCGGATTGTTTCTTTCGGGAAAAGAGAGGCGCCACGGGTACCACATAGCTGTAGAGGAAACCCACCCTTCACTCCGGTGATGGTCATTCAGTGATTCAGGTGCATCATCTGGAGATTAGCGCGAGGAGGAGTCGTGAAGCAAATACGGAATGTCGCATAAGAATAAATCCTTCTATACGCTCTGCCGACGAAATGCCCACGAGTGTCAGAGAACAAAAATAAATGGAGGAGCGGCCGTTGATTGCGTGCAATTGTTCTGCGAGCTTCCAAGGTACCAGCTTGTGAGATTCTGCCGCGGAAACCTGAGTAGGGAGGTACATAATGAATCCTGATGACAGCAAGTCAGTAGCTAGTGGTAAGGTCAATGCAATGTAACCTTCAGACGCACGCTGATCCAACAGTGTCTTTGAAATAATGGTGCGAGGTGCGAGAAGATAATAGTTACATTTGCAGCGGCAACCACTGTAGGCAAGGCCCTCCCAGGTGGCGCGGATATTTCTCGCAGACGTCTGAGCACCACAACTCCTGTGTACGGTTAGCGAGATTGAACAAGTATTTAATATTCCGCCACTCACTCCAGCAGCAGAAGTCAAGAGCATACGAGATAGTCCAGGGCAGCTGTCTCTAACAGGGCCTTGCAGGACATACTCAGTATTGTCCGGTTTAGGCATAGCCCAAAGTCCGTTCGCCTCCGGCGCTCACTAATCAGAGCATCGCCTCGAGCCCCTACGCATCCGCAAGCGCTTGCCCCCCCGGCTGAGGCCACGAGGGTAATATTGCATAGCGCATAGGTAGCCGCCCGCCGAGTGGCGATTTCTCCGTCCGGGCAGATAGTGAGTGGTGGGGGATACCTAAAAGAAACAAGAGTCCGTGTACTCACTCCAAAAGAGAGAGGAGCGCGAGACATGCGCCACACTCCACGAGATGGTCACTGAGGGCCTCGCGCGATGCGATACTTCCGAGCAGCACGCAGATGCTGATTACCATACGGGGTTCCGGACACTCTGGAAGATGCTGCATAACACGCTTGGTCGTGGGGCTGAGTTCTTGCGCCCTGCGACAGCCCGTACGATGATGATCCGAGTACTACACAGAAAAGATATCTAAATAGGATCGTACAAAAGATAGGTCAGCACCAGCTGGAGTTCGCTATCAGTGAACGCAGAAAGGGTGACTCTCGATGAAGGCGGGTGCTTGGCGGTGACAATGCAGTCGCGACAGCGATTTAGCGAGGGTTTCGAGAGCGAGCATAGCATCTAGTGCGGTTGGATAGGATCTGGTGTGTGTGTGTGTGTGAGGGAGGGGTATCAAGATTAAGAAGTACTCGGACGTTTACAGCTTTTACTGCTTTACGGCATCCTGGGTTTCCTGTGGAAGCGGGAAATTAGAGTGAATGGGGGAATGGCGGCGAATGATGACATGCGGAGGCGGGTCGCCTGAATCCGAAAAAACACTGTGTGAGCGAGGTAGGTGTCAACTTTGTCTACTCCGCACTGTCCCATGGTATGGGCCCTGATGCTTCCATTTTACATCACGGCCTTGAGAGAAAAATTGAATAATGAGGGTCCACAAACTATTAGTCCCTCCTAGACAAACGCTACAACAGTTGAAGCTCGTACCTTGCGTAACAAACTATGCTCTCCCATGCACAGGCTCATTCTACTTTATGCATATTTACGCGTCGGATGACAGATGCACCGTGATCAGATCAGCAAGGACGAATTTTAGGCGAATTGGGGATAAATGCTGTAAAGCGGGTGGGCTGTGCACTTGCCTTGGGATGCCGCCGCCGTCTCACGCGACGATCGATCTGCACGCACTCGCCAGACCTCTGTCAAGGCTGCTGTATCATCGACAAGCGCTGGCATTCATGGAACGGGAGACTGTTTCCCCGTTCACAGCAGACGAACTGCAGCTTGTGCTGACGTATCTCTGGTACTTTATTTTAGTAATGCTTCGTTTTTTATCGTCTGCTCATTGTTATCACAGCGCGACGGAAATCGCTCCTAGGACGAAGTGTGTCATGCTGGAAACTCTGGCGCCGTGAGCCATGTCTATGGATATGGCCAGGGGACGCCTATTTTCTAAGCGCGCTGAACTTTTGTTGGACTCTCGTGATCTTGGTGTTGTGGTCAGCATTTGTATGCTTCTAGGTGGTATCATCTCACACGAAGCCCTACACGCGAATGTAATTGACAGCGGTACCTGCGTTGCTCTTCTCTCTCTATTTGAGTGAGCTTTCGCCGCTTCTGCTAAATTGTCATACCACTAATTTTCGGCGATCGTTGCAGCAACAGCCAAATTGGTACTCATCGAGCCGCCGCATACACTCTGATCAAAATCAGCTCTTGGGCTCTTCCCCATGCTCTCGTGCTCGCAGAGCAGATATGGATCCGTTTTCAGACCGCCCGTATGGCTGTAATACTTTCCGGAGTAATATACCCGCCGCTGGAAAGTTCGATGGCGGCCACCGATGGCAACCATTGATTACCGGCAGATGTTGATGCCCAGTGTATCACGTTGTTTACTGGCATCGTCATCACAGTCCACCGGCATCCATCGGACCGTAACGCTGCAGCTTCTCCACTGAATTCCCCTGGATATTGCTAGATCTCGACGAAGCAATGGATGTGTTTCAAGACCATGTGGAAAACATGCGCGTCACTGATGATCAGGGACAATAAGCTATCGGTTTCCTACCATATATACTGGCCGCCAGTGATGACCGCTTGTCTTTTTCTCTCTCTTTGCTGAAATGTCGACCCCAATTCCGACTCTGGTGTTTTCTGACCGTACCCTCCACACCAAGCTTATCTATGAGCTTCGTTCGTTGCTGCCGCGATGGGACTAGACGAAACCTCCAGAAGGACCCCCTCTTGCGTTCCATCGAGCGGCACATGCAGGCCACGCCGAAAATAGCTGACGGCCCGCGCAGGCCGCGCGACCGGCTAGGCTTCGTTGACATTCCTTTCAAAATTCTTGTTGTACTGGTTATCTTTAGCGCAAACAAAGTCCTCCTTGAGAAGGGTTATTACATCAGCCTTTTGACAAATATGTTCGGAGGTTTTGGGGATTTTTAGGGTTTCCCGGTTTTTTCAAAAAAAAGGAAAGGCTCTCAAATGATGAGTGATTGAAGGGGCAATGGTAGATTTTTTTTTTCTTTTTCAAAGTTTGGCAAATTTGACTTGTTGTTCAGGGGTTTGCAAGTTTTCGTGTTTAGCCAGTTTTTGGGGGTTTTTTGGAGTTGTTGAACCCCAAAAAACTTTGAAAACTTCTGTGTCAAAAGGCTGATGTATAATGGCAAGAATGGAGCTGAATGAATGTACTGAGCATGCGCTGGGTAGCGGAGGATATATACCTCAATTCTTCCCGAATGTCCCAAAAAGTCTGAAACATTATTCACATTCCCTGAGGAGGGGAAAATATAAGGTGCAGAGCATGTACCGCAACCAGTGGCTGCGGCTGGTCTCCCAGAAAGAAAGAAAGAAAGAAGAAGAAGAAGAAAGACGAAAAGTAAAGCCAGTCGCAGCGCGAAAATATGCAATTCAGATGCCTTCTAGTCCACCAGCAGCATAAATAAAACTCTAGGTGCCCAGAAAAAAAAAAAAAAAAGTAGCGATATTATATCCGAGAAATAAACTTTCACCTGCCCTTGGGAGGATTCGAATCTCCGCCTCTCATTTAGAGATGTGCGCGAAGTTATAGCCTATGAGCGATGTACCTTCATCCACAAGGGCCACGTCCATCTCCCTCTGAAGCTAGATAGTAGATATAACTCGTGCGGATTTTTGGCATGCGGCCCTGTTTTTACTTGCCTCGAAGTTGACTTGGAAGTTGCATTGATTATAAGGCTGGTGCAGGTTAAATAGTGACGGGTAGAAAATGTAAAATGTATGCACTGGTACACCAGCCTTTTGAGTCTGGCCTTGTGAGCTTGTTGACGAGAGACTGACAAGGTCACAAGCATGAAAAATGTGCCACTTCAAAATGCTGAATGTGATCCCGATCATTTAAAAAAAAACCCCTTTTTGGGGAAAAGTTTTACAAAAGTTTTCTCCAATTCTGGAGAAAGACCTGCCTTTATGATGGAGCGAATCCAGCAGCAGCCTGGGGCGTAAGCCAATGTTCGCATTTCTCATGTTTGCCTGCGCCATATATCCCACCGTGTGGCGGTATACGTCTCCTCACACGAATACCTCGTCACCAGTGACGTTCGAAGCAGGTGCTGGGGCCGAATTTCGGCGTAAATATCCGGGGTGGTTGGATTGGCTGTGCTTAGAAAGTATTCCATACACGTCGCCCTTCATTTTTTTGTTCGAAGTAGTAGTTAACTCGTTAGATATACACGTGATCGCGGTAGTACATAGCGCTGCGGTCGCTGCCGAGAGTCTTATCGACTTACGCTCGACCGCAGTATTTGTCTAGTCGACGGTCTGCGCTTCATATTTTTCTCCCCCCTTTCCACTATTAGTCCCTCCTTCCCCCCTCTCTGGTCTTCCTCCTGTGAGGCGGACGTGTGGGGGAGTTGGAAACTCAAGCCATTTCTGGGCTCCTGATTTCATGGAAGGGGTATGTATATCACTACGCGTGACAACGAGGATAAATGGAAATGAAAACTTACCGAACAGCTTCGTTCATTCTGCGCATTATTTCTGCTGCCTGCCTACGAATGAGGGCATCTTTATCACTGGTTCAGTCGATATAAGTTTGGTGTTGCAAGTCATACATGAGGATACCTAAGGAGGATCACGAGCGCGTGACGGGGAACCGAGTTCAGTAAGACGGGTAGCGTGGATGAATGCCGTGCGAGTGTGCGAAGTAACTCGCATGCATAAAATCGTGTTACCCGCTTGCGCGATGCGAGGCCCTCTGGGACGTGATCTAGGACAGTTGAGCCCACCACGATCTTCGCACCTTCGGAGAAGGTTGCCATTTTCATCAACGTATCGAATACGCGTCTAGTTGTGACATGGTCCGCGTCCTTGATACTGATACTAAAGCTGCTTAAATATCTTCGATGAAATAAATATAAAAGCTAGACTCACCTCAAGACGCGTACGAGTCGCTCGCAGGGCTGCATGCTGAGAACAGCTGTTGCTGTCGACTCGTGCAGCAACAAGTAGGCCAAAATCTGGCACAGAGAAGCATGTACGTGAGGTGGGAACGGCCGCTTCAATAGTTCCATTGCATAGTATGGCACGTGCGCCTCCACGACGGCGATAGCAGTGGACTTGTGCCATGCCAGGATTGAACATGTCCAACATGCGTTTATAAGATGCTGCCGGTCGGTGGTGGTCGATAGTTTCAGCACTTTCACAATATCGTCTAAAATGTGTGCGTCCACAGCTGCGTTGGCACCCACAGGCGATCGGTAAGGGTAAGGGGAGGTAAATTCGGATATATTCTCCCAAAAGAAATCATGGCGATCGGAGTCACTGAGCAGAAATTAGCCTTCCATTAACCAAGCAAAGGCCACGTACACTGGCCGTACGGAAGCGAGGGGGGAGCCATAGGTCTCCCCCTTGATGTCGTGGTGTTGTGCGAGCCTTCCACATAGGCTGAATAACCAGTAACTTATGTCTATCCTGTCCTCCAGTTCAAGGAGGTGATGGAAGATATGTGAGTGCACCACCAACGCCTCGTCTTCTTTTTTTACCCTCGCGGTAAGATGCCACAAAATATCTTTCTTCGTCGAAGCCGATACATATTTCGACCTGTGGCTGAAATTAGCTGAAAAGGAACCCATCGGCTAATTTTCGCACGAAAGATAGCTCAAGTAAATCTCTGCGGCCATTGGCGAAAGTGGAATGGTGGCATTATCCTTGATGAGACTCAGAGCCTGCCGGTGATACATTAATCTCATGAGTGGCTTCGCTGCAGCGTGGAGGTTGATTGTCGCGCCTGGGCGGTTGCGATCCGACCACCAACTGCGCAAGGTTTCTAGACTCCGTTCGCGAGTCAATGGCGGCATAGTGGAAGTGCGAAGAGAAAGGGCTGTCGCTCACGGGGATGTCACAGCTCCGGTGCAGATTAGGTGGTCATATTCTAATTCTGGAACGGTAATTGAATATAGTGGCAAAAAAGAATTAACGACTGCAATTTACCAGATAGACCGACAGAACAGATAGACCCACAGAAGAGTATTGCTGCAGAAGTTGCAGAAACCGCGAGGGTAAGACAGCAATGGCGGGATCGTGGCAGGCAAAAAAATGGTGTTAGTTTCAGTATGAACTCCAGAAACTTCAGAGGCAATGCACGCCTGCTGCGGCCGCCCGTTCGCTGTCACTAATGGCGTTCAACTTGACGTTTCACGGAATGTCGTTGTCACATTCGGTCATTCTTTTTACGCCAATCATGCATTTAATCACGCCTTATTCGTACTAATTTAGGCCGAATATGTTCAATGAATTCCCTGCGCATTTGCGAGGATCATCCCGAGTAAAGGCCGTGGCTGCCTTTATTTCAACAGTCATCTACTGGGGCTACTTTAATTTCGAACGTAGAAGAAAAGCATTTCCTTGAACGAAAGAAAGAAAGAAAGAGAGAGAAAATGCGGTGCGCAAAATCGAATGAACCTCCGCCTTCCATTTAAACCGAGCTTAGGCGTGAGATGGGTACCAGACGGCGGTCCGATTCATCCACACGGGTTACTTGCGATAGTTCTGAGCATGAATAAATGCACTTGATTTCTATACAGCTTGCGACGCTCTGCGCTGAACTGAACGGCGCGCGGATGAGACGTTGGGGAGAGGGAGAGCGGCAATAAGCTCCGTCGCATCGCCCACGCTATGAGATGGCACATCGAGCAGGGGCGAAAGAGACGTGGTGGAAGCATATAAGTACAGGACGATAATATAATACTTACATGTCGGAAGAAAATAACCGTGGTCCGCCTATCTATGCGCATACAGTGCAAGCCTCTCAAGATGTGCGCGGAGCCGACACGCGCGGAGCCGACGTGTGGAGCTCGGCCTCCGCCTTGCAGGGATGGAAGTGAAGGGGATGGGGAAAATGGAATCGAAAAGTAATTGGGGGGTGGTGCTGGACTGGTGAGTGGAGAAAACGGAAGGTGGAGGGGGGGAGGGTAGTATTGGCATTGAATCCGGCGTCGGAGTTGAAGGAACGGGGGGTAGCGAGAGGTTCATGGGCGTGGAGGGGGGGATGAGGTGTGAACGGATTGGATGGGATGGGATGCAGGCAGTGCGATGTGAGGGGTGGGAAGAGGATGGATGGCAAGGGGGGCGGAGTGGCGAAGAGGGGAGTGGAGTGCAATGGAAGCGCATGCGCGATGCGAGAAGTAGGTGGTAACGTAAGACCAGCGCAGAAACGACAACAGGGCGCAGAGGTGGAGGAGGGAATGGAAGGAAGAACGCAGCACGGACGGGTGGAGGGAGAGGTGAGTGGAGTGGTGTGTGGCAGGAACTTGGGCGGGAGTGCGGAGGAAAGGGCGAGAGGAGAGAATCTACGAAAAAGCGAATATGGGAGGTACGCCGCCGGATGGGTGGGACGGGGAACGTAGGGTACGGTACGGATGTCTGGCTGGAGAGCAGGAACGAGCTGCCCGATGGGAACTATGAAGGGTGGCCGCGGGAGCGGTGGATGGATGGGCGCCGGGAAGGACGGGTGAAGGCGGCGGGAGAGACGGAAAGAATCATTGCGTAGTAGATGAAGACGAGCAGGTGCGGTCCCTCCATAGGCGAGACTCGTCTTGCGGTATTTATCTTGCGCCTCCTGGGGTCGATGTTGATTTCCGCCGACATATGGGGAGGCGAATGAAAATGCGAGAGGACGAGAGAGGGAGTGGAAGGAGGTGGAATAAAGGGATGGGATGCACAAAAAACGCGCGGAGGAGAGAAACGGGGCGCCGAGGTGGATACTGTGGGATGGGCGGGAACGGGCGCAGAAGTGGACGTTTGGCAAGGGAGCGAGAACGAGTGGAAAGAGCTAGGAGGGATGGGAATAGAACGGCACCAGTGGGGAGCGGGGAGAGACAGGCAGAAGGGGCGGCAGGAAGTGGAGAGGCAGAGAAGGTACACGGTAGGCGACGGTAAACAGCGCAGGATGAAAGATGAGATAAGTTGAGGGTATGCCGGGAAGAGGGCCATCGGCCAGCAGACGCAGGAATCGGGACAGAACAAGATAGAATCGACACCAGTAGTCTCGCTCCCATCGCCGCCGCCGTTCCACACCCAGCGTCGTGTTTCGCAGTCTGCATATCAGGTCAGTCGCAGTCACACCAGCGGTGCAGCGGATAACACAGCTCCACGCCGATGAAAGCAAGAGCTCTTCGCCGGGTCTTTTTCGCCTGCTGCGCCGCCCGTCCTCGCCCGTCAAAGCATACTTCGAAGCCCTTCGTCGACTTCCGCGGGGGGATTGAACGTTGGTGAGGCGCAAGGGTCAGTGGTATCGGCGCATAAGACGATGTAGCACAGATGGATGCAGTCTAGAGCAGCGGAGTGGAAAATGACGGGGCGTGGCGGTGCATCTCGGCAGTAGTCGGCCCACTCTCCGACTCTCCCGCTTTTCTCCGAAAGCCTCATGCGCGAACCACGTCGTTCTCGACGAACCCCGGACACTGGATGGATATAATGACTCTTGAAACTTCGCGGTTATCCTCCAACAAATATTATGCATTTCATTTGACTCCGATTTTCTCAAATCCGAGCCGTAGCTTAGCTATGCGCACCCAACTCGCACTGGACCGAAGGGTGCTCGTATAAATCCGAACCGCAGTTTTTTTTTTTTTTTGGCATTGGATACTCCAAGAGGCCTCCCCTTCTGGTATTCTACTTCGGTCTAAGTAATCCGCCGATTCTCCAGCAGTCTGCCGAAACGTACCGAAAGCCGAGCTTGACTAGTGAAGACGCCCAAAAAACACGTAGTTGTTCCTCACATGCCCACCTGAGGATTCGAACTTCCACCTTCCATTTCCATTTGCACCTAGAATTCACGATGTAAGAAATGGACAATGTGGCCATTCATCCACGAGGGCTCCTGTGCTTGATTTTAGAGTCTCTATTTATCTTGAGTAGCATTTTGTCTCTGCGTCTGTCAATACCATGCAACAAGGACCGCCGTGAAAGCGAAGTTCAGTGCATATGCATATGCCCTAGAACTTGTCCGGAATCTACCTCAAATTTATCCAGGACGCCCTGAATGAAATTTCGTTCAGCTACAATTTCATCACTCCTTCTGTGCGGCTACCATTCTTTTATGTAAAGATTTCCGCCCGCAGTTCACATAGTACCGGGATGATAGGTTCTCACCTTTGTCCCAAGGCACACATGGTACGTAATACAGCCGCCATAGACTAGGTGGCAAGACGCCCTTGCGATTTGAGTCCTTTCTGATTGATCTCAGGGAAACGGGGTTCAAATCCTCCTGGTGGCTTTTTCTCGCCCCTTGCTAATTTTTTAGAGTCATCCCAGGTTACTTTTTATATCATGTTATGAAGTGATGATGTATGAGACCGAAGTAATCAGCTTAGAGGATTGTACTCCTCTGCCTTCCCTTCCTCTTTCCAATCCAAAGGCAGTCGCGCGTACGGAAAATTTCTAGAAACATCAATTAAATCCTGTCTAAGCGAAGTTCGAATCCTCCTTCTGGCATCATTCGCAGCACACGAAGTTTTTACTTCTCTCATTTGCATCCACCGAGCCGCATGCGAGGATAAACAGGGCCACATATTTAGCAGTAAAGCCCCCATCGACTAATCCGTAAGTCGCCCTCCCAAATTATACCATCGCTTCGTGTTGTGTCTGAGGGAAACGGAGGTTCGAATCCTCCTGGTGGCCTCAAGGTCTTCAGGCAGATTTTTTTCTAGGGCTGCGACGTTCAACATTTGTGTTAACCTTGGATTTTTTTTGGAAACGGGGACGTGAATATTTTTCCTCCTATCGCTGTTAAACACCCATCAATATCCAGATGCGAGAGATTGTGCGCTGCGGTAAAATAGCTCTTTGTCACAGGTTTGGTCTCCGGTGCAGATAGAGTGAACCGTGAACGGGAATTTGAAAAGAGGTTTTTAAGCACATAAATTTGTTGCCTCCAAAAATTGGCAGCCGGTCCTTTGGAGGCGACAGAAAATATCGAACAGCCTAAAGTGCCGATTGATGGCCGGTCCCTGGTTTAGCATGCATCTTCCGACCCATTGACCCGTGGTCCACTTAGGGAATTCATAGCCCGTAGACCAGAATAGTGCCATTCATGCGCGGAACTGTCAAGAGCCATTTAACCATGTGGTGATGCCGGCAGCGAATCAACTTTAGAATCTGTTGGAAGACGCGTGGTTTTCGCGTGGGTGCGTGCCTACATCTTGATAACTACCAGACTGGGACATATCACCGATCAAGTGGTCCAATCGTTGTTTGGATCTTATCCCGGAATCCGAATTCAACACACCGATTTGCAACTGATTACTCAATAATTGAACTTAGGCAACTGCCCGCAGGTAGCCCGTAAATTTCGTCCTACGTAGGTGTCGAGTACAGGGAGAAAAATCCCATTACACTAGGAAGTAAGAGCTAACGGATATAAGTACCAAATGGGCGTGGAGATTTCTAAAATATAACATGAAGGGATTAGGTAGTGGACTCTCAGGGACAAAGAAAGAATTATTTGAGGTGCAGGTGGTTCGAAAGAATCGTCTGAAACCGCACGATTCTTCAGCTGCCAGTGGTGGGATGCCTCGCACGAGGCCTAATCTTGTTCTTCTTCAGAGACAGCGGCCTCGGCTTGTCATTCAGACGCGCATAGACCCCGCACGCGTTGCAAACTTGGTCCCCCTCTTTGCTTCGTCTCCAAACAGACGTCGTGCGCGTGTAGCAGTTGCTGCACTGGGGCCCATCTGGTGTGATACCACTCGACTCCTCTTCCCCATCATTATCCGCCTCGATGAGCTTCTGTGGACGCATCGAATTGCGTTGCTGAAGGTAGAGACCGCAGGCGTTGCAGAGGGTGTTGTGGCTCACAGGATCCCTCCGCCAAAGAGGTGTGCTCGTCGCACGGCAGTGGTAACACTGCTTTCCTCGATCCACGGGCAAGGCGGAAGATGAGGGATAAGAATTTCCCGAGCCGGGCGAAGGCGCGAATTGGGATGGGTCTGGATTCGCTAGCGCCGCGAGGAGCATGTTGTCCCACTCCTGAGGCGAGAAAGGTTGATTCTGCGACTGTGATGTAGAGGGCCATTGCGATGTAGGTTGGTTGTTATGTGCGCTAGTCATCGGGTATTGAGTATTGGACCAACCGGCGCTGGAATTCACTGACGCGGCATTGTACGCCATCTGTGAGTTGGAATTATGGCTTCCGTAGAAAGCCGAATCCGGCGATACGGGAGAGGTTGAGTTCATGAAACCATATTGATTGGGCAATGAGGAATTATTCGGATGGCTCGGCGGGTAGGGATAATGAGAGCTTGAATGGGGGCGTTGACTTGCCCGATGACTAGGAACTGTTGGATTCATATTTCCAGGCGACATATTCGGGCTAGAATATGCCGTGGGGTTTGAGGTGGCTGCTAGGTGGCGGGGATTATCAAAAATTGCGAGCGGAAGGTTTTAGAACTCACTATGATCCCACGAACCAGACATACCGGCCGCAGATAGTGAATTGTTGTAGGGCTGAGTGGGATATGATCCACTTGAAGAGGGATGCCGCTGGTGCCCTCTTCCTGAATTTGTCGATGAATAGCCGTAGCGACGTGGATCGCTCATGTTCTGGAGAAGTCAGCACTGGTGCTAGAAATTGATGCTGGCGTGCTCCTTATACGATTTTCGAAGTGGATTCAGCGTCACAATGACTAGGATCAATAAACGCACTGGAAAGCGGAGTTTTTGGAGGAACCGCTTCGCATTGACATTCTTAACAGGGCGCACCCACCCGTGGCAGTTTCGGAAAGCAGCCGGATGGGGAGACAATTTTGTAGGCGAGGATTACCACCAGATGGTGGCAGAAATTTGGAGAGCGACCAAAGAAGTAATTAACAGCTATCGTTCCAACCTTTGATGAGCAGATGCGGCGATGAAGCCATGCTTCAAAAGCCAATATGGGAGTCCGCGCCAATCTATAATAATGACTCAGCTCTTTCAATGAAATGATGTCAGCCCCACTGTCGATCAAATGCGAGCGGAAAGCCATTTAGTTACACCGGTACCGTGAAGAATGGTGGAAGTAGCGTCAGAAAATTGCGGAGGACGCGATTTATGGACTCACGGTGACTCAGAAATGTTCCTGCAAATCCTTGGGACAGCACCTCAAGCGTGTTCTGTCGAATAAGCTGCGACTGCCAATTGTCAAATGTCAAGACAGCCTCCATGCAAATGGCCCCGCTCCGAATGATGATGCTTACGTGATGATTGAGTCAATTGAAAATCGTCGTTTCCGTAGTTGAATCTATCCATATGCACTATGGACGTTGCAGCGCAAACTGGCATTTTAGCACAGCCCAGACAAAATCGTCCTCCGTACAGATGGTTGTCCCTGACTCACCAATGGCACCGTGAGAGTAAGGGACCAATGAATGAGATCAACGAATTTGTGTCGTCCTCTACGTGGCGGGCCAAAACGACTGGCGGAGCCGCCTTCGTGTTGGGATGTCCGCCAATAGCCTCGGGTCGGCAGACAATGATTTTCGTCCTGCCTGCACAGCCGGGAGATCATTGTCATTTTTCTTTCAACACCCTTCAGCGAGTTGCTTAGCGGCGTGACACTTCATCAGCACTCTCCTCGTGAATTTTGGCAGCCTTGGGCCACCAGTACTAACGTTGTTCGAAGGATGGCGACGAAGTTGAAAATTGTCGCTGGTATAAAATATTTTTTAATCCTCATACTTAGGAGGGTGAGCTTCTTGCCGGCCACGACGAACCTGTGTTGATATTACGACTTGAGAATTTTTCGCAGGGATTCTTGAAGGAAAAAAAGTAATGTACATCCCTTGAAGCACAGTTGATAAGTATCTGGCTCCGCTGGCTCGCACTGAGGTAGGACCGCGAATAATTTCCATCGGATTGTTTCTTTAGGGAAAAGAGAGGCGCCACTGGTACAACATAGCTGTAAAGGAAACCCACCCTTCACTCCGGTGATGGTCATTCAGTGATTCAAGTGCATCATCTTGGGTAGATTAGCGCGAGGAGTCGCGAAGCAAATACGGAATGTCACATAAGAATAAATCCTTCTGTACGTTCTGACGACGAAATTCCCACCAGTGTCAGAGAACACAAATAATTGGACGAGCGGCCGTTGATTGCGTGCAATTGTTCTGCGAGCTTCCAAGGTATCAGCTTGCGAGATTCTGCCGCGGAAACCTGAGTAGGGAGGTACATAATGAATCCTAATGACAGCAAGTCAGTAGCTAGTGTAAAGGTCAAAGTATTGGAAGAAACGAAGATCTTGCTGCAAGAGGGATCACTGCGTTCCCTGGGCGCCGAGGCACAGGCTCTGCCGAGGTGTGCCGAGATCTGCAAATTTATCTCCCTATTCCAAGCTCCATTTGACACCGTTCGTGGACAGGGAAGGTCCGTGCGGCACTGAAGTCCATGCTAGAAAAAAAACCCCGCATCTTGAATGAGGCGTTGTGGCTGTTTGACAATAACTTTGGGTTGATGGCAGGGCGCAGCAAGCTGTGCCGAGGTCTGCCGAGATGTGCCGCCGTCATCGCCACGTGGCCTGCCTCGGGCTCTCGGCACACCTCAGCACAGGACCGCAGACCTTTGCCTCGGTGCCCAGGGAACGCAGTGCGATGACCAGCTATATATTACAACTTCCATCTTGGCGTCGAGAGTCCTTCCTTTTGTTGGAGTTACGAGTTGCATGTGCGCTGCATTTGTGGCGCACTTTACTACCAGGTCCCCGCCATTCATTCTTTCCTTCATTTCTGCTTTCCTGTGGCTGCCCGTTATTGTATCCGAGAGGCTAAATTGGTACATTGATTACTCTAGAATAGTATTTGAGTACCGTAGACGACAAAATATTCCCCGTGCGTTTGCAACGGGTTCACTGCTAATATTGGATTGCTCTCTTGATTCCAACACCTTTAACCCTTGACAATGTCCGCGGCCACTCGACGTGTATGTAATGTAACCTTCAAACGCACGCTGATCCAACGATGTCCTTGAACTAATGGTGCGAGGTGCGAGAAGATAGTAGTTACATTTGCAGCGGCAGCGACTGTGGGTAAGGCCCTCCCAGGTGTCGCGGATATTTCTCGCAGACGTCTGAGCACCACAACTCCTATGTACGGTTAGCGAGATTGAACAGGTATTTATATTCCGCCACTCACTCCAGTAGCAGAAGTCAAGAGCATACGAGATAGTCCAGGGCAGCTGTCTCTAACAGGGTCTTGCAGGACATACTCAGCATTGTCCGGTTTAGGCATAGTCTAAGGTCCGTTCATCTCCGGGAGAGCATCGCCTCGAGCCCCTACGCGTCCACAAGCGCTTGCCCCCCCGGCTGAGGCCACGAGGTAATCTTGCATAGCGCATAGGTAGCCGCCCGCCGAGTGGCGATTTCTCCGTGCCTGTGGGCAGATAGTGAGTGGTGGGGGATACCTAAAAGAAACAAGAGTCGGTGCACTCACTCCAAAAGAGAGAGGAGCGCGAGACATGCGCCACACTCCACGAGATGGGCACTGAGGGCCTCGCGCGATGCGATACTTCCGAGCAGCACGCAGATGCTGATTACCATACGGGGTTCCGGACACTCTGGAAGATGCTGCAACGCGCCAACAAACTGTGTATCCCCCAGGTTCATGGCCAGATCCACAGACGCCGTCGCGTGCAAGGCGAGTTTCCGCAGCATAACACGCTTGGTCGTGGGTCTGAGTTCTTGCGCCCTGCGACAGCCCGTACGATGATGAGCCGAGTACTACACAGAAAAGATATCTAAATAGGATCGTACAAAAGATAGGTCAGCACCAGCTGGAGTTCGCTATCAGTGAACGCAGAAAAGGTGACTTTCGATGAAGGCGGGTGCTTGGCGGTGACAATGCAGTCGCGACACTGGTTTAGCGAGGGTTTCGAGAGCGAGCATAGCATCTAATGCGGTTGGATAGGATCTGGTGTCTGTGTGTGAGGGAGGGGTATCATGATTAAGAAGTACTCGGACGTTTACAGCTTTTACCGCTCTACGGCATCCTGGGTTTCCTGTGGAAGCGGGAAATCAGAGTGAATGGGGGAATGGTGGCGAATGATGACATGCGGAGGCGGGTCGCTTGGATCCGAAAGAACACTGTGAGCGAGGTAGGTGCCAACTTGAAGAGAGAAGTGGAATGCACCTAGCATCCGAGGTGGCGAAAGGAAAATGACCATTGCAGCTCATGTTCGTAAAACCGACGGATATTATATCTGCGGGCTTCTGTTATACAATGCACGGCGTTCATATCAGTGGTAGGTAAGCTGGAGAGCTAAATCAAGAGAAACCCTCAGGATTCCGTTCTTCGATGCTCCTGAGTGATTTACACACGGGGCTGTCCCGACTTCTTGCGGGAATGGTGGTTCAAGCACTGAGTAGATTGACAAGGTCAAATCCGTTGTTACAATCTATCAGAAACTCCAGCTGAAGCCATCGATGGCTGAGCCTAGGACTCACCTGGGCAGTAAGTGGTCCTAAGACTCCTAACCCCACCGCAATACGAGACGCATCGACATCGAGTATGCCGAGAGAGAGTTGTATCTTGTTCTTTGATGCAATCGCGCATTTCCTCTTCCACTCCCCTTTTATCCGTCCAGCCCGGCAGCTCGATCCGCCTCCCTGCCATCGTCACCCGTCACACTCCTTAACCCTTCACCTCTTCCCATTTCACCCTCCCACATCCCTGCAGTGGCTCGTGATCTCGGTCCTATTCTCCCCTCGGTACTTTTGTATGCTCGCACCCCTCTCCCCGCGACCCTCCCCCTTCCCGCATCACCCCACATACTCCCGCGTCATGACCTCTCTTCTCCCTTCCCCTCCCTTTCCACCCAAATTCCCGCGGTGTTATACCATGCTCCACCCCACGTCGCCCACCGCCACGGGTCCACATCGCGCCCTTTCTCCCCTTACTACCTGTAAATACAGAGTTCATTGTTTAAATGATGTTTTATTTTCGCATAAAATGCATACGGCCGTACTGCTTCAAAGCTTCACCTTCGGTTGATCCCGTCGCCACCGGCTCAATTTGTTACGCCCAATTTATTTCGCTGTTCACGTTGTATTGATTTCCTCACAGAAATAGGACCATAAGGAGAGCGAACCACAGGACTGATTATTTTAGAGTGCAGTCCGTCAGAACCCGACGCCTCAGAACTCTGAACGGACGTGTGTCAATATCAGAAATCCGGTATATTGCATCTAGGAGCAGGACATTTGCAATCTACTACTATTCTGATCTTCATACGAATCACAACGTTTTTTTTGGCAAGCACGTCGGCCAATGTTTTTTTTGGTAAATTCTCCTCTATCGTTTCTCTCCAATATTTTTTCTTTTGGCAGTGCCTAAAATCGCACTCATCAAGAAAAATAAATTCGGTTTAACAACCGCGAAGTTCCGACCTCGGGAAAACCCTTATGACCGAATCCACGATTACTTTCTGCGCAAGTACAGGAACACTAAATCCTAAACCGATTGTCCTTAAATTTGTCGAAACGTTTGTCTGCGTCTATTTCTGGGTATATATGCAGAATACACGAGCGATAGAAATACAGTCTATCGAAACATTTTGCAGGAGTGTAACGTATGAGCCTGAAATGGGAGCAACGAAGACAAAGTAGGGATACAGGAGTGGCACGAACCCAGTGCGTCGAGAGCGGTGTCGAATAAAAACACTGAAGTGGGAATCTGGAGGAGGGTAAAGTAGTAGTTGGAACTCCGGGAGCGATGGCGGAGGACGCGCTAGATGCACAGGTACATCTTGCAGAAGAAAGAAGGCAAGATGTGAAGTCGGTCATGACATACGGGTTCACGGCTGAGGATGTGCAGCCCCTTGCTAAAATCAGGTGCAGGAACAGCGGATGCAGAGAGAGCGACTGGGCGGATGTAGTTAGCGACTATATATATATCCGCGAGAACGGGCCACATACTGCAAGAGAGCACCACGGCGACGATAATTCTGCACTGCATGAGGAAGGACAATTGGTAATAGTCGAATCGAAGACAGTCTGCTTTGGGCGAAGACAATAGAGAGAGAGGGTAGACCTTTAAAGCAGGTACTGAGAGCGACAGACAAACAAACTTCCTTTTTGGGACATTCCTTTGTAGCGCAGACTTTTTTCGAGTTTCCGTCGCGCTTCTGCGACATGAACAGCTAGTCAGTTGAAGAGTATCCAAATGCGGACGAGATTTCCGGTTTGGGCACAAGACACGTCTATTTCCATACCTTGGTGACTGCATAAGCATTTGAGCCCTTTATGCGCTGTAGCAGTGTGCGCACACTCACGCACACCGTGAGCGACAGGTTCCTGCATTGCACACGCCGTATCAATATCATTTTGGCAAGCGGAAGGATTTACAAAGCGGAAGCATCATGCAGACGCCTCCAAGACATTCGCCAGTTGTCCGCATTGTCTGTCCGCCCGGTCGTATCCGAATCCAAAGAAAAATCATCAACAAAAAATACCCAAAGTCCATTGGCTGCAAGCGTGCACCACGCACGTGTCGTCTCAGCCTTCCTGCGTATTCGCTTGCAGAGAATCCCGAACGTTCTGCTGGCCGCCTCGTTCGCACGCATCATGCGTCGCATTTTATAGTCGTGTATGAGCACCGGAGTTTTCTAGAACGCAGGTGAGTGAGTTGAATAAAGGCACGATAACGTATACACATAGTGAAGGTATGTAGAATGAGAATACATGAAGCACGGACCTGCGGATCGTCACACAACATGGAGGTGACTTCATCCGCCATCGCAACTGATTTTGGGATAGTCGAGTTATCCAAAGCACTCGTACCTGCTTTGATAAACTATGGTCCGGCTACGCGACGCTTTGGCCGTATGCAGAGAGAATTTTGCGGGACCCGAGTTCGGTATTCTGCTTGCTATGGAATATTGTGCGCGCTCCTAACAGGGAGTGATATCAGTAAGAAAATTGATCAGTAAAAGCGAAAGACGTTTGAATGAACGGAAACCTCGGCGAAACAGTAGCGCTAGGCGGGGTAGACGAGTGGCTGCAGAAAAATGGCGGCGAAGTGAGCATTCGGGGTGCGCAAGGTGTGAGACTTGGTATACAGGAACGCAGGAGGGTGGTAGACGAGCCGAGAGATGCAACGGTCCTATAGATATGAGTAATGTTGCCGTGACTCGAAAAGTCGAGTCGCGACTTCGAAAGTCGACTTGAAAGTGGATTTGACTCGACTCGACTCCACTCCACAGGTCCAAGTCGACTCAAATCAACTCAAGTCGACTCCAGAGCACATTTTGTACAGCAAGGTATTTTGGGGGTTCTAGCTTCACTTGCGGCGGTTTCGCGAAAAATCACGGAAGCGTGACATATGTCACCCGGGTGTCACGCGCCCAGGTCACGGTCCATCAAAATTCAAGAAATTTTGCTTTTTTTGTGCTGTAAATGGCTCAGCATGCCTTTGGGGGATTCGGAGCGTCAAGTCAACTTGAAGTCACTCGAGTCGACTTGGAAGTCAACCCGAGTCGCAGCACTGACTCGGCTCGACTCGACTTAAGTCGGCTGCGACTTAGACTTCAAATGACTTGGAGTCGAAGTCGCGGCAACATTAGATATGAGGAATCCGTGTGTGGGTCGCGCGTGATTCTGGATGCTGTCGGCAAGCGAGGATTCAAGGCGCAAATAATTTTTCCTGGGAGTCTTTACCGATAGATTGGAAGTGGGAGTATCTTGAGTCGGAAAGGTCCTGCGGGGCGCTCAGCACATTCGGATTCTGATGGAAACAATTCGCGATGAGCGTGCTGTTATCGGTATTGCGATAGAACTTGGAACGCAGCGTCTGGTTTGTATTGACATGGAACACGCATGTTGCAGTCGGCGCGGCGTGGGATCACAATTGCACCGGCTGGAAGATATTGTGATGTAACACGATAGATAGGCCCGCGAGACGGACATAGGAGGCAATGCAGAGAGATTCTTTGAGATCTCAATCCAATGGAGGGCGTTTGGGAGGTAGGATGGGAGAATAATATCGAATATAGGACCCAGTGGATAGAATAGCATCGTTTTCGTCGTAATTTGTTCACGCGAAGAAATAGTCGAGACAAAGTCGGTGACAGGACTATCGGGGCGGCGCGTAGACTTGAAGGCGAAGAACATTCGAGAAACTGAGCATACGATGTCTTCCACAAGAATCCTGCGACGCTAAGGGGTAGAATTTCCAGGCGACGCCGACGGGGACAATTTAAGTCCAAAGACCCCACCAGAGAGTAGTTGTTTATTTTAAACGCGCCGGCCCTCGTAAGCGCGGGTGGAGGAGATGAGTGAAGATTGCACATGGATGAGGGGTACGCGAGGGAGGAAGCATTCTAAACAAGACGGGGGCGTGATGCCGATGGTACTTGCGGCGCATGCTGCGAGTGTACGGGATATGCAGAAGAATACGTACTGAGAATCCAGAACAATACCCAGCGGAGAGGCGGGGGCGAGTGGGGGCTTCGGGGCTGATGAACTTGGAGATCGGAGTTGATGAACTTGAAGGCGTGGCGCCTCTCCTGGAGTCGGGATAATGTTTGAGCGTACGCCGTGTTCCAAGGGAATATCCTGCAATACCGAGGGCATGGTCTGATGGCATTAACAGAGAAGACTTCTCTTATTTCAGACGTGAGGGTCCTCGTAAGCCCGGGCGGAGGAGATGGGTGTGGTATCGGTTTGAAACCTGCGCGTGGACGGCTATTTTGGAGCGCTGGTGCTGGGGAGGCGGGTCCGTAGCGGACATGTAGTTGTAGTGATTGTTGGCGCATTCATTATGTACCAGGGGCGAGATCTGACAACAGAAAAAAGCGACCCGACGCCGTCGTTCGAAGCAATCCAGAAGAGTTGCAGCAGGAGCAGGAGGTGTGTGTGAGACGGGGAGCCCGTGCGGTGGGACTGGAGATCCTGCGAAGACGCGAGGGGAGAGGGGTTTCGAATCAGTATCCTGCGGCGCCGGCGACAGCCAATGGTAACATAACGGATGTTATTTCAGACGCGGTCCTGGTAAAGGCGGATGGGCGTGATATCTACGCGTGTATCGGAATTCCGAATTGCAGCGCGGGTGGCAGGGAGGCGGAATAAGAGGAGAGGACGGACGTAGTAGGAAGAGCACGACATGCGAGGCACGAGGTCGACGCTGTATTACATGTAGTATGCGGCCGTGGACATATGTAAGGTAATGAGAAGCGTATGCGCGTGGAGTGGGATGGGTGCGGGGGGACGAGCTGTGGATGAGATGGAATGTGATATGACCGGATGTAGGGCGCGGGAGGTGAGGGGGTGGGAGAGGATGGATGGTAGGGAGGCGGAGTGGCGAAGAGGGGAGTGGATGGGTGTGATGAGGCGTGTAAGGAAGCGCATGCAGGATGTATGGAAAGGGTGGCGCAGGAGATGGAACGCAGGACGGACGGATGGATAGAGAGATGGGTGGGGTGGTGCGCGGTATAACGACCGCGGCAGGTAAAGAGAAGGGAATACGAGAAACGGCGAGTATGGGCGGTGTGCGGCGAAAAGCAGAACGTAGGGCGCAGGATGGCAAGTATAAAAGGTCGGTGTGGGGAGCTGACGGAATGGGAACGGGCAAAGGGGTCCGGAAAAATCAAGGAGGAGGGAACATGCCAGGGAAGGACGCAGACCGGAATGAAGCGGAGAGAGGTACAAAGATCCACTGGAAGGCGAGGAACGGAATATCCTCAGGTATATTCAGGCCCTTCTTCTGGCACTGGGCCCACTCTTCTCCTCCTCCATCGTCGCCGCCGTTCCGCCCGCAGCGTCGTGTCTTGCAGTCTGCGTATCAGCCCAGGCACAGTACCAGCGGCGCAACGGCTAACCCACCGTCCTCCACACCGATGAAAGCAAGAGCACCAGCCTTTTCGTTGTTATCTCTTTCACTAGTGCCGACGCCCGTCCGAGGGCGCAAAGGCGTGCGGAACTCGGCGAGGAGCCTTGAGATGCGGAGGTTGATGAGGAGTCATAAAACGATGTACTATGTGACGCAGTCTAGAGCGATGGATCAAGGGCGTGGCGGGTCAGCTCGGCAGCAATCGGCATTAGTCGGCCCGCCTCACCCGCATTTGTCCGACAACGTGTCGCTCGAGACGACGCCAGAACGTTAAGCACCGGCTGGATATGGCGCCAAATCGGAGATTCTCTTAGTTGCAACTCTGCGCCAATTCGCCACCGAAATATCCGAATATGCAATTGACTCAAATTAAATAAATCCCACGCGCTGGCACCGCAGGCTGCCCGTATAAGTCCAAATACGAATGTATTACTGCATTTTCATCATACCGCAGAGGCCCTTCATTATTTACGGATCCAAACTTTTTTTCCCCATTTTTTTCTCCCTTCTTTTGTTCCACTTCAGTAATCCGCCAAAATTTTCAACAGTCTGCCTACACTCGCCGAACGCTGGATGGCTAGGCCTCCACCATTTTACCAATCCATCTTATCGTCTTCATAATTTCACTGCAAACAATCCAGGAGGACAAGTCGTAACTGTGTATCATCTTCTATTATACATTACTTCCAACTGCAGACTATGTCTTAATACATTTGAAAAGTAGTTGGTGCTCATCACCGGAAAGAATTGATATTCCGACGGGGTAGCACTTTTGCGTGCCCCTTCCCTCGAGAATGAAGCAAAAAGAGCTTGTATCCTCAAGTAAGGAATTGCAACGCAATGGATTCCTCCTTCCATAATACATGTAACAAACACCAGGCCGTAAAGTAATCTGCGAAACTTTCTGCCTACAACCCCTCGATCCTGGGTCCATTAATTCTACAACCGTTGCTCACAGTCGAAATGAGTCCGGGTTCTATCGAGATCGGAATGTCGCAGGAGGATCGTCTTTTATTCGGCCTGCCACAGTGTGGATGGGCGAGGTGCCAACTCATCCATGAGGACATATTGTCTCTCTTTTCTAATAGTGCTATTTGCTTCGCACCTTGAACTGTGGTGAAGCAAAAAATAAAGAAATAAAGAAATTCTGCCGTATGCCTTCATGAGGATTCGAACCTCTGCCTTCCATTTGAACGCCACAAGACGTATACATAAGCAATCGACTGTGTCACAAAGGCTTCTGCGCTTCATTTTGCGCATAGATATGACTGACACAATAGACCCGTTGATGTGCCTGTTTCAAATCTTAAGTAGCATTCCTGTCTCTGCAGCTGTGAATAAATTCCAACAAAGACCGACCCGAAAACGAATGTCAGTGCATACGTATGCCCGAGGACCGGTTCGGCACTACCTCAAATATTCCCAATGTGCAAAAAAAATCTCGTCAGCCCCATATGCCCCGGGGAGGATTCGAACCTCTACTCTCCACTTGAATGCCAGAATTTGCTAGGCATTGAACGATGTGGCAGTTCGTCTACGAAGGCTTCTGTGCTGTATTTTGACCATAGATATAGGTGAATCAATAGCCCGTCAATATTCCTGTTTCAACTCTTAAGTAGCATCTTGAATGGCATCCGCCTCGAAAAAGAATTTATTATTTCATTACATATGGCTTCGGACTGATCCGGTATCTACCTCAAACTTTCCCAGGTTGGCAAAAAAAATAAGCGGAGAGGATTTATGCCCCAGGGAGGAGTCGAACCTCCGCCTTCCATTTACCCGCTTTGCTTTACACAAGGAATGGATGGTGTACCAATTCATCTACAAGGGCCATTCACGTCTCATTCTTTCATCCATTGACACAGAACCCCCTGCATATAGATAGATCCAATATTACCTACCTCTTGTACAAATTCACCCTGAAATCCAGTGTCAAATGCCTCCTGCGCTCCAAATGATTTGAAAGAAAATCAAAAGAAACGAAAATACGGGAAACATGGACAGCGAACGCATGCCCCTGGGAGCAGTCAGACTTCCGCCTTCCATTTACTCTTCAACGTACCCTACACAACAAACAGATGATGCGCACCAATTCATCCGTAAGGGCTTATTTATGTCTACTCCAAACTTTGGGACCGCACAATCTTTCTTGGCTTGCAGAAAGAATTGAGAGCAAACAGTGCAATAAACCAACGCCTACTCTTTGATTGTGTCCTCACAAATCATGCAAAATATGGCAAGCAAAATTCCATCCCCTCATCCCTCGTCATCCAAACCTGGAAGGATACACTCCTGAACGAGGGAAACCTGCAAACGGACTGGACCAAAGGACCCAGGGTTTTAGTGGGTATCGAGCACAAATCATCGCATCCCCCCTCCCAGCCCTCGGGCCGGTGGGGACGGAATCGATAGCTCGGAATCCCACACTGTTGCACCCCGCTTCGTGCCAAATGCATTTCCCTGGGTGGTGACCTAAATCTTTTTCCTCGGGGGGTTTCACCCCCCCCTGTTCCTTACGATATAGTCTGGAAGCTATCCAATTGCTAATTGTCCATTTCTATCTGTCTACTGACAACATACCACCAAAAAAAAAAAAAAAAAAAAAAAGAGAGCAAACAGTGCAGTGCTGGCGATGTCAAAAGCTCGTTTCCCGGCACCCCGTGCCCTCGAGAGCATCAACAAGTCCGCCCCTTATGTTCGCACCACGTCAACTGATGCTATTCACGTATGTTCTAACCTGAATGTGACTTCATTAAATCACAACATTGACATTCTTAGAGTGAAATAAAAAGTGCAGTGCGGTGCTGCGGGGGAAAAAAAAAAAACCTCATCGCATTCCCTCAGAAGGATCCGCCTTCCATTTCTCCACCACGGCTAGTGCGTTATACAGCAGCGCATCCACAAGGGCTGATTTCATAATTTCGAACTCATATAATAGGATTCAATCACTCTTATTTACGGTTAAAAATATATATGCCACACCTTTCCCTCCAGACACGGATGTGGCCTCAATTAATAGATGATGGGTGATGTGTCAATTCATCTACGATGGCTATTTTCGGAATCCAGAAGAAAAAGTAACCCCGGTGGAGCAATAAAAAATAAAAAATGCCGTGGTCACAATTCGGGGGATTCCATTCACCCGTCACCATGTCCCTATTTCCTCCGCAGGAAATGGGTGATGTGCCAATTCATCCACAGGGGCTATTTATCCTCTTTGCAATCACCGATCGCGATGGCACCTGGTATTCTTCCCAGCTTGCTTCTGTAAATAAATTCCAAGTCATTGCGAGAAGAAAAAAGGAGATTCAGTTCATCAGCCCAGGAACGAGTTGAGTCGGGCCTCGCCCGCTACTCTAGACGTCAACCCCCACCTTCCATTCAGATCCTCGAGCGATGAGTGTACAAGTAACGTAGACGATGTGCCAATTCAGAATATATATATTTTTGGTTGTTAAAAAAGACGCGGAGACATCAATGGTGCCCCGGGAGGATTCAAACCCCCGCGTCCCATCTGCAGAGTGATTCATGATGGTGACGCACCACGAGGGCCTCTTCCCTACGTTCGAGCCGGGTTAATTCTACACTTTGCAAACCAAGAAAAATAACTGCGAGCCCGAAAACATTTTACAAATCTATTTCTGACAATAAATTGGAAACGCAAAACGGACTTGAACCTAATCACCTCGAGGAATCGCGTCTACTGAGCGATTCATGTCTCATCAGTGCGGTAAAAACACGGTTAACATGTTCACTCAAGTCTCAGTGTAATCCGGTGTGATTCAAAAAAGGTCTTTTTTTAAAACCAATTGCATCAAAGTTGACACATAATTTACCCAGAACTCGAGCTAGGCCGACACGCTCAAATAGCCGTTATCTAGTCCCCAATATTTTTCAACATAAAATTGTACTCTAGAATAAATGAAGATCGCTTTGATCATGCGCTATTTGCCCCTGTTGCATTCGGGGGATGTCGCAAGGCGTCACTGCTTTCCTCTTTCATTCTTCCTCCTTTGCATTCTCCCTTCTCCCTACCTCTACCTCTACCAAGTGGACCCACGGTACTCAAGATCCTCATAGCCGCCGTGCCCTGCGTGCGCATCCTCTCCGCCCTCGTCGCCGCCGTCAAGATTGAAGCCGTTGCCGCCATACACGACATCGCGCGCAGCATAATTGCGAGCGAGACCCACATGGGCAGGCGGGCGCATTCACCACCGTAGGCTTAAGCCTCACCGGCGCTCGTCTCCCGCGGCACGCACATCATCGCGCTCTTCCAGCACTCCCTGCTGTACGTAACAACGTGGATCGTCTGCGAACGAAACATCAGTGCGAGTCGTGCGGCCTCACCGCGCCGCCTAGGCCTTCTATGCCCGCGTTCGACCCGCGATCCCTCGGGCGGCCGTTGATGCGTGTTGATGGCGGGAGCGGCAGTGTAAAGCGCTGGCGCGTTTCCCCTGACGACGCTGCTGCCCACCTTGCTCACCGCGCGCCCGTGGAGCCCGATGTCTCATCGTGAAGGTCATGCACGGCTTCCGAGTCGCCACCGCCGTGCCTCCCGCCCTAGTCTCGTTCTTCTCGTCCTGCTCCCCCCTACGGACAGCGGTACGCTCATCCTCCGCGCCACAATCCTCGCGCGTCACCACCTACGTATCGTTGATTCCCACCCGCCCTCCACCCCCGCGTCGTCTTCCTGTGGTTCCCCCACCTCGCAGAAATCCAACAGCGCCGCCGTGCCGCGCTTGACCACGGACTGTGTGTCCCCAACTGCGTCCACAGTAGGTATATTTGTGTACATGATCGTGTTGATTTTGAATGACTCTGTTTCCTTTTCGTGCTTTGCGCTTTGCCCTTCACTTTGATTGTCAATCTCCATATTTCTCTTTCCGTTCACTCCGGCAGCGCTTGCTCTTCCACGCCACCCTCATCCATTCCCTTTTATTTCGATCTTGTGCGGAATCGTGGTATCACCTTCCTTTCCTCTTTTTTTGCGCTCTTTCTCATTCCGCTTCAGCGCTACACACTCGCGACCTTTCCCCCTTCTTTCGCTTCCGTCGCCTTCCGCTCCTACTTTTTATTCATCCTCCCGCCCCTTCCTCGTTTGGAGTTATATCGCTTTCATTTCACCATCTTCGTTTTCGCTTCGGATAACCGCTTTTCTTTCCTGTTCACCTTAACCCGCTTGGGCTTGCCCGAAAGTTGCGCGTTCCTTTTTGGGCGTACATCCCGCCGACATTTATTTTTTCGCTCCCGTTCTCTGTCCTGTACATTTTCCTCTTCCCTTCGATCTCCCGTTTCCCTCGTTCCCGTTTGTTCCTTCAATCACGCGCCCAGATAAATCCTCTTCTACCCCCTTCTTCTCGGCTTCGCGGGGTCTGCCGCTCTGCGCGTGCTACTTCTCCCGACGCCATTCAAGGTGCTGGCGGGGCGCGCCGACTGAGCAGCACGACTTCGTCTTCGGCGGATACCTGAAGGCGAGGACTGGGTGCAGGAGGAGGTGGGCACGGGTTCCTGAATAGCCGTTCTAGTCTTTGCTCTTCCTTCCTCGCCTTCGCCGCCGTATGAAGTAATATATCCAGTTCATCCATCGCAGTCAAGAGATGTGCTTTCGTGGAGTACGGCATTGTCTCCCCAGAACTACTGTACCGGCCCTCATTTGTAAGTATGCATGGCTCCAACTACAGTCAATCCATGGTCCTTGCAACGTGTTTAAAAGCCTCGGGTTTCTTGGTGAGAATTGGGTGTTTTGGTACCAAAGAAGTTATGGAATTGGGGTATATGGACAGCTGGAGTATGGTCCTGCAAAAAGTTCCCCGAAATTGGTCGAGATTTGCGAGTTCTGCAGCGATCATTGCGGACCGTTATTTCCGCCATCACCGGTCCTTGCAAATTTGCACAAACAATCTTGTAATTCGTTTCTAGCGCAAAACCTCAATGGATGTGGACTTGACTATGTCGGATACTGCTTGTGGGTCACCAAAACTATGCTTCCAAGTCCTCCATGTCCTCCTCTGACTCAAATTCCATCTCTGAATTGGCACCCAAGCCACAATCGGAGTCATTTGATAATTCCTCTTGCAACTCGTTTCTCCGGCCCTATGTGGTTTGGATTTGGCGATGCGGGGCATGCCAGAGTGAATAGAGATGGCGTGTGATGTGTTGTTTGGGCAGATGTCACTCTCACGTGAACGTGACAATGCGTGCCATTTTAATCGCCCCATTGCTCAACAGCCACTTATGTGATGGATTCAAAAATTTTGTGCCGCACACCAGGCACCTGGGAGAATGCCTATGTGATTTAATCCATCAAAAAAGCAAGAACTGCATGCGTGTAGTTCCGCGCAATCAAATCCCCACCAAAAATGGGCAATTTTCTCATGGGAATGTCAGAATAGTTGCGAAGAAAAAAACTGGAATATCCGCCAGTACCGTACCTACAAGTCTACCATTAATTTTAAGCAAAATATGCTGTGGTTGCCTCAGAAAAAAAAAAATTGCAAGGAGTGGTGATTTTGCAATGACCATGGATTGACTGTACCATTTTGAAATTTATGTGCTGTTACCGACTTCCCAAGCCCTAGTCATAGCCACAATGTCTTGGCAAACAGAGCCGGCTAAGTTAGCATTTCATGGGGACTGGCTATGGTTTTTTTTGGCAGTGGAAATTCATCTTAACCGGATTTTTTATACATCCTATATCGATCGATCATCTCCATGTCCGCGGCGGATCTGCACTCTCGTTTCGGGATTTGTGCGACTGACCGTTCTGTTGAGCGAATTTTTACTTTGTCTTTCTGTATACATACTTCGTGTCACGGCCTTCTACCGCAAGTGCGGAGCTGGTTGAGGATGCTGCAGCAATGTTGCCCGAGGTCGCTGTACATCCGCTCTACACAGCGTCGAATGTGGAGATTCGACGGTACCCTCGGCGACCGAGCCCATTCCGACCTCCAGCACGCAGCGAAGGCCTTGAGGTCGGAATGGGTTCTTACATAACAGTAGAGCAGTGCGTGTTCGGCGACAGAGACGCTCAGCACGGGGTACCGCTGTATGGGCGTAATCGACATGCGGCAATTTCTCTATGGCGAGTAGGTGGGTAGACAGCAAGATTGAGGTAAGAGCGCCTCTACGTATTGACTATGAATAAGTAATGCCGGGGATACAGAGTTTTTGAGCGGCAGGCTTTCCATAGTGGGGCAAAGTATAAGTATTAGAATTATTAATTACTCAGCAGAAATACATGTAATCAGTAGCCGTATATAATTGTGCGGTCGCTCGTAAGTCTTATCTTATCGACTTCCGCTCGACCTCAGGTATGTAAAATATCTTAGTCTAATACATTGACTTACGCTAGACCGCAGAATCTGTCCGAGATAATGGTTTGCGTTTCACACAAGACGCTGTCGGGCAAAAAGGCGCACCGCTAGAGCGGGCTTTCTTTCAACTGTTACTTGGTTTACACATACATTTCATTTTGGTATTTTTTTTCCTTCTCATTATGTAGTTCATTATAGCGGCTAGTCTGGAACAAAAATAAACGCGTACTGGTATTATAATGGTATTATAATGCGTACATATAGGCGACATACTGTCCAATAATTACGTGCATTTTACAGGGTTTTTACATACAACTTACAACTTTTTTCTGATTTTTGAGTACAACTTGGTGCATTTGCCCGCAACGGTCATGGATTACATCTCTACGGTGCTTACAACCTCTCCCATGTGCTTACATCTTACCCAAAATGCTTGGTATCATCGTGAATATGACTTGGGGTAAAGGGCCGCGGCGGGGCCCGGCATGTAAACTCGTACTTCCTTTTTTTTCTTTGTCTTCAGGTTATTGATTTGATGGTGCAGTTGAACAATTTGTATATTAATATTATACCTGAAGAAGATGACAACAGTTGAAATAAATGAATAGGCAACAGTACAAATCACATGCAGTGTCCAGAAAGTTGATATATCAAGGATCAAAACAACGGATAAAGAATCGCACTATAAAACGGAGAGCATCTTCGACTTTGAAAGTGCATTGTAAGTAAGAACTATAAGCTCCACTGAATATTGGGACTTACTCCAGTCGACATTAAGTGAAACCATCTCCCACTTAGGGTACAAGAATGAAGCCAACCGGAAATTGTCGGTCCATCCCATTGCCTGTATATTTGCACAGAAGACTATATTGACTGTCGTCGAGAATCATGAGCAAAGGGTATTTATGCAGCAGGTCAATGTAGTTGTGAGGCTGGGGGATGGTGAGGGAGACTGGAAATAATCGTCAGAACCTGACAGTATGAAAAAGGTTTCGGCGAACAGAGTATACAGCTGCTGCTTCCGGCCCTCCACGCGGTATGGTCAATCCGAGGCGGGCTGCAACTGTCACCTGTCAAAAATGGTCCCCACTCCTGCAAAGGACGAAGCTAGCCTCAAAACAGTAAATCTATGGTGCGCATCACCTTTTCCGCTACCAAAAACTAGCGGCTAATTTGGTTGGAGAAAAAGTGGCCCTAGACATGGCCAAATTTTCATAATTTCTCTCGCATGTGGCCAAATCGGGTCACCAAAAAATGACGAGCTCACTCAGTTTTGATCCAATTGAACATCCCTCTAGGAGAAGTGAGCATACAGTCAAAAGGAACACTTTTTCTAGAGGGATATGGAATATCTCATTTTTTGGACCCGCCAGATTTCAAGCGCGGGGTATAGCTAGGTGAAGCGCACCATAGAGAGAGTAGAAGCACCGTCGGCCAGCTCGGCCGAAGATTGATTGATCGCATCACAAATCTCATAGACGCCCACCATGCAGTAGCGGATGAAAAAGGATATTCTGCGTAGACAGATCTTTTCATTATAGGTGGGGGTAGTCAAAATATCTCAAAAATGAAAGAGGAATGAAAGTTTAGGATCGTTATCCGGCATTCCCGATTTGGGGGACACTGTTAAAGGACGCCAATGTCCGGCCGGGAATTTCCGCTCTCCTCTTGCACTCCTGAGTCCAAATGAAGGGCGGCAAAGTATTGAACAGGGTGTGGATACTTCGCCATTGTGGCGGATTATATCCGCAATTCGCTCCGTAGAAGCATTCGCATGGCACTCAGCTGCTTTTCAATGGCTCTTATGGTGCTATGTGCGAGTAGAATAAGAAATGCTGTGCTGACATTCAGGAGGAGTCCAGCGAATGCCAAGGCATTTATAGCGACTTAAGCGCCCCTGAGGCTGAGATCATTTTCTGCCGCGCGTAGCTAACGGCTGACGCAGGCGGTTGGGTTTGCACAAGTATAAACAGCAGAAAGTAGGCATAAGCCGGCATTCCACAGCGAATGGCGCATGGTGGAAGATGGGAGTCAAGGTGACGCAGTTATAAGGCAAAACGTGGATCGGACAGATAGGAGTTGAATAGGAGACCACTGGCCGCTAACCCGATAATCAAGCCGAACAGTAGAGCAGTGAGCAGCGGTTACAGAATATAAGTGCAGGCAGCAGCAGGAGATCTACTGTACAGTGGTCGTACAGTGCACGAGATAAAGACGACAGAGGTTCGTCTAAGGCCATTATAATCAAGATAAGATCATATAATGACGGCAGCATCAATCACATGCTGACACCGAAATAGACCAGACGCGTTTGCACAGGCATGCAGCCAACGGGAAGTTAACGAGTAAATATCCATCAAGTCCTGAAATCAAACGGAACCCACATCTCTTTTTGCAATAATGAAAGGCAACATGCATAGGGCCGCCTATAGTAAGGTCAATATCTGAGGGCCAGAAGCGATCGTCGGTGATCTCCGTCCTCTCGGCCATCCGGCAGACGTACAAAAAAAATTTTTAACTTGATTGTGCATGTGATAATTTATCACCGAGTAGGGGGCAATTTCTCCGAGTAAGTAAACAACTGCAATTACCCAGCCACTATTTTCATCAGGTTTGGGTCTAATGAAATTGGTGGCAGTGACTAAATTGACTTCAAACAGCCATCAAAAAGTCCCTCAAGATTTTCGTTCTCAAATGAAATTTAGGTCCCCCGAGATTTGAAAGGGACGATAAACATCTGTAAACAGAAGTACTCGTAATCCAGCAAGTCCATCAATCATCGTGTTAGCCTCAGAAATTTCATTTCTAGTCCTGCAACGGCCTCAAAAAAATGATGAATGGTGCTATAAATTTGGATGCATCTTACTGAACAATTTCTCTTGCCCATTAGAAACCCTTACTGACAGCCACCATTGTAGGCACTGTATAAAGCTGAATTTGACATAGGTCCTGTTTGAAGTCGTTCTACCCAACTTATCATTTTCTGGAAGGTCTAGTCATCCCTCAAGTGCATTCAAAAGGTGTACTAGACCTCCTTGAGCCTTCAACGGCTTAAAAGGGGTGAGAAAGGTTATGCCCGCCGAATACGAACATCGGCAGAACACACCATCACTGTTCTCATTGAACTCCGCAATTTTTTGACTCACGGCGAAGTCCCTAGGAGATGTAAACATCCTCAAGGAGCTGTAAAATATCTTCAAGGAGTTGTATGCAGTGGATGAACTCAGTTGTAAACTTCAAGCAGAAGATGTGATCCAATGACAAAGCTGTGTGCAAGTCACCCAGATGTAGTTCAGAACCCTGTAAACAGCTCCAGTTGTGTACAAAATAATTATTGGACAGTATATGTGCCATATGTACACGGGAAAATACGATGACGAACCTGATCTGCTCGCGGTCACTATGCGTGTGCTGATTGTCATGCGGAGTACTCAATTCAACACCCAGTTCCACTTGTAGAGTAACAAATGGGCATTCGAACTACCTACTACCACTAGATACACGATATTAACACGAAGCGAGGCAAAAAATTCCGAGAAAAGTTATTTGGCAGAAAAACGAGAAACTAGCAGAGGACACTGCGTGCCGTCCTTGAATTTCCCACTTATATATGGACGCGTCAAGACCCTGCACATGATCAAAAGCCTGTTTGGATAATTGGATTAGGTTCGAAAGCTTACACGTTTTGTTTCGCAATCTTGTCCTTGGTCTCCCTGAATACAAAATTCGTCAAAAGTATGTAGTACAAGGTCTTGATCTCGATCAAAGTGAACCGGAACCCAGGACATGCCTGAATTAAAGTCAGTCGGTCGATCTCCAAGTGAGTTGCTCACTTGCCCGAGGTCCCGTCGAAAAGGTTAATATATTTGAAAAATGCCATGGATATTGCTGAACAGCTTCCGGAAGACTGTCCCACCGATCAGGCCTGGAAAATTAAGAGGTATATCCGAGGATAAAAATCATACAAAATACACACTTGAATTCCCAGGCGTCCTCACCCCAAAAAGCCTTGTCTAGGTTGAAGGCCTCAATTGAGAGATGGACAAAGGTCCCTTTCGGAACAATGAAACTGTGTTTTGTCTCGTTCACAGTCCCGTTCCGGTTATGCACAGGGTACAATGTTGGTACCCTCGTTGTTCTGGGTTGCCACCCTTGCTGTAGAGTGCAGTGGGGGAATCAAACGGAGTGACTCGCGCGTTACGTTGTGCAAGAATGGCAGACCAGAGAGCGCTGAATGCAAGGACTGAATCTGATCCTCGCTCAACTCTGATAAGTCGCGAGGAAATTCTTGTGCGACGGAGAGGAGCTCAGTGCGGAGCCGGTCTTGGATACCAACATTCTGAGCAAGGAGTAACAAGGTCCATGTCAGAGTGAGAGACGAGGTATCGGATCCAGCAAACATGAAAGTGTTTATATTGTTCAAGATGTCGTCGTCGGATATCCGCTGTTCAGGTGGTAGGTCGGCCGCAGTATTTGATTTCACTGTCATAGCTTTTAAGGGAAGGAAGGGCCAGAAAGCGGAATGGAAACCTACATAACAATGTCAAAAGGTCTTTGCCATTATATGAGTCACCGCTCTTCTCGCCCTCGGCGATCTTTTGCTTTTTCTCGTGAATGAGGCGACCAGCCACACGATGTATCACCGCTTGACATCGCTGGACGGTTCTGACCGTTGTGTCAGGCTATATGTAAATTATCAGGGCTGTATAAACAAAGACAGGGATTAGCACCGACGAATAGCTGGTTTATGGTGGGAAGGTATATGGAAAGAAGCTTGCGGAACATGGTGCTTTGAGAAATGGCAACCTCAAACATGTCTTTATAGGCGATCAACAGCTCATTTGTTTCGTCCTGAACCGAATTGAAGTTGTAATCGAAGCCTATGGCAGAATATATTTGTAAAATGAGAAAGAGGCAAGGGAAAAAGCGACGCACCAGCCAATCCCATGACATCAAATGTTACCCGACTCAGAAACTGATAAACGTCAATCCGGACGGAGGTCGACTCAGTTTCGGAACCAAGGAGATCTACCCAAGCGTCTCGAAGCTGAATGCCTTTCTTGAATGAAATGTCCACTAGACTGCGCATGTTTTGGGCCGAAAACGCTGGCAAGGCGACGCGGCGCTGTCGCTTGTGCACCTGGCCCTCGGCAGAGAGCATGCCGCAACCAATGAGATTTGTTATGGCTCTCCGCGACTGCCATGGCTTCACGTATATCGCTGTGTTTTGCAAGATATGCGAAACAGAAAGGGGATCGAGGGTGAGCAAACGTTCATCCCACTAGAACAGATGATTAGTCGAATGAAGGCCTGACTGGATTTTAGACTCACCGGACCCAGCCCACGAATCCTGACGGTTCGCCCATAATACTGAACAAAGATCTCATGGACAAATGGTGTGACAGTGGGACTGGTCGAAGCTGAGATTGCAAGACCGGCTGCGTAGAGTAGACGCACTTGAGCACATGCCGAAGGTGGTTACCAAACCACTTCTGTACGGGTGGACCGGGTAAGTCACGAAGACCACTGAAGCGTGACGCAACGAGGGCACGGAAGAAAATATAGAGAAACACGGTGACAAAGAACGAAAGGATGTATATGAGAGGCATGGTCAAAAGCGGGAGAGGACCTTGCACCCACCGTAGAATATGAGGCAGGACAACTTGAGTAGCATTCGGGAATAGCACTAACTGATAGCTTTCGGCATGTTGCCAAACTCGGGTGGTTAGGCGTTTAGCGGTTAGGGGTAGAGATCAGCAGTTAGTGAGTATATTGAGGGCAATCCCCGACACACTTGGATGCCGGTGCGTTTAATGTACTTGCTGATGAGCAAATTGACTCGGGCACTTACGGAAGACAAAGGCAGGCTTTGTACTCGGCGGCGTTCACCTTGAACGTAAGGTGGGGGAGTTGAGCGAGGCGCGATGGTGGTAGGAAGGAAAGAGAAAGTGCACATCTTCGACACAATCACTCGCCCACTGTGCGTCAGTGCCGCCTTTGACCTAAGCGCGGCTCTCTCGCAAATGGAGATTGTGCTCTTTTCTTCGTCAACCACTTCTAAAGCAACATTTACTTCCGCTTTGATTTGTGCCAGTTGAGATGCCGGAGAATTTTGAACATGTCTTCTATCATATTATCTGTATATCGTATTGTATTCACATTCTCGCGCATTCATATATTGGGGGAAGGCTGGAGCCCGTATTGTATCTGTATCCCGTTGGACATGGCCAAAATATATTCTACCAGATGACCAGCACTATTTGCGTGGCTTGGAGTCTTGGTAGATAAGGGATCTGCATCGAACACACCAAATTCACTGCGCTCTCAGTATACAGAATATATTCATCGCAGAGGAGGGGATCATAGCACGCGTTTCGGTCCAACTAGTGACTGTGATCCTCGGATTGCCATATTTTTCGAAGGACAGAGATCGTATGTACTCCGAAAACAAGAGGAAATGGCTTAATGACCCGACTGCCCAGAACATTCTACCTACGCACGCCAACTCAAAGCAGAAGACCAGAACTGTTTGTCGGGATGGAGGAAATTGCGATGGATTTGGAGCTGGAGCTTGGTAGTACACACGCCGATTCTGGTGTGAGACGGTCCGCGAATTTAATTGGATATATAAATATTTCCCTGCATTGAATGGCCAGAAAGGACGGATGTTCAATAAGGATTTAAACAAACGGTTGTTTAAAATCACATACCGCCTATCCGGATCTAAGGAGCTACTTGAATTATGGAACAACAGTGGCAATAGTATCGCATGATGCATTCTGAGCAGCGGCGAAAACCTGTTTTTAGACCTGTGCCGCACAGGTCTAGTGACTGTGCGACAGTCGTATTACGCACCAAACACTTTCACCCAAGGTGGAAACGGAACATATCTCCAAATTATTACAGAAGCTGACGGACGAATATTTAATCATCATCTAACTGCGCAGAAACGGTTCCCAGAGAAGGGTGGGGGTTTTATTTGGATTTAGGAATAAAACAGGGGGTGTAAGATATAATGGATTATTTCATTGATGAAAAGAAGCGAGCCTGAGATCTTGAGATAGCAGTGAATATAGATCGAAGGCGAGGTGGATCGTGGCGGAAAGTAGCCCGGTGCATTGGCAGGAAGATGCCCGCATCGTGCTTGTGTGTAAGGGTTATGCACGACCTGTGCGGATTCGCCATGGTGCTGTAGAATAAGATGCACTGTGTCAAGGGTCTTGCGTATACGGGAGAGGGTGGGAGGTATTGGTTGATTGAGTGGCGGCCGTGCTCTACCGGCATAATTTGCGTCCCATAGGATGCTCGCAAGAGAACATGAAGAATAAGCCACAAGTTCGATATCATACGGGGTAGCAGGAAGAGGGAGAATGTGTCAGGCGGAGAGGATATCGAAGTGGTACGCCGGTAGTAGGTATATGTTCCCGGAGTTCGTTGCAACTTGGTTGATTACCCAGCGCTTCCACCTCGAGGCTTGGAAACACGCAACTATATATGCCGCATTGGCGAATGGAAATTGGGCCCGCCGTAGATCAAGACAGCGGACGGGGAGTACGCAGAAGAAAGTATGAAGACATCAAGGAGAGCAACAGTCGAAGTATTTTTCCTCGACCATTTCGGTGCACGGAAGGGTGCAATACCTTTACAAGCACATAGATGCATACGCCGTCCGAAGCTAGTAAACGCACTCGGTTAAATCAGTATTCATAAATGACACCCGTCCCGACATGATCGCGCGCGTACCGCCTCGCCGCCGCTCGACATAGCCAAACAATGAAGAGAAATGCTGTGCGGTGCGGATTACGCCTGCATGAGCCGCAGTACGAGATTAAATCGCAAGGCCCAGCGTCTGATCTCACGCTGTTCGTCGTGGCGCCGCGGCGTCGTCCGTGCAGGTCTCAATGACCGAGCGGAGAACCGTGCAGACACAGGTTGCACATCGCCACTGAGTCGTCCGTGTGCTGCCCCCCAGCCGCGGTTGAGGAGCGGGCGTGCTGCGCGCGCGGACGGCAGCAGGCATCATACCCGTAGGTGTCGTAGTCGCCGAGCGGGGGGTGCGTCGCGTGGAGGGTTTACGCGGCGGATGAACAGGTAAGGAATGCGGCGTATGCGGGGGGGGGGAGCGGTGAGCGCGATAGGGGCGAGGAGGAGTGGTGGTGGTGGGTGCGGAGGCGACGAACACGGCACGCGCGATGGGGAATGTGCGGTGTGTGGTCTTTGGAGTGCGTCCAAGCGCAGCGCGCAGAAGATGCATGCTCCTGGAGGGCCGTATGTGATGGGGAACGGCCACCACGATTGCTGCGCATGCGGAAGGCGGAATGAGGGTGCGGCTGGGCCACGACGAGAGCGGAATTCTGCCGAAAAAGGTCGCACTGCGAAAGTAGGCGATGAAGGCGTGTGGTTGCAGCGCTCGAGGAGGTGACGGACGAGGCGCCGGCACAGGAGAATATCCGCGGGTGGTGTGTCATGCTGGGTGCGCCAGTAATATGCGCGGACCGGCAAAGCCCGTCTGCGTCACCGAACTTCACTGGCTTCAAAGTGTGATAAAACTGTTCCTCCCTCTCATACCTGGTCCTATTTTTTCTTGTACATAACACAGTTGGTATTCACCACTGAGAAGTTAGTCTTGTAATAGCGGAAGAAGCAGTGTCCTGCGAAGGACTCCGGGATAGTTTAAGTGCTCTACTATAACTCGCTGAGAAGTGGGCCACCCCCAGGTAGTGGGCCATTGGCCAACAGTAGCCCTGTCAGTCGGTTGACCTCAGGCCCTTGTTTGCGCAAAGTTTGATGGCGGCATGCCGTGCGGCTCGAAAGTTATGGCATGTTTGACAGCCGAATATTGCCGTGCGAACATCACCGCTTACCGGCACCAACTTCAGTCGTCTTATTCTCGACGAGTTCTTCACCGATTCACGACCTTTGGGGCTCGTTATGTTTACATTGGGGTCTAATTCCTTAATATGTGCTTTCTTGGCCGATACAGCTTGATTTTTCTCGGCTTTCTTATCATCCAAGCGCACTTGGACTTTCTGGGTGCTTGGCATTGGCCGCTCTGCAGTGAGTAAACTCTCAATGATACGGATAGCCGCTGTTGCATATCTATTCATAGGACCAATTCAATGGACTTGGAATAGTCATCAATAATTTATGCGTCAGATTCAGTACTAGGAGTTCAGCATTGTCTCAAACCAGATATCTTCGAGCATCCAAATCTGGAGATTTTCTGTGGACTCCATCTAGATTTAGATGTGGATATTTCGCTGCCAGTTTCAGATCCCTCATATTAATCTACCACCAGCGTATTTTTCGGCCCCTACTGCACCTTAGGGGTGTATGTACGACTCAAAATTCCTCGTGATTTTCTCCATTCTGTGTGTCAGAGAAGCAATTATTTCTACCAATAAGATGCATGTAATGTATCATTTGAATAGACTAGACTGTCTATTTGTTCCCCTATGACATATCCAAGTAGTTTCATCGCAGTTATCCAGGCAGAAATATACAATTTGGCCGCTTCCTGATATTTACCCCTTTTGGACTGTCGCCGAAAATAAATTACTGAAGCCCACACCACCCCACCAAAAATCGGCCAAAAATGCTTCACAGGTCCATAACAAGCCTATATTCGATTCTAGGCACACAAAACCCCATTTTCAAGGTGTGTGCATGTCGCTATTCACTGATTGCTCTTAAGTGGCCCACGAGATGTATATGTGCTAAACATTTGAAGATATTTATCTGGTAAAGACTCGGAGATGTTATTAAATGCATCATTTGCTGAATCAGGCATGATTCAGGCACCACAGAAATAGCAAGACAAGATGGCGCCCCTTGGGGCTGTATGCCAGGAACCCTCTCTACCAGCTTCCCGGACCCAGTTGAACGCAAGTACATCCATCGCACTTTGGAACATGGTAATACTGAGTTGACGGCGCTCAAAGCCGTTCCGATATTCGGTAATTCGACACTCCAGCATTAGATTTGGTCAGATGTGTGGCTATTCTAGAACCAAGTTGAACAAAGTGCATCAATAGCACTTTAGAACATGATAATGCTGAGTCAAAGGCCTTCAAAGCCAGTCCGATCTTCGGTAATTCGATGGTCCGGCGCTCAATTGTAAAGGCGAGGGATGCCTTAAGATGCGTGAAGTCTATACTATTCAGTAGCATTCAAGTCCCCAAACCCCTAAGCAGCCCTCGCCTTTAGTCCTTGTTCATATTTTAACAGTATGCGCCTTATCTCCTCCATCTACGCCTATTGCGCCGTGGTGTGGGCTGTACATGCTGCTCCACTCCCCGTCCCACAGAACACCGTGCCCTCGGATTCCGTCGACCAAAAGGTATGCTATCCGAGCATTTTCTAACACAGCAAATAACAGTATGCAGGACCCAATAATTCGTACAACCGACGTGTTCGAACCTATCGAGGTTATGCATAAAGCACAGGTAGGACGGTCTTCCGATGTGGACTTCGCACCTTTCGGCTCATTTTCCCTTATCTTCCAGATTGATATCGAGGGTAGAGAATCCGGTGGCAGTGGTGGCTACGCTTACTGCGTCATCGCGTAAACTTCACGAGTGAATGATGGGGCCATCCCAGAGAACATAGTAAACAGAGAGTTTCTAGTCTGTTGGTTACCACACTCCTGATGTTGTATCTGGAAATGCAAAGATTTTTTATACTGGAGCCAATCCGAGTCATGAGTTGTGCGCCTAGGGTGGAGTCTTTTATGAGGAGATTTCAATGCACCTGGAGCGAAGTGCTGAAGAAAGATGAGGGCTGGGTGGTGTTGGCAGCAGATGGCTGATGGCCTTTAATCTGAGTCATGATGGAGCGTTCTCCACAGTTCATTCGGAGGCTCCATACACAGCCTTGGCGACAGTAGAACTCAAATTTGAGAACCGGGCGGTGTTCCCCCTAACGGTAATTTTCAACACAGCCACGTTTAGTCTTCCGCATGCATGTGGAGAAAATTTTACAATTCGGGAATGAGGCTAGGATAATGCTTACCCGACGAAACACTCCCACTTGAAGGATTGCCCAACTTGTTGGATTATGTTAGCTTCCATGAAATTCCATTATGTTCTCTTTGTTGGTCCTCATCCGTTTGTCTCCGTACCACCCTGTACCTATGAGGACAAACAATCTTTTGTTGCTGGTTCATGCTTGCCAATCTTAGCCTCGCTGGGACGAGTTCTAACACACCTTTGAAACAATGAAATCAAGAGGATACCGGCTGTGTTTGAAGAACTCACGCGCTACCATCTTCGGGCCGGTATAAACGAGAAACGAGAACGAGAACCGGCGTGCCACGGCACCATCACTGGGCAGCACAGGTCATCACGTCAAGACAGTCACATACGGGAGTAACTTCGGGGCCGCTTCCGATGTGCCCACGTGCCCAAGGCGTTCACCTTGTTCTCCAGCATTGCTCCAGCAGTCAAAGTGGGCGGCTGGGCTGCAATCTTGTAATATATTTTGGTTCATCCTTGGCTCTTCTGTAAACCTTCCCATCCAAAAGTATGCACTTTGGCCTCTTCAGTACTGTATGGGCAATATACTGTCCAGTGCCTCAGCGCCCAGGGAACGCAGTGATTTTATGGTGGTGGTTGAATGATGACTCCTCCATTTTACCACTTCCCATTGTCAACAACCTTCAGCCTGACTATCCCTGCATCAGGTCATGCACATATTCACTTAGGTGGGATTATTTCTCTGTTTCAAACTTACCATTCTGGTCCTCTAAATAAATCGCAACCAGCTGATGCAGAAAATGATTCAACACCTCGAGAAGTTCGGCACCTACCTCTACTTTTGCAGAATGGTCTGAAAAGAAGTGTTAAGCCTTCGGAGGATAGTGAGTTTCCCCTCATTTCATCACTCCTTTTCCGGACAGGTATTTTTTTATTTCCTCCCCCGGGCAGTGCCGGGATGATCATTGAATCCAAATGCGGATGAGATTTCATGTTTGGGCACAAGACACGTCTATTTCTCGAATACCTTGGTGACTGCATAAGCATTTCATTGGGGAGTCGCTTTGTGCGCTGTAGCAGTATGCGCACACTCGTTGACTACAAGTGTACACCACGCCCGTGTCACCCCAGCCTTTCTGCGTATTTGCTTCCAGAAAATCTGAAACATTTCTGCTGGCCACCTCGTTCGCACGCATCATGGGTCACGTTATAGTCGTGTATGAGCACCAGGATTTTCTAGAATGCAGGTTAATGAGTTGAATAAAGGCACGATTATGTATACGCACCGATTTTCTTTGAATGCATCCAGGAACTATGCAATACGGTCTGGGGTCCGGGTGTGCAACAGGAGGTGACTTCATCCGCCGAGCCATCCGCCATCGCAAATGATTTTGGGATAGTCGAGTTATCCAAAGCACTCGTATCTGCCTTGATAAGCTATTGACCGGCTACCCGACGCTTTCGCTGTATGCTGAAAGAATTTTGCGAGCCCCGAGTTCAGTATTTTGCTTGGTACGGAAGATCGTGCGCGCGTAGACCACTAGCAGGAAGAAAATTGATTAGTAAAAGCGATATAATTTCGAAGGAATGGCAACTTGGGCGAAATTGGAAAGGCTGGATGCATAGACGAGTAGCCGGGGGGAAAAAACTGCGGTGAAATGGGCATTCGGAGCGCGCAAGGAATGAGACTTGAGGTAGGTCGTAAAGCAGCAGAGAGAGGTGTGCCAAACCTGTAGATCTAAATAACTTCCGGACGTGAACCGCGCATGAGTCTGAACGTCGTCGAGAAGCAAGGTCTTGAGTCGGAAAGGTCCTGCGCAGCGCTCAATAGCTTCCGATCCGCGTCGATGCAGTTCGTCATGAGTGGGGTGATATTGGTATCACGATGGAAATTGAAACGCGCCGTCTGATTGGTATTGATACGGGACGCTTCGATTGCAGCTGGCGCGGCGTGGGATCGCAACTGCGCCGGCTGAGGGATTCTGCGATTAACGGTCTGGTCAGGTGCGCAAGACAAGGCAATGCAGATAATTCTTGGAGATCCCGAGCCGGTGGAGCGGATGTTTGGGGGTGGTATACGGCGAGGATTGAACGGGACGAATAGATTAACGCAGAGGAGCCTTGCTTTTGTTTGTAAATTGTTCGCGCAAGCAAATAGTTCAGACAAAGTCGGTGACAGCAAGGTGACAGGACTATCGGGGTGGCGCGATGACGTAGATGCGGAGGAGATTCGAGAAATTGAGCATACGATGTGTTCCAAAAGAATCCTGCGGCATTAAGGGGTCGAATTTTCACGCGACGCCGACAGGGAGAATTCCTGTGACGCGTGCGGACGGAGAGAATTTTGAAGTCTAACGACATCACCAGAGAGGATTTGTTTATTTTAAACGCACCGGTCCTCGTAAGGGCGGATGGAGGAGATGAGTGAAGACTGTACATGGATGGGGGGGGTACGCGAGGGATGAAGCATTCTAAGCAAGACGGGGGCGTCGTGCCGATGTTACTTGCGGCGGGTGCTGCGAGTGTTCGGGATATGCAGAAGAATACGTGCTGAGAATCCAGAAAAATACCTAACGGAGAGGCGGGGGCGGGTGGGGGCGTCGGGGCTGTGGGAGGTCTTAATAAATTTGAAGGCGTGGCACCTCTTCTGGCGTCGGGATGACGTTCGAGCGTACGACGTAAAGAGGACTAGTTGTGGCGATTGTTGGCACCAAGGAGACTTGCTATGTATTGTAAGCGAGATTCGATGACAGGAAGCAGCAGTCGTTCGAAGATTCAGAAGCAATCCAGAAGAGTCGCGGCAGGCGCAGGAAGTGCGCGTACGGTGGGGTAGGAGACCCTGCGAAGACACAGAGAGGGGGCTTTTGAATGAGTATCCTGCCCCGCCGCAGACAGCCAGCGGTAACAAGACGGACATTATGTGCTTCAGACGCGCCTGTCCTTAAGCGCGGTTAGGCGTGCGTGCAGGGTATTCTCAATTGCAGCGCGGGTGGCCGAGAGGCGGGTTGGTGTGGCGAGAGAAACGAGACTCGGAGAGGGGAGGATGCACACAGAGGATGTTAGACATGGGAGGCGCGCAGATGGCGCTGTGTGTCATATTTTGAGCATGTGTAGGGTGGAGGTAACGCGGGGGAACGAGGCGTGGATGGGGTCGGATGGGATGAGACGCAGTGCGCGGGTGGGAAGATGGGAGGCGCATGCGAGATATGCGAAGGGGCGGAGAGATGTAGTATAGACGATGATTGATGGGAGAGAAAGGAAGGTAGTAGAAAGGACGGATGGATGGTGAGGTGGTGTGCGGTATGACGACCGCGGCAGGAACTTGGGCGGCGTGGAATGCGTGGTGAAGAGAAGAGAATCCGAGAAGCAGCGAGTATGTGTGGTGTGCGGCAAGAAGCGGAATGTAAGGCGCAGGATGGGAACCATAGAAGGTTGGTGGGACGGATGGATGTGGGGAGCGGATGGAATGAGAATGGGCGAAGGGGCGCTGGGGCAGGAGAGGGGTCCAGACAAGCGGAAGGGGGAGGGAAACCGGCAGGAAACTAGCCAGGGAATGGCGCAGGAGGCACAAAGGCCACCGGCAGTACATGAACACCGTTGAAGGCGGGAACGACAGGCGTTGCGAGAAGGAGGGCACGGAACGACGGAAGAACTCGGATACATTCGAGCGAGGGCGCTGAGTAGGATAGGGCAGCATGCTACGCACCTTGCATTTCTTCTGGGGCGTCCCGTCCCTCTCCTTCTCCTCCATCGCCGCCGTTCCGCCCGCAGCGTCGTGTCTCGTAGTCCGCATATCAGGTCAGCCACATTAGCCGTACAAGGGATAACGCACCGCCAAGCGCTCCACGCCGATGAAGGCAAGAGCAACTTCAGGCATTTCGCCGGTGTCTCCTTCACCTGCTGAGCCGCCCATCCGAGTGCGCATCGGAGGTGCACCTTGAGGCTCTTCATCGACTTCCGTGCGGAGATTGAACGTTGATGGTGTGCCAGGGTCAGGCATACGAGCAGAGGACAGTGGAGACACTCCGAAAAAGAGTGGCGTGGCGGTGCATTTCGGCAGTCGGCAGCGTTCTCCGACTCACCCGCTTTCCGCCGAAAACCTCGCGTTGTACTCGGCGGCTGGATGGATATGCCGGAGATTGCTCGCACCTGGACAATCGAAGATGCCACTCAAATGTAAATAAAATAGTACTCCCTCAACTCACTGCGCAGTAGCCCGCATGGATCCGCAGCCGACGCCTCTTTCTTCATACCGCAGGCCCCCACTATTTGTGGATCTTTTTTTCTTTTTCTTTTTTTCTTTCTGGTAGTGGATACTTAAATTACATCTCCCTTCTTGGAATAGTCCGCCGATTCTTCTGCTGTCGGCCGGCACTCTACCGTCCGCCATTTTACCAATCCCTCTCATCTGCTTCACAATTTCCTCGCTGGTTTCACACCGCACTCCTGCCCAATATTCCGCTCGCGGTCGCCTCAGGCCTGTACAATCTGTAAATATCTACTGGATTCTCATGAATTCTGTATCCCATCAGACTTTTGAAAAAAAAAAATCTGCTCCGCTCCTAAACGAAAAAAAAAGGCAATAAATGGATATCACCATCATGCTCACAAAGCTGGTTGCAACTCACGAATTTATCCGTCCTGGTTCCGTGGCACCATTCCTACCGCAGACTTTTCCTGGCCCGGGGAGGATTCAAAACTCCATCTCCCTTTAAGTTTTGCACTGCGTACACAAATTCCAAGTGCATTTACGAGCGATATTTTCCTTACCACCCAACAGTATAATCAATAATCCTGCTCGAGTTCCAAAACAAAAGACGGAAAAGCAAGTGTCTGAAAACCGGATGCTTCGGACTGCGTCGCAGCTTTACCAGTGAACAAGAAAAAGACAACTGCAATATTACTGTATACCCTCATGAGGATTCGAACCTCGCCTTCCATCGACACAGGTGTATATACCACAGCACGGCCGATGGGTGATGTGCCAGCTCATCCACAAATGTTTTTGGTCTTTCTTATTACCATAGATATGACTTTGGACAGGACAGCCCGTCGGTGTCCTTTTTCAAATCTCTAGTAGCATTTCCGTTTGGTATTTGTGCCTGCGAATGTATAGCATCCTACACTGGCAAACACCGCCTAGAAAACAAATTTCACCTAGGATTGTGCCTGCATCTACCTCAAATATTCCCAGGCTGCACAAAAAAAAACCCCCGCGAGGAATATTTATGCCCAGAGGAGGATTCGAACCTCCACCTTCCATGTATCCTTCATGATTGAGCGGTCGGGGAGGGTGGGTGGTGTGCCGGTTCGTCTGCGGTCGCGGGGGCTGTTCGCGTTGCGTCTGGTTCGGGGCGTGGCCGTTCGTTCTGGCACGCACAGCACTCTGCATGTGGATCCGTCCCGCACACATTTCCTCACCCGCTGCGTGAAGCGCTCAAAAAGACTGATGGAAGATCAAGACACAAAAAAGGATGAAAGAGAAAACGGATCTTTGGCAATATGCCCTTGGGAGGAGTCGAACCTCCGCCTTCCATTTACCCGCAGTGCTTTTACACAAGGAATGGATGATGTACCGTTGCATTCTTCGTCTTCACTCCACACATAGGTACCACACAATCTCTCTTGGCTTGTATGATAAAGATAAGCCGACGATGTCGCTAAAAAGATCGTTTTGCAATGCAGCGAGCTGCTATTTAATTGTCATTGATTGAGTTACAGAAAAATCCAAAATCATGGTCCAAAGTCGATGAGGGAAGTCGGTGTGTGCTGATAGGACCCACCGACCGTTTGAGCGCGAGCAAAAACCTCTAAAAATATAAAAGGTATAATTTGACTGCAGGAGGAAAGAAAATAAAAGAGAAGAAGATCCAGAGGAAGTTCAAGCGAAGCTTAGTGCTTGCTAAGACCAATGAAACGACAACGACGACGGACAAGGGGCGAAGCGGCGACGAGTACAATGTGCAACGATGACGAAGGCAAGGAGAAAGACGGCGAAGACGATGCGATACTCGACAGCAACGACGAGGGCCCAGAGCGAGGACGACGGGGAGCGAGAGGCGATGCGGGAATGCGATGCTCTTCTGTTCTCTAGGTACAGCACATTTTATATACTGAGGTATGCTGAAAAATGGTGAATTTGGAAATAAATGAATAAGGGGAAGATGAGCAATATAAAAAGTCAAAGCGGAGCGCCGAAAATGGGATCTGTCAAGACGTGGGTAGGTAGGTAGGTAGTGGGAATACAAGTAGAATGGTAACAGAAATGCACGAAATTAAAGGCATGGGGAAGATATCCAAGTGAGGTTAGTGAGGAGTCGCTAAAATACAAATGGGTACCAGGTAACGGGCCTCCTGGACGCCTGTCAGTGTGCTGTGAGTCCACTTCATTGTTGAGTGCTGTTCCGGCGAGGATAAAATGCCGGCGATGATCAAGATGGTGACTATTCACGGATATGAATGGCGCCCGTCGAATAAGAACAGTGCAAGCTGTCGCACAACAATACAGCTTCGGGCGCCTCCAGCGTAACATGCGTCTTCAACGTGTACTCGAGACCAGTGCTCATCTAACACCTCTCGTCCCTACTGGCGCCACCTTGAGCGATGATCAAGATGGTGTCTATTCATGGAAGAAGAACGGTGTAAGCTGTCGTACAACAATACAGCTTTGGGCGCCTCCAGTGTAACATGCGTCTTCAACGTGTACTCGAGACCAGTGCTCATCTAGCACCTCTCGTCCCTACCGGCGCCACCTTGAGCGATGATCAAGATGGTGTCTATTCATGGAAGAAGAACGGTGTAAGCTGTCGTACAACAATACAGCTTTGGGCGCCTCCAGTGTCACATGCATCTTCAACGTGTACTCGAGACCAGGGCTCATATACCACTTCTCGTCCCTACCGGTGCTACCCTGAACTACTAGTCCACGACTATCTAGCAGGCCATTGTGCATCTTTCAAATAAGTACACTACTTCGCAACATCTTTCATGAGCAACACTGACAATTCGAGCTCTTCGCCGCATATCCCGAACTCGCCGAGCGCTCCTATGAAGGCCACGGAACCCGCTGCAGATGACTGCCATGGAGAGGCAGCATCGCCAGATGTCACAAGCTCCATGGAGAATACCGAGCATTCGAGTTCTGCTGCCGCCATATCTGTGATTCATTATTCTGAAAAGGTTCCGTCGACCACTGACCATGCAGTCAGGACCATGACCGCAAAGATGAGAGTCCGGGAATTATTCTTCCTACCAAGGAAGCCGTAAGATAATACTGCTTTCAGATTACTTGTTGATCACTGATATCGTCGGTAGGCCGCAGAAACGAAGGCATATGCTTCGCCTGGAGTCAAAGATGTGAGATGCTACTGGGAAATTCATGTTGTTCAAACCATTGACAAGAAATAGGAACATCACGACAACTCTCCTGAAGCAGAGGCTATCGTTTCTTTAGGATCTTCTAACATCGAAGCCGTGAGATATCATTGATCGCTATAGTGGCTTGAGTCGCATTGCTAACACTCCCAACAGGCCAAGGCTCGAGACTGCAATGGAAGTGTTACCATGTCTCCGCTTGAGCCTAGGATCCCCCCTGTCGTGGTGGATAAATGCTTCATCCCGTACTCGCTAGACTCACCTCCCTCACTATATGGAGTAGCAGTGGACCCAGCCGCAGATCAGGACTCAAACACACCTACTTGCCTGGCGCCAGGTTTGCTGTTCAAAGCCGTCGCTACGATTTCAGCAGCCTTCGCCTCACGCTCCAGCTTCCCGCTCGTTGACAGGACTGACTCAGACAAAAACACACTGCCGGTCACCGTAATTTGCTCTCCCCATCTGAACTCTCATGTGGCCGTCGATGCTGCTGTTCGACACATCGCCCACCGTGTCGAGGCCGACGTGGTCATCCTTGATCCAGCTGATCTTGCCGCTGGGCGTCGAGGTGTCTTCGGAGAAGGTCAGTAGCTTACAATTTATCTCGGTTGTTTCGTGCTGAGCGCGGCTTCCAGAACTGACAGATGCCTTCTGGCAATTATACAGTTACCACTACCAGGAGTCGAACCGCTCTCGGAACTGTTCGAAGCACATAAGCGATTCGAATGCCTCGCATGGCTTTCGCTCGGACGAAGAGTTCGGTTTGGACATGCTGTTTAATGATCCAGGCGGGAACTCTGCTTCGTGGAAACCTCAGGCGGCCAAGATCGAGGATTCGCCCCTTGCTCGCGCAAAGGCACTCGTCCAGAAATTCCTTCTCATGCGGTCTAGCGTTAACACTGAGACTGGAAATCCGACCAACAGGCGACGCATCTTGTACCTCCGCGATTACGGCGCTCTCTCAAAAGCAATGTCACCTTTACTTCCCGTGCTCTGCGACGCTACTTCATCCGGCTCACCGACGCTGATTGTCGCAGGCTTTTCGCCTATACAACGAGTTGCATCACCGGGGGACACTTCTCGACAGTCAAATCAGAAAAGTACGCAACACAAGCGATTCCTTGATCAGCTGGAAGGCGGCGACTCCAGGTTCATGAGATATTTGCATGAACACCATTGTGCAACCTGGCGCAAGCCACCGCCTGATTCTGTTGGGCGATATGAATCCCTTGAAGACATCTTCACCGCCACGTTCATCAATCGCTATCAGGGCAAAGGTATAGGCTCTCGCTCTGGAACGGACGACTCAGTCCACCTACGTGGCCAACGCGTGAATTTACGGTTCACGCGCATAGTCCGCGTTGGGCTCTTGCACGATCCACCCAGCGTCGTCCAGGATATGTCGCAGAGCGAGCGCCGCAAACGCTTTCTTTCAGCAAACCTTCGGCTCATACACCACAGCGCTGCGCTCCAAGGCAAATTCCTCGACTTCAACGTTGACCATTGCTGCGAGCCCTATATCGATCAAGGTTTGATACACCTACCATTGCATCTATACAGTCTGCTTACACCACCGTAGGCAGCAATTCGAAGATTCTCACTGCGCTCGAATCCTCTGTTTTGCCAAACGAGCAGTTGGAACACGTCGCAAGCTCTTTGCCTTCATCTGCAGGATTCGCGGATGTTCTCCATATCCTCACCGAAGCCGAGAACGCCCTGTCCGACACAGAATGGCGCGGAATACTGCACATCGCGAAATATGGACGACCATCAGAAGTTAGCGACCAACCGACAGTTGACCCGATCGTGGCGCGTGTTCGAACCGACAGTTCTTTAAACAGCTATGAGCAAAAACTCCTTAACTGCATCATAGATTCAAGTCAGTTTGTCGATTCTATTCTGAGCCGCGCAATTGCTCAATGATTGTGTCACAGCGACTATTCGGACGACCTTCACAGACGTTTGCGTCAATCCAGAAATCATTGACACATTGCGGATGGCCGTGTCGTACCCTATCATGTTCCCGGAGGCGTACACGACGGGTATTCTTGCTCACCAGTCCATAGGTGGTGTACTCCTCTTTGGTCCGCCTGTAAGTTGCGACCTTCCATTACAACGAAGCCTGTCCTGATATTTACGAAGGGCACGGGTAAGACTATGGCCTGTCGCGCACTTGCGAAGGAATGCGGCGCCCGAATGCTCCAGCTCCAGGCCAGCACCATCCAAGACTGGTTCGTCTCCGCAACACCTGTATGATGATGCTGACAAGGACTCCAGTTACGTGGGCGAGACGGAAAAATTGATTGCGGCGGCTTTTGTGAGTTTGCGTTGTGTTATTCTCAGTGCAGCATCTGATCGGCTTCACAGAGTCTAGCCCGACGCCTCGGACCTTGCGTCGTATTTATTGATGAGTTGGACGCCCTTTTCTGCAAGCGCGATGGCAGCAGCAAAGTGTGGCACCGAACGATGGTCACAGAGTTCACTCAGGTCGGTTAAAGCACACCTCCCCACGCCCTCGTCTGACGTGACTAGCAAATGGAAGGCCTGAATACTGGGGATGCGAACCAGCGGACGGGACTCGTCGTCGTTGGCGCAACCAATCGGCCCCAGGACATCGACAGCGCCGTCGCACGCCGCTTCTCCCGCCGGATCTTGGTCGACTTGCCGACTTTTGAGCAGAGGGAAGGTGTGATTCTCGCGAGTTGGTCGCCGCGCGCATGCTGACGCCGCGGACAGCTATCATCAATCAGCATCTGAAAGGCGAAGTGTACGACGAGACAGTCAGTGTCACGAAGCTTGCGGCTTGTACATCGCTATTTTCTGGCTCAGATCTGCGTCACCTGGTGCACTCTGCCGCACTGGAAGCACTCAAGGACAGTACTCCCACATCATGGCAGATTCAGTACGGCGCCGATGGAGTTCCGATACCTGAATCGTCTCGTACACCCCTTGCGTCTCGCGTCATCCAGGGCCGGCACTTTGATCGGGCACAAAAGCTAGTATCTGCCAGCAGTGCCACGAATCGGAAAGAGCTTGACGAGCTGAGGCGCTGGGCAAAGGAGTCGTTCCAATCAGAATATCGCAGTGTCAGTTAGATCGTCTTCTGTTTGTGATTTTCATCCATGTAAGTTTTGTGATTATAGTGTTTCTTCCTAGTTCACTTGCTAATAAGTAAGCTGTCGGTCCATGTTGCAGATAGTAAACGCAAGGAATTTCGGTGTGTATTTATAGTACACCCGTCTTAGAGCGAGTATCGTCGGATGGCGGTACATTAGGGGCGAATCGAGATAAATCACGGCTATGTACATGTGCCACTGTTCAGCATGATGAATGATGTTTGCGGCTCCGCCGAGTGATAGTGATTTAGAAACTGGGCGGTATATTAGTATATAGATCTATCTAGGTAATGTCGTGAGCCCACGGCAGTCTCAAGAATGCTGCCAGTGGGTGGTTCACTTCAGTGCATCAAAGCTGTACTGAAGAAAGTCCTCTGACCCTACTCCTTTCATATGTGCGTCACTCCAAGGGGGAATCGGCATTAAAATTTCGGATATGGGGTGGGAGTGGGGGAGGGGGGTCCAGGTTGGGCTGAATTCTTTTTAGTGAATGTTATAGACCGGATAATTCTAATGAGAAACCTCACAGCAGAGAAATCTTCAAAATATATAATCCGAAACCCCTCCGAGATTTCGGTGTCGGCCAATGGAGTACGGATCATCCCGCCTGCGGCGCTTGCCGCTGTTTGCCGGATATCCCACGCTACGGTCAACTGCTATACACCACCAAACCTGCCCTTGTTCAAGGCCGCAATGAATGGTTTCCACAATTTATTTCTCGTTCATGACCAATATGATTTAACTCGCAAGTCAACGAAACAGGTAAGTTGACTCAAACAGTTTCTCCGTAGGGCCGTTCCTGTACTACGCGCTTGACGAATGCACGAGAGGGACGGGTACGTGGTGGGGGTTCTCAGACATCAATTCGGCAAGGCCGCCAGCGAGAACACTCAAGTTCAAGATGATGGGGACCCTTCACCACCAGCCTCACCTCTGAATCGAAATTTCACTCAGGTTGCCCATACAAATGTGCATTGTGTCAAAAGGATGGTCACGATCGTTCTAACTGCCCACTCCAAGATTAGGATATCCCGCAGCCTTCAATATAAATTTTGTTGCGTTGAGCATTTTCATTGTATCATCGGAGGTTCCGGTCGGCAGGGTTTCCCGAGAAACATGGTTCCTCAATAACACGTCCAATTTGGGAGTTTCCCTGAGAAACTGGGTTTCTCATTAGAATTATCCTTCTAAACCAGCTTCCAAACCCCTCAGAAGCGTGTTTAAGCGATGTATGATGAGTATTAGATTAGATGTGTTTTCCATGCCCAGAGCTTGCCAAAGCTACGCTTTCTATGCAAATTCCCGAATTAGGGTGGCGGATCATGGCCCGACTACCACAGCTAGAACGATCCAAAATTTCAATTCTTCCTCAGAACTTCGCGTCGCACGAGCAGAAAAATGGCAAAAGGAAAACATATATAGAAAGGAGGTAAGAAGGGCACAGTATACTCATAATAAATAGTGCCATTTCCACGAAAGCCACTTGGACGTGGTGTACGGCCCGCCAGCTGGGTGGGAAACTCCTTTACGAGTACTTATGTAATAAGGATCGTCTCTTTCATATCTCGGGGGACCTTAATTCGGGTCAGTGACAAAAAACTGTGAGGTACTTTTTAGTGGCTGTGTGAAGTCGTTTTTATTGCTTTATTAGAAAAAAACCTAGTGAATTTAGTGGCTGAGTATTGTACATGTTTATGTACTCGGGGAAAAATACCCCCTACTCGGTGAAAAATAACAACATGCGCAAACAATGTAAAAAAATTTTTTGTCATCGCATTCGGAATGATCCGACAGATTTTTGCATCACGTTACGCGGGCATGAGTTTACGGCCGCTCGACATCTAGAAAGACTTGTGCAGCACATTTTTTATGATTGTCCACTACCTCGCCGTGTGTTCGCGTGCACATCTCCATCTTATGCTGACTAAACTCGCTTCGGCCTAGGGCTGTTCACCGTGCCCGTGACGGGCACGGCCGTCGTTTCGACGGGTGAGTGACGGGCCTGAACCGTTACCCAACGGTCCGTCGAGTGGTTGAAAATTCCTCGACGCGACGGGACGGGTGACGGGACGGCTGTCATGGCCAATGGAACGGGCTCGGTTCTGCGAAAGTTAATGCACCGATGTAAGTAGAGCAGAAAGATGCTTTAATTCACCCCAAAGTTGCAGTTGAATCAGAAGCTTTGAGGAAGTCGAAATTCTGCGTCAACTAGAGCTGAAATTTACGTTTCTGGCTCCAGGAAAGCAGGCCCGCAAGCAAAATGGGACCATTATCGACACTCTGTGTGTATTTGAAGTGCCACCTCGATCGGGAAAGAATATAAATCAAGTTGAAGCAAGAGTTGAAAATCATATGTGAGATGAACCAGATATGGTAATTGATCACCAATCTCGCGGAGAGGCCCAAGAAAGGACAGTATGAGAGAGCTCATGTCTAGCAACCGGTGTGCGAACTTTAGTAGGCAGGGAGCCCATTTTGACGCCAAATCGCCAAATATGTGCGAAGATTTCTATGGTTTTTACGGCCAGACCCGTCGCCCGTCAACAACGGTCAACGGCCGTCAGCTCACCAATCCGTCCCGTCGTTTATTTTTTCCAACCACCGACGGAACGGGTCGGATACCCGTCGTACGGAACCCGTTGAACAGGCGCGACGGGCACGGCGCAGAGCCCTACTTCGGCCATATTCGCGCAACTATTGCGAGGCGGAGAACACGCGCGCAGGCAGAGGTCCGGCGCATCATTGACACAGTGAACGCAACGGGCCAGCAATCCATAAATAAAACATTCATTCAGGTGTGGGTGTCCGTCCAGAGTATTCTAATCTCGCTCAACTACAGCCTTGGTAGCGCCGTTGGTAGTGCAATGACGGAGAAGCCTACATAGACTGCTGTATTTGTAGGTACTGTCCTCGTCAATTTCGACCCCCATCTGACGCTTTTTCAAGTCATTTAAACAGAAAATAACAGTAAATTCAAATGGAATCTAGGATAAATTATTTTTGTCTAATGCATTTACCCGTTCCATTAGAAATAACTCTAATGAAATTAGCGGCTGTACAATTGCTCTTGTTTACCTACTTGGGGAAAAATAGGAGTTACTCGGTGAAAACCAACAAAAAAGTTTTTTGTTCTACCCTGCCGAGGTCCCCTGTTCGGCATTTTCCGTCTTTCGCTCCTCTCCGTCACTGTTCCATTGCCTTGATGAGCATCAATGAACATACCTTCGTCTGAGTGCTGTCTAAAAAGATGAGAGACTCCATAACCAACTTGACCACTGGCATGACCTTTGAATCTGGTTTCACTACTCTTTGAATCTATCCATGCTGCTCTTGGCTTGCTGTACACCGTCAACAGTGCTCCTATTATTGGCTTACACGTATCCCGATCAAGCGACCGCTCCTTTCTGTCTTCGCTCCCTCCTATAAACTATCTCTCGGCTCCAAGCCTAACGGTGCGATATGGTACCACAATGGAATTTCTCGACTGGTTCCAGTTGCGAACCCGATGGTTTATTACATTCGCTACACCTCGGAAACACTGTGATCACTCAGCCTGAAATACTTTGTTCGCAATCCGGACCTTAATGCATGATCATTTTATCCCATGCCCTGGTGAACCACTTCATTTTCATATATTCCAAAAGAAAGAAAAAATTAAGTACGAGTTGCATGCCGGGCACCGCCACGGCCCTTTACCCCAAGTCCCAATATGGAAGGAGAGAGAGGGGGTCAGACGTGGGTTGGTCTAGATCCGTGTGATCCTGTCAGCCATTTTATATCAGCAGAGTTACCGACCACAATTTCGGGGTATGCATCTATAAAATAGAAAGAAATTCAGGTACGTTCTACCCATTAGCTCCGATTATATGAGAGTTTTGTGTAAACGGCGAGCTAGCGCGTATTCTACATCACAATATCAGTGAGATTGTTGAATGAGTCAGCCATTAAGACGCACTTGACAGCGTTCTTGTTCTCAGCAGTGATCAAATCTGGTCCTATTTTTATACTTCACGTCGACGACTTAAGATGGCCGAACTGACCTAACCAGCCGCAATGTGTTGCTACCTAGAATCCAGATATCCTCTCGCCAAGCAGATATCATTAAACTTAAAATAACCACTTGTAAAGCAAAGGAAGGTGGGTAAAAGAGTGTAAATAGTTAAAGGAGTGTGAGTAGTATTTTGAAGGTCGCTAGGTAGGTAGGTATATAGAATCGTAAATGATTAGAGGACGATGGGGCTATTAAAGGATTTAGATATCGCAAGAAAAGAGGTGAGAGAGGACAGCAATACAAAAACGAAGGCAGAAGGTAATTAAATGGATGGATGGAAGGAAGATGAACAAGTGTTATGAAAGGGGGAGATGAAAGGAGGACTAAAGAATGTAATTAAAGCAACGATAGTGATTCGTAGCCAAAAGGATGGGAAGGCGAGATTGATAATAAGATAGTAAGTCCTTCAGCCGGTTTTCGGCGAGTCCAGGGATTGAAAGAAGGGCGTTCCTGGGAGGGAAACCCGGCACTCTCGAAGAACGCCTGTGCATATGAGCGTTTCGGGGCTTCGACCTCACGGAAGTTCCCGAATTCGCAGAATATGTCCATCTCCGCAGTGGAGGATGTATAGTGGGCATCGGATAGTGATGGTGCTTTGGACGAAGTAGAGGCGAGAGCTACCAGGAAGGGAGTGGATAGAGAGGAGGATCCAAATGAGGTTTGGGCTGAGCCGCCTGCAATCGTGGATCGAAGCGCGGCCAAAGAAAATGGGGTGGAAGAGCCAGATTGGAGGAGTGGTCTCGCCGTCGGGCCCGTCATGGTCACCGAGCCGGCCAGGTTGCTGGTGGCCACCAGCGCAGTAGGTTTGGTATTGAGGGCAGCTACCACAGCAGGGACTTTGGGTGGAACCGGTGCCTGAGTAACCACAGGTGCTGTGGCCGTGCTGGCGGTATCGGTGGTGGAGGTGGCCAAAATGGCGCTGGTCGAAGTCGTAATGGCGCTGGACGATGGCTGAGTGATTGGCGGGATATCTAATAGCAGTGGAAAGGTGTCCGAGTCCGAGTCCGAATCCATTTCAAAGAAAAGAGACTTGCTCTCTGCCGAGGATCCTTTAAATATTGTCAATTAACGAAGGAAAAACTCACTAGCAATGACAGCCAGCTCCGGGTCATACTTGATCTCGATAGGGCTCTTGCGGCGGCGAGTCTTGGTGGGTGTAGGTTTATTTTCAAGCTTGGAAGCAAGGAGCAAGGTCTGAGAAAAGACGTATATGAGTGCGAGGGGTTAGGTGGTTGGACAATTGGTACTGTTTAATCACTGTACTTCGTCGAATGGCTGGACTTGGTGAGTTTTTTTCTGCCACATCTGTGAATAATAACCTATACGTATGTGATAGGATCGACTCCCACAAGGTCGTGGGTAAACAGATTCAACGCTTTCACTGATGCGTCACGGCCCTGGGGCTCGGGATGAGGGCTTTAAGACAAAGTACGTAGGGTTGGCGGAATGGTCGTGGTTTGATTTATGAAAGCAAATATAATACAACATCCTTCGCCTTACAAGTCCTAAAAAAATCAGTTTATGTGGGTAGAAGGCGGCGTGGAGAATATACGGAATGCAGCCCGTCGATAAATGGGGCTTGAAGCGGGTCTCTAGTATCATCCATCAATTCTGCTACGGTCTCGAGAAACAGGACAAGTTGAAGAGAAGGCGCTCAACTCACCATCGTAGAAAATCAGTGCATGCATGCCCGACGACCCATACAGTCGTACGAAATTCGGGTGGCTGCCAGTGACCTCTGAGGTGAATGGCAGAATGATGAACGTGGACGTCTCAGCCTCACTGAAACCAGGGATGGGCCGAAATCTACTCCTGCAACTCCTACGGGGAGTGAACGAGGAAATTGGCGAAGCACACGTCTTCCGCATTGTTCCCCTGATATATTGCCACCGTTATAGTCGACTCGAAGCCCGCATGGTACATCCTCCTGATGGAATCTTGTCCCCGTCTCGACGACTATCTGCTCGGGATTCCTCCCACAGGTCCAAATCGCCGGTTGCGAAAGTCTGTTAACCGCTTCTTTCGGGAATAGGAAATATTGGTACGAACCAGAAGCTGTAGTGATATGGATACTGTTGAAGTTCCCACCAGGGTCGTGCATTTGGACAAAAGCGCCGGGAGAGCTGTCGAGGGATCAGATTAATATTCCTGCGAAGTGAGTAGTAGTGGCTTATACTCATCCAAAGTCGATCCAGCGCTAAAATCTGCATCAAGGTGAGACTGGTCGTCCATGGATGACGAGGGTAAGAGGGAGAGATGTGAAGTGCATAATAGCCTGCACTGGTTCTGAGTTCTAAAATTCGTCCGAAGCTCAGTGCGTAGGACTTTCGGGGGGAAAAAAATGCCGCCGGAGATGCAATTAACAGCACAAAGATCGCGTCGATAGGAAGTCATGGATGCGTGGTGCTGCGGGTGAGCGACCAGTTTTGTAAGTTTGTTATGGGCTATCATCGAGCGACGGGCGAGAGAGAGCTTGGGGAAATAATATAGAGAACGACAAATTTACACGTTGGGCATCCGGTGGGAACACACGTGCGGAGTCGCCGTATCGAGCTCGTCCTGCGCCGATGCGGCGAGCGCGTCCCGTCTTGCTGTATCTCTCTTGCTCTTGGGGTGCTAGTTCCGCATTGGGAGTGGGGAGCGGAATGGAAGTGGACGGGGTGAGGGGAGTGGGGGATGGGGCACGAGGATGGGATGCGTGGGTAGAGAGCGGAATTGAGAATTCGGGGTGGAGGTGTTGGTATCAGCGTTGAATTCGACGGGGGTACGAAGGAACGGGGGAGGGTAGCGAGAAGTGCGTGCGCGTGGAGTGGGCGCAGGGAAACGAGGCGTGGGCGGGATGTGATGCAGTGCGCGGGTGGGAAGAGGACGGATGGCAAGGGGCAGAGTGCCGACGGGGGTAGTGGATTGGGGTGATGTGACGTGCAGTGGAAGCGCATGAGGGATGTATAGAAGGGGTGGAGTGGAAAGTAGAACGCAGGCCGGTTGGATGAGTGGGGGCGTGCGCGGTTTGACGCCAGCGGTAGGAACTTGAGCGATGCGGAGGTCGGCGAATTGAGAAAGGTAAGGCAAAAAGAGAGAGGCCGTGAAACGGCGAGTATACGAGGTGACATAGGAGGTATGCGCCACGATGGGTGCCCGGAGCCGGATGAGGCGAGTTGCCGGGTAGGAAAGATATGGTGCCCAGGAGCGACGGAGAGATGAGAGAGGCGGATAGAGGCACGGCGTAGAAGGTGAGGAACGAGCAACATGGAAGATAAGATTGGCAGGGCGAATGAATGTGGTGTTGTGACGAGGAGGGCAGGGCACGACGGAAGATTAATGAGCAGCATGCCACGCACCGCTCCATTTCTGCCACTGTCGCCGCCGTTCCATCTGCTCCGCATTTTAACAGTCGGCGTACCGGGACATGACTGTTCCATATCGAGAAATGCAGCACACACTTCGCCCGCTTAATCTGCAGGGGCGCCTTGAGGCACTCACATGCATGCCGCTGGCGCTTGAGCGTCTTCTCAGACTCTTCGCCTTGTCCTCGGTGGCGGCCATCGCACCTTGCCCGGAGGTTGATGCGGCGCTGCGTACAAGGTACAAGGGACTGCGTTGGCGTCGTATATGTAGTGAACGTGCAGAAGATGTGGAGGACAGACAATATGGAACGGAGCAGGGATGGCAAACCCGATTGGGCGTGGCGGTGCATCCCGGGAGCCGCCGCTGACTCACCCGCTTTCTTCCGACTGCGGGCAAAGCTTCAACGTTCAACCCTTTCCTTTCCGCCCACAACATTAATATTTTGTAGAGCACAAATTAGAGATGGATTAATTGGAATTATTCCACATCCGGGATCCGTAGACAATCCTATTTTCGACTCAATCCAGTGCTTCCCGCTGCAGCTTTCTGTTCACGGGCTGCGACACCATTGAGCTCCGGAATAATTCCTTCAATGTCCGTTTTGTATTCCCTCCCGCGGGCTTCATTCATAGATGGATAATATAAAGCGCCTCGCTTAGCAGCGTCACCCGTTTCAGACTACGTTTACACCACTGCAGAATTTAATCGGGTGTTTAATGAAAATAACGTGGGCCGAAATGCAGTCGGTCTCCACGCGTTCAATCTGGTCCCCCACCCATCCAGTCGAGTTCCTGCCATGGGCAGGCATTGAGAAAATTTTCTGCTAAAAAAATATTGCGAAAAAGCTTTCACAGTGGCCACGTGGGCAAATTTTCTCTGCGCCTGTTTCCCGCGCAAAAATGTACCATTTTTCTCGAGGAAGAGAAATCAGGAGGTGGCTATCGTGCCTTTTTTCCACGATTTAATGCTTCCGGGTGGAACGCAGTAGCGGGCCAATGTTTGTCATTGGTCGAGTCATAGCAACGACGACGGAAGTCGGTCGGTACTGAGGATCGTCACACAAACTCTTGGCAAGAGGAGAGGATCCCCACATGCATGAAGCAGCGTACATGGTTTGCCGCTATCCCGTGCAGGAGAAGCAGAGGTAGCGTCGCCGCCGAAGCGCGAAAGGACTAGGTGATGTCGTATGGGATTCCAAGTATCGAGTCTCGACGTAACAGCGCACGTTTCGCACCGGCTTCCTGCATGTAGAACGGATCCTGGGGCTCCCAAGTTCAGGATTTTGCTTGCTATTGAAGTGCGAGTTGGTAGTTGAAAAAAATAACCAACAAAAGCTGGACTTTGTAATGGATGCGAAGTGTGGCAAAATCTGAGCAAAAGGCGACGTAGACGAGTTGGCCGCCAAAGAAACGGGGGTGGAATATTAGTAGCATCACCAGGCAGGAGGTCCGGGACTCGGAGCAGCAGAGAATATATGCACTCGTGTACAATTGAGCCGCATGCATATCTTATCCAAAAAAAATGCGTTTCATGTGTATCTGACGATAACCAGGCCCAAACGAGTACACGTGCCCGCACATCTGCGGATGGCCGTCGAGAATTGAGAGCTGAAATTTTGACCAAGATCTGGTTCCAACTTCTCAAAAGAGTGCGGGTTATTTATTGATAGAGGATCTGTAGCTGTAGTCACAAGTCCGATATCATACGCGGTGGCAGGCCAAGGTGGAGAGAATATTGAGGTCGCGGGACGGTAGTAGGTATATGTTCCCGGAGTTCGTTGTAACTTTTGATTGCGCAGCGATTCCACCTCGAAGCTTGGAAGCGCCCAACTAAACATGGGGGTCGGGCCACCCCAGATCAAGACAGCGGGCGGGGATTCCGTAGAAGAAGGTATGAAGACCTCAAGGAGAGCAACAGTCGAGGTATTTTCCCTCAACCATTTCGGTGCACGGAAGAGTTCAATACTTTTATAAGCACAGATAGGCATACCCTATGCGAAATTAATAAATGCACTCGGTTAAATCAGTATGCAATAATGATCGTCCCGACGCACCCGCGCACGTCCCCTCCCCGCGACGTTGCGAACAAGCGGAGGGAATTGCGGCGCGCACCAGGATTCCGCCTATATGGGCCGCGGTGCGATGCAAATCACGGGGCGGCGACGTCTGTTGCGCGATATCTATCCCTCGTGCTATTTGTCGTGACGCCGCGGAGTCGGCCGCGCGGGACTCGATGACCAAGCGCAGAACCGTACGGGCTGCACATCTCTGCCGTATTGGCCGCCGCCGCGGCTGACGATAGGGCGTTCTGCGCATGCGGATGGCACGACGCGTCGTACGGTGGGTGTCGTAGTCGCCGAGCGAGAGCGCGGCCGCGGTGACGGTTTACAGGGCGAGTGGACGGGTGGGTGCGAAGGGGCAAGGGTTTAGCTGCGGTGCGGCCGCTGCGCAATCTGCACGTCGGCAGCGCCGGTGCGGGCTTCGCACAGAGACTGTGGCAGGGGTCAGGATGGTTGAAAGTGGTTGGCGCGGAGGCGACAAACAGGGTGCGCGCGATGAGGAAGGGCTGCCGTCGGTCCTGGGGATACTGGTGGTGCGGCGTGTGGTCTTGGGAATGTGTCCAAGCGCAGAGCCGCGAAGATGCATGCTCCGGGCGCGCGAGGACGAACCGAACAAGTCGTATGCGATGGGAAACAGCCACCGTAGTCACTGCGCATGCGGCTGTGGGACTGAGGGGTGCGGAAGGGCCATGCATGCCCACCGGAGGCGCTGGATATGGCGGTGAGGATGCGCATCGTGATGTGTGGTGCGCGGTGGAGGTCACAATGGATATCTGCGGGGGTGTGTCGTGTCGTGCTGCGCCAAGCGCGGTGGAAAGGGCGGTTGTTACTAACAATACTCGGCGCGGAACAAAGACGCGATAGAGGCAGCCCAAGCTATGAGAGAAGGCTGCCACGGGCGCAAGCATGTGCTTAGTGGTGCGCGTCGTGAATCGCGGTGTACGGCGAGCGTGGGCTTCGACCCGCGGGGTGGGATAGGCGGAAGAGAGTGGGGTGCCCGGGGACGCGATGAAAGTGACACCTGCGGGGATAAACGCCAAGGTCGCAGTGTGCGCCGAGAGCGTGTGGGTGTGACAAGGCGGCGGGGCCGATTTAGCGCGATTGGGGTGACGTCGTAGTCACGCAGGAGTCCGCGCCATCTTCGTCACTTAGTTCGCTTAGTTCTGTGCAAAGTTAGTGAGTTTGATGGAATTCTGTGAAAGTTCGTCAGTTCACGCAAATTTCTGCGAATGTTCATCATGATCACTTTCCAAGGATTAACGTAACGCATGCTTGTCGACACATCACACAGTCAGCAGTGTGCCGGGCTCGGCCAGTTAGGTTCGGATTAGCTAGTTAGGATTAGTGGTTAGCGGTTAGAAGTTAGCGGTTCGGGTTAGTGGTTCGGGTCAGAGGTTCGGGTTCAGGTTAGCTGGTTAGGGTTAGTGGTTAGTGTTAGGGTAAGGTATCTATATAAAAAAAACACGCCCGGCTTGCGCTGAAGGAACAATGATGGCCGAGGTTCCGTGTTCTTGAACGTGCCGAGTCAAAACGACGAACTTTCACAGAAAGTAGGTAATGTGACGAACTTTCACGCATTCCCATCAAAGTGACGGACTTTCTCGTTCCTAAGCGAAGTAACTAAGTGACGAAGATGGGTACGACCCGTCACGCAGTACATCAGGCCTGGAGTGAATAGTCGCACGACGCATTGCGCGCGGTGATCTGGTGCAGTGGACGTGGTGGCCAAAGGCAGTGGGAAAAGCTAGCCATGGCGACAGATGGCGTAAGCCGCACTAGGCGGAAAAGAGACGCCAAATGGGCGCGGCAGTCGTGTGCGTGGCTGGAGGTTGTCTGCGCTAGACGATGCCTTCTTAGTGCTTAAGATGCGGACGGATGCGCGCGGGGCACATCACCAAAAGGGGCCAACACTTTCAAGCGCATTCCAAGCCGCTTGAAAGTGCCCAAAGTGCTTTAAAGCCACACTGGGGCAGGAACCACCCTTTCAAGCCACTCCTAATAGGATGTTACCAAGAAGGGGTGCTTAAAAGCTGAGGGGGTACTTAGTACACTTTTAAGCACCTTGACGCCTTTGAAGCCGTTCTCAAGCCCTATTTTTCCTCATGCCAATCTCGGGTCCATCCAATATAAAAGGCAGAGAATAAAATATATTGAATTGCGCTACAGACTACAAGCATGATAAAGAAACAGTGCGCGACGATCTAGAAAATAGAAATATAGAAATATGAGTGCGGCTCAAACGGCGAAAGGCCCCAAACATACACAGAAAGCAGGGCATTGAATCTGCGAGACGGTAAGTAATGTAACTTCGTGATAGCAATACAAATTGTCTGTAAACTTCCTGTCAGCGCGATACAACGGGAACAAGAGAGAACGTACATGTGAGAGGTTGGGTCCAGAACACTATGCAGCGCGTTACTGACGATGCACGACAATAACCGACAGAGCGATACAAAAGAACCTGCAAAAGAACAGTCAGTATAGTACAATGGGAGTGCGAGGGAACGTACATTCAAGTTTAAGTGTTACGAGTCCACTAGAATGGTCGTCAGTAACTGAGATAAGAAAGATAGTACTCGACTTACCCGGGAGAGGATGCATAATAATTCCATTGAAGAGCGTAATAAAGGAGACCTGGATAAAGCACATGTCAGCGTGGAGGATATCTTTCAAAGCCAGTACTCACGAGAATTATCGCGAGGATGTCTAGATGATAGGCGTCAGTCTCGAACGATCATCACGCAGGGATAACGAAGCTCACTGATTGATAGTCTGAGAACAAAAATTGGCGGGCGATGGTATATTACGAGGCAGCAGCTACTCCACCACAATGAGCGACGCGCTGGGCCTGCATCGCTTCGTCGTCGGAGTCGCCGTCCGACGCGTCGTCGGCACCCGTACCCGAGGTAGTGCGATGGGTGCTGAAGACGTTCCTGATGATTTATCAGTGGTGAAGTGGGGACGGGGAATGTCGACGAAACGTACCTGCGCACAAGCGTACACTATCATTTCCGGGCTTGAAAGGCGCCGGCCGGGCGAGCGCTGCTGACACGCTTGAGACTTGTGGCACCGTTGAACGCAGAGCTGGGCGCCGTCCAGATATGCCGGCCTAGCAAGCACATATCAGTAGCGGACATGTATTCAGGTGAAAAATGACTCACCTGCAGAAGGAAGTCGCTGCGAAAGAGAGCCCCTTTCGCGGGTTGCTGGCTTTGTAGCTGTCGTCGGCATAGAAGCGCGCGGGCCATTTGTGGTAGGTGAGCTTGAGCATACCCTTGACAAGCCTCTTGAGCGTGCTGAGGTGGCGGAAGGTTAAAAGAAGCAGGATGTCTGCGCATTAAAATGTACTCACTTATTTGCGATGTCCTCCTCCCCCTCCGCCGGTGCCGGACTGAGCAGCTTCTTACGGGTACCAAGTAGCGACGAAGGACGGAGTGGTTTAACCCACGATCAAACTTGGGGTCGGTAGGTGAAGGCGGGACCCAACGTGCCTGCGATCCGTAGTGGAGGACCAGTCCTATGTCGAGATACGGGGTCGCGCAGTGGATAATAGTGCCGCGGTCTTGAGGACGTCCAGCCCCGACTTGTTCTCTCTGTAGATAGATTAGTAGACTGTAGCGATCTGAAAGAGTAGATAAGCTCACAACGCATCGCGTTTTGCGCGCTTCAAGTTCTTGGGTACAGGAATCACTGCCTCTCCAAGCTGCGCGATAGCCTCCAGGTACTTGCGCTTGGAGGCGGTCACAGGGGGTGCTGGAGTAGCCAGAGGTTCAGAGGGAGGGGCGGGGGGCGGTGTAAATGGAGGGAGAGGGAGAGGAGAGAGGTGGTGGTGGTCGAGAACAAGAGACGCGCTGCCCACGACAGCTTTTAAAGGTCCGATCTTGCTCAAAAGAGACAGAACTGTCGCGCTTGAGTGCTCTCGTTACGACGCTCCTCTTCCTTCTTTATCCAATACTGCCTAGATTGACTCCTGCTACTTATTATGCCTTGTATTACTAGTATTTAAATGTGGCGCTTGCGTATTCTGTCTAACCGCATTTTTCACTCTTTCATTCAGCTAACTTGGTTTTACAGGAGACCCGCGTGCGAGAGCTTCGGCACCGTTGCCATCATCTGCGCACGCAGCGCGCGCCGCCTTTCCAAAGACTCGTCAACGTCCGTTGAAGCATCGGCCCCGCCGCACAGGACGCGGTGCACACTGAGCCCGATCCCACGCGCTGGACTCGCCGTAATGCGAGCGCGCTGCCGGACCGGAACGGGTACCCACCGCTGACGAGGGCGGCCTCACCTTCCGCTGGACCTTGCTTTTGTTTGTAAATTGTTCGCGCAAGCAAATAGTCCAGTTAAAGTCGGTGACAGGACTATCGGGCCGGCGCGATGACGTAGATGCGGAGGAGATTCGAGAAACTGAGCATACGATGTGTTCCAAAAGAATCCTGCGGTACTAAGGGGTCGAATTTTCACGCGACGCCGACAGGGAGAATTCCTGTGATGCGTGCGGACGCGGTGAATTTTGAGGTCTAACGACATCACCAGAGAGGATTTGTTTATTTTAAACGCGCTGGTCCTCGTAAAGGCGGATGGAGGAGATCAGTGAAGACTGCACATGGATGAGGGGTACGCGAGGGAGGCAGCATTCTAAGCAAGACGGGGGCGTCGTGCCGATGTTACTTGCGGCAGGTGCTGCGAGTGTTCGGGATATGCAGAAGAATACGTACTGAGAATCCAGAAAAATACCCAGCGGAGAGGCGGGGGCAGGTGAGGGCGTCGGGGCTAATGAACTGGGAGGTCTTAATAAATTTGAAGGCGTGGCGCCTCTTCTGGTGTCGGGATCAGGAGGACTCTAGTGTGGTAGGAAGCGTAAAGAGGACAGACACGTAGTCAGCACAGTGTATCGTATATTATGCCGGTGAGGGGCCGAGTAGTTGTGGCGATTGTTGGCACCAAGGAGACTTGCTATGTATTGGAAGCGAGATTCGATGACACAGGAAGAAGCAGTCGTTCGAAAATCCAGAAGCAATCCAAAAGAGTCCCGGCAGGCGCAGGAGGAGCGCGTGCGGTGGGGTAAGAGGGCCTGCGAAGACACAGAGAGGGGGCTTTTGAATGAGTATCCTGCCCCGCCGCAGACAGCCAGCGGTAACAAGACGGACATTATGTGCTCCAGACGCGCCGGTCCTTAAGCGCGGTTGGGCGTGCGTGATATCAACTTGAGGCCGGTAATTCTCAGTTGCAGCGCGGGTGGCAGGGAGGCGGGTTGGTGTGGCAGGAGTAACAATGAATGCACACAGAGGATGTAGGAAGAGGACGACATGAGAGGCACGCAGATGGCGCTGTGTGTCATATTTTGTGCGGGTGTAGGGCGGAGGTAACGAGAAGCGCACCGCCGTGGAGTAAGATGGGTGCGGGGAACGAGGCGTGGATGGGGTCGGATGGGATGGGACGCAGTGCGCGGGATGTGAGGGGTGGGAAGAGGGGGAGGCGCATGTGAGATATGCGGAGGGGCAGAGAGATGTAGTATAAACGAAGATTGATGGGAGAGAAGGGAAGGTAGTAGAAAGGACGGATGGATGGTGAGGTGGTACGCGGTATAACGACTACGGATGGAACTTGGGCGTCGTGGAGTGCGCGGTGATATGCCTGCGGTGCGGCTAAGAGCGGAGCTAAAACAAAATAAAGGCGATAGGTGGGTGCGTCAGGGCTGCTCAGAGGACCGCAGGACAGTGTAGTGATGTGCGAGGGATCCTAACAAGGTCAGTGCTCGCCAATGCAGGGGGGACAGGACGTAGGCTGATTTTATAGCAACTTTAAAGGCTGCTCGGAGGGACGACAGAGGACGACGAAATACGACAAGAGAGAGACGAGGACTATAGCAGAATCGAATAAACTTGAACTGGAGGGGAAAACCTTCGTTATTGTGAAATATCTAGCTAGCTTTTATACAGAGCCCAAGAAAAGATGAGTAAAATAAAACTACTAAAGAAAGCGTCCAAATGGTTGAAACTGTAGTTGAACCGGGTAATCAGTAACCGGTAGTCCGTGTATAACAAAGCAGAAACAGGTAAATTAAATTTGACCAGTCAACGAACTCGTGCTAATGTCAAGAGGAAATGAACGGGAAATTACAAATCTACCCGGTGTGTGAACATGCGGCGGGTTCGGGGACTATATTGGGGCAGTGTCGGCGTTGTTGGGAGTCGGCAGAATAAGTCGGCGAGGCTGTGGCGACAGGTTGAACGAAGTTGAACCATGGCATAGCCACCAGTTCGGATCAGTAACCCAATTTAGTATCGTTTCGCGATCAGCGTGGGAGCGTGCGCATCAGCGGTGAAGAGATGCGAATCCGAGAAGCAACGAGTATGGGTGGCGTGCGGCAAGAAGCGGAATGTAGGGCGCAGGATGGGAACCATGGGACGGATGGATGTGAGGAGCGGATGGAATGAGAATGGGCGAAGGGGCGCTGGGCCCGGAGAGGGGTCCAGAAAAGTGGAAGGGGGAGGGAAATCGGCAGGAAACTAGCCAGGAAAGGGCGCAGGAGAGGCACAAAGGCCACCGGCAGTACATTAAAACGGTTAAAGGCGGAGACGACAGGCGTTCCGCGGAGGAGGGCACTGAACGACAGAAGATGTCGTGTATATTCGAAGTAATGAGTAGGGTAGAGCAGCATGCTGGTCCCGCCCTTCTCCTTCTCCTCGATCGTCGCCGCCGTAGCGTCGTGTCTCGCAGTCGGCATACCGGTCAGTCGCATTAGCGGTGCAGCGGATAGCGCACCGCCAAGCGCTCCACGCCGACTCTTGGCCGGCGTCTCTTTCACCTGCTGAGCTGCCCATCCGAGTGCGCGTCGGAGGCGTTCTTGGTCGACTTCTGGGCGGGGATTGAACGTTGATGATGCGCCAGGGTCAGGCATACGAAGATGTAGTGTGGCGCGGGCGGAAGCAGTCTAGAGCAGAGGATAGTGGAGAAACTCTGAGAAGAGTGGCTGGCGTGGCGGTGCATTTCGGCAGCAGTCGGCACAAGTCGGCTCGCTCTCCGACTCATTCGCATTACGGAGTGGGCTAATACATACAGATATATACCGGACTACCAAAACGGGTTCAGAGAAGGATATCGCACCAATAACAATCCCTTTATCCTCCGCTGTATAAAGGAATGGGCTCGTGCCAATAAACTCACGGTCTATGTTGCTGCAGTAGATGCAACTAATGCTTTCCCCTCTATGGATCATCCAACACTATGGTTGAAACTCGTGCAGATGGGTATGGGAGGCGCACTGTTCGACTGGCTGCGCATGCTATATTGAAAAATGAAATACTACATCCACCACAGGGATCGCAACTCAGCCGATTTCAAAGCATTTATTGGCTTACTGACTGGCGATCCTGTCTCCCCAGTCCTATGGAATCTGTTTATGGCAGACCTCATCATGCTCGACGACATGGACAACCCCATTCTTTCCGGTATTCGAATCGCAATCTTGGCACAAGCAGATGACATCCTGCTAATCTCACTCTCTGCCCAAGGATTACAGTGCAGACTCAACGCACTTAACACATGGTGCTTGCGGAACTTCATTATGGTCAACATGATCAAAACCATCATTATGATTTTGGTCCCGCACCTTCCAACCTTGCATTCAAATTGGGGAACACCACACTGACTGTGAAAAATTACGAAAAGTAGGTTGGCGTGCACTTTCGAACAGACACCAGAAATATGTTCGAAGATCACTACAAGGAAAAAGCAAGCACAGCGCGGTACTGCGTGCACAGGATCATGGGAATTGAAGACTCTACTGGTCGCCTATCACTGAAGGAGCTCAAAATTTTGTACATGGCCCGAGTAGACTGTCGTACTGTAGGATGGTTTTGGTTTAAACCACATCGTCTCCAACGATAACATTGGTTTAAACCGGTTTAAAACTGGTTTATACCAAAATCTGGCTCAAACCATTGTGGTTTAATCCAGTTTAAACCAAAATTGTTCAGACACTTTTTTTTTGGCCTCAGGGAAACCACCCGTTAATCCTAGACTATCCCACTAGTTAGTGGCATGAGCATGGGTATACTTCCTCCACTACTTAGAGGCCAACAGCTTAGGACTTACACAAATCATTACATGCATAAAACACCAATAGCTTTCCAATGTCCAGCCCTCCCATCCGCTGCCCTGCCATCAACACCCCCTCCCAGACTCCCCTGGGCCTTATAAATGAAAAAAAAAACACCCATGGGACCCTTACATCAGTGTGCATGTGTTCACCAACACCCACTGTCCTAGAAAAGAAATTCCAAAAAAAAGAACTTCCCAATGTGACCACATTAGGTCAGATCTAATCAAAAATGATGTTGACATCAAAGTTGTAGAGCTTTTCAAGGGCTTTCTAATGGCAGTAGCCCCACCCTTAGCAACTTCTTACTTAGGCCACAAAACATGAAATACTTGAAAGAACACAGCACTTTTGTAATTTGGGTGGTGGGTTAGGGGCTGGTTTGAGGCAAGTGTAGTTAGTTTCTAATGACTTTAGGGTTATCTAATGACTTTAAGTGCTTGTAATGACCTTGAAGCACTTCTAATGACTTGAAAGCATTTTCAACGACCTTGAGGCATTTCTAATGGTAAAAGCATGATAACAAAAATTTTGTGAGTTAGATTGAATTGTAACATGGATTCTATTGAGTGTTTCCTGTAATAAAGTCTCCCAGCCACAACATTTGAGTACAACAGAACACATTTTTTCTATGTTTCTCTATTTTCATCCAATTGCCCTGTAAAAATTGGTGCAGCCTCTATATATTTACTCAATGTAGCAGCTGGCTATGAGCCTACAGTGTCTTCCTCTCTTCTTTCATATCTCAACACCTTGGCCACATCGGTATCACCATCCCCCCCACTGAAGCCTATTCTATTCCAAATATGAATACAAATATATTTTGAAAATATTTGAAAATATTCCATGAGTTTCCCTGAGGCCAAAAAAAAGTATCTGACCAATTTTGGTTTAAAGCCGGTTTCTGGTTTAAACTACAATGGTTTGAGTGATAAAGAAGAAAAGTGTCTGAATAATTTTGGTTTTAAACTGGTTTTTTGGTTTCAAACCGGTTTTCAACAGAGTCTGAACAATTTTGGTTTAAACTGGTTTTTGGTTTCAAACCAGTTTCTGGTTTCAAACCAGTTTAAAACCGGTTTCAAAAGAGTCTGAACAATTTTGGTTTCAAACCGGTTTTTGGTTTCAAACCAGTTTAAAACCAGTTTCAAAAGAGTCTGAACAATTTTGGTTTGAAACCGGTTTTTGGTTTTAAACTGGTTTCTGGTTTCAAACCAGTTTCAAACTGGTTTCAAAGAGTCTGAACAATTTTGGTTTTGAAACTGGTTTTTGGTTTTAAACCGGTTTCTGGTTTCAAACTGGTTTCTGGTTTCAAACCGGTTTCAAAAGAGTCTGAACAATTTTGGTTTAAACTGTTCTTGGTTTGAAACCGGTTTCTGGTTTAAACCACAATGGTTTGACCCAGATTTTGGTATAAACCGGTTTTAAACCGGTTTAAGCCAACATTATCGTTGGAGACGATGTGGTTTAAACTGAAACCATGCTGTTGCTGGACTGTCACCTCATTCATGGATGCGAAATTTGCCCTGACAGTGAAGATGTTCATGTCAAGGAGCTGTGCGCTATCCAGGTTGACTTCATAAGGCAAATATTAAATGTACATTCCCATTCCTTGCTCGCCCTGCTCTTCACAGAAACTGGAATCATGCCACTTCATATACGTTGATTTATCCTCTTGCTGGGCTATCTGCAATATCTCCTATCACTACCACTCTCCCACCTTGCACGGGCTTGTTTAAATAATTCAATTGAACTGGCTGGCAAGAATAAAAAATCCTGGGTTGGAGATGTCCTCACTGCAGCAACAAAGCTTCCGTTTCATGCTCCTCCTTTAGACTTAACGAACGCAACACAGAATTCCGTTGAAATGTATTGCAAGGATATTGAGACGCGTGCTCTTGGATGGCTACAGCACGAAATCGACTCGTCAGTTAAACTCTACTTACTACACGATCGTCGCGAACCGCAAAAGGACAAGCCGCCTGCTCAAAAAACTTTATCTCTACAGCATTACCTGTTCATGATCAAGAATCAAGACTACCGTGAAGCTCTCACCTCCATCTTGCTCTCGACTCATCAACTTGCCCTAGAAAAGTTTCGGCATACTGACCATGCACTCCGACCTATACCCAGACACGAGTGCCTCTGTCGTTTCTGCAAAGCCCAGGTTGAAAGTCCCGAACACGCGCTGCTTGAATGCCAGGCAAATTCTGACCTTCTGAAATTGCGCAAGGACTTTCTAGAAAAACTCCTGCAAGCTGTGCCAAAGATGCAGAGAATGATAATGGAGCTCAACTCCGTGGCCCTGTTAAAGGCCATTTTATATGAGCGCTCGACAATTGTCCTACTAGGGAAGTTTGCACACCATATCCTTGAAATCTTCTATGCAACACCCGTGTATTGTATACGAGATAACTGACTAGCTAATTCCAGGTTCAACAATTTCTATGCTTCGACTTAAAGCCTAAACTGTACCATGGGGCATGGGGACACCTATGGGGTCTGCGAGCTTGGTTTAGGTTGAAAGAAGGAGTCTAGGGGTGACGGTGTAAATACGCTTGCTTGTACACCGGGAAAATCCCTGGAACCGGTGTTCGTGGATCGGACCGGCCGTGTAATGATACCTACCTACCTACTGCCGAAAGCCTCGGCAGCTGGATGGATATGCCGGAGATTGCTCGCGCCTGGACCACCGAAGATGCCACCCAAGTTCAAATAAAATAGGGCTCCCTCAAATCACCGGGCAGTACAGGCTGCCCGCATAAATCCGCAGCCGACGCCTCTTCTCGCCGCACTATTTGTGGATCATTTTTTTTTCTTTTTTCTTCTGGTAGTGGATACTCCGATGTCGCAAACATCCGATTTCGACTATAACCTCGGATAGCACCATTCTGGACCTTATAGGAAAAACACGCGGGACTATAAGTACTTATAAGGTGCTATAACCTCGCATGTTTTCGGTATAAGGTTCAGATAAGGTCCAGAATGGCGCTATCTTGGCTTATAGGTTAAACGCGTCTTTTGTGACAGATTACATCTCCCTTCTTGGAATAGTCCGCCGATCTTTATGCAGTCCGTCGGCACTCTACCGTCCGCCATTTTACCAATCCCTCTCATCCATTTCACAGTTTCCTCACTGGTTTCACAATCCAACATTCCGCGCGCGGTCGCCTCAGGCCTACCATTGTTGTACAATCTATAAATATCTACCGGATTCTCATAATTCTGTATCCCATAAAACTTTTGAAAAAAAATAGCTGCTCCACTCCTAAAAAAAAAAGCAATAAGTTTGATATCACATGATTCTCGCAAAGCTAGTTACAACACCACAAATTCGTCCGTCCTGGTTCCGTGGTACCATTCCCACTTCACGCTTTGCCTGGCCCGGGGAGGATTTAAAACTCCATGTCCCTTTTGCACTGCGTCCACAAATTCCGAGTTCATTTACGAGCCTACCTCCTACCAGTATAATGATCCTGCTTGAATTCTAAAACAAAAGAAGGAAAAGAAAGTCTCTGAAAACCGGATGCCTCGGACTGCGTCGCAGCTTGACCAGTGAAGAAGAAAAAGACAATGCAAGTGTATTCCCTCATGAGCATTCGAACCTCGCCTTCCATTGACACGGGTGTATAAACCAGAGCATGGCTGATGGCTGATTTGCCAGTTAATCCATGAAGGCTTATGTTCTTTCTTGTGGCCATAGATATGACGTAGCACAGGATAGCCAGTCGGTGTCCTTTTTCTAATCTTTAGTAGCATTTTCGTTTGGTCTCTGCGCTTGCGAACCATAGCATCCTACACTGGCAAACACCGCCTAGAGAACAAATTTCGCCTAGGATTGATCCTGCATCTACCTCAAATACAGGCTGCATAAAAAAAAGCCCCTGGGGATCTATGCCCAGAGGAGGATTCGAACCTCCACCTTCCATTTATTCCCTATGATTTTCCAATCATGGAAAGTGGATGATGCGCATCTACGTTCCTTAATTATTTGGTGCAGGGCATTTTGTAAAGTATTGAAAAAGGCGCAACCCGAGGTAAATGCCAAAAAAAAGCCTAGCCTGGGATGTGCTCGAAGAAAAAGGCACAACTCTGGGGTGTCTCGAAAAGCATTAGTAGCATCCATTGAAAAAGAAGCACAGGTCGTAGGTACGGATCAGATTTGAATAATCAATATGGTAAAGATGGTACTCTTTTGACCAAGGAAAGGAAGGTTTTTTGTCTCGATAGAGTTGTCCAAAGTTCGGTTTGGTTCAGGGCATACTTCTCTGAGCCCCAAACCTGAATCAGTTCAGGAAATTCCAAAAAATATCTGAGCCTGGAATCTGAACCTCTCGGTTCAGGGTTCAAACGCTGGACTGAACCATTGAATTGTTCCCCGCCCAAATTAAAGACATTGTCCAAGGATGACTCGGAAGCCAAGATCTTGCCCCAATGCGGCTGTCTGCCGATTGTGTGATACCAACAATTTATTGGATTCCCCATGCCCCACCCTTAGAGCCAGTTCGGATGTCAGATGCAAATGCGCATCTGCATCTGAGACGACCGCATATTCCCATATTTAGTAGTATGACAAACAAATGCCAAACATGCGTGATTTTTTGCGTGACAGGATTGTCATGACGCGGAAGCCTCAGCCGTTGTCCTGCCAAGCGTCGGGATGGGCGGGATGGACGTCGGGACTACTGTTGGGCCTCCCGCCTTGTAGCATAGGCCTTAAAGCATGTTATTTCTTCCCCATTCATCGGAAAGTGCTTTGACCAACAACACCATGTGCAAAAATATTGTGAATAACCTTCAAAACAGGCACCAACATCGTTCGGAGTGTTTTGGAGGGCATATCGGGCAGTTACGGGCACCCTGTGGAATGTCACGCAAAAAATCACGCCTGTTTGTCATTTGTTTGTCATATTTCTAAATACGGGAATCTGCGGTCGTCTTAGATGCAGATGCGCATTTGCATCTGACATCCGAACTGGCTCTTAGATGTTTCAAATCTTACACCAACATTGCTTGTATAACAGTGTCAGATACTTGGAAAATACTGCACTTCAACTAGGGCTGTGCGCCGTCCCGTCGACGGGCACGGCCGTCGTTTCGACGGTTAGGCGACGGGAAAACCTGTCCCGTCTCCGTCCCGTCGTTGAGGTTCAAAGACTCTCTACGGAACGGGACGGGCGACGGGACGACTGTCACGGACGGCCGGGAGGCGACGGCCTCTTATAGGAAAACATTTTTCTTTTTACGACGTTGTCATAGTCGCTCGCAGCTCCGCACAAGCGTTAGGGGACCTGTTGAGTATTGCTTCGGGAAAATACTTGCTCTACAACTCGATATTGTTAGTTTTTTCATGCCGCAAGGGTGAAAATGCTCAACGGAGATATTAGTAGTCGCTTGGGCACTTGTCTGTTTAGGGTCTGAAGGTGTTGAAAGCGTCCAAAATGCGTTGGTGCGAAAGGTGCGCAGAGGAAGGTGATTCGCGACCTGATTGCCGCCGTTGATTACCGGCCAACCCTACTTCGAGCACCGTTTTCCTGGCCACGCTCACCATAATATATGATTCATCTCACTTCAAATGAACTTGCGTGGCTATCCCCATGCTTTTAAACCAATAAACCTCCCATTTCATGACTTAAACTGCACGCACCCGTCGTGCCGTCCTGTTGCCGTCACGGCCGTCACTCTCTCAAACCGTCCCGTTGCCGTCCCGTCGAAAAATATTTCTGGGGCCCGACGGAACGGGTCGGCTACCCGTCGCACGGAACCCGTCGAACCGGCGCGACGGGCACGGCGCACAGCCCTAACTTCAACGTGGCACACTACCATGAGGAATAAAAGATTCAATGTTCACAATTAGATTCCAGCGAGTGTACCTTGCATGAACTCTTTTCCCCTTAGTACACTGGCAGACAAGGCGTTCAAAAGCGATCAGTTGTTGCTGATGAGTGTTGATGAGTTGAACATGAAGGCGTCATTGATTCAATCATACATCAATCTCAATCAACCTGCTGGTAAACCTATGGGACCTGTGCGTTTTTCTGATTTATGGCTGTAATAGTGTCCCATAACTATTTTGGGGTAAAAAAGCGCACCCCTTTTGATTCCCTCAAAAAAGCACAACCTAGGTCCATTGAACTGAAAAAAGCGCACGTTGACCAGACTCATTTCCCCCCCACACATCTGGAAAAGCCCTAAGAAAAAATGGCACAACCTTCTTTTTCAGAAAAAAGCGCAAGTCCCATAGGATTACCAGGAAAAAGCAGTCTGGAAAAAAGTACCGAGTTTGATTGAATTAATCATGCCCCACGTGTGCATCAACACTCATCAGCAACAACCGGATGGTTTCGAAATGCTTTATTGGGCGTGTCTCCCGGACAAGACTTTGTGCAATACACTCACAGGACTCTGATTCTGCACTTTTGAATTTTTATTCCTCGCGGTAGTGTGACACTTTGAACAGTATCTTATGATGTAACACAAACAGGATAAAATTTCACATCAAATACATATCTGAGTTGGTGTGAGGTGGGGGAGAATAGCGAGCCGATATGTGCCTGCGGAAGTCACAAAGCAGTAGGGGGAGGGTGGCTCTCAATGAACTCTGTAAGAGGCAGAAGGATTGTCTAATCTACATCCAACAACTCTTGTCGAACTCGACCTGCGAATAGCTTAGCGGGCTTACAAGTTTTTTGTCCAGTCACAATTTCTAACCTTTTCTGACCCTTTTTGTCTGACCTTGACAACTCTGCTTCTAGGTTGTGCCTTTTTAAAAACTTTGAAAAATGTCCTGCACCAATTAACTATAGAACACTATTACAGCCATACCAATTCCAGTCCATCCACAATGGTTTCCTTACCCAAGAGGTGGGCGGAACAGAATGCCAGACACCAACCTCTTTTTGATCATTTATGCCCTACTTGTTTACCTCGTATCTCCCTCAAATCTTCACCTATCGCCAATCTGATGTACATGATGCCCCTAATTCCGATGCCTTTCTATCGATCTGTCGCTTCAGAATGCATTTTTTTGACCAGCTCAGAGCACAAATTCAGTTTGATTCAGAGTGAGGAGTTTCATGGTTTTGATGGTCGAAATGATGGGCTCTTTTACTCATCCTGCAAGCCAGGGTATTCCGAATAGTTGCGTCGCATAGTGAGGGCGCCAACAGTTACGAATGTACCTAGGCAGCCCGGGCGGCACTGGGAAATCGCGTGTCATTGATGCACTGAGGGACTGCTTCACACAGCGGGATCAGGAGCGACGCTTTCGGCTGTCAGCGTTTACCGGTGTGGCTGCCAGAAACATATCGGGAATGGCACTCCATGCGGCGTTGATAATGAGCCAGACCTCCAGCATATACACAGCAAAATCCCAACAAGGCGAAAGCTCGTAGGCAGGTCTGAGATGATAGCTCAAGGGTTTCGGTGCAAGGCGATAGCTCGTAGATTGATTGTTATTGTAGTTGGTAATTTAAAGAGCAAAAGGGGGCCCAAAACCTGTTAAGTATTGGAGTAAGTGGGATAAAGAATATAAGTAACAGGTAGATATGAATATAGGTAATGCTCACCTCAGTCGTATCAAGGAACAATTGAGGGAGGGAATCATAAAAGTACTAATATATATATGAGGCAAAACGTGGCGCATCAGCGCACATGAAATTGTTAGGAAGATGGAATGGGGAGATAGTGCGCAGTAGGGAGCCCATCATAACATTTGGGACATTAGCAGTCGACGAGAGACGCTGGCCATAGTAGCATTGTGATCAATAATCGAGATGTCGGAAAGAAACAAGTCCTAGGGATCAGACACCGCCAAAGGCGCTATGCGCGCTAGAGAAATTCTTTTTTGCTGATGCTCATGAACCTATCAATTTCCTCGGGCCGGAATATTGAGATAGGCAGCGGAGAGTTGGTCCTGAACTTAGTCCTTGTATTGTCCCTTGTATCGTCTGAATAATCAAGTTCAGTATCTGGGTTCTTCGTTTCTCATTTAGGACTGACTATATTCGGTTATCCTTGTAAACTCTGCCGCCGTTATGCGTTTGGTACGTCACCAATCTTCACTGTCGGTGTTGCGCGGCGCAAAACCGGGATCGTTAAACAATACAGGACTCCGCTAGCTGCGCCCGATTGTCCCTTTCAATCTTTCAACTCGCCGGATTCATATCTCCATTTCATTCATAGTAAACAATAAGAATGCAAAACTTGGCGGAAGAAAACAACCCTTGAGAATCAGATGAAGATGGAGAGTACCTGGGATTTAATTTAAATGAGAACGATGCAATGAGTTACAGGGTGCATACCAGTTGCCTGACGGTAGCGGAGCTGCCCACTGAGTAGGTGGTGGCATTTGCCGCCACGACGACTTGAGAATGAGTCAGGTCGAGCCGCTGTTGACATTCATTCGAGGCACATACGTTGGTTTCGTGTCTCATCCAGCAGAACGAGAAGGTTCGAGTGTAAGGCTCAAATTCTGTTAGTTTATCGACTAGAAGCTCAGTGCCGGACTCACTGCCACCACTGCCACTGGGATCCCCTAGAACATTCACTCGTTGGTGAATGAAACCTCGACATATTGTGCAGACTTACTCCATGAAGGTACCAGCACCTGACGCCCAACGGCGCTGCCTAGGACCCAGACCTGGTTTTCTCCGCAATGAGTGTGGAGATTGCCATAGCCAGCGCCGAACGTGTCTTGAGTAAACCCCGGGGTGGGAAACCGTCCAACTAACGAGGATGTTCAAGAAGGACTCAATGAGTATCGATATCGTTCAGAACCGCCGCGATACGCACGAGGGTTACCATCCGCCGCTGAAATGGCGACAAATGGGTTAGTAGACCCGGTAAAGGCACATTGGTTGCACAGGGTCGTCCCGCAAATCAGCGACACATATCCAGCTACCGGGTCGACCGGGCTCAGAATTCTGTGCAAGCACCAGTCAGTTCAAGTTCATTTATGCGAGGATGTTTTTCACTGGATCCAGACAGGGCCACCGTCGTTGCACCTGTTGCTGAAAACGACGACCGGCAGGTAGTTGGAAGGGTTTCCACTCGTGTCAAGAGCTGCCAATGTAATTAGCCATGGGTCTTCTCACATTTGAACAGAACTAACTAAATACCCCTGTAACGAGGTTTCTGGACTGTAACATCGTGAATTCAGAGTAGGGAAGGGGAGTGCAAATAGGTATAGTATAAACTTACGATCGCTCCTACGAAAGCAGCGGTGTTAGCATCGTATCCGCCGAGGTAGCCAGCATTTCTGCGGACACGCAACATCATCTTGTGAACGACGAAAGTAAATGGTGACGAACTGTAGACATTGGGCATGAACGCCAAGGAAGGCCATCCAAGCACCGATGGCCAATCCAATGAGAGCTTGGAGAGAGATCATTACAGTGTTGTAAGTGTGCGTGTTAAAGAGGATTGAGATCCTGGGTCCTCACCATTCTAATGCAACCATTTTGTACAACTCCAATGCCGAAGCCCAAGGAGCATTCATTATGACGAACAACAAGGCAGAAGGCAATGCTTCCATGCAAAATTTCAACTGAATCCCAAGAATAGGCAAATCTTGCAAGATGAACTAGGATAGCGCGCAGGCTCGCCGACAGGTCAGAGCATGTGGCCAGATTTGTCCGCAATAAGCGAGACAACCTGACCGATCCATCCATTCATAATGTCGCGCCTCAACATATTGCGTATAAACCGGGACAGATTGCAAACATTTAGGCGCCTGGCAGGTTTAGCGCGCACGCAAAACGAAAAAATACAGCAGTAACGCTGTCAGATATCTATCGTTGTTCCATTCTCAGTGCCTAACGCCTTCCATTTCAAGTTCCGCATCATAACTAGCAATCACTGCGTTGAGGCCCTACGTAGTCACAGGGTAGGCGACGCTGGTCTACCTTGGTTTACCCCCGGTAGACGCACGTAGTCACACCTGGTCTACGTGCGTCTACCGGGGGTAGACCAAGGTAGACCAACATCGCCTACCCTGTGACTACATAGGGCCTCAACGCAGTGAATAATACAACGCAGAAGGCATATTTGTTTCAATGGACGTGAGTCAGTGCGTCTGGCGCCGGGGTTCTCAGCTTCGATTTGGGCTTCACTCGAGTCCAGGCATATAGCAGCCGCTGAAGAACGCTGAAAGAAGCTTCAAGCGCCCCGAAACATCTTTTCAGGCACTCATATTCCATTTCCATTTCAATTCCTCCCAGAGTATGGCTCATTTCCCGCCCCCGGCGCTTGTAGTTAGTGTAGTGGGTAGGCCCTCCCGTTTGGCCGAATTTTATTATGTTTGAATATCAACAATCGCGATTCCACCCGAGGCAACAATGTTTGGCTCACGAGGAGAATCAAGCATTTGCCCAATTTCACTCACGTGGGACTCGCCCCGACAAAATAGCACGGAGATGCTCCGAGTCGGACACCAACCTAATGCATTTCCTCACGAAGTGTCACCCTAGTTCTTGACAGGTAGCGCACTTCTGCGCTGGCTTTCTGTTGTTCCATGCCGGGGGGTTCCAACCAAGACGGAGTGACAAAGGGAAGCCTAACTTATACCAGCCGAACTTATTCCGAATGGCATGTCGGACACAGCCGATGCAGTTTCCGTGTTATGCGCGTATACGTTAACAGCTCAATAGGCACGCGCCTCTCTACATTTGCATAGTCTAACGCGAAAGATCCTTGCTTTCATTAACAACGTCGGCCTTGGTACAGTTTTAATTTCCGGAGAGGTGGCTTGAAGCACTGATTTCAGCGTGTTGCTATCGTCCAGCTTATTCACAATAATCTCGATGAGATCGTGCGGGACTGTACAGGACGACAAGGTGGTAGGTGGAAAGAGCCCCTCCTTGAGAGCATATCAGAGCCGATGCACCAACGTGGGTTTTCCCTCTGGTTGCTGACCGACAGCTGGCTTGTTCCTAGTTTTGACTGCGGTTCTTGCTTCGGAGTGATACGCCCAGGCCAATGTACCTCAAGGAAGTGAAGCCTGCACTCATTGCAGCATCTATGCAGCGGCGAGCGTTCCCTGGCTCTCTCCCTATCCGCGTCTTTTTGCGTAGGGGACTTACGCACCGTGTCCGGGGACACGTTTGTTCGGTGTGTTAATAAATTCTGCTCCTAAAAAAACGAATATATAGTACGAGAAATCCTAGTATTATGAGCCCCTGGATTCGGGAAGGCATTGCACAATCCCACCCTGATCGGATTTCTCAGAAGAATTCTGGGTGTATCGGGCCCCCAAAATGCACGCCGAGTGCCTAACCAACCTTCCTCACCCCCGCATCTTCTTCCAACGATATATGATGCGGAGGGAGGAGGTGCAAAAAAAAAAGAGTGCATCGGTTTGGACCCTAGGCCGGCCGCGAGTACAGCGTTGAAAAGACTGCTTTCCCATCGGTCTTCCCCAAATTTAAGTTGATATATCTGGACCTATTATCCATAGCGGGCTCCCCTTGAAAAAACTTTCGAAGCGCACCAGTATTGGCCGAGTCATGATTATTTTACTCCAGGAGTTTGAAAGTTCAAAAAACGTTAAAGAACTTCGGATCTAAAATCAGTCGCGAAACCACACATTGGGAGTCGTCGGAAAGCGGTCATTCGGAGCTACATGCTGATATAAAAATCGTATCTTTGTGGCCAGATATGATACATCCACCACCTCAAAGACCCTCCATGTTTGACCGTTTGATGCGTCCCAAAATAGGTTCGCACTCTTCCCAAAATGGTAGACACGCTGGCGCCGCGTCTAATTCTACACACTCCTCCCCTCCTCGGACTTCTCGGGCACCCCTCCCGCCACCTGTGCACTCTTGCCGGAAACTGTCAAATATCTGCGCACTTCTTCCCGCACCCCACCGCACTCTTCCCGGAAAGTGCGAACACCGCGCACTTTTTCCTGCACTCTTCTCGGAAAGGGCCCAACACTCGCGCCCTTTTCTTACGTTTTCGCAACTCTTCTCTACTCTCAACCCCCCATCGCGCGCCCTCGATGCGTGCACCGGCCCTTTCCACTCCCGTTTGGCCGATCTACCTGGCCAACAATCCCTGGGCCCGACAGCCCTCCGCATGTATGCCAGCGCGCTACCAACGCGCCCCCAACTCCGCCGTCCTCCCCGCCCGCGTCCCCGGCAACCCCCGGCACCCGGCCGCCGGGCCGCGCTGTATGGCGCTGTTATGTGTCACGCCACTCTGTTTGCTCCCACCCCACACTGCATGTGCACCACCTGGATCTTCCTGGCGCTTTCCATCCTTGTCTACCGTGCACGTGTCGACGCGTTCCATTTCTGCGCCACCACCCTCCGTAACTTTGTCTCATCAAAACCTTCCTCCGGGCTGGATTTCGCTCCTCCGCTGCCTAACGCCTCTTGAACTTGCACAGCGTATTTCAACTCTCTCACTGTCTTTTCCTCCTCCCTGTATCCCAAACTAGTCAGCATGATGCTTCTCGTCCCTCCGGGTCTTTTTCTATTTTCCGTCATCTGGCAAGCACCTACGCTCATACGAACCCGCCGGCAATACTGGACTGGTCCCCTGTACACGTCTCGGGTCGAAACTCCGAGCTGGACGTCCCGTCATCTGCGTGCCAACGGAGCGTCGGCGTAGAGCGCCTACCGCATGCACCTACGGCCATTTTTCTCCATGGCCTTCGTCTGAAGATCGAGGGAAGAATGTGAACAACAGGATAGAACAGTTTTTGGACATACGAGTCCAGGTGCGTGATATATGCACACATTCTCATTTTTCGCTCCTTTTCGCGATTAATCTGCTTAGCCCACCCCAGTTCTCTACGGTTACCCCTGATTTTGATGCAGGTCAGTCGCCCCATGTCCTGCCTCCATCCACCAACTGGGCGCCCCCTTTCTACTGCCCTTAAAGACGCTCGCAAGTCACTATCCCTGCGGCCGTGCACGTTCCACCACACCCGCCTCCCAATCGCTCCGCGAACTCAATATTTAGATTCCGCAGCTTCAAAAAAGGTGTGTAGCAGACCTGACGCGAGGTATTGGCTTTGTGGTGCTTCCGCACAATTTTTATTCCCCTCCTCTGTGCTAATTCTCGCGGTTTATTGTGCCTAGCTATGTATTTTCCCCCAGGTGCGTCCAATATTACTATTTCACCTATATTTTAAGCCTCAGACGGCAGAGATTTCTGTAAAAGCGCCCTCGTCCTGGCGCGCACTGCCGCGCCACGTCCTCCCATCGCCGCGGAGACACTATTGTCGTGTTGCACGCCTTCGAACACGGCATACTGTATACCTGCGCGAGGTACCGGCAGTGTCACTCTGCCGGCGGTTCTTTAAAAAGAATTGTGTGTGCTGATTCCCGTGTCTACGTATGCAGTTCGCTCTCGGAGTGTCTTTCTCTCCCACTTCCCATTCTACTTTCCTCCACCTGCTACCGTTCTCCTCCACTACCACTTCCCGCGTCGTGCCGAGTTAGGCACCCCTGCACACCACTGATGCATCCTCGCAAATTGCGCAGCTGCGACACGCTCCAGTCAACAATAGCTACGAGCTTCCATTTCGGAGTCACCGCGCGCCGCTGACTTTAACCGTGCCCGTTCTAGCATCGCGCGCCCGAATATTAGCTATATTGGGACTTCGGGGCCTTCAAAACGGTGTGTGTTCACATCCGCGCGAGCTATCAGTACGTCTTCAATTTTTTGTTTTTGTTTATTGTGCGCTAACTTTGCCGAGTTCCTTCCTATTGGCAATGCAGGTTGCTTGGGTTTACCAGGTGCAGTCGTGACTTCATGATTAAGTCCCAGCATCACTTTTGCTGGCCGCCAGTGGGCCCAGCACCGCGGTACCAGCAGGGTTAGCACACCGGGCATAATTCGCCATAGAAGAGCAGCTTGTATCCCGGTAAGCAGTGGCATCTCCAAATTTACGCGTCCGTATTTTATCATTTCCTATCATGCTGATCAGCTTCCACACTTTATTTATACACAACAAATCCTGTCTACTTGCCTCATATCCCCTTGCTCATAACAGCTATTTATTTAGGGGCCCGGCTTACCCACTTCGCGGAACAACGAATCATTACAAGAATTTTTATATATTTCCCTCTCATTTAAACACGGCCAGTTGAAAGCTTCACCTTTTCTAGGTTTCGTACTGTTCGAACGCCGGCTCTGCATTTTATTCTGTAGGTGAACTTCGCAAAATATTACACCGGATTGACTCTTCAATAAGGTCTTTCGAATATCTCGTCCTCAAATATCTATTGGGCCAAAATTGATCTTCTTGACAGCACTCGGCGGCGACTCGTCCTCGTCACTCAGCAACCATCCACGGTTCCCTTCTACCGCCTGTACGTCTCGAGCGGGATCCACTTTTACACCACCGCCACGACCGAGCGGGATATCGCGATTAAACATGGGTGTCGGGAAGTGATGGATTTAACTACCTTACTTATCCTTCACAACAATTTCGCCTTCAACTGCGCTTCCATGGACCTTATTTCATTTCAAGTCTTTACTAACATAGCTAGTCTAGACTGCCCGATTATCCCTCATAGTAACTGTATGTTTTAGTAGGGGTGATAAACACTTGTTTTGAGTGCTCATGAAGCGTAAACACTTAGGGTTCCTTGAGGTACATATCATTCACGCAAAAAAAAAAAAGAGGGATATTTCGCCAAGAATGTCGGCCGCCCAGCTTCCATTTGAGTGACCCTGCCACTCATGTTTCGAGTTCATGTTTGAATGAAGAGTAGTTCTGCACGAGAGTTGGGGAGAGACGATTCATCTTACTATCTTGACAGGGCGCCCTATTCCGCCTAGTGTACGCGATCGGACATTTCCGAGCATGCTGTAAATATTATTCAGATTTCTGGACCAAGTCCATATTTACAGGATACTCCCAAAATGACGGGTCGCGTACAATAAAATCGGCACTATCTAGGAGGAGTTGAGGTCGAGACGATATAAGTAAAATAAGTACACATAAGGGCTCGGAGGGCGCTTTGTCCCACATGCTCATAATTGTTAAGTGTGCTCACTTGATACCGCAATTTTTGCACTCTCGGTGCACTCTCAGGTCCAACTAAGCTCAAGGGGTTTGTAATTATCTGGGGAATTCAGCACAGCAGCTAGATCCCACCAAGTGTTGCTCTCCAGTTGTTGGAGATGAGCAGACACTGCTGCTGCGTGAACTTGACGATGAGCATCAATGTTTTTTTGACGAATTTCATTACGGCGAGCATCATCAAGCCCACTCCTTGCCGTTCGACCCCAAGCAGTATCAATATTGCGGGTATCCCAGTCTGCGCCTAACCGCCTCAAATGCAAACATCTGGTCAGTCTATCAAGCCTGACAACATGCAACCATCCTCCGCCCACATCCGCCCTCTTCTGGTCTTTCACGGACCTCAAATGCATATTTTTATTTGGGCGTAGAAGATATTGAAGTCGTGTGCCGGTAGTAGGTATATGTTCCCAGGTTCGTTGTAACTTGGCTGATTGCCCCACAATTCCACCTCAAGGCGCGAAACGCCCATGTATATATGCCGCGTCGGTGTATCGAAATCGGGCCCGCCGCGGATCAAAACAGCGTACGCAGAAGAAGGTATGAAGACCTCAAGGAGAGTAATAACTAGAGGAAGGCTGGAATACTTCTATACGCACATATAGGCCTACCCCATGCGAAACTAATGAACGCACAAATCAGTATGCAATAATGCTCCTCCCGACACGATCGCGCACGCAGAACCCTCCCCTCGCGGCCAGTCGATGGAAATTGCCGCCCGCACCCGGATTACGCTTCCATGGGCCGCAGTATGAGGTCAAATCGAGGGCACCTTGCTATGTGCGGCTAGGCGACGATAAGGCTCATCGCCAGTCTAGCCGACGGCTAGCCACATCTCGTAACAGCTCCAAATAGCTACTATCTTAGACCCTGAAGTGATAATGACTTTTGATGGCTCTATTTTCGTCCTGTCCGCTGGGCCGTTACCTCTCGGTATTTGTTCATAGGTTCTTAGACATATGAAAAGTAGTATTCCTGAGTGCCATAATTTTTGGATGCTTTTCGACGAAGTTATGAGGTCCCCGAGGATCAGACCTAGAAGTGATAACGCTTTTTGGCGGTGTTTTGATCGCATCAAAAATACAGGTTTTCATTTTTTTCTGTCCGCCTAGTGGGCTCCAAGACTCAAAGAAGTTTACCAGACCTTCGAGAATACATCCTTGCATGTCATTCTTTTTTCTCAGAGCATAGGAGTAAGAATTACGGCAAGCATCAGTGAATTATCACTTCTAGTCACATTATCACATCTGGGCCTATTATAGTATGGCTATTTGGCGACTGAATGCAGTGACTGTTTGTCTCGTTCAGTTCTTTTTGCTCCAATTCAAATTTCGAGCTCAAATAAATACTATTGAAGCAAGGTGAAGAAGATGGGAAGAGAGTACCCACCGCAGTATCTATCTCAACAGGTTCGACATGCACCCCATAGCCCCATCTATCAACCACACTAGTACTTCTCTTTGGCTTAAGACTACGTTGGCGCCGGTTGACATTCCGCACGGAATCTGTCCACTGCATCTGTCTCAGCAGGCGCAACATGCATTCCATGGTCCAACTGTTAGCCACGGCATTTCTTCCCGTTGGCGCTCTGCTAAGAATACGTTGGCGCCCGGTCCCGCGGGAGAAGAAACATGTAAGGTCGGCCTCATCAGACGCCGAACTCCCTTGGGTATGTCCTGGCATCTGACTTGCTGAACGTTGATTCACCCCTCTTCTTCTGCTTGCACAGGACATGCCTTTGCTTCGCTCCAGTATGCTTCACAAGGTCGGGAAGTCTGCGTGCGGTAGCTTCCGTGTCAACTCGACTCTGTGGGCCGGATCTCGAGTCGTGGTGGAGATCCTAGTTCAGTGGATTAAGAACGAGGGGCGCAGTAGAATGTGGTCAGCTGGCAGCATACGTGCCCGTTTGAAAAATGAAACTTGCAATTGAGGGAACCTATGGTAGACCTTGTCTGAATACTCGCCGGGCCCGCGGCAGCCGATGAGCTCGGTCTTTTTGATTTTGTTCGCAACATTTTAACATGAATTATATTTTCAGTAAAACAATATATAGAAGACCGAAGGTCCAGAGCGATCCACCGAATTCATTTTCAAGTTTAATGACTCACGTGATGTCCCCGCCGCTTCACATCATTCCCCAAAATCAATTCAACCAAAACATTCCACCAATCGCCTTGTCAGGGCCACATTCTAACGCTCAACCAAGGCTCCAGAAGGATCACAGAGAAAATGACATGTTCGGCCATCCTGAATGGGAGGAGCAGGTGGATCGCAGCGCCCGGTGTTGAGTCCGGAAAAATGGCACCACTGCTTGAACAAAAAGGTGTTCGGAACAGAAAAGTCACGCACTGCGTCAAATTATAGACCTCTGAGTTGAGCCACGGAATGTGTTCGAATGTGAGGACACAGGATTTCAGTATTCCTTTGACCAGCGCTCAGAAATGGCACAGACCCGAAGCATCAGAAGAGGTGACTGGCAGAATGGTGTATCGTATTCAATGTCAAGTTATCACAGCATGAGCCCTTTGACACCGGAAATGGATTAATATTTCCTTCTCTTCCGGAGATTTCTAGGCGCTGAACTTCTATAAAAGCAGTGGTTTAGACTTAGCAAATCAGTCAAGTGTCGCTTTGAAAGATCCTGCTATGTTCTTCGCTCCCATCCTTGTAGCCCTCGTCGCCTCCATCCTCCCTATTGCATCTGCCATCGCTGTCCCGACTGGATACAAGAGCGTTATAGCTGCCAACCTCTCTTCATTGGCTGCCACAAGCAACTTTGTAATTGCTTCGGCGAAGTTTGGAACAGAGTTGAACGTTGGGTACGCCGTGACAGGCAATGGAAACGCTGTCATTCTCTATACCGCCTCGACCGCTCAGGCGACTAATCAACAGGTGAAGTTGGGGTCAATACTGAGTCCATACTTCACTGACATGTCTTCCAATCTAGTGGATCTTAAACAATGTCATTGGTTCACCAACTGAATATACCATCGAAAGCGCTGAAGCGCCAACCTTCCTGTCATTCCCTGGTGCTGGATCTTCGACTGTGTCCTACAATGGCCAAACTATCGTCGACAGCACTTGTTACCCAACTTTCACCATTCGTCAACTCACTCCAGGTCAAAACGGGTACAGGTAATTCGTTGCTCCCGCCCAATACGTCTATCTCGTTCTGAATTGTGAGCAGTATCACCGAAAATATGTTCGGAGGGATATTGACTGCTTGGGGACAATACGTAGAAGGCGGTTCAATCGGAATGGTAAGCCATTCAGTCGTGTTTTCAAGGCGTTGTCATTGAGTATCACAGGCTACATTTCAAAGAAGTGCAGATCTGGGAGCCGCTCAAGTTTGGATGATCTTTGCTGGTAGGTCTTCACTTACTTCAGGATTGTGTGGGCTGAAGGCAATTACATAGCTCCCGCGTGAAATATAGCCAGGCAAAGTCTGAGGTCATTACTGTATGCTGTTCCTTTTGTAAAACGTACTCCATACTATAAAGTTTTGAAGTGGTATAGATTGTGACGGCTTCATATACAGCGTGAATGGATATATATCGTGAGTTGGTGCCGTTATATGAACTCTTAGTGACAGCACATCGTATGAGAGCTCACCTGCATATGTATTGTCAACTCAGTGTACCGTTATAGGGCCTGATGCGAAGAATGGAAAAAATGAGCACCCAAGGTCCCATGCGCCAGAACATAAGTTGTTGTTTTTTTCCACCTGGCTGGGGGACAAATACGGAGGAGCTCGATGCGCGGCCGAAAAACAAAAATGGGAACTACTGGTAAAGGATGTGGAGAATAAAAGAAAACACTGATGGCACGCACGACGGACTTGGGTGGAAGGAAACAAAGCATGGAATCGTGGGTGGGTTTTTTATTATTATTTAGAATAGCAGAATATATTATTCCTCTTTTCAAATATTATGATACATTTGAAAAAAAGAAAAAAAAGGGGTGAGAGAGGATAGAAATACGAGAATGAAGGCAGAAGGTGATTAAATGGATGGATGGAAGGAAGATGAACGAGTGTTATGAAAAGGGGGAGGATTAAAGAGTGGAATTAAAGGAACAATAGTGATTCGTAGCCAAAAGGATGGGAAGGCAAGATTGACAATAAGATAGGAAGTCCTTCAGCCGGTTTTACGGCGAGTCCAGGGATTGAAAGAAGGGCGTTCCGGGGTAGTCTCTCCTAGCCAGACACTTTAACAAAAGAAAGCTCGTACCTCGCTTGTAAGGCATATGAGCGTTCCGGGGCTTCGACCTCACGGAAGTTCCCGAATTCATAGAATGTGTCCATCTCCGCAGTGGAGGATGTATAGTGGTCATCGGATAATGATGGTGCTTTGGACAAAGTAGAGGCGGGAGCTACCAGGAAGGTAATGGATGGAGAGGAGGATCCAAATGAGGTTTGGTCAATTAACGAAGGAAAAACTCACTAGCAATGACAGCCAGCTCCAGGTCATACTTGATCTCGATAGGGCTCTTACGGCGGCGAGTCTTGATGGGTGTGGGTTTATTTCAAGCTTGGAAGCAAGAGTTGAGAAAAGACGTATATGAGTGCGAGGGGTTAGGCGGTTGGACAATTGGTACTATTTAATCACTGTACGTCGTCGAATGGCTGGACTTGGTGAGTTTTTTTCTGCCGCATCTGTGAATAATAACCTATATGTATGTGATAGGATCGACTCCCACAAGGTCGTGGGTAAACGGATTCAACGCTTTCACTAATGCGTCAGGGCCCTGGGGCTCGAGATGAGGGCTTTAAGACAAAGTACCTAGGGTTGGCGGAATGGTCGTGATTTGATTTATCAAAGCAAATATAATACAACATCCTTCGCCTTACAAGTCCTAAAAGATTCAATTTATGGGGTAGAAGGCGGCGTGGAGAATATACAAAATGCTGCCAGAGATAGATTTGGCTTGAAGCAGTACTGTTGAATTATCCAGATTACAGAGATCAATTCTGCTATGAAACAGTACAAGTTGAGGAGAAGGTGCTCGACTCACCATCACAGTGGAAAATTAGTGAGATTCAGATTCATGCGAAAAGAATGGCGTGAGCAACACACCCATCCGATGGTGACTTATACTCATCCAAAATCGATCCAGCACTGGAGTCTGCCTCAAGGTAAGACTGATGAGGATAAGAGGGAGCGATGTGAGGCGCATAACACCTTGCACTGGTTCTGAGTTTTAAAATTCGTATGAAGCTCAGTGCTGTGCAGTGTAGGACTTGCAGGAAAATGGAAATGCCGCCGTAGGATGCGATGTTTTAAGTAAAAACACAAAGCTCGAGTTCAGGGCAAGTACGGTCGAATGCCAGATGCGTGGTATTGAATGAGAAACGGATGAGCGACGCGTTTTGGAGTGACTACCATCGAGCGGGAGTGAGACGGGGTGAGAGAAGAGAACTCGGGGAAAGAATGTAGAGAACCAGGTTATATATTATGTTTACACGTTGGGCGTCCGGTGCAAACACACGCGCGGAGACGAGGTAACGAGCTCGTCCTTCACCGATGCGGCGCGTGCGTCCTGGCTTGCCGCAATGTGGGATGCTAGTTCCGCGGAAGGTGGGGAGCGGGATGAAAGTGGAAGGGGTAGGGAAAATGGGGGAGGGAGGAGCGAGGAGCGGTTGGGTGTTAGTGTGGGATTTGTGGAAAGGGAAATAGAGCAAGGGGTGTGGAGGGTGAGTATTGGCATTGAATTCGGCGTTGGGGATGAAGGAGCGAGGGGAGGGTAACAAGAAGTCGGCGTGGAGTGGGATGGGCGCAGGGGAAAGAGGTATGGGATAGGATGTGATGCAGTGCGCGGGATGGTGGGAATAGGATGGATGGCAAGGGGCAGAATGGCGACGGGGGGAGTGGATGGGGGCGATGTGACGTGCAGTGGAAGGGCATGCGGGATGTGTAGAAGGGGCGGTAGAGCAAGAACGGCGCAGGGGTGGAGGAGGAATGGAAAGTAGAACGCAGGCCGGATGGATGGAGAGAGGGATGAGAAGGCCCCGGGCGGCAGGAACTCGGGCGGTGCGGGGATGCGTGGTGAAATGAGAAATAAGAAGCAAGAGGAGATAATTGGCAAAACGGCGAGTATACGAGGTAACATGGGAGCTGGAAGAGGCGAGTTGACGGGTAGGAAAGATACGGTGCCCCAGGAGTGACGCAGAGCTGGCAGAGGCGGATAGAGGCACGGCGTAGAAGATGAGCAACGAGCAAGATGGAAGATCAGATGAGAAGGGTAAATGAATATGGAATGGCGTTCTGACAAGGAGGGGTGGGCACGACGGAAGATCCACGCGCCACGCACCGCTCCATTTCCGCCACTGTCGCCACCGTTCCATCTGCTCCGCGTCTTAACAGTCGGCGTACCGGGACATGACTGCCCCATATCGAGAAACACAGCCCACTCGCCCCCTTAATCTGCAGGCGCGCCTCGAGGCCCTCACATGCTGCCGGCGCTTGAGCGTCTTCGCCTTGCCCTCGGTGGCGGCCATCACGCCGTGCGCGGAGGTTGATGCGGCGCTGCGTACAAGTACAAGGGACTGCGTTGGCGTCCTATATGTGGTGACCGTGCAGAGGATGTGGAGGACAGACAATATGGAGCGCAGCAAACCCGAATGGGCGTGGCGGTGCATTTCGGGAGCCGTCGCTGACTGACCCGCTTTCTTCCGACCGCGGACAAAGCTTCAACGTTCAGGCAAACTTTGAATGCCCATCCTAATAACTGTATCCCAGCATCACTCGGCACAATATCCGACTCTAGCTCGCATGGCCAGGGACTACTTGGCCTTTCAAGGTTTAGCAACCGCTTCAAAAAGGGCCTTCTCCAACGGATCTCTGACTGTGACTCAGCGCCGCAACTGTCTGGTTCCCGATATGTTCGAAGCCCTTCAGATCTTAAAGAGTGCGTATAGAAATAATCACATCGGAGATGCTCTGGATGAGGCCGACGAGTAATAGTACATACCTGGCCCTGGGCCCATCTCTACTAATGATATTTTTGTGCGAAGGTTTTGTTTTAAAAATGGCCAAAAAAGAAATATGTGTTCGGAGGTTCGAACCGGTTCCGAACCTCGAACTGAACCTCTACGAACTGAACCTGAGGTGCGGTTCCGGGTTCGGATTTTTTGGGGAAAACCACATCTGACCGAACCCCGGCAACACTAGCACTCCGTACACAAAGAAGGAAATGAAAGTGTTTGAAAACCGGATGCCTTGGGCTGCGTCGTGGCTTGACCAGTGGACAAGAGAAAGGCAGATGCTAATGTATACATACCTTCATGAGGAGTCGAACCTCGCCTTCCGTTGACACGGGTCTATATATCACAGCACGGCGGATAGGTGATGTGCCAGTTCATCCGCGAAGCCTTCTGTTCTTTCTTGTGGCCATAGATATGACTTAGGACAGGATAGCCCGCCGGTTCCTTTTTCAAATCTTTAGTAGCATTTTCGTCTGTTCTCTGCATCTACGAATGCATAGCATCCTACATTTGCAAACGCCGCTTAGAAAACAAATTTCGCCTAGGATTGATCCTGCATCTACCTCGAATGTGCCCAAGATCGCGGGAAAAAAAACAGCCGCTGGGACTATCTATGCCCCTGAGTTCGAAATTAAGGAAATAAGCCCTCTTGGATGAGCTGGTACTATCGCCCATTAGCCGCCAATAACCTCTGTAACCAATTAAAAGGGAGGCGAAGGTTCGAATCCTCCCGAGGGTATATGGTAGTTCCCACCGTACTTCTTTTCTCTTGATTTTTTCCCAATCAATCACCACAATGCATGCAATCAACATTGAATTTCAGGCAGAAGGCCACAAACCGGGTGAGGAAATGTGTGCGGGATAGATCTATATGCAGAGGGCTACGTGTGTCAGAATGAATGAAACCACGTCTCGAATCAGATGTTGGGTGAATAGCCCTCGTAGATGAATTTGGCACATCATCCACTCTCCATGATTGCTCAATCCTGAAGGATAAATGGAAGGTGGAGGTTTGAATCATCCTCTGGGAGCCCCTATCAACGGATTTTGAGGCGCGGCTGAACTACCCAGAGATAACACCCGCGTCGTTCAATTCGGACCAGCTGGCGTTCAATGCCGACATGGCGCAGCAGCTGAAACCTGAGCTAAAAGATATATCGCCCCGCCAGTCGTATACCCGCGAGATCTGCCTCGAGGAAGGCGAATGGATGAAGCGCCACATAAAAGACCACGGGCTGGATACCGCCGTTGGAGTGGATGCGTTTTCGAACGCAGACTGTCTTGCAATCCCCAACGAGAAACTTCTTGCCTACTCGAGACGTGCCTAAGCTCTGGTTAATATCACTCCTCATTGGTATCCTCAAAAAAGATAAAGATGCTGCGGAACCTTCCAGCTATTGGCTTATCGCATTGGAGTGCTGCATGTTGAAAATGTTCGCACCTATTATCGATCGCAGGCTCAGGGAGGCTGTAGAAGACATTGGTGCTGTCCCAGTTACTCAGAACGGATTTCAAGAGAATCTGCGGACCAACGACAACCCATTTGTGCTCACCTGTCTCATTGACAAAGCCGCCGATCTCAACAAACCGTTGTACGTAGCCTACTTGGATCTCAAGAATGCTTTCCCAGGAATGGACCGGCCCACACTATGGGTGAAACTCGCGTCATTGGGTATCTCAGGCCCAATGATTGGGTGGCTAAAATTGCTATACGACTGCATTCGCTCCATTGTACGTTTGGACGGTCGCTTCGGACACGAGTTCAGATCGTTGCTGAGGATTTTAACGGGAGATCCGGGCTCACCTCAATTCTGGAATTTATTTATGTCTGACTTCATCCTGACCTGGAATCCTGACGATATAGAACTCAATGGAGTTCCTATTTCCAATATTGAATAAACGCACCTCAATGGAGCACAGACATGGTCCGACAATAATGGCTGCGAAACCTCGGTCCCAAAATGCCTGTACCAAATCTTTGGGTGCAGACAGAACAGGTAGTACCCGTCATTCCACATGAGGGGGAAGCATATCTTGCAAGTTGAGAAAGCCTCATACCTGGGAATATGGTTCCAAACCGGCACGAAATATATGTGGAGGGAGCAGTACCAAGTAAAGGCAAAGAAAGCTCCCAAAGTCGCCAATATTATACTAGGGCTGGGACGTTTCTTAGGCACACTGCTGGCGTGGGACGCGAGAACCTTGTACATGGCGCGAGTGGACCCATACCTTACGGCGGGCTGCGATAAATGTCTCGATTTCGACGTCACAGGTCTAGCAATGCTTGAAAAGGTCCAATGTAAATTCTTACGGCGGATGCTCGGCCTTGGATCGCGGTGCATCAAAGTAGTGTTATTCTCGGAGACTGGAATATGGCCGATTAAATACCGTCGAGTATACCTGGCCCTGAAGTACCCTCGCTTATGTGCTAACACTTGACACAAGACGGCCCGCGTGGAATGCTCTGCAGGATTCCCTTACGCTTGCTCGGGACCAAAAAATGTCGTGGATCAATGATCTCCGAATTGTTCTATCTCGTCTCCATGTTCCAGTTGAATTGGATATATATCCCTGGAGCTTACGACCGGCGCCATCGACTCTGCTATGCAGGAGGTTAAATGGTCAATGGAAACATGGGTGGAGGATACAATAAACACGTCCTCTCGAGTGAACGTTGAGCGCTTGGAGATGGATAGCGAGACAGGAAAACTGGTGAAGAAACCCCTGGACATTCGGCACTACCTCAGTGTGAAGGTTCCGGATCATTGCAAAGCGGTTATACGGATGGTCTCGTCAAGCCACAGTCTCGCAGTTGAACGGCGCCGATGGAAGGAGCGTGGAAAGAAAACGGTTCCGAGAAAATGGCGCCTGTGTCGTTTCTGTCGGGTCAGGATATTTTGACGCGGCTGACGCGCAGTGACGCGGCACCAGCGCGGCATGACTAAAACCACTCAGAACTTTGCAGAATACAATTTTTGACATCTCTAAATGTACCTGGGACCATTGTGAAGCGAATTTAGACTATACTGGCCATTATTTGCAGCAGACGCGCCAGAAATATTACTCATAAGTCAGGATTTCTGCCAGTTCTTACCGACTCCCTGTTAGGGAGTGGTCATGAAGCTTATTCTTTCATTGTAAGTACTTAAAAACAGGTTTTGAATAAAGTCAGTGCCGCGTCAGGTGCGCGGCACTGCGCGTCTCTGCCGCGTCAATGCGCGTCTGTGCCGCGTCTGTGCGCGTCAGTGCCGCGTCAACGCCGCGTCAACGCCACATCAATGCGCGTCAATGTCCTGGAACTGGTGAGTCAATACCATTGTCCGGAGAGTTTAGTCCCCTAGTTGAGCTACTCAGCAGTGTTCTGTTGGTCAGGGTCAGCAGCTGTTTGCAACTCAAAGTAGTCCAACCTTTGCTATATAGCCTTTCAGTGGTTGCACTATTGGTAAGTTAACCACATTTGAGTTCTGAAAGTTTTCCCGATTAGCCTGGGTTAAAGTATCATGCAACGAGGATTGGCGCGCCGGTGGCTGTCCCATTGACGCGGCATCCCTAAGTTTGACTGGAGTTGAGAATTCACGCTAAAAATGCCAGAAATAAATGTCCTACAAACAGCTTACAGGTTCTTTTCATTAATACTGCATGGACCAACATAATTTGATTGCAAAGCCTTTTTTTCTGTATTCCAATTTTGTGATCCTTCCTTGCGCTGAGTGCCCTATTCACATTGGATTTTTAGTTGAACGTAACCACGAGGCTGCCATACTGCGTAGTAAATCCTGTTCACAATTTCAGTTACACTGGATAAAAATTGACCTTGAGGCCGATACGGTCTTGTTCCCTTCCTTTTATTTATTTACTTACTGCTTCGCTTACGAGTCCTTCCTTTCGGTATTAATAGTTACATGCCACACTCTCAGCGCCGTTTCCCTAACGCATCCGCTGAGAAGGGTCACTGTCTTTTAACACCAACTGAGTAGCATTATTTCAAACCTAGATGCTGTCACAGCCACATTTGTTGCTTTGACTGACTGCGCAGTGAATTAAATTCCAGCGAGGTCAGTAATTCCTTCTTGAATATTCAAGCCAAAATTCTATTCTGATGTTAAATTTAGTAGAATTCTGTAAGGATAACCACCCGTACAGTATTACATGTTTGTCTTCCGTAAACTCGTTGTTCGGCCTGTGGACCACCCGAGTATAATATATCCCCCCCCCTAAGATGTAATCATTTGGGAATTCAACTACGAACCCAACACTGTTTTCTGAATCAATGCAATGCCAGCAATTTCTTGTTTAGGTTGAACGAAGTTCTCTTATACAGCGTAGCAGAAAACCTTGGCAGCGCCAATTTTTTCAAGAATACAAATTTAATTCGCCACCTGCACGTTCGGTAAGTTTGGCAATTGCTGAATCCGTGTTCAAACTTTTCCCCAGCTTTTTGCGCAGTGCTATCCCGGGCAAAAAAGCTCCCAAACCAAATAAGTTTCAGACCCCCTGCGTGGCCCCCGGCCTTCGACCGACATGTTTTTGGAGGCAATGAACAGTGTCGGGAATGTGCTGAAACATGCACGTGGCGAATTAACTGCGGATTTTTTTTAGGGGGGAAACTGGGTTTTCTGCCTACGCTGTAGTGCATTGAACATTTACATACTAGTAGTCAACCACAACCGTTCTATCCTATGGTTGTAAGCAACCTGGATCTATACCGGCTGATCGGTCATTATTTCAATTCAATCCTGGTTTCTGTTTGAATGTGATCTCGTCTTCTCTTCTCAAATTTCAAGGCCTAAGTGGGTGCCACATCGCCAATATTATTTACTCCGCACACCTGCTCATGCAATATCTTTCTAGTCATCATCTCATGTTGAGACTTCCGGCTGCCTGACTCAAACCAGATAAGTAAGAACTTGAGATGATATAACACCTACACGGTGTCCTAATGTGTTTTCCCCAGCGTGATGTGGCCCTGTGCATCTGATGCGCCAGGAACTTATATTTGAGGTCCTTACCAAGTCCTAACACAAATTTCTTCTCTTATGTCTTCATTACTAGCTACTCCATTCATTCAGATCATGCTTATTGACCCGTACATGCAAGCTGCGTCCTTTCGTTTTGTCAAACACTTTGATTTCAGATCTCACCTCAGGCTCGAAGTTGAGTCAAGGTATGCCAATTGCAATATCATATGTCGATTTTGTATTGACTTCTAACCGATAGATCTTGCACTTCACAGAAACCATGCAAGTTTGATTTGCCGCCCGAAGGTGCGTCTCAGCCATTCGCTTATTCACTTCACTATTACTCTTCAGTAACCCCAAAGCAGTTGAAACTATGTATAGGCCAAAGCTCTGAAGATGTTCGCTTGTGTTGTCTTCAAGTTTACTCATTCTTTTTTCAAATTTGCGGGTACCGGCATGTTCACGGTCAGTTGGACCCGTAGTAATATGTTCAATTGACCAAAAATTAGGGAGCAGTTTTTTTGGTCCAAACAAGGCATTGGTGTTAGAAGACCTTGTTGGAACTTGGCCCAGGGTACAGTGCACATTTGCTAAAGATTTAGACGCAGCGCGTCGCCGCCGCGTCAATGACACAGCCACACCGCGTCTGTGCCGCGTTACTGCCGCGTCTGCGCGCGTTACTGCCGCGTCAACGCGCGTCACTACCGCGTCAGTGCGCGTCAGCCCGCGTCATTTTTACCGGACCCGTTTCTGTCAAGTGCACATCGAAGCTCCAGCTCACGCCATGTTTGTTTGTGACCATCCGGCACTCATGGACATCCGCGAAGTTTTCCTCAAACTATATTCGGAACTGCCCGATATTCGGGGCAAAGATAAAGTGCCGCAGCATTTGCCGCTGCGGCACTCTGCGGCAATTGTGTTGCACTGCCGCAGAAATAAAAATAAAACTGCATGTATCGACGGCCACAAGGACATCAGAGATTCCAATTCCTGATAAAATTGGTCGCTACATACTCTTGTATATGGCCCCCATAAGTTTCAATGTCTTGGGGCCTTAAGAAGCGACTTGGCTGCGGCAACCTGCGGCACTCTGCGGCAACCAAACAAATGCAACGTGAGTGGCTGCGGCACTTTGCGGCAATACATGCGGCAAACACATGCATGGCTGCGGCAAACTTATGCACAGATGCGGCAGTCTCGTGTTTTGCCGCAGCCATTCTGCGTCAGTCTGCGGCAGTCCTGCGGCGTGACGCCGCGGCAGCGTGACTTGTCAGCGCCAGTCTGCGGCACTTCAACAACAATTTGCCAACATTCAACATGCCGCGGAAATCATGCCCAGTGGTAATTCCTGCTCACGTCGAAGCATCTAGTGCTTGTACCGTCGGTATTGGGGTCTCCGCAGAACTCACTTCAAGCCGCGGCCTAGGCCCCAAGTCCGGGCTTGAAGCCCGCCTCGCCGGCTTGGGCCTGAGCTTCAGTCTTGTCAAGCCCAGGCCTCGTCAGGCCGGGCCCAAGCCGGCGGCTTCAGGGCAAGACAGGCCGCGGGCAACACTACCAGCAGGTTGAGTTCTAAAGGAACTTGTACGGGGCTGGACTTGAAACGACAGGAACACAGTACCAGATAGTTTTCGGTCATCTCGGACACGATCCCAAGTGCGTTAATGACCGGTTACTGAATGCCCGAGAACCGGGGAGGTGACATGTCCCATCTAACGTTCCACCGGATGAGTAAGTCAATTCCGCAGCAGGAGACAGCGAGAGGGCCCAGCGTAAGCAGCAGGCAGCACACTAAGAGAAAAGGACCAGACAAGCAGTGCTACTCTAAGAAACCAGCCAAAACCATCAAGATCTTCGTGGGACGAGCCAGCCGAAGAGACGATGGTGGTGGTACGGATCAAAGAGCCTCCCCACCTCTGCTGGCGACGAGACTTTTCCAATTGGCTTGGCAGATCGGCTTGCCCCTATATCGGAGTTTGAATTTGGCTCTGATGGCCTTTTTGGTGTGGGCAAATTGGCTTGTTGGGCGGGCGTGGCTTGTCCTCAAATACAGCCATCCCTTCCACTGGGTATATATATGTTCTATATGAGGTGGATACCCATCCAAGTGTGTCAACCAATACCAACATGTAATCTGAAGGCTACAGGCACCACATCCACGACGGAGTTCAAGGCATCAACATCAACTTCCCACACTGAAATTCCGCTGTGCTCCTTGCTATGCAGCCTTCCAAATGCCGTCCTTCACATGTCGTGAGATTCCAATCAGAATACCACCGTCAGTGTTTGCACCCTCAAGGTGATTGACTGATCACGCACGAGCGTGACGGGCCGGTGAGTTCAACACAACGAGTTATGCAGCTCACGCCAATTTCTGAATCCTATGTATATCAAGCCAAATATTTCTGCACAAGTGATCATTTCGCCATCCGCTATCGACGGGCAAGACACTACTCTATCAATACGTGCATATTCATGCGCTCTGACACAGAATTTGAATCCATTTGGGCCTCAAAATGGCACATGCCCAACTGCACAGTGGGCTGCAAGCCAAGAATCCATTAAATTCAGGTGAGTTTGAAAGCAATCGCTTGTTTTAATACCATAAACAAGAGCAAACTGGCACCAGAGGAAAACATAAGTCATTAATTTACAAGTCAGTCGGTCGCTAGAAACAGAAACATATAGTTAATAGACTATGTCAGTCGCAGGCCAATTATGTAGTTCATAGAGTTCCCTGCAAGCAGGTGCACTTTACACTAGAAGAATACACTCTTCCACTAAGGCAGGGCAGGCATTCAAGCTGCCTGTGATTATGCAAGGAACAAATATACTCACTTGAAGCCCTGGAAATCACGAATTTAGAATGAAATGACTGCTCCAGAATCACAAAAAGTCCCAGAGCTTTTGCGAAGACACAAATCAAATGGGCGGAACGTAATTGTTCAATTGGGCCCAGTGAAGTGGGCTACTTGATTCACTTCCTCATCTGTATTTCCAACCGGCCACAACTCATTCTCTTAGCGCAGTTAATTTCATTCGGTTCCCACTTGCCAAAGTTCAGTGAAGAAGAAGAAATCCATGTGGTTTATCACGTTAGATGGTTTTAATCCATTAGCATGCCAGTGCAAGCCGAATATTTTGAGGGGCTAGCATCTCAGTTCAGGTCAATTCAGCAAATCCAAGCCAGGATAATGGGGAAAGCCGAAGAGGCCAGTATAATTCCTTTAAAACTACCGACTTCTTATACAACAACCGAATTAAACAATCATTTTCAGATTCAAGCCCAGAAAGCCGGGTGTACACGCCAAACATGCCGGATTTTCAGCATCTGAATGCAAGCCAACTCAAACCAGCTCGAGAATCCATGTGTTGCAACATTTAGATGTTGTCGCTAATCTCCCAGAATATTAATCTTTCGAAATCTCGAAAGTCCATGTAACAGTGTACTTTCTTGCTAGAAGTTCCCTTACATTGAAGCCCGCGGTACATGTATAATATTACTTGAACGCATGCCATATTATAATTTGGACACCGGCACTGGTGAACAGTTCTAAGACCGTGCTCAGTGATCATTTTGGAATGAGAAGGGGGACTTGTGGCCATAGCGGGTGTGATGTTTGAAAGATGATGTCTAGTGCTACCATTGAAATTAGTGTCGGCAGGTCAAGCCATAAAACTGACGTGCACTTTGATAGGCATGACAAAATCGCTTGCTACTCCCTCCACAAACACACCAGAGCCCTGGCAGGCTAACAAAAATGGCGTAAGCGTGATGACATCTGGCCATACAGGCTTGCCCACTTGGGAGTTTGCAGAAGTCGTTGTAGCAAAATCAGGTTGGAATGTTCCCCACCCAAGACTCTTCTTAACTGGTATAATGTGTATCGTTGAGAATCAGGACTAATTTGAGTTGTTGGGCATGGCAACTGCGCTTATTTTTGTCCATATAATCTTGTCCCTTTGAGCGGTCTCTCAGACTTCGAAGGAAGGTTCACATTACAGAAGTCACTGATTCGAGCTTACTCGAGGCTCTCACATGTTCAGTTCTAATCAAAGCAGTTAAGTAGCACCGAAGTAATCATTCCCAGTCTCCTCATCTTCGGAGTAATGCCGCCCTAGTTGTCTTGTCACAATTATTTACTGAAATTGATGTTGGCAGGCCAAGCCGACAAAGCGGTGGGCTTTGATGGGAATGATCAAATGGGCATGCCCCAACAAACACACACGCCCACACCGAAAACCAATCCGTACGGGGGTGCGCAGTTCACCAACCAAAAGGTCCAACACTCAAGTCTCATGACCACGGAGATAATGATGCCAGTAACCAAATGTTCACAGGAGATATACCCAAGCATAAAATTTGAGGCATAGTAGCCTTTATGCCCGTGAAATGTTGAAATTCATGTTGGTGGGGCAAGGCGACAAATTGGCGTGGGCTTTGATGCCATCAGACAAAATGGCTTGCGCACTTTACGAGTACTTATGCAATAGGGATCGTCCCTTTTAAAACTCGAGGGCACCCAAATTTGATCAAATTTTCATTAGAGACCGATTTCGTTGAGGGACATATTAGGGGCTGTGCTTGATATATTTAATGGCAGTGCTAAAACACGCTTCATTTTTTTCTAATGAAATTAGTAGCTGGGTGTTGTACTTGTTATTGTTACTCAAGGAAAATACCCCCTACTCGGTGAAAAATCATAACTTGCGTAAATAAGACAACTTTTTTATACGCTTCGGAATGTTCCATCGGCAATCGCCGACCCCAACTGACACTTCATGAGCTTCACCATACTTATATCTTTCCTTTACCTATTCCCCCTAAATTATGACGCCGGCATTTGATACGCGTACGAACGGGTAGTTGACACCGTTTGGGCAGAGAAAGTCGATGTTAGGAGCTGAGAGAGCCTCGACGAAATCGAAGTCAATTCCATGACTGTATAAAAATTCCGAGGCCGCTTTTGCCCCAGCTTTCCAGTTGTCCGCGAGTATTGAAAGTACCGGGGATGAAGGCTGACTTTGAGCTAAATAAAATAAGCCGACAAATAAGCAAACTGAATTTAATTACATACCGTGAATGCTCTGCCCAGCTGCATGGAAGAGGCCGGATACGTATACTTGAGATTCTGTCTGTGAGTCGAGTGGTCCACCTGTAGCATAAAACCTGTGCCATGGTTAATTGCCTGGTGAATTAATACACCAGCACTTACTCTGATATTACAGTCCCAGAGGCGGCTGCAGTAGATCGCGGAGTTCGACGGGGCGATTCATTGGCGCGTTCTTCTCTCTGTCTGTATAGGCGGCGCAGATAAACCCGTTTCATCTTGTCCTGCTGAGTAGGTTCTGGGATGTAGATCTCGCCATCGGAGCCGTGTTCCTGTAGGTATTGCATCTCGTTGGCCCAATCGTAGCCTGAGTCTGACATGACGGTGTGTAAAGAGAGGTGACAAATGATGGATTGTAAGCAAAGGACCCCGGACACCAGTCACGTGCGTTGGACAGGTCAATATCCGGAATTAGGGTTTCCATCACCCCTTGAGCTTGTGGGAGCTTGTTTGGGCTTGTACAAGCCGAACAAGCTCACAAGTCACAAGTAAGAAAGCCTGCCCCGGCGATTTCTGACAAGCTGAAAATTTCCCTTTTTTCTTTCCTTTTTTGAGGGGGGGGGGGATATATTATACTCGCGTGGTCCACAACATGAACAACGAGTTTACAGAGGGTGTCTCCCGCTCTTTTCAAAACAATTGGGTTCCTTTTTTTTTCCAAGTTCCGACTTGTGAGCTTGTTGACAAGCGGACAAGCTCACAAGCTCTAACAAGCTCAAACAAGTCACATCAAATGTGCACTTCATGCCCTTAAGTACGGCCGATGCGGAACTTGTGTGATGTGCATTCTGAGTAGAAAATGCGTGGGAACATTCGGCCTCCGTGTGATTGATGGCAATGCTCATACTGCGCATCAGCCTGCACCGGCGCAGCAGGGCACTCCCGGCGAGGTTTTCAAATAGAAAAGCTGTGGGGGTCCTCTGATTGCAGGGGTTTCCTTTGGAAACCGGGTCTGGATTCCCAGCTGTTGAAATGCTGTTCCTGTACGTATCCTGTGGAACGATTTCGTACTTTGATCTGGCCACGCAAGATCAATGATTTGACGCCGGAAGACGCGGCCGGCACAGCCTCTTGCCGAATTTGCCAGCACTGGCAGACTCAGTAAGTACTCCAGCCTACTGCAAACTTACTGGCGTGTACACATATATTTGAATCCATGACTCTAATGGACTCTACTCTATTATATCAAATCTACCCAGCACTTCAAATACATGAGCAGGAGATTCTGCACGCTGTACGGCTACTACTATTCAAGCGAGCGGCGGAGAGTGCCTGCAGGCCAGGTCAGAGGACGTTTACGGCCTGTTTCTTGGTCTTGAGGAGTCAGGACTCGGGAGTCGGAATATTGATGAAAGTGATGGCATCTGATGGCATCTTCCTTTTCTGGGGGGGGGGGGGTCGTGGGAACAAGTACAAGATCTTCGGATCGCTCACCTCTTGCTGTGGAGGCAGCGGGAAGAACTTGTATGCAGTGCTTATTTGCATAGGAATACGACCACAGGTGGGAGTTGGATTCCCTACGGGACCCCACCGTTTTGACCGCTATCTCTGCTGTAGGTGTCAGAGTCATGCGCAGTACGTATGGCGCGAGGATTCGGGAAGAAAACCTGAACAAGCAAGTTCACTCATCGAGGTCGTCCTCGGCGTACACAAGGACAATTCGCCCGTGGTTTAAGAAGGACAAATGCTGACGGAAGTTCGATCTTGAAGCATAGAAGATTTCATATGTAGTATTAAAATCAGCCTTCACAACACGACACCCTGACGCTCCGCGGAACTGCGGAGACGATGGATCTGCATATCTCTGGAAGCTGAACCAAGTCAACGGTGTCTATTAATAACAATGTCTAATTCTGCGCAGTTACACAGCCGGACCTCACTCACATCCATTTATAAAACCTCCCGGATGAAAGCGTAGGTTGACATGTCTTCCACAAATTTCGAAGTCTGCTTTCAAACTATCCAAGGAAACGAAACCCTCTGGCACGCCGGCGGCACAGACTTGCTTGGACATCCTATAGCAAATGTCTCCGACTTCGGCGGAGTCACCTACAAGATGTGCATATCCCAGTGTGGAACCGCACCTGTGGCCTTCGATTTGGCAGCCTTCTCCACACAATTCAGCGCTTTTATGCTGCCATTCCTGGCGCTTACGTCGCGGCTGCCTTTCGGCGCTTCAAATCGTGCCAACAACCTCTCCAGCATCGCAATGACCATCGGCTCACCTACTCTCGCGATTTTCTCCCTCGTCATCATGGTGCTCAATTCTCGATGGCTCAAGCGGCGGTTCGCGCGAATCGCTTATCCAAACACAGAACACGCGGTTGCGGTGCTCAACAACCTGCAGGAGTCCCTTCTTCGGGTCGACACAGAGTCCAACGGACTCCCTTTACTCGAGTCGCTCATATTGCTTCCAGAGAACGATCAGTGGTGGTCCCGCGGCGCCGTTGCCCTGTCGTTCACGCATACATGGTCGACGATGAACATCGCCTCTGTCATGTGGGCTGTTCTCGCCTATATATTCACGATAACGTCCATGGACCCGAAGTCCATGATAGGTCCTCCAATCGCGTGCGCATGGCTGTGGCTTCTCCCGCTTGTAGTGGGGTGGCTACACACTTCACCGAACTGCGACGAAGTGGTGCTCAAGCAGAAGATTGCGTCGCTGAATCAAGCAGTATTCGTTGCTGTGGGGGATAGTGGGTCTACAGAGACGCCGATCCCTGTGAAGGAAGCGACTGGGCGTTTTGTTATCGAGGTTTGGCCACCTCGCTACCGCAGACCAGCGCTTGTACGAGGCAAATAGCGCTGCACTACCCCGTGCGAGCACTATGAACTGAAACGACGTTTCACAGATTTGGATGAATGGGATGAATCAAGGAGCCCGCCGTTCTACAATTTCTCCCGAGTCCTCTCGTGGGCTATTCAAGCTGAGAAGATTGCATGGGGATTTGAGACCGCTTCGTTTCATGCCATGAGCCGACAAACGGTGAATGGTTCAGCATGGACCACTGATGAATCAGGGACAACGACGATTCATCCTAGCAATCGCACCGGAAGCGCTGAAGATGTCCGCACCTATATCGACTTTAGGAGTCAACCGGTTAGTGCCCGGGCACCAGAGGTACAGCGCAGGATCATATATTCTATCATGACCGCGTGCACGTTCCAGTGGATATCGACCGGGTCAGCTGTGTTCGCCGCATGGATGACGCCTACCGTGGGTCTTGGGTGAGCTCCGATTCTCACACCCAGGTCGTGTTTCCCGGAATTGACGACAAATTTCAGGTGCCACAGTCTTTCCCTACTCGTGTACGGTATCCTGTCGACGGTTACATTCACAGCAGTGCTTCTCGGAGAGTACTTCCGTCATTCTTATAATCCCACTCCCATGGACCCGCAAAGGACGACTGTGCTACTCGCAATCTTCTTCCATCGGCTCGGAAAAGTAAGTGTCTCCGCCATTCCATAGTTCACCCAAAGTGATCATCATCTATATCCAGATAATCGGGTGGCTAAACGGCGCGGTATTCATTGGCGTAGACATCATGATTTTTGGGAACGTGTTCAACAATTGCTTCTGCGGTTCATCCGTGATAGGACTGGGAGTGGAACATGCGTACAACATCGCATTTTACAACCCGGCCATGCACTTCGTGATTTGGTGGATCGCCGCAGTGGTGATTTGCACCGTGTCGGCGATTATATTCTGGTTTTCTATTATTATTCTCGGTCGCTAAAGTAAAATTGGAAGTTTCGAAAATTCAAAAGTTGAGTTCAGACCCTGAGGACGACGGTAAAAGGCTGAGGGAGTATATACCAAGCTCATAACATAGGTATATTGGAGACCACGGCACATTGATGCAAGCTCGGTACATTCACATCAATGTGCCGACTTTGGAGCATTGACTCGCCTGATGCCATCATTTGGGCGAGTTATTGCTGGTCTCTGCCGTCATTCCAGCAGGTTCCCGGCGCACTAGGGGAAGGCTCCCCCAGACCCCTCCCTTTCGTTAGCGCTGCCCTTTCCGCTGGCGCCGGGCCTTTGTTTCTTTGCTTTTATTATTTTTGCGGCTAAATCCGAATTTTCGGCACGCGCCGGGAAATAGGCAATTTTTTTTAGGACTGATTGGCGACGGCTGGACCCCAGACCCCGATCACTGGCGCGGAGCCCAGCGCACGCCGCTATGGCCCGCTGCGCAGAGCGTTTTCGCTCGCCACGAGGGCCCACTGCGTGGTGCTGGCGCCTTCGGCGCCTCTGTGCAGAGTGTAAAATCATTTGATTGATTTGCGTGCGAGTCCCCTTTTCACGCCTTTCTTGGCTGGTACACTCTAATCGAATGTACCGTATTTGAACGAATGTGCCGTGCCTGCAACGTAATGTACCGGTCTTCCAATGCACCTACGTTACGAGTTTGGTTATTCTTGAAGCTGAGGTGACATGACGGGAAGTCGATGAGCGGGATTAATCCGCCGGATGCGCCATCAAACGCGTCATCAGTCGGCTAAACGGGCTGGCAGCCATTTTTTTTGGCAAAGTCAAATCTTGTGAGACTCTCCTCGTCATGGATCGACACGGAATATATACAACAATTGTGGGCATATTAATACAGTGGTGGAGGAGTATGCCCCACAGAATAGCAATTAATTAAGGCCTAAATAAGTAGCTACTGCCCTGCCTTCACTTACATCAATACAGTTTCTGCGCAGCATGTCGGAAAAAAGCCAGTTAGCTTGCAACGGCCTGAGTCTCCTTGGGACCTTGGGACGGCTTCAGAGAGCTTCGAAGGCGTGGAAGGGGAACTTAGAACCAGTCTCAAGCCGTTCGAAGGCTTGAGGTGAGTTCCAAGCCGTCTCATGCCGTCCCAAGGTACATGTCGCAAAGCTAATGTTTTGCGGTGAAGAGGGACGAACAAGAAGTGAAGAAAAAAATTAATCTACATTATGCACTCGCAGATACATGTCCTCGTCAATACAATCAATAATGTAATGCATACTGTCTTCCCCCCCAAAGATTGGAGAGAGCAAGGCACCGCTAACGATGTGCTCTAGTGCAATAAAGTGGCAACCCTTCAACGGCAATATCTCGCGTATCGGGCAGTCCGTGCGAGAGTTGGGCTGCCACGCCGTCCTGCGGAACGGCCGTACCATGGCCAGGTCGAGTGCCGAGTCGCCGGGGAGATGACAATGGAAAAGGAAGTGAAACTGACCCATGGCGAGAGAGCTGTCGTCGTCCTCGTAGATCACCGAGTCGAACCGGGGAGCACCGTGGAAGTGTGGGTTACACCGTAGAATATCTCTCGCGCTTCTCCAGTCAACTTTGGACTGGTACTCCACATAGATAGCCTTGCACTGTTGAATCTAAACGAGCTAAATAGCTGAACTGCAAGGATCAACAAAACGAACTCACCTGAATCTTCTGCTCCAGCCGGACTTGATGTGTAGGATGGTGCCGCGCGATATAATCCCGCGCCGCTCGCGTCGCTAAAGTGTAGTACAAAATGTCGTACGGCGTGGCGAGTTCGGTGCAGAGGAGTCAGGCGACGAGCGGTCAGAATTGTCGCATACGTAACGGCGAGCTTCTTGCTCGGGTTCGGAGTCAGAGACATGTGTCGTATCCGAGTCTGTATGGCGAAAGAGAGGCATTGGGTCCAGGTGAGTGTGCTTGAGGATAATGAGTTGGGGGTACTCGCAGCATCTTGTCAACGAGGTGGAGCAAGTGACGTCACCCGTGCTATATCAATCGGCAGCCTGTGACGCCATGACTCCACCTCTCTTGTCTTCGTACCACCACCATCCCCTCATCCCACCCAGGTGTGTAATCTTTCGGTTGCGGCGGCCAACTGCTGATCTCATACAGGGTTGTTTCTTACCACGCACGTCGACGCGGGTACGTTGTATGCTTGCTCCAATTCGCACCACTACTCATCCGAGCTCGGCTGCTTCTAGGGTTGATTCTGGCGCAGGTATGTATGCGTCCTCTTCTGACCACTATTATCTAATGCTACCATGCTCAGGGCTTTAATTCCATTCTTTGTTATGATGTTCATTCTCACAATGTGTGTATGAAGTGTTCCCGTCTCACGTACTGCTAACTCAGAAGCTAGAATTCTAGAATTAATTTCTTACACATCGCTGGACGCCGTCGCCCCACTACAACTATGTTGTACCTCATAGCTGTGGTAGTAGTATTGATTAATACATTGATTTGAACGAATTTTTTGGTACCCCGATGCAAATATTCTGAGCCGAGCAAGGCTGCATGTATATCGGCTGTTGAGAGGTACGCAGGGCTTGTGGAGCCTTGAGTTCCACTGGGACGTCGGCTGTCACACGGGCGCCTTAAGAGACCCTGGGAGTCGCGGAGTGTCTCGGAAGAGGTTGCGGATTTCTTACCTCTGTGTTGCAAGGCACTTAAAACCATATGACCTTGCGACGTCCTGGGACTTGTCCCAGGACGTTCGAAGCTGATCAAGATTTTTCCGACACAGTTGCCGACTCGGACATTCGAAGTATGTAGAGCGAGAAAAAAAAGCCTTTCTGCTGCTCTACATGCAGCCCCACTCAAAGCACCGCCGATCTACAGACGCCCGGCGAGCGTCAGCGAAGCGCCGAGCGCTACCGCGCCCATGATCAAGAAGGGTGTTCTGCTGCGCGGAGTTCGGGGGCTTGCTGGTGCCTGCGAGGACGAGGTTACCGTTTCGCTGACCGTTGGAGGTTGCGAGAACTGCGGGCTCGATGGTGGCTATAATATGATAAATAGCGTGCAAAAGCGTGTATAAAGGAAGAGGAAAAACCACCACAGCCTTACGACTTTCTATAGAACATCCTTAATCGGAGCAGGACCTTATTTGAATAAAAGCTTCTCATGAGAGGTGTCACATTCTGTAGAAACACAGTGGAGTTCCCAATACGGCACACATCCTGTTTGGCTACAAAGTGACCGCTGACTCATCGTCCCCATTGAGTCAAAAGAGGCGGGCGTTGGTCCTGTGAGTTCGCGACGTATCGAGAGATACAACCAACAGATCTTATGATAGCGCTCGACAGAAATTCCGTCGATTGTCCCCGAGTTGTGTGCGATTCGATGCACGCTTAGATGACTGGTGTATGGCAACAGGGACTTGACTTGGCAGCTCCGGTTTTCAACTAGACGCCGGTGATTTTGCAACACACTTGCAGTGACTTGCTGAATGCGGTAGTTAGGACCCCGGATACCAACCGTTTCGCCAGTGGAATTCCACAGGAAGGCCCGTTGATGGATGAAACTGGTGGAATCAGCTGTTTTCCACAGGTCGGCAAGACGGTGGATTTCCACCGTCAGCGTTCGGACATTTCCGAAGCGCCAATAAAGGGCAAAAAATGACACAAAAGCGGTTCGAACCCGCGCCAAAATGACCAATGTAACACAAGCACCAGAGCGATATTAATATGCACTTAATTGAAAGAGACACATGCGGCCAAATTATCAGCCATTAGTGTTCCTACCAATTCCTGCTCCCAAAATTAATCAAGAGAATGAAGTATTATCTTCTGGGGCTCTCATTGTGTTATCTTATTTTGTTCTGAATACTGTATGGTCCCAAACTGCACAAGCACTTGCACTTTGAAGAGATTGGGCCCTCTCATTGAGTCTCAAGGCCAGAGCAACGGATTTTGATGGTATCAAGCTGATATCACTCGTAACCAATCAACCCGTGGAATCCCACAGAACGCGCCACTGGATATCCACCGTTTTGCCGACCTGTGGATATTCACTGGAAAATTTTGGGTTTCCACAGATTCAGTCGGTGGAAATCCATCAGTAAAACTACACGTCCGTCTTTGGCGTCTTTGACGTCTTGAGCAAGACGTCAAAGACGCGTAAGACGGACTTTTTTCCAAGACGGGCATCTTGGGTCAACCAGGTCCCTTTGTCTTATAAAGACGGTGTGTCTTGGGCAAGACGTAAAGATGCCCCATGTCTTGGGGTCAAGATTCTGACTCCGTCCTGTAAGATGGTTGTCAAGACGCTTCAAGACACTTCAAGCGCGGATGAAAATGGGCAGAATGGGATGGGGATATATTCACGGCATACAGGAGACACTAATCAGACACAATAATCATGATTTGCTCGTCGTCCTCGCCATCCTCGTCCCCCAGCCCGAGGTCCCCAGCGTCAGAAGAAGCACGGCTGGAAGCAGCGCGCTTCTTCTTCTCTACCCATTCCTCCGCGCCCGCTCGAATTTCCTGCCATCGTTTTTCGTCCCATGCCTGGAGCGTGGCAACAAATTTCGTCGCGCGTCGGGTCGTCTTCGTTTTTCCATTGTCGCGGTATTTTTGGTCTCCCCAGTTATCAATGGAGAAGTGACCCGCAACGCCCTTGGGAACCACGAGCTCACCGGTTTTGCGGAATTGCAGAGCACGTTCAACCTACACAGCCGCCACTGTTAGACAGGGAATATATGATGGAAGATTCATGACACACCGCCTGGACCGAGAGAAGAAGAGCTCCAATAGGTTGCGCCGCGGAACGCGTATGCATGGCGGGTATCGAGTTGAGTGTCATCAGATGATAGGCGAATGTGTACTGTATGAGTTGCGATTGGAACAGCCCCTGGAAACGTTATAGTTCAGTATCAGCAACATAAATACACGATGCGATACATACCTTCTTGTCCTTCCCACCTCCCCACATTTGCCAGTGGAACGCCCGCGTCCCACTTTGTGGGTGAATCTGCAGAGCCCACTCAACGAACTGTGCCACTCCCTCCGCCGTATCAAATCGGAATTTGACCGGCGTAGGGAGTGGGTCCGTCGAAGCTGTAATATGCGGTGAGAAAGTGATAAATAACATAGATAAAGCTCACCTTCTTTTGCGGGCTCAGGTTCTGCCTCATCCTCGCTGTCGGGCTCGTATGCATCAACCAGGAGTTGCACGGCCTTAATCCCTTGAGCTGCGATACCAGCACGCCAATCCGTGAGCCTGTAGTTGAGCTATAACACGAGTTAACTGCTGTTGATAAACTTAAGAAGGGCACATACGAGTCCGAACCAAGGACCATTAACATCCACCGCGTGAACATTGGCGCCATAGACGCGGTCGACAATGCTCTGAACTTGCTTGACGTTGAGTGCTGCCCACGGGTCGACTGTCCCGAGTAACTCCCGTGCCAGAGGAACGACTTCGTCTACGAATCGGGGGTAGGTTCCATCGGGAAGGTGCAATCGGGACCACTTGTTGGCGTTGTCGCGGATCTGTTTCTTGGTGAGCTGCCTCTGCGGTGTCGGCGCAATTTTGATTAAAGTCTAGGAGGTGTGTAAGCAGAAGGCGTGGAAGTGGCAGGCGTGCCGGACAGGGCGCCTAAGTCGCCTACTTACCTCCGCTGCCGGCATCCCCTTCTTCTTCTTCTTCATGCTTTGGGCGTTTCTCTCCAGCTCCTCCTTGTCGTTGTCGATGGCAGGTCCGCCGTACCTCACCGCTTTCTCGTCGTCCTCGGGAACATCGCTGGATGGGTCAGAGGCGATCGTGGCTTTGGCGAGGCCCGATTTTTTCTTACTCGCGGTCTTGGCTTTCTTGGATTTATTCTTCCTACTCCGCATGCGTAAGTGTGGCGAAACGAAGTCATTGTACGATGCAAATACTTCTCTGGTTCCTCAGCCTTTCGCTTGCGGCCAGCAGCTGATGTCGCGGGTGTTCCTGAAGCATCTTTAGTGCTACGAGAAGCCACGACATCTGCGCGCGATGGCTTGAAGGCTTTCTTCGGCTTCTGCACGTCCTCCTCCTCTTCCCCCTCCTCACCATCGTCTTCGTCGTCTTCGCTGGGCTCGGCTGCTGGCACAAACTCGTCTGACTCGTCATCTGCGTCTTCTCCTGCGAGATTCAAATCAACGGATACCTAGAGAGATTGCATGTAACATTTACCTTGCTCCTCTGGAGGGCACTCTTGAGGAGTCGCTGGCTGGTCTGCTTTAGGGGATTGCGGATCGACTGGGTGATTTGCGGTTTTAGCACGGATGATATCAGTCGTGCGATGCTCATCTTCGATGGCGGTGAGCTTGGCCAGCGCAGCAAGCTGCTCAGCGGCTTCCACCTCTTGGGCCTCAGCCTCCTCGGAGCGCGCTGCTTCTATCTCCGCCTGCGTCCGTCGGTGCGTCGGGACCAATTTGGCCAAACCAGCAGCAACGGCTGGATGCGCAAATTTGTTGCTTTTTCGTGTCGTACGTCGCTCCTCGGCAGGTGGGTCCTTCGCCTGCGCCTTTGGTTTCTCCTTTGGCTTCGCTTTGGGCTTCATGTTAGGCATCTCCATGGTGGAAAACGGAGAGGAAAAATAATCAACAAGTGCCAGTAAGTCACGCGGTTGCCATATTGATATTTTACAGTTACTCAGCCCGTCGTCAGCAGCGTCAGCGGGATTTGTTTCTATCCGTGCAGCCGGACCCGTAGATCCGCTCTGGATTGGGCCCGCAGATCCGCTCTGGACTTCGTGCAAATTTTTCGGCCCCATCCTCTAACTTTTACCACCATGCAGCGCACTCGCAAGCCATTCAAGCCCAAAAATATACCCTGTGGCGCTGCCGGATGCACTCGCTTCTTTCAGAATGCCTCTGGCCGCACCCAGCACATACACAGCGTTCACACACCACTAGGCCATCGTCGCGAATCTTCCGTGGACGCCGACGGCGACATTCGCATGCCATCTCCGGCTAGAAGTCAAGCCTCCAGTAGAGCCTCCGCCAATATTGGTGGAGGAGATGCTGGGGACAACCCTGCTCCGCCACCACCTCGCCGTACGATCGTGTATCACCGCTTCTTGAACGGTCTGTAATCTTTGAATCCGTTATTTAAAAAAAAAACTGATGCATTACAGGACTTCCGTGCAATTCTACTGGGGCATTTTACAACAATCCTGACACGCCGCCACCACCGCGACCGCACGCAGCACCGGATGATTATAGTCCCTACGCGGATCGACTGGATTTCGATCTCGCAGATCTGCTCTACCGTCGAGTTCAGATGCCCGCCGGTGCCATCGACGAACTCATGCAGAATTGGGCAGCTAGGCCCGAAACTGCGGGAAATCCACCCTTCGCCGACCACGATGACCTCTACAGTACCATCGATGACACGCAAATTGGCCACGTCCCTTGGCAATCTTTCGACGTCACATACAACGGGCCAATCCCTGTAGGCGACACCACGCCGTGGAAAACTAAAGGCTACACCGTGCACTTCCGGGACCCTCGCGAGATCATCAAGAACCAACTCGCCAATCCGGACTTCAAGTCGGAGATGGACTACGCTCCCAAACGAGTCTTCGCTGCTGATGGTAGCCGAGAGTATGAAGATTTCATGTCGGGGAATTGGGCATGGCGCCAAGCGGTATGTTTTATGCTTTATATGATACAGAAATCTCATGCGCATTGAGCAGGATCTCATAGCTAAGGACCCAGCGACGCATGGCTCGACTTACGTGCCACTTATATTTGGGAGCGACAAGACTACGGTTTCAGTTGCGACTGGGCAAAACGAATTTTATCCATTTTACATGTCAAATGGGCTGATATACAACAATGTGCGCAGAGCGCACCGTAATGGCGTGTCTCTCGTGGCATTTCTTTCCATCCCCAAGAGTATGTTCTCACCATTTCAATCCGATACTTGAACAATTATTAATCCACTTGCACAGCGGACCGTGAAAACCAAGATAGCGCCGAATTCCGCACGTTTCGGCGCAACCTCTTTCATGGGGCTCTTCGCCACATACTCCAATCATTCCTACCAGGAATGACCGTCCCTGAGGTTACCCTCTTTGCCGATGGTCACTATCGCCGTGTTATCTACGGCTTTGGCCCATACATCGCGGATTACCCCGAACAGGTCTTGCTCGCCTGTACCGTACAGGGGTGGTGTGGGAGGTGAGTCTTACGTCTTCGATCGCCCTTACGTCTCCTAAAGTTGTGTTAGATGCACTGCGTCCAGTAAGGACCTTGATGGGCCGAGCGGACGCAGATCGCAAGAACACACACAGGCTCTGTTCAATGCTTTCGACCACAAGACACTCTGGGATGACTATGGCGTAATTCCTGATGTTTTGGTATACATTCTCTTCCTTCGGTGGTATCCTTACTAACCTTTTGTCAGCCATTTACGTGGGGCTTTCCGCGGGCGGATATCCACGAGCTCCTTTCTCCCGATCTCCTGCACCAGGTGATCAAAGGTACCTTCAAGGATCATTTGGTTTCGTGGGTCGGCGAGTATCTGGAGGCGGAACACGGAAAGGCGGGGGCAAAAAAAATAATGGCTGACATTGACCGGCGGTGGGTGTGCCTCTAAGCATAACATACAGGCCAATTGCTTACTTTTAATCCAGGATCGCAGCTGTGCCTCCCTTCCCGGGGTTACGTCGTTTTCCTGAAGGTCGCGGCTTCAAACAGTGGACGGGCGATGACTCGAAGGCGCTCATGAAGGTCAGCTATAATTCTATTCGTTTATTTCTTTGCTGATATGGAACGGCAGGTTTACCTTCCTTGCATCGAAGGCCATGTTCCTGCCCAGATGTTGCGTGCCTTCAGCGCGTTCCTCGACTTCTGTTACCTTGTGCGGCGCAACGTCATTGGGGAAGCCACTCTCGGCGCCATTGATGCAGCCCTCGCACGTTATCACCAAGAACGGAAAATATTCGAGGAGTGTGGTGTTGTCCCTAACGGTTTCTGCCTTCCCCGTCAGCACTCGCTCACACACTACCGTCATCTGATCCAAGAATTCGGCGCTCCGAATGGACTGTGCTCCTCTATAACGGAGTCAAAGCACATCAAGGCTGTCAAGGAGCCCTGGCGCCGATCTAGTCGTTACGAAGCGCTCATTCAGATGCTCACGATCAATGATCGCCTGGACAAACTTGCTGCCGCACGCGTCGACTTTGTGGATCGTGGGATGCTCCTGGGACCCTCGGCTCGACCTCTCTCTCCAGGTCCTGAGCCACCGCCTGCAGACCAGCCGCAACATGCCGATCCTGACGACGATGACGGGGGGGACGACGACACACGGGATATTCTTGGTGAGGTAAAATTAGCCAGGACTGCTGGTAAGAGATTTCGTCGGAGAAGTTTCTCACTACTTATATGTTCTTAGTGCGTGGTTATCCTCGCGACCCTCTTCTTTTAGCCCGTCGTCTCCGTCTCCCTACCCTCCCAGACCTCATCCGCCGCTTTCTATATTCACAAGAAGACCGCGATCTCGATCTCCCTGACGGGGATATCCCTCTCGATGACTGCCCTGCCCTTCCACGTAGCGTGAAGGTGTTTCCTTCTGCTGTCGCCACCTTCTATGCACCGAGTAACCAGTCTGGTCTCGGCGGCATGTTCCGCGAACGCATTCGGGCAGTGCGTTCGTGGCGAGGTGGGGCTGCCCGTTACGATTGTCTTTTTGTGGAACAAGACACGGATCAGCCAGGCTTCCGCGGTCTACTCGCTGCGCGAGTGCTCCTTTTCATGTCATTCAAGCACATGGGTATCGAATATCCCTGTGCATTAGTGACTTGGTTCTCTGCTATCGGAGATGCGCCATGCCCTGATGTGGGTATGTGGATGGTTGAGCCCGACGTCGATCGCCAAGGCCAACGCATCATGGACATTATTCATATAGATACCATTTTCCGGGCTGCCCACCTTATTGGGATTTACGGGGACGAATATCTTCCTCGGTACTTCCCTGATTCTGCGTCCCTCGACCGTTTCAAGGCTTTTTATGTTAATAAGTATGCAGATCACCACACACACGAGATAGCCTTTTGAATGTAATTTTTTATATCCGAGTCAATAAATATATTAAGCCACATCTTTCCGTCTTTGACGTCTTGGGGATCCTCAATATACATTAAATATATGCGACTCTGCGAGAAAATTCCCAAAGATGTGGGATGCAAACCTCGAGATAAAGATAATCAAAGATGCCCCTCCCCAGACATAAGATTCAGTACCCAAGATGAAGACGCTCTAAGACGTGTTCCCAAGATGTAAGATGTCAAAGACACATGTGTAGTTTTACTGATGTCCACTAGCAACAAATAACTGTAAGCAAAACCGAGCACCACCATTTCGTAAAAACCATAGTCTAGGGCTGTGCGCCGTGCCCGTCGCGCCGGTTCGACGGGTTCCGTGCGACGGGTAGCCGACCCGTTCCGTCGGGCCCCAGAAATATTTTTCGACGGGACGGCAACGGGACGGTTTGAGAGAGTGACGGCCGTGACGGCAACAGGACGGCACGACGGGTGCGTGCAGTTTAAGTCATGAAATGGGAGGTTTATTGGTTCAAAAGCATGGGGATAGCCACACAAGTTCATTTGAAGTGAGATGAATTCTTGGTTCCGGACTTAGGAACCAGGTCTGTTTGACGCCTTTGTCCGTCTGTTGACCGTCCCCGAATATCATGGCTTTGTCATGATGCCATCACCATTTCCTGTCATAGTCTCTGACTCATCATCTCTCGACGACGACTGGGAGCTTGCTTTAGAGCTCTCCCTCAGACGGTACACCAGCGGGCTTCATGTTTCAACTCTCAGAACCTGTGACTTCATGTCCTTATTCCGGACTCACGATCCAGGCCTGCCATCACGGTGTTCTTCGTCTTTGTCTATCCATCGACTCCCATAAGTAGTCGCTGCTCCTCGGTCCTCCGTAACCCATAGCGCCTCATACAATGTAATATGTCTCAAGAAGCGATTCTAGATGCTCTTGGTACTACCTAGAGTTTTTCCGTCACGTCCAACCCTCGGAGCTCTCCGACCAGCGTCAATTCGCCTCCATTGCCATTCCACAAAATAAAAGTTAGGCCGATATCGTCGATGTCATCAAGACAACAATTCTGTGTTATAGTTTTACCTTGACACCATACTGAACGCTTTCCTTCATCAACGAAGATGGAGTCAAAGAAGAATAATGTCTTTATCAACTACTCAACTGAACACCTACACGTCAGTACGCGTCACCTATGGTGCGGCATCATCTACTCCATTCATTCTTGGTGCTGCAATTACTTGACGGCAAAAGCCTCAAAATCGCCGGACAGCTGTTGAGCCTGTTGCCTGTGTAGACAACAGTTCAAATAGCTCAAAATCAGATGGTTCAAGCTCAGCTGCAAGACTCCAAGTGCGCCGCCCTGTGTTCTGTCCCTCCAAGGCGCGATTTTCCTAGACTTATGGTTTATGAATCAAGATTGTTCATGACCTCCAACGATCAAGACTCCAAATTCACACAACGTTTCAAGATTACGTAGATAGGCAACGAAGAAAGCTAAGACCTCTTTATTTTTTCACCAGGAGTTTTTTTTATTCCGGCGGTTTTCACGGAGAACTTTTTTTTCAGCAGCAATTCGCAAAACCCATGATGAGCTTTGCGGCTCTTGGCGTTCAAATCAAATTAATGCCAGAAACAACATTGACCAGGACACCACACCGTGTATGTTGAAACCCAACTGAACCCCGATGCTCCGAGTGCAACAAACATTCTCTCAGATGTAGTCAAAGGCTAAACAGAATAATAACTGACTGTACTTTCCACTTGACGGCGAATGGTGACGACATCCAATCAATGATCTAGATCTTTTGAACCTGTTGAGGATAGTTGTTCCCAAACCCGCTGAAGACTTACTGGCATACTGGATTGAAGATCTTTCCGTTCATCACCGTGGCTCTTTTCTCAGCTTCTGAGTCTGAAAACATAGGGAACTCTTTTAGCTCCATACACACTTTTCTTGAACCCTTGCATATATCGATGATATTAATGGTTCCTTCCTGCCCCTTGGGAGGAACCAAGGCTGCCCGGAGGGCTCTTATATGATATATTATGGTGAGCGTGGCCAGGAAAACGGTGCTCGAAGTAGGGTTGGCCGGTAATCAACGGCGGCAATCAGGTCGCGAATCACCTTCCTCTGCGCACCTTTCGCACCAACGCGTTTTGGACGCTTTCAACACCTTCAGACCTAAACAGACAAGCGCCCAAGCGACTACTAATATCTCCGTTGAGCATTTTCACCCTTGCGGCATGAAAAAACTAACAATATCGAGTTGTAGAGCAAATATTTTCCTGAAGCAATACTCAACAGGTCCCCTAACGCTTGTGCGGAGCTGCGAGCGACTACGACAACATCGTAAAAAGAAAAATGTTTTCCTATAAGAGGCCGTCGCCTCCCGGCCGTCCGTGACAGTCGTCCCGTCGCCCGTCCCGTTCCGTAGAGAGTCTTTGAACCTCAACGACGGGACGGAGACGGGACAGGTTTTCCCGTCGCCTAACCGTCGAAACGACGGCCGTGCCCGTCGACGGGACGGCGCACAGCCCTAAACCGTACAAACTTTGGAAAACGGCTGTATCGTCCGCGAGGAATTCCGAAAAAAAAAAGGTTAAACCCAGATGTATTTATTGCGAGAACTTCTCAGTGGAAATTTTCCTGTGCCTGTTTCCTGTCGAGAAATGTTCCATTTTCCTCGGTCAAAAAATCAGGAGAAGCTTGTGCTCTGTTTCTTCGTCAACCATTTCCAAAACAACATGCACTTCCGCTCTGATTTATGCCAGTTGAGATGCCAGAGAATATGTATATTTGAACATGTCTTATATCATATTATCTGTATATCGTATTGTATTCACAGGCGCGCGTATTCATATATTGGGGGTAGCTCTCAGCATACAGAATATATTCATCACGGAGGAGGCGATCATAACGCGCGTTCCGCTCAAACTAATGGCGGCGATCGGATCGCCACATCTTTCGAGAGGTCGCATGTACTCAGAAAAAAAAGCAAATGGCTTAATGACCCGACTTCCCAGGATATTCTACCTACGCACGCCAACTCAGGGCAGAAGACCAGAACTGCTTGTCATGATGGAGGAAATTGCGATGGATTTGGAGTTGGAGCTTGGTAGTACACACACTGATTCTGATATGAGACGGTCCATGAATTTAGTTGGCTATATAAATACTTCCCGGCATTGAGTGGCCAGAAAGAACGGATTTTTAATAAAAGGTTGTTTAAAATCAGATGCCGCCTATCCGGATCTAAGGAGCGACTTGAATTATGGAACAACAGTGGCAATAGTATCTCGTGATGCATTTTGAGCACCTGTTTTTAGACCTGTACTGTTGTATTATGCACTAAACACTTTCACCCAAGGTGGAAATGGACCATATCTCCAGATTATTGCAGAAATTGACGGACAAATATTTAAACATCATCGAACTACGCAGAAACGGTTCCCAGCAAAGGGTCAGCCGAAGTATTTTTCCTCGACCATTCGGTGCACGGAAGGGTGGAATACTTTTATAAGCACATATATGCGTACCCCATGCGAAACTAATGAACGCACAAATCAGTATGCATAAATAATGCTTGTCGTGGCACGACTACGCGCATCCCCTCGCAGCCGCTCAACATAGCCAAAAAAAAAAAGGGGGGCAAATGCCACACGCCCTGCATGGCTGCAGTACGAGATTAAATCGCAAGGCTCACGGGCCCTCGCGCTGTTCGGCGTAGCGCCGCGGCGTCGTCGGCACGGGTCGCAAACATCAAGGGCATAACGGTGCACGCACAAGTGTACATACCCGCTGAGTCGTCCGTGTGCTGCCCTCAACCGCAGCTGAGGGGCGGCCGCGCTGCGCACACGGGCGACAGGATGGGTCGTACCGGCGGGTGCCGTAGTCGCCGAGGGTTTACGCAGCGAGTGGACGGGCGTGTGCGACGGGGAAGGGGTTTTAGCCGCGGCCGCTGCGCATGCTGCTGGTGGTGCACATCGGCAGCGCGGTGCCGGTGCGGGCTTCATGCAGAGAGTGCGGCAGGGGCGATGATGATTGAATGTGACGGGCGGGGCGGCGACGAACGCGGCGCGAGCGATGGGGAATAAGTGCCGTTGGTGCTGAGTGCGCCGGTGGTGCAGTGTGTGGTCTTGGGAATGTGTTCTAGCATGGAGCGGCGAAGATGCATGTTCTGGGCGCACGAGGAGGAGGCGAACGAGTCGTATGCGATGGGAAACGGCCACCGCGGTCGCTGCGCATGCGGGAGGTGCTGGCTGTGGGGCTGAGGGGTGCGGCAGGGTGACGAGGGCGGAATTCTGCAGAAGACGTTCGTCCTGCGAATGTAGGCGCCATGGCGAAGAGGAACGCATGCCTCTTGCGCTGGGTACGGGGCAAGGGGTGCGCGTCGTGATCTGTGGTGCGCGGTGGGTATGGTCGCAGTGGAGGCGACGCCTGCGCTGCGCATGTGGTTAGTGGTGCGCGTCGTGATTCGCGGTGTACGCCACGCGTGGGCTTCGACTCGCGAGGTGGGAAAGGAAAGAGTCGGATTGCGTGATGCATGGCGCGACGAAAGTAACGCCTGCGGGGAGGAACGCCAGCATCGCATGCGATGCATGCCCGGGTGATGACCCGGCATGGGCTAACGTGTGCGCCGAGAGCGTGTGGGTGTGACAGGGCGGCGGGGACAATATAGCGCGTTCGGGATGACGATGCAGTAGCGCAGTACATTAGGTGTGGTGTGATTAATTGCGCGACGCATTGCGCGCGGTGTTCCGGTGCGATGGACAGTGGACAAGCGACACATGGCGTGGGCTGCACTAGGTGGAGGAGAGAGGCAAAATGGGCGTGGGCTGCGCTAGACGATGCCTTCTTAGTGCTCGAGATGCGGATGGGTGCGCGCGCGGTCTCGATAACCAACAAGGACATCAGGAAAGAGGGGGATAAGGCATTCGGGAGCGAGGAAAGAAGGCTGGAAGGAGAAACTCCGAGAAAGAGTGGCTGGCGTGGCGGTGCATTTCGGCAGCAGTCGGCACAGGTTTATGATTGGATCAAGAGGGTCAGTTATCTGCCACCTCCGCCTCGTTTCGCAGCTCTACGGCTTCTCATGTCTGGTAAAAAATGTAGAACACTGTGTAGGTGCTGTTGAACACTCCTGTCTATTAAAAATGACTTGAAATATGGAGGAATAGGTGAGTTGGTCAAATGGCAGATAACTTTGTGACCGGCAGATAACCGTGAGGTGACTTTATCTGCCTTTCTCTCCCGTACCTCATCCCGGGGCGCTTCGTTCTCGGTGCCTTTGCCATATTTCACTGCTTAACACTACTAGCATCCCTTCTTGAACGTTCAGCAAGTACTGGCCTGTAGAAACTCCCTGAAATCCACTTCTTTTCTTGCGAAATCTCGGCACTTGCATAAATGACTTCTGGGCTCTTCCAAGGTTGCTCTGCACCCACTATGCCATTGACGGATATATTGATTACCTTGCTACCGACGCCATTCGACTACTGCATGCAGTGACAATGAATCTGATCATCCGTACTCGCCGATGCCGACGCTGCACGTCGCAATTCCGGTTTTTAAGGCTTGAGCCTTTGTGCCTCGTCCAGTGGCGGCTCCAAAAGACGATCTGGTCCTTCCCGCGTGGCTCTCGCTGCCCTTCTGTGTGGTCACCCAGCGCTCTTTATTTGATCCACTACATCACACGGCTGCGATAGGTTCTGGGCAGAATATGTGCATGGAGCCCGATATATCAGTAGTGCATGCTGGCGGCGTTAATCTGACGATCATTTTGCAGAGATATCAGCGCTGGGACTGCTCGCGCTTCTGGCCTGCATGCCGGTGTGTCGTGATGACGATGTTCCGGGTGCGGGGCATCCTAGTGCATAGGGGTATCACTCAAGTTCTCGTTCTCATTTTCTATACAGCCTCAGGTTCCTCTTACTGGTTCCCAAACGGGTATTAGCCCCCGATGTAGCTTAATCACCATGACGAGCATCTTGAGATTGGGCTTCGTGCCAATGCAATTGATTGTTTTTCGCCCTCACGTTCATGTAAATACGTCACTGAAGGATTCCCCTGAGTCTCTCTTAGTCTCTCCAAGTCTCTCTCCTTCCTTCCTTTTTCGATTTTTTTTTCGCTTTTTGCCCGATTTGGGACCCACTCTATTGGAATAAAAACCTCGGCACAAGTCGGCCCGCTCACCGACTCGCCGAAAACCTCGCGTCGCTCTCGGCCGCTAGATGGATATGCCGGAGATTGCTCGCGCCTGGACCACCGAAAATGCCACTCAAATTTAAATAAAACAATACACAGGATGTCCACATGAACCTGCAGCCGACGCCTCTCATTTCTTTTTCTTTTCTTTTTTTTTCTGGTAGTGAATACTCCGATTACATGTCCCTTCTTGGAATAGTCGGCAGATTTTTCTACAGTCCGCCGGCACTCTACCGTCCGCCATTTACTAATCCCTCTTGGCATTGGCTCCACAATGTTCCTCACTGGTTTCACAGCATACCCCTGCCCGCCTCAGATCTACCATTGTTGTACAATCTGTAAATATCTACCAGTTCCTCATTAATTCTGTACCCCATAAGACTTTTGAAAAAAAAATAGCTGCTCCGCTCCTCAAAAAAAAGGCAATAATATCACTATTATTCTCACAAAGCCAGTTGTAACACATGTGCAGCGAATTCGTCTGTCCTGGTTCCGTAGTACCATTCCCACCGCACACTTTGCATGGCCCGGGGAGGATTCACAACTCCATCTCCCTTTTGCACTGCGTACACAGATTCCGAGTACATTTTCCCACCCAACAGCATAGTCATCCTGCTTGAATTCAAAAACACGAGAACAAGAATATGTCTGAAAGCCGGATGCCTCGGACTTCGTCGCAGCTTGACCAGTGAACAAGGAAAAAGACAACCGTCAATGTATACGAATCATGAGGATTCCAACCTCGCCATGGACACGGGTGCATATACCACAACACGGCTGATGGGTGATGGGCCAGTTCATCCACGAAGGCTTCTGGTTTTTCTTGGGGCCATAGATATGACTTAGGACAGGACAGCCCGTCGGTGTCCTGTTTCAAATCTTTAGCAGCATTTTTGTTTGGTCTCTGCACCTGCAAATGCATAGCATCCTACACTGGCAAACACCACCTAGAAAACGAATTTCACCTAGGATTGATCCTGCTTCTACTTCAGATATTCCCAGGCTGCACAAAAAAAATCCCGAGAGGGATATTTATGCCCAGAGGAAGATTCGAACCTCCACCTTCCAGTTATCCGTCCTGATTGAGAAATCATGGAGAGTGGATGATGTGCCAATTCATCTACGAGGGCAATTCACCCTACATCTAATTCGAGACGTCGTCTCATTCATTCTGACACACGCAACCCTCTGCATATAGATCAATCCAGCACACATTTTCTCATCTGCTTTTATAATTTAGTCTTTCTAAATGCGTCAAGCGCTGCCAATGATTGAAAAAAAAATCAAAAGACAACGAAAATATGAGAAAAAGGCGGACCCCGCATATATGTCCCCGGGAGGATTCGAACCTTCGCCTCCCATTTAATTGGTTACAGAGGTCGTCGACGGCTAATGGGTGATGGCACCAATCCATCCACGATGGCTTATTTCCTAATTTCGAACTCAGATACAAGTCAATCAATTTTTGATTTTACTGTCGGTATATATTCCCTTCACACCCTTCACACACCCATTGTGGCCACATTTACTAGATGATTCGTGATTTGTCACTTCATCTACGTGGGCTATTTATCCCAGCGTTGGTAAAATCATTCATTACCTTTCTCTTTGAAAGATAAAGAAAGAAAAAATCGCGTGAAAACCCTATTTCCCTCAGGAGGATTCGAGCTCCCGCGTGCCGTTTGCATTTAGGTGATGCATAATGGTGACGCATCACGAGGGCTGCTTTCCTACGTTCGAACCAAGTTGATTTACACTGTGCAATCAAAGAAAAAAATACTCCAGACAGAAGCGAGCCCGAAAACATTTTGCACCATTTATTTCTGGCAACAAATTGGAAAGGAAAAAGCGGACTTGAATCTACTCACCCCGAGGAATCGTGTCTATTGGGTGATTCATGTCTTGCAGTTACAGTAGAGAAACGATTAATATGTTGACTCGGTGTAATTTGGTGAGGTCACAAAAAGGTTAGAATCCCCCCTGGCAGTTACACGGATGCGGATATTTTATAATTAAAGGACGATGTACTTAACAGCGGCCGGCTTCCGAACCTAGATCCAACTCAGCTGGATTATTGGCTGGTGGTTAGATCATCAAATTTTACCCCTTTTGACTATGCGCTCGGCCGAGGGAATGAGGCGCGGCGAGCGTTGAGGAAGGGCAAGCCGGGTCGCAGCTGGGAGACAGCGAAGAATCGGAAGAAGGAGAGGCCGGACGGCGGGCCGATCTCCGATGCCGCAGTCAAACATGGCCACTCTGAGCCAAACACGTCCCTCTTTTCTTGCCACCACGTTCCCCGCTATCGGCTCGGCAATCCAATCACTCTTCGCCGCAGATCACTCATAAGCTTCAAGCCGGTTCCGCGGTCTTCTTCGTCGACTCTTGCGGGCTTTTTTTTAGAAAAAATGTGACCTTTTCGTGAATTGGAAACATCCGGCGTCCGCGCTAGGTGGCCTCGTACATATCGGCTGGAGCCAGCATAGGAGCTCTTCAGATCTAAACCTAATACTCGGGTGCAACTCTGCGAGTTGTGTAGCACCTCAATCAGTATTCGCAAAAATGGGGCAATTCATTCATTCAATCGCAGCTCCTAGCTAAAATACTGGGCTACTACCTTTCAAGTGCTCCAGCGCACCTGCGATGGCTGTAATACGGCCGCTGAGCTGACGCGGCGCGAATTTGAAACAAAACAAGCTCGAGATACACTTCTCGTCAGTTCCCGCTCTCATAAAGAAATTCCCCTCCTTCGTAAACATACATACACATCCTTCAGGCATCCTTCAACATCCCCAAAAACATCACCCCGAGCCCGTGCACCTTTTTCTCGCGCGCCCCGATCGTCTCAAGCTTGCTCGACTCGGATTCTCCTGACGCAACGCCCGCTAGTTCTACTGACGCGAAGCCCGCATAAGCGCTCTCTCTTTCCATCCGCTCCTCACATCCATCCATCCACCCCACCGTTTATGCTTCTGCGCCTTACGTTCTGCTTCTCGGCGCACACCACCCATACTCGCCATTTCTCGGATTCTCTTCTCATCGCCGCACCTTCCCCTGCCTCTCCATGCCTCCCAAGTTCCTGCCGCGGTTGTTATACCGGACACCACTCCACTTCCAGTCTGCTGCCGTCCATCGATCCTGTGTCCTGCCCCCCTTCGGAACCCTTCCGTCCTACATCTTCTGAATCCACCTCTACGCCCTTTGCGTCGTCTACACATCTTCCCAACCCTTCCACACACATGTAGTTCCTCTGTACGTCACGTCACAGCACACCCACCCCCCTCTTCGCCACTCCGCCCCATTGCCAGCCAATAGATTCTTCCTTCCTTGGGCATATCGGTGCCATTTCTTTGGGCGCGGCAATTTATTTTCATTACTGCGAATATCTTGAATTGGTTGGTTCGAAAGTAAGGGTAATAGCCAAAGTGGATGAATTTGCGCGCTCACCCATGAACTGTAATCGTATGCGGGTCAATGGAAGGCCACCGAAGGCGGAAGGTTCAAATGCTCCCGGGGGGATGGGGAGGTTCGTCCGTATTATTTTGGCTCAGCCGATGGCATTTATTGACTGCGAGTGAGTGAAGAAAGAAGCCGGATTTGCTGAGACGGGATACTCACGTGGTCCATGTGGTGCCAGTTCGCACTTGGGCCTGGGTCCGGTGCGTACTTGAGAGCCGGGTTTAGGCCACACTTTTCGTGACGGTCTGAGTCCGCAGTTCTCCCGCAGCGGTTGGTAGGCTTTTTGCCTTCGGTCGTGTAATTCTTTCGCTGAGGTGAAAGGTGCACAACGTTGCAATTATACAATTATAGCGGGTAAAAGTCACGTTGACAGGTAAAATACGTTGTGGCTGGTAATTAAACTACGAAAACAGGGCCAGCTAAGTCCCCTTATGCGTGCATCTGAGAGTGGAACATGATGAATCTGAGGAAGTTGGGCCCGTCGCACCATCCTCCCACCCGATCTCCCGACTGACAGTTGTTCAAAGTATCGAACAATCCGTTGTGAGCCTCCTGGCAAGAGCTGCTGAGCAAGAAAGGGCCACAGACACCCACTAATAAAAGGCAACAGTTGAGCACGCTGGTTGGCGACGAGAAACAAGAAACGAAAAATACCACAGGCCGAGCCGCGGCATCCCATCGTCGTGCAGAATGAGCCTCCTGGATTAGTCTGTTGGCATTTGTCGACGCCGTTGAACGAATTGATGGCGTCGGCGACGTCTCTGGTGAAGGGGCTGCCGCCGCTGGTCTCGCAGTGAACGTTGCGCTTTTCCAACGGAGTGGTGGTGGAGTTCAGCGAGGCCAGGTACTCGGCCACGAGGTACTCAGGCACGACGGGCAGCGAAGCGTCGGTGGGGCCGGGCCCAACGGCGGGAGCAGTGGGGGTGACTTCGGGAACTGCGCTGGCGGCGCAGAGAGAGAGGACGGAAAGAGCGACAAAAGAAATGGAGAGCTGCATGGTGTTGAATGAATTATGAATTTTCAGTTGGGCTGCAGCGGCCTTATTTATACATTTTTCGAAGACGTTGGCCCCACGCAGGAGGCCCGTAGTTGTTTCATCACATTCCACGAAAACGTAAGTGGTTGTCAGGAGCGAGATGGACACTGGACTGTAGTCGTTAGGGCGGAAAGCGCAGGCCGAGTGTTAGCGAGAGTGATTGCCCCTAGTGTGCAACTCGGTGCGCAGTAGTTGGTCCGTACTTCACATGGGACTGCATACCACGAAACGCTGGTTGTCGGGAGCGAGATATGGAGACATAGTCGTGAGGGCGGAAAGAGCAGGCCGTGTGCTAGCGACAGTGATTGCCCCCAAGGTCCAGTAATATGCGCGGACCGGCTTTGCCGGCCCGTGCCACTGAACTCCAATGGATTTAGCTCATCAATCCACCAGAATCCACCGTATTTATACATGTCCACTGGAATCCGCTGGATGATACAAATTCCATTGGAGTTCAGTTGGAGTTCACTAGACCATCCTGACTGTTTTTAGCCTAGCAATAAATCTCAGCCAATGTCAATGAATTGTTGAGCTACTTTTGGACTTTATACTCAATTTCTATGTAGCTGATGAAGAATTCAGCAAGGTCCAGTGGATTCCAGAAGATATCACTGGATTTTGTGCTGAATACATGTTAGAATTCATCCCAGCTAGGCTAAGATTGGCGAGCACAGGGGGAGTAAACCAGCAACAATAGATCGTTTGTCCTCATAGGTACATGGTGGTACGGAGGCAAACGGATGAGGACCCACAAATAGAACGTGATGGAATCTCATGGAAGATGACATAATCCAACAATACACCGGACCTGTCACATAAGGTGGAAGAATATGAGGACAAAATCCCGTGATGTGCCCGATCAGAAAGTCAGACTGATGGGACCCCGCTGTGCATCAATCACCCACGTGAATCGCAGTTCAAATGAATATATATAGCCCGCATGTCCTGCCATACAAGCGATTGGCCAGTTCACAGTAAGTTCTAGTACTGTACTTCAACAATCAATTCGACAGGGGGGTGACCACAAATTCCAGTTCGACAATTAAAATTTGGCGTGACCAACCGGAAAATTTCGACAAATGGAGCCGAAAATTCGTCGAAATCGAGCTTTTTTGCGCGACCGCGGCCGATTTTGGTGTGACGAACCAAAAATTTAATTCGACAGAGCCCCGGGTGACACGTGACAAGCACCAAATTTCGGCCTCGACAGACTCCCGCGTGATGCGTGACTGTCGAATTGATTATTAAAGTACAGTACACCCGACCCCCTGGAATGCTATGTGCTCCATTCACATCTCGTAGTCTATGTAAGGATAACCACCCGTACATTACTACCCATTTGTCTTCGGTAAAGTTGTTCAGACATTTGGAACACCCGAGTATAATATATCCCCCCCACCTGTGAATGAATCGCTTTCAAATTACAAAACCAATTTATTCTATGCCGCTAAGAAGTGTAACCAACCATCCTGGATGATCCGCATGGAGATACCCAACGGTGGATGGCGTAACGGTGTGGGGGGGGGGGGGTAATTATAGTTGCCTGTCTCGCAATTAAGTGGCTGTTTGCTGTGTATATATTTCAGTAGCCACCCAAGAACAATTAGTATACTGTTCCTGAGCCTCTCCTGAGTGGTCCTGAATTTGTACAACAGCAATTCTTTCCTGTCCAGAAATCGGGGTACATCTACTACAGTTAACGTAACAAACATTATTGTTCGGTGAGTGATGTACAACTTAATTTTGCATTTTATCGCTTATCTAATTAATTGAGCTTAACGGATACAGTGCATAAGACATAGGGCATATGTGTATGTAATCACGGCGTAGGTGCATGTCAAAGTAAGGGCGCATTAGCACTAGATAGTAGCTGGTTTCAGATCAGGAAGGTGGAACCTCTGGCAGACTTTTGTGTAAATGTGTTGCTCAGGGAATGCATTAAAGGCAGCAGGGACATTTCCCGCCGCGAATATCCCGAGTCCATCTCCGATCCACCTAGAAACACGGCGTCAGAAAAGGGGGGTCAGCTGGGCACTGAAAGTCTGAAACTCAGGGCGAGATCATTATTTGTGGATCTTGTGTGGATCAGTCAAAAGTTGTCTGGTTCCTGAGTGGCACGTCGTTAAAATGGCGGCCTCGTCAGTGAGAGGTTCATCGTCATCATCGGGCTAGGCCAGTGTGTGAGAATTAATTCCGAGGCTATGAGGGATGGAATCACGTACACTGGTATTTCACTCGCATTCACTTAGCACACCTGATTATGAGGATGTTTGGATACCCGGGTTACAAATGTTATATGGCCTCCGATGTCTTGAAGATATTTGACGCAAGCCCTATTCTTCGCCTCTGGTCTCATATTTTCATGGCCTATTCATCTCTTTTGAGATAATATTTTGTCGGTTGTGGACCTTGCTTTGAAGTTGAACATGCTGATATTGTTGCCTGCATACTTTCTGCAAAGGGACAGCCGTACAACGACTGTGACTGGTGGAATGCGGGGACTTTTTGCCTGGGAGGAGGGAACTCCTCCTGTACACTTGCGTACTCCGCTCGTGGTCAGGTCCTACGGGTTATAACCGCATATCCTGCCATACAAGTGGTCGGCCAGTTCACGGTAAGCCCTAGTATGCCCGACCCCCTGGAATGGTGTGTGCTCCGCTGGCATCTTGTAGTGATATGTAAGGATAACCACCTGTACACTACTACTTATTTGTCTTAGGTAAACTCATGGTTCAGACATTTGGACCACGTGAGTATACTGTACCTTCCTGGGAGTGTTGAAATATTCCTAGGGAACCAAATATCACTCATTTCAGCTCGAAAATATGCACCAATTTACGCCCCAGGAGAGAATTGGGAATAGATTTCTTCGCTTGTGACACATCAGAAAAAGTGTTTTGATTTCACAGCTGTCCTAACATCTTAGCTCATCGTAGGCCAGGAAAGGTGACATGTTCATATTTAAAATGAGTTTAATTCCTTACTGAAGCGCTAGATTTCACTTGTTCAACCATTTCACCTAGTACCCGCGCCATTTTTAAAGTTGGTCCATTCGGTATTTGGAGATTCTGTTTGCCACGTTGTCACTGGGCGTAAGTGAGCGTGAAATCCATATTAACAAAGAAATCTAGCCGTCAAACCTAATGCTTCAGTCAAAGTCCATTTTGACTGAGTGGAACTTTACCTTGGCTTGAACGAACCAAGTTCATCAATCAAACATGAACAAACTTACTTATGCCATCAGCCATTTTTGGCAAATTCCCTTGGAATGACTAATCTTTCCAAATCGAGGTGATCGCATACATGTGATTCGCATCTTAATACACGAGGTATTGATAGGCGATCATCAGCCGAAGTACGGCACCGCTGAAGTGTCACGCTGCTATTGGTCTCTTTACCAATGCCCACCTTCCCTGATCATATTACCTTGTTTTTCTCTCATCCAGTCTACTGCGAAAAGCGTGGGTTTTGTTGCGGTTTGCTGCCACACTTCTTCTAACTCGACGCACAGACGCGACCGAGGCTTCTTCCGTCACGCACAAAACAGATGAAAACTTCACTCTTGTCTTCCGGCATGTAGAGGTGAGAACCGTTCCGGGTGGCATGGCGCTTAAGTATGCTTATTGTTAACCCCAAGACCTTGTACGGGAAGAATAAAGGTAGTTCCACTTATTTCATTTTTCTTGGGGAACGCTCAGCGGCTTACGGTGGCATTACAGGCTCTTTAGCTTTCTCCTATAACCAGAGATGGCTGAAAGACTCCGACACACCTCATACAGTAGGCCGCCAGTCGCTTCCCACAGAATAATCTTTTCGCTCATCTTAGATGAAAAGGTGGGATTGAAGGACGGGGATACAGTCAACTGCATAGAAGTCCTGAAAGTAGCGATTCTCCACCCAAGCGCGTGTATGAACATTCGGGACCCACAAAGTAAGATCACACTGAACCTGACTCCAGATGCCCGATTTTTTACGGTCGATCCGGCCGATGTATCTATCACATTCTCCACGCTCTTTTGCGCTTACGGGGTACATCTTCCACTTGATATATTTCAAAACGTAATTTATTCTTATGTTCTGCAGACAGCCACCCAGATGGACCCAGGTAGCAATCTTCATATCTTGCCTAACTATGTATCTCATGCTGTTACAGCTCATCTTCGGTTTACGCTTCACGGAATGCGACTTCTCGAAAATGATCCAGTTGTCGAAACACTGCGCATTGTAGGGATTGGGTTTGTTTTGATTTGGAGAGCGCTAATTCAATTCGGTCAGCTGGACCCAAGTAACAAGAACTTCTGGATTGCAGCCACACAAATTGACTCTGAAGCCACGCCATTTGACTCTAGATCAACAACCATCAAAGAAAAGGCGGTGGATCTCACTACAGTGATAATAAATGCACCAGTAGTGGAAGTCAGCAATTCGGGGGTTTTCCCAGTTGCACCGCTGACATTGCATCCCCCTTGCCTGGAGCCATCCGTGGGCGCCACCCCCGAATTGATGCTTCGAGAATTGAAAACCGCTTTACAAGCAGCGGAAGCAAACTGGCTGAGCACACTAATATGTTCTTGGCCAAAGCCCTGTGCACCTGCAAGATGACGACGATATTCTCTGGAATTTTGTACGCCATTTTATGGCCTGGAGAGATGGCCAAACGGAGCGCAGGCGACTGGAGACTGCTGGTATGTTCCTTTCTTTCTTTCCTTCTTTCATGTTCTTCAACTAACGTCGAACCATTCTCATCAGCGAACTTTCTGGCTCGCCAAATCAGCACCGTCATTTCGTTGGAACATTTGCACCACGAATGGCGTGTAGAGTCCTTGGCTGCGTGGAAGAAGGCTCGCTTTCATCGGGCGCCTTCTCAGCGGTCCACCAGGAGTACGAATACACTCCAGCCGGCCATTCAAGTCAACGCGACGAGGAGGATGCTCCGGGAAGCGAGAATAATCTCTATCCTGGGGCAGCTGATCACGGCGTGGAAGACGCACTTGACGGGTGGCGTGGCGTCGTTGTCTAGCGGGCCGGGCCTGTATTCGGACTTGCGCATATTGCAGGAGTGTCGTGCAATGGCCGACGAAGACCAGACGATTGAAGATATCCTGGAGGCGCGTAATGCCACCCCAGGTAGCCTTGGTGTGTACAAATTTTTTGTGGCCAGCCACTTCTTATTCGTCTTAGTTATGAATCCAGGCGATCCCCTCATTGGTGGGGTATCCTCCGACTTCTCCAGTCTCGCTGGAGAGTATCTGGGTGATGGTATGTCTCAGGACGGTAGGTCTGAGAAAATACAAGGGCCACAGAAAAGACGGGAATCTGCACTGTCATTACCACCGCTTCAGCCAACTCGATCGCCTTTATTTTTCACTCCCCTGGACACTCTGCGTAACGTTCTCAAACCTCGGTATGTTTGTTCCCTCAAGAACCGTCCTCAATATGTCTAACTTCTCACTCAAATGTCTCTTAGTCGCGAGATTATTCAGGACCAGTGGAACAAGATTGCACACGAAGCAGGTGCAGCCGGAATTGAGTTCGTCAACGAGGTTGACGACGAAGAGGTTCCACCGGGCATTGGCATTCTCTTTCCTTATGTCGAGAGGAGCTACCTCTTGTAAGTTTGCTCTTTAGCACGTTCTAACTCGCAATTCGAATATATACTAACCAACGCCAAGTGACATCGGAATCGCCGAACCGACTGATTTGGCCGGGTGCGAGTGTGATGGCAAGAGTGGGTGCAACAACGCACGGCCTGGGCGATGTCCTTGCACATCCACATCATCCACCCTCAAATACGGGCCGGCGTACACGCAGGTTCGGTCAAACTTGATCTATATACATACATCGCAGGGTATTCACACTTGATTTCACTTCCAGGGTCTCTTCGCTTTCACCACCGAATCCGAAATCGTCGAATGCAACAGTGTAAACTTCTCTACCCAAGCAATTCAATATATATATTTAACTTCCAATCTGACAGGCCTGCGGCTGTTCGCCCCAGTGTAACAACCGCCTCGCCCAGTTCCCGCGGCAAATCCCAGCTCAGATATTCAAGACCGAAAAGCGTGGATGGGGCGCCAGACTTCCCGTCGACATTGTCCGAGGACATGTGGTTGGGCTTTATACGGGGTAGGCATTCATTCATTTCCATGGATCTGTGTATCGTTTGAATTAAATGTCCCATCCCTAGACTTCTAATGTCAGTACATATTTTTATTTTTCGCAAACTGACACAACACAGTGCTGAATTCATGTTCGATCTTCCCCTTGCAGACGACGAGAAGAGGCGGACAAGCTGTCCGGTAGCAGAGCGTCGTACTGTTTTGACTTGGACATCAACGAGGACCCGGACGAGGAGACTCCGGAAAATGCTTATAGTGTGGATGCTTATGGATGTGGTACGACGCACCATCATCTTGACACGCCCGCATGAATGAACAACTGATTTTTATTTTTCTCCCAGGCAATTGGACGCGGTTTATCAAGTGCTTCACGAACCTTCTTTTACTCACAGGCTTATAACTGACGGTCCTTTTCCAGTCATTCCTGCAGCCCCAACCTCCAGATAATCACCGTTGTTTATGATACGATGCCTGAGGTCAGTCTCCTCCTCCTCATTTACATTACAACAATCCCATTCGAACGCTCACGGGTTAATCTGTTCTAAGGACAACATGCCCTACCTGGCACTAGTAGCGACCGAGGACATCCCAGCATTCACGGAACTCACTTTTGACTATAATCCCGCACACCAAACGGAATGGGAGTTGAAGAGATATAGGGAGAAAACGCGGTCCAAGAAGAATAAAAGCAAGAAACAGACCCGCTGTTTGTGTGGGGCGAGTATATGTAGGGGATGGTTGTCCGTGGTTGCTTGAGATTCACTCTCTACCGACCGTTTGCCAGTGACTTTGAAACTTTCTTGCGTCACGGCGGATTGGTATCACGAATTTCGGGCGAAGAAATGCAGTCGCATTTGTAAGATTCGGGAATCGGAACTCTGTACAACTGACGAGATCAAATTTCTACTTAATCTTTCACCGTGACATCCGCATGTAAACAGAGGTGGCGAGAACACCCAAGGAAAAACCAACGACCAGGTTCATGCCGCCTGCGCTATTCATGGTCAGAAATTATATCGACTCTTCATTGGCTCGTTATCAGGTTTGTAGTTGATATCTCTGACTGGGAATGTATCGGAGGTATACAGCGCGACTGTTAAACCTGTAAGACCGCCGAGGCTCTTGGTATTTTTAGTGTTCCAATAGCGCTTCAGGCCGTCCACGAGACCGGAAACGTGTTCCTCCGAATCGCCGGCGGCGGCTATGTCCTTCTCCTCTTTCTTGGCCGCCCAAGCGAGGAGTCGCGTGCAGTGGCTCTTGAAGTCGAAAAACGGGACGGCGTAGCCGCAGGACTGTGTTCGAGTTCAACGGTGGAGGAGAGAGCACATGAAAGGATGCTAGCGTACCGAGCCGACCTTGTAGACATCGACGACAGTGACAGAGCGGGTCCCTGGCTTGTGCGATTGGGGGGGAATGAAGCTGTTGAACTCGGGCGACCCGAACTCGTATACGGTGCCTATTGGTTTTGAGTATCAAGCATGGTCCAAGCGAGGACCTGGAAGAATTACCTCGTCCATAGAGCCTGACAATTCTGGGCGGTCCTTCGAAAGCATAGACTCGTGACCAGTCTGTATACAAAATACCGAAAATATGTGGCAAGCACTTCGGTTGTATACAGACTGGTACATCTCGGGATCTTGCATTGGGCTGACAGCGGAGTTTGAAATTTGGCTGAGGCCCGTGTTCTCTCTTGCACTTTGAAATTTAAGGAAATTCAAATTGTCATGAACCTTTATATGCTAGAAATAAGTACATTTGCCTCTTCAGAATTTTTTTCATTGCGGATGGAAGAGCAGGAAAGGCCATCGAATTTGGGGCAGAATTGATCGATTTTGATGGCTCGCTTATCGACCGATCGCGGCACCTGCCAATTTTTTCAAACTCCGTTGGCAGCTCAATCCCCTTTCCCGAGATGTACCAGTCTGTAAAACACCGAAGCGCTCGCCGCATATTTTCGGCATTCGTTTTACAGACTGGTTACGAGTCTATCGAAAGCAGTTGGATAAGCTGCGATACGCCCGGTCTCAACACCTAAAGAAAAGTCAATTCAAGTTGTGCGGTCCAGTTATCGTTGATGAACTTGGCCATAAGTAACGTGGATGATGTACCAATTCATCCACATGGGCTATTATCTGATTTGAGACGTTGTCTGAGACTCTGATTCATTCACTTCACACGAACGCAAAAGGTGATTCGAATCCTCGTGCTGGCATGCATTCAGGGCATAACTGTCTCTTTTACATCCATCCAACTACACACGGAGGTAACAAGGGCCACACATTAACGAATGGAACCCCCATCGACTAATCGACAAGTCGCCCTCCCAACTTCACCCATGGCTTGATGTCGTATCTGAGTTCGAATCCTCCTGGAGGCATGGAGTTCAATTGTGGTTTTTTCTTCTTGGGTTTAGAGGTTCAACGTTTGTTCCGACCATAAATATTTCTTTGAATATTACACAATGCGCAACTTCCATCCTCCCAGTGACCTGACTCTGACTTTTAGTAATTTTGTCTGGCTCATATATCGCTGTTCGTCCTCGTCTGATTTAGTCCGATCCGAGAAATAAAAGCGACTCATCGGCAAATCACCCTTTCACTGGAGCCAGATTTGACACTTCAGGAGGGAAACGGGGTTGGCATCACAAAAATAGGTCGTGTAGAAGCCCACCATACACCCTGGGGGACCCCTCTACGCGGTTTTCTTCCAACGTGGAAAAAAGCATCCCCTTTCTCCTTGAAATACATATACACGAAAAAATCGCGTACAAACCGTAATGCCCTGAGAAGGATTTGAACCTCCGTCGTCCACTGATCCGCCATGAGCTTTGCGCACCAGTAAAGTGGATGAGGTATCAATTCACCCACGACGGTTGTTTATTAGCTTTGAACCGAGATATAACTCAGTCAGTCCACAATAAAGAAGTTTCTATTAATCCACGAGGGCTACATCCCATACTTTAGAGCCTGTACATGACAAAGGATTCATAATCCGCATTCTCAGTGAAATTTTTATCGGCCAATTACCGGTTACATCAAATAGCCAAAGAACCTCCAAGGTGGACCGTGAGTATTTGAAGCCTCATATGTAGGCTCGATCGGATGATCATCCGAACCCACACCTTCAACTGAAAATGAATTCCGAAAAGCCGACGTGAAAGTGAATTCAATATGCCTGAGACGGATACCCACCAGAAACTAGTCTGCGCTTCTCATTTTCAGAGAATGGCAAGAAGAAGTGAAAAAAGAATGCTTTGACGGATACGTAGATGAAAATGCATGCATGATGCTTGAATTTTCTCACTTCGGAATGCAGATACGATTGAATCAAGTGACAATCTTTCCTGACTCACAGTAAATAAATGGATAAATAAATGCCATCGGTCTAGTCACAAGGAATACCGACAAATCCGCCTTATGCCCTCGGGAAGATTTGAACCTCCGTCTTCCATATACATGCATACATCGATTACAGTTCATGGTGACTGCGCCAATTCATCCACAAGGCCTATTTACTCTTACTTTCGAACCACTCAACTCGCGATATTTTTGTACTCGCAGTAATGAAAAATAATTGCTGCGACCAAAAAATGGCCGCCATATGTGCTCAGGAGGACGGGAGCCCCACCCTCCGTCTGCTCAGAATGCCCTAAAGCACGGGCTACTTTCGATGATGAAAAGCATTTCCCTGAAAGAAAGAAAGAAAGAAAGAAAAAATGTGGTGCGCAATCCCGAATGCCCCCGCGAGGATTCGAACCTCCGAGTTCTGTTTAAACCGAACTCATGCGTATGGGATGAGCGATGGACGATCATGCCGATTCATCCACGAGGGCTAGTTGCAGTAGTTCTGAGAAGAAGTAAATGCACTTGATTGCTAGATAGATTGCGACGCGCCGAACTGAAAGACGCTCGATGTGCTTGGTGCCATGGATGCATCCCGGCGAAAAGTTGCAGGGGAGAATGAGAGCACGCAAGAGGATTCGTCGAATCGCTCCGCGCGATGTTATCCTTGAGCAGGAGCGAAGGAGACGCGGGGAAAGGGTATAAGTACGGAGCGACAATATATTTACACGTCCAAAGAAATGTACATACCGCCCTTCTCTGCGAACACACGCGCGCCGTGCAGTGCGTCTCTTGGAGTGCTAGTTCCGCATCCGATGTGGGGGAAGCAGGAGGAAGATGAAAGGGATGGGGCAAGTGGAGGAGGGAGGCACGAGGAATGGTCAGGTGGTATGGAATGCGTGAGCCGAGAAAGGGAGGAGAGTAGAGAGGGAGGGTTAGTATCGGCATTGAATTCTGCAAAGGAACGGGGAATAACGAGGTTCATGGGCGAAGATTAGGACAGGTGCGGGAGAACGAGGTGTGGATAGGATGGGATCTGGATGCAGTGCGCGGGATATGAGGGGTGAGAAAAGGATGAATGGCAAGGAGGCGGAGGGCCGAGGAGGGGAGTGGATGAGTGTGATGTGACGCGCAGAGAAAGCGCATGCGCGATGCAAGGAATGGGTGGTAACGTAAGAACAACGCAGAGACGACAAACCGGCGCAGAGGTGGAGGAGGGAATAGAAGGTAGAAGGCAGGACAGGAATGGAGGGAAGGGGAGATGAGTGGTGGGGTGCGCGGGATTGGAAGTGGAGTGGGGCAAGAGGAGAAAATTGGCGAAAGCGCGAATATGGAAGGTAGGGAGGGCGGGAGTCAGAGTAGGGTGCGACAAGGATGTATGACTGGAGAGGAGGAACGGGATTCCCGTGGGGAACGATGAAAAGCAGAGCGGTGGATGGAATTGAAATGGTCATGCGCATGGGAAGGACGGGTGAAGGCAGCGGGAGACGCGGAAAGAAACCCTACGAAGAAACCACGGGTAGATTGCGGTTAAGACCTTCCACATACGAGATTCGTCTTGCGGTAGTTCTCTTGCGCTGGGTGTTAGTTTCCATTGTTATAGTTGGGGAGGTGGGTGAAAAAGTGAGAGGGAGTGAAAGGAGGCGGATGAAGGTATCGGAATGCACAAAACACGCGGGAGGGAGCAGTAGGCGCAGAGGTGGATGACTGTAACGTAGACGGAAAGAACGGGCGCAAAAGTAGACGTGTGGCGAGGGTACGAGAACGAATGGAAGAGTGAGGAGGGTTGGGAATGGAACGGTACGCAACAGGGTAAAGACAAGCAAGTGGGAACATGTGCAGGAAGGGACGGCAGGAAGTGGAGAGATGCTTGGGAGCTACACATAAGCAGTAAGGACGCAGGCGTGGGATGGTGAGATAGTTGAGGTTGCCGGGAGGATAAGCATCGACCAGCAGGTGCAGGCATGGAGGGGAACGGAACAAAAGAAGCTAAAATCGATCCCAGAGGTACAGCTCCCATCGTCGCCGCCCGTTCTGCCCGCAGCATCGTGTCTCGCAGTCTGTATATCAGGTCAGTCGTAATCACACCGGCGGCGCAGCGGATAACACGCCTGCGCCGATGAAAGCAAGAGATCTTTGCCGGGTCTTTTTCGCCTGCTGAGACGCTCGTCTAAAGTGCACGAAAGCATACCTCGAGCCTCTTCGTCGACTTCCGCGCGGGGAATTGAACTGGTGAGGTGCTAGGATAAGCGGTATCGGCGCATGAGACAATGTGTGGAGAGTGGCGGTGCATCTCGGCAGCAGTCGGCATCAGTCGGCCCGCTCTCCGACTCACGCGCTTGGACCTTGCGCTAGGAATTCTGTCTCTGATGCTTCGATATTCGATCCATATGCCAGAATTGGATCACAACCAGATTTAACAGATATATACACCTCGATTAATGCGCTCTGCGTCACCACGATATAGATTTCCCAGTTATCTTCACCGCAAAGAACGTTGGAAGTAGCCTGAAGCCGGCGGAAAATTTATCAATCGCATCACAGAGATGATTCAATTCTTTCGTGGACTACATTTTCGACGAGTACTACAAGTTCTCTCATAAGCCGGACGTATCCATCGGACCAAAGGACTAGAACTTTGTACTAAAGTTTTGGCATCTGTTGTCAACTCGAGCTCCAGCCGATGTGGATTCACTTACACTGGGCCGCTGATGGTGTTGGATCCTCCCGAGATGGTATAAGTACCATCAGAGTTCACGGAGACCGTGGCCTGCCCATCACCTTCATAAGTCCAGTTTGTAGAAGATCCGCTGACAGCGATCTTCCAGCTTCCGGGACCGTTTCCTACATCGCAACATGCCTTCTTAGTTAAAACCGAATATTGACAAAACAATGATGCTCACCATTGCTCCCGACATCTGTGAGTTTGATGTACCCAAGACCAGGGAAGGCGAGGATGTAGACAGCGCCCTCAGGGCCGAGACGGTTCGTAGGTCCGACTGTTTCCTTGCCCGGCAAGCCGCCGAAGAGGATGCTAGTCTGACTGGGAGTGCTAGCGTTGACTTGAATAATGTTCCACATGTTAAGGAAAAGCGAGGATTATGAGCAGTGGGCGAGTTGAGCTCTTTAACGAACAGCAGACCCGCCTTTATACATTTTGGATGGTTGATTTGTCCTAGCAAGGATATTTCCGTCGGATAATCATGGATGGCGAGCAGTGGCGCAGAAGAGGGTGACAAACGTTCCTGCTGGCTATACTTATCGTAAAGGCATAGGAAGGTGCTGGGGCGCGAAGAGTTGATCCTAAAGGCGTAATATTGCGCATGAGCTGGCGTCTGTCTAAAGTCATTTAAACTCCATTTTTCAAGTTGGTTCATCAGGTCCCGAGGCTTAGCGCATTAGTTCCACCAGGACGACAGGAGACATCCTATCCTACACGCGCCTACGCCTACCCGTGTACGACCACGCCTCCGCACACCGACCCGGAATCACCACGATCTCGGGGCACCCGGCAGAAGGGACGCGCGCATCCATCCCCATCCGAGTCGCCACCCGTGCACTACATTGCATCGCGTTTCGGGCGCAGCTCCTGGGAGGGAGCTCTTCAAGTTTGTAAAATTACGGGTGTCTGTCTAAAGTCATTTAAACTCCACTTTTCAAGTTGGTTCACAGGTCCGAGGCTTAGCGCAATAGCTCCACCAGACTATATTTGACGGACGCGATTTATGCGGAGACGCGGGAGTTCTTAATCCCTTGTAACTCCATTGATCTCGGGCCTCGGCTTGGACGGAACGCAAACGAAATTGGAGGCGATCGATGCGCGGGTTACGCGGGCACGCAAACGTGTTAGACAGGTTTTCACTTGTTCCCAGGCCTCTCTCTCCTTTAGAGCTCATTTCTATTTACATCTGAAGAAAAGAAAACACTTTCAGCCGATGATCCATAGCCAAATGCGAAAATATCATGAGGGTAAATAACCGAAGAGGTACCTACCTACTTGCAACAATAGAATCGTGTTATTTGGAGCAAGTGGTGTGGCAGATTTTACACGTGCACATCGTAAAATTTTGGTACAAAGTTCTAGTCCTTTGGTCCGATGGATACGTCAGGCTTATGAGCGAACTTGTAATACTCGTCGAAAATGTAGTTCACAAAGCAATTGAATCATCTCTGTGATGCCGATAATCCGAGCCTTTCGGAAGGGCTTCGAGTTGCATAGCGGCTGTCTATCAGCCAGGTACCCTATGTCTTTGCTACTCATTGCATGTTCCTCTGCCGGTAGATATCATGCGGGATTGGACAGCGCATGCGAGGGCTGCATATTCACGTTACCTGTCGGTGCACCCGAAAGATTCAAGAGCTTGTACCAAACAAAAGTGCTGGAATTAAGGTATATCAGAATCTTAGTTGTCTTCTCACGCACTGGTCGATAAAAGGAAGTTCTCAATCCCAGGCATCTTCTTAGCGAAAGAGGTCGACCAAGGCTGTTGACCCAGGAGTCAGGGGGAAATCGGAGTAAAGGCGCGGATTTGGAGTGAAGTTAGAACGCCACAGCTATTCAGCGGCTGTTGAGCGCATGAAATCGAGGCTGAAATCAAGGTCATCTGGTTTGTTGTAAAAAAAAAAAACGTGAGAACCCGGCGAAAAGCCGCCCGGCATAAATGAATATGGGGTTTAGATGGAGCTGCGAGACTCGAGCCGCTTGTCTCCCGTAACCCTTTACTGAACATCGTGGGTGGGGGTGAGAGCAGTGCCGAAAAAATAGACTGAAAAACCCAGTGATTCCTTGGAGTGCCGTTGTCCCTTGCGTACCTGAAATTAGAACATCCTGGTCCCAGATTCAATCCTCGGGTGCTATCATACATGGCCAAGAGAAGTTTCCAAAAAGGAATGGTGACCGATATACCTGCATGAACGAATGAGCTTCCTGAGATAGAATTGAATGACAACCATTACAGACACGATAGCGCTCAGAGTGCACCGGCAAGCGATCATCGAGCCTGCATGGTATTTCCAAACTTTTACGCCTCAGCCGCCCGAGACTCGTACGGCCCATGTGGGTCTTGGGCGGCTAAAAGTGGGTTCGTAGGTTTGCGTAAGGTTCCAACCATTTCCGCTTAGAAACGTTTGTAATCGTTTTTATTGCCGTTTTGTTTACGGGATCCCGTAAACAGTAAACAAATGTTTAAAACGGTTATTAATTCGAATATTTTTCAACAGCGCAGGAAGGTAGTGCAAATGAAACCTTGTACTTGAATTCATTCAACACAACTCCAATATACGCACCGAAGCTCACCACACTTTGGATAGGATGAAACACAGGAATATGGGCCATTTCAAGACATCCGCCAGACATCCGACTCTTTCCCACGTCAGTTACCGAAGCCATATAGGAGGAAGAAATCACGGCCAGTACGTTTATCCACACCATTCCTGCCAAAGAAGCTGAGGAAACTGGCAGGAGTGCGGGGCGGGAAGGCGGCTGTCTGTGCATGGCTTGGGATGTCCGAGACGTCAGCGCCACCCCCTGACAGCTGATAGCGAGCTCTGCTGCGACGGTACATAGCCGTCGGCCCGTGTGGCAGAGCGGCCATAGGGACTGGTGCCGTACAACAGCGTCACGCATCTGGCAGAAATTAAGCGCGTGGATTGACCTGAAAGGAGCGTTGAAGGCGCGTATGATTTCTTGAAATCTGGTAGGTAGTAGACAACGGCGCCACGCACAGCAGAAAAATATACTCCCTAAGTGTCTAATAACTATATATGTGGGGGTGTGGGGATAGAACTTATGAACGGCCCGCCGCCGTTGAGAGAATAAAACAAGAATTGGCATGTTGGCGAGTCGTGTCGCGGGGCGGACTTGATGCCTGGACAAAGCCCGGAAAGTGGATTCAGAGCCTGACTCCATGCGCGGCCGGGCTGAAAAGGAAAAGGGGTAGGCTGCACTGCACGTACCCCTCACGCGGCAGCAGCAGCGGGGAAGGGAGCGGCGCTGTGCGCCTCGCAACTCATCCGGATTCGGAGACGCGGGCTGCAGGGAATTAGTAGAGCGATCACAGTATGTACTACAATTACTAGTCGGATTGAATGGCAGGTGGACTGCGGTTGGATTGATTGGACGACTTGACTTGCTTGCAAATGTTCAACTCAGTTCTATATGAAGTGGACTCAGAAATCGCATATTTGGATATTTGATTTTGTGCGCGACTCGCATCATGTCGAGTCGCGTGACTTCAGGCGGCCAGGATGTGCCATTTGTTCAAAAATGAATCACTGCTGCGAAAACCCGGCGCTCACGCACTTCCTGGCATCAAACGCAGCTCAATTCTGTTATCATCATGGCAATGCATAAGAAATGTACGTACCTGCTGAAGGACTAGAATCAGTTACTCCCGGGTAACAGTACGGGTTGGCATTTTACAGCAGCACTGTAGCGCAGGGTTGGATTCGGCTTTGTGAACCATCTAGCGGGACCCAAATTAGTAAAAGTGCGGCTTGTCGTAGCCGCGTGGTCGGGCGTGTACGGCTGCGGCGAATCGGATTCTGACAGAAAAAACGTCGTACGGCCGCCAGAAACTGCGGCGGGACACGCGCCAGGGAAGCGGGGGCACGAGGAGATAAGGGCGGGGATATCAAGCATTCAATAAACTTTGCCGGGCGCAGCGTACAGTGGGGAGATGATTGGGATGGGTGAACGAGGTCGCAGGAGGCTGGGATCTTGATTTTTGAAGAATAAAAACGCGGCGGCGCAGCGTGCCGTGCACACGTTGGCAGATGATCCAGTTCGAGGGGAGCGCAGAATGCGAATAGAATTGCCCGGCACTGGAATGACGGACAACCGGTGTTGCGTGGAGGCCAGAATCAAGGCGTACACTGTGAGACTGTGAGTCTGCAGTCTGCGACCGCTTCACGCTGACTCCAACGGGTCCCAGCGCCTAACGAGCGTACGCTGAGTGTTGAGCACTCTGTTATCCGACAATAACCCCCCCCCCCCCCCCCCCCCCCAACTATCGTCTTAGGCAGTCTGCTCGGCAGTGCTGTTCACCCGTCATAGCTCGCAAGAGGGCCTTGAAGCCTGTGGGGTGCATCTCCGCGCTCTAAGCGGCACGAGCTGGGGCGCGATTATACGGGCGCTCATTCGAGAATCGACGGTGGTGATGAACTAAATAAGGGTTGGGCCCACGGAGCATGAAGAGGAGGATCTGCGACCAGAAACAGAGGATGATCAGAAACTGTGCGCACGACCGCGATGGCCAGCCGCAGGATCAGATCAGAAAGCGCGTCGCGCGCGCGAGTTTGAGCGGTACTATTGTTCCCTTCGGGTCTGGAACTACCCTGTCTAGCTGGAACGAGTTTTCTCATTTTTTCCTGCAAGCCTTTTCCCCTGGTATCCGGCAGCATTTATTACTACATGTCTGATGCATGTACATGCAAAAGAACTAAGTGATTCGGCGAGGAGAATATAGGGGAGTTCAGAGTAGACGTCGGCTGCCGGTGCAGAAATTTTCGGCGGCAGAAATTTCACGTGATCAGTCCATCCTTGGTCCATTTAATAGAAGGTAATGTAGGTTTGTTTTTTCTGGCCATTCCGCCATGTATTATTCGGACGATACGGTATAAAGCAAGTGTAGCAAGAGACTGAGTGGCGTGGAAGAGAAAAAGGGAAGTACCGGTTTGTGACAGATTACGTGAGATTTCTGCCGCCGAAAATTTCTGCACCGGCGGCCGACGTCTACTCTGAACTCCCCTTATATAGATAGCTCGTTGCCGGGCACGGATGATCGGAGGGTAATATGGAATAGTATGCACTTTCTCCATGTCCGCTGACCCTGAAGCCCCTTAAAAATTCAGGCAGGTTTTCAAACAATAAAGAATAGTTTCTGCCTCCTCAGAATATGTTCCAGGAATGATTTGCCCATATCCTGAGCAGGGAGGTACACAATGTGTGACATGTCAAGCTTCTGTGAAAGCCGTGTCATGGAGTGACAATGTGGCTTTCTCGGTCATAGGCAAATCGTTCCGGAACCAGATTCTGAAGGAAGGGAAACCTTTTCTATAGTTTATGAATATGCTTGAATTTTCCCGGACCTTCGGACTGAGCGGACATGGAGATTTTCCGTAATATTCTGTATTACCCTCTCATCAACGCGCCCGGCAACAAGCTAACCATACTTTCCCTGGACCAAATCACTTAGTTCTTTTGAACGTGTATGCATTAGATATACGCTAATGATGTAATGCAAGCAAATTGTTGGGCATTTCGCTTTAAACCTGTATTTTCCTATTATTCCGCGCCGCATCTAGCTCAATTAGAGCACACTATGCATCTTGCATACAACCTGCCCACCCCTAATTTATTTCTTAATCTTCCAATCACATTTTGTGCTCGTCGTCCCGGGCGGCGTCAAGAGCTATTTGATCGACGTGTTCCCAATGCGGGTAGTCCTGCTCATCGTGCATCACAGCGGTGGTGGTTTCCATCAATATTGATCCTGATGTATCAAAACTGGAGAGGGTTTAATCCATCACGCATCTCTTCTGGTTGGCAAGGGCTGATATATCCCCCTGCCGGACTCTGTACGAGATGAAGCACTTGCCTGTTAATGTTCAACATTTTTAGACCCCAAAATCTTAAATTTCTGATAGGATTATTTATTCAGGTTACAACCTATTCGAAAGCTGAACCGCATTCAGGTTCAAAGTTCAGGTTCAGCGTTCGGGCAAAAGAGCCCTGAACCTGAACTGAATTGAACCTTGCCACCACTACGTTATACATCATTCACTGACACTGGACATTCAGGAAGGTGGTCTGGGCAGCCTCCGGACCACTCGTGCACAAGTGCTGCCTTCGCAGATGCTGTACAGCCAGTTAGCTGATCTAACGAAGATTTTGGAATGTAAGACTCGCCTGCATTCCTCGACCATACGTTCCCAGTAACACTCTTCACAGCCACGTTGCACGCCTTTGCAACATCCGGTCTTGCTGTTGAGCTACCAATTCGTTTCAGGATCTCGATTCCGCCTGCGTTAACGATTTCCTTGCGGATGGAAGCTCCACCCACGTCGCCGAGAAGCGCAATAGCGTAGGCAAGGTTCAATGTGGACCTCTGGGCATGGCTCATCTGCCGCGGTACTCTGCGCGTCTAAGAGAGAGTGAACGATGCCTGATTCGACTAGTGCCTTTCTGGTCTCGCCCCCCCACTCCGCAAAGGAGAAGCGTTGTATGGCGAACGCGAACGAGCCTAGAGGTTCCACCTCATCTGGAGATAATACTCTAGGGAGCCGTGCGAGCCCTTTCGCGACACCGGCGTCTAGGAGTATCTTCGCCATGTCCCTACTATCCGGCCCCATAAGGCACCCCACCGCACGCGCGCTGAAAAGCAACACCATCGGGCTGTCCGTCGTCATCAAGCACCGAGCAAGGATGTTCGCACACCCGCTCTGTGCGAGCACCTTCGCCGCTTTAATTGACCGTGATATTCGGGCGACAGCATATATCGCCGCGCTGTAATTCTCTGGACTCGTGCTGCTCGACTCGGAGCAGTGACGCATGTTCTCGCACAGTGCGGGGACGAAGTCCATTTCAGTGAGCGTGTCTGCGATACTGTCACTGCATATGAGGGCGCCGAGACACCACCCCGCGACACACGCGGTGCGCTGCGTGCCCTTGAGCCCCTTAGTGACGAGCAACTTGGCAAGGTTTTGCTTCAGGAGGCCCTTAGCAATCTCGACGTTCCGACAGATACGTGCGAGGCACCATAAGGCGAGCACGGTAACGTTTTCGGACTGCTCGGAGTCAAAGATCCCGATAAGCGTGGCAGAGGCACCCATGCGGTACATCATGTTGGCCCCGACAGGGTCGTGGCTAATCAACTCTATCAGCAAGGCACAGCTACCGTACTGTAGCGCACCTGAGCATCCCCAACGCGACGAGAACGTTCTCTAGCCTGACGCCACTTTTGAGCAGCACAATCAAAGTGGATATTGTCCCCGTCGTGACCTCTTTTGGCAATCTGAGGCTGACATTTTGGATCTTGGAAATGACGGGGTCGATCGTCTCGCGCTTACCGCCTTCATTAACCTCGGTAAGAACTGCACCTGTGAAAACATTGACGTTCAGGGCTGGCGAATACTGAACAAAGAAATAATCCTACGTACTGGTCGTGGCGGTGGACTCGCTCCACACGGACTCTGCGGACGACGTCGCCGGGGTGCTCCCGCTATACTCCGACAAACCGGTGCTGATGTCTAGTTCATGCTTCATATGGCCAGGGTCGACTGCAGGGGGGGAGTCGGGGCACACGTCTGGGGCCAGTGGGGGGTTCTCAGGCAGGCTGCGTGGGCCGCCGAGGGCAGGTTCTCCACCGATTTTTATCAGGGGATGAGGGCCAGAGCGGGAAGAACCGCCTAGCAACGGTCACCATTTGGTATGCATCTTAAGATGTGGGTACTCACCGAATGTTGGTGTCAACGTAGAGGCTGCTCAGCGGGAAGAACTCCCTGGCGCTATTAAGGATCTTTTTTTCTTTTTTTGGGGTGGAAGAGAAGGACCCTACCGGAAGCCGATGATGAGATGACCTAAAAGACGGGGAAAGTGCCAGCAGGGGCCTCTCCCGTGGCTGTTTATCTGATGAATTATTGCGTGCGATTGTAGCCTACGGTGCAGCACTGTTCACATGGGTACGTATCTGACACCGACTCAACGTCCTTCAAGTTGGTGTGCCCGTATTGCGAGAAACCTCTCATAAATGATAACGTGGATACTTATCTCGAGCAGGTGTGACACCTGCTCCAGAGCCACCGCCGTGATGGGCACATATCAGGCAACGACTGAGGGGACAGCCTGCTGCAGCCCACCATGCGTGCCCGTGTCGTGTTCATGATGTGAGTGTTCTTTTCATCCTCTTAAACTATTCTTCGCTTATTCAGTAGTGCTGACAGCCATGCCGCCGCCACGTCTTCGCCACGCAGCACATAATGCAGCTCCGCGTGTGTAGTCTTCTTCTGTGCGCCCCTGCCGAGTAGATACGAGAAGAATATGATGGACTCGCCTGATGCCATCATTTGGGCGAGTCCCAGTTGCATTACCGGCTTTCTGCCATCACTCCGGTAGGCTCTCGGCACACTGGGGGAAGGTTCTCCCAGACACCTCCCTTTTGCTAGCGCTGCCGTTTCCAATGGCGCGGGGCTTTTCGTTGGCGCGAGGCCTTTTCGTTGGCGCGAGGCCTCATCCGCTAGCGCGGGGCCTTTTTATTTTTATTTATTTTTTATTTTGCGGCTAAATCCGAATTCTCGGCATGCAGCGGCAATTCAGTGATTTCTAAGGACTGATTGCGCGACGGCTGAGGTTTTCCACCCTATACCCCGACCGCTGACGCGGAGCCTGGCGCTCGCCGTTATGGCCCGCTGCGCGGAGCGTTTTCGGTCGCCGTGAGGGCCAACTGCGTGCCTTCGGCGCCGATGTGCGGAGTTGAAAATGATATGTTTGATCTAACGTGCGAATCCCATTTTCAGCTCTTTCTTGGCGCTGAGTCCCATTGTTGATGGGTCGGCTAACGCCAAGCGGTGATTAGCCGAGTCCCATGATCTTAGTTATTTTTTAATACGTAATTTTGCTTCACTTTCCGTGTTTAACTAGCACTTGCTGCTTAAATGGCAAATTTTGGTATCAAACTCATTGCAAGCTACCAAGAGTCTCTCCGCCCCCCTCGCTAATGCATCACGACCCCAAATGGCACCGGAAATTGAATGTACGCACTGCATTAACCCGCGCTCGCTCCGATCACATGTTCGCGCTGCCACGGCCGCGGCAGTTGGAGAAATCAAAGATCAAAGATCAAAATCCACCGCGACCATATCGCCGACTGTAGCAGGGTGCAAATGGAATCAACTCCATCATTCGAGTTCATCAACGAACAGATTGAATCGCATTGAATCGAAGACAATAATGACAGCTTCAATGTCAATGAAAGTCATTGTCATTGCTGCAAATAGACGCTCCAAACACCCCAAAATTGCCTTTGACGGCTGGAGTATGTCGGCTTTCTTTCTCTCGCCCATCGACATCTCGCAATGGCCTCCCATCCTCCGAGCACCGGCATAACCATCAAGCTTTCTACCGAAGACTCGTATCTTCCCTACATGGTCGAGGAAGACATCGACAAAGCTCGAGCCGCATCAGAAACTCCTGCGCTTGATAAGCACTCCGAAAGACGCCAGTCGCGTGTCCTGACGTTTTACCGCTCCATAAGCTGGATTCTCGGTTTTAGGGACAAGTATAGTCTTCTTAACTGTAAGCGCTGCTCTAGACACACCGGTATTTCACGATTAACGCCTTCGGAGGCTTTGTCTGGGGTGGAGCCCTAGTCGGGATCTGTCTTGCAAGAACGATAACACTGGATCCAGGGCGCACCCCACATCTCTTGGTTCCCGGTAATATTCTGTTTTTTTTTTCTCAAGATATTTCCTTCTAGCCAATGACTTCGTCTCAGGTGAATGGTTTTGGTTGAGCCAGTCAATATACAAACCAAATCTCTTCATCCACATCTACTTTGCAACGTGTACGTTCCAAAGCTTATTTTTTGCCCAGGCTAACGAAATTTCTGCAGTTGGTGGTATCGGTGCCTTGTTCCAGTTTCTCCCGGCTATTCGCAGGGTCAGTTCTAGTCTTTGGATCTATTTTCGAGCCTCACCATTGTCAGCGGAAAGTAATCCTTCATCGCATAAACGGTAATCAAACTCTACCCGCAAATCATTGATTCACTTTCTCCTACAGGATACGCCGTCCTGTTTTGTCTTATCGTAGCTGTCACATGTGGCTCAATTGTCGCCCGGCGGGCTTTCGGCGGTGAAGTCAATTCACAAAGCTCATATTACATCCAAGCCATGATGATCATCTACGCTGCGCTCATGGGTATCTACAATGTCAAAAAAGACACTCGGCGCCACAGAAAGTGGATGCTTCGTACGTTGATTTACCCTCCTCCGGTGGATCATTAACCCCCATTGCAGGCATGGTGGTATACTTTACGAGTGTCCTCACTGCGCGCTTGATTGCGCTTCCCGCGCGCGCGATAATGACCATCATAGGAACTTATTACACGGTATCTCTAGATTAACTGCCAACGCAAGCACAAACTGAATGAATCCAGATATGGAGATGCGACGAGGTGATAAATCTTCTTCGCGCCCCGGAAACCCTCCAGGGCTCGTTTCCCCAATGCGCCGCAGCGGGCATCAACCTAGCTGATGTCTACGTCGCCGTGCATGCATCCACGCACAACCCCCCTCTCTACGTCGCGTCTGCCGCCCGAGCCGCCCAAGGTTTGTTACCTCATTATGAAATTATGAACTGTAAAAAAATCATATTCAATGTAGGAATGGCCCTATGGATCGCTATTCTCATCCATATAATCGGCGTCGAATTCTATGTGTGTTCTAATGAATTCGATCCTCACCCACCTGACAATACTGCACGTAGATCTTCCAAACGGATGCTGCTAACCAAGTCAGGCTCAATTTCGCACTGGAACCCCGTGATTTCACTGAGAACTGATATCTGCACTCCGATATGTTCACCGCGCATCAGAAATAGTCCTTTGGCCGTAATTCTCTGGTTAATTACATAGTTATTGGTCGCTGCCGTATTGTACTCTTTCAATCAGTTTGACAGTCACGCGTCACGGGGGTGGGGGGGGCTGTCGATACGAATATTGGTCCCTCGTCACGGGTCACGGTGGGGCTTGTGGAACTGCCCCAGCCGTTCGTCACGCCGAAACGCGTCGAGAAATAATACAGTAGTTGGCGTAGCTTGGCAGGGTGCTATTGGGACTGGGTATCTGATGACTCAAAAGCCTGCAGTTCGTTCATGTTCAAGGGGGTGCCATTTCGCGAAAAATCTACCTGGGGTTGATATTTATTTTTTATTTTTCAAAGGCCTTGATGCGCCCCTCCACGTAACTGGAAATTCCCTTATATGGATGACCCAAAAGAGTTTTTTTTCTCCATACCGCGTTTTTTTCGCTGCGGGGTACTGATCCCACCTATGTAGTCACTCCATGACTCAGTGGATTGCAGTGGACTGTGCTGGAAGGCTATAGAATAGTCCTTAGCTACTATATATAAGGGGAGCACTTCCCCGCTGTAAATAATACAATCTTACAGCCGTTTGCAGAGATTTGAGCCGGAAGACATGATTTCACCAAGTAGCAGAGCGGAAGAAGAAATCGCCGAACTCACACTGGTCACCTGGAATAGTGCATAGATTGGATATAGGTAGAATGTGGGGAGCGTCGTCTAGCTAGATCAAGTTCCATTGATGAAATTGAACCACAACCAATAGAATACCCTGAAACACCGCAGAGTGTGCTCATGAGCGAAATAATCAACTGGTGCGAGGCATATCACATACCGGGCCAGCCGATCTCTTCGTGCTCCGCAGAGAAAATGGAGAATAAAAGAATACTAGTTCAGAATTGCGATAGGACTCGTTTACGGGAACTAAAAAAAATGCGGTGGGGACTACGCCGCCAAGCAACAAAGGTAACAAGAGTAAATGGAAGGCGGAGGTTCGAATCCTCCCAGAGGCTATGCGCTCACTGTCTATGATTCGCTTTCCCCCCGAATTTTCCTTGTCTTTTGATTGTTTTTCAATCATTGGGAGCGCTAACACTGAATTTCAGGGGCGAAAGGCCGCACAGCATGTGAGAAAAAATGTGCGAGTGAGCAAATGTGTACTAGATGGATCTATATGCAGCGTTGTCTGTGGATTAACAGTGAGACGACAACTAAGCTCAGATGTAAAGTGAACTCCCTGATTGCTTAATCATGAAGGATAAATGGAAGGCGGAGGTTGGAATCCTCCCGAGGGCATAAGCATCCACGCGCTTTTTCCCCCCATCTTGGGAAAATTCGAGGTGGATGCCGAACCCGTCCTAGGACATATGTATTGAAACGCGTTTCGTATTGGAAGTTATCGACAAGCGCTGGCACAACAATACTTCATAGTTGGAACAGGGATTTCGAGTCAGTCGTATTTAGGGACCAAAGAAAGCACATAAGCTTTCGTGGATGAGCTGCCACATCGTTGACTGCGTATGCAGACTTAATTCTACTGTAATGGCAGGCAGAGGTTCGAATCCTCATGAGGGCATACAACGTCGGACTGTTTCCTTTTTCTTCGACTCAAGCTGGGAAGAATTCTTAAATTATTCTAGTTGGAGGTAAAAATGGCCCGCCCGCCAAAGAATTAGGGCGTTACTCCCTCGTATTCAGTAATTGTGTGCGCAGGGTAAATGAGGGACGGAGACTACAATTCCCCCGGGGGCATACAAGGGCGTGCGGCGGGAATTTCCTTTGTGTTGTTGCGTATATCGTATCACAGAACCGAGGAGGACAACTTCATTGCGACTTCCTGAGGATAATAGTAATTTTAATTTCATTGGCTGTAGCTCCCAAATGTCTTGTTTTGGGGGAGGGGGACGCGAACTCATGCGCCGTGCTGCACGCACGGAATACCTCCCAGTTCGGAGTGGAGCAGCTATTTTTCAAAGCTCAGTCGGCTGCTAGAATTAATGAGGAGCTGGTGGATATTTACAATTTGGTCAGGCTTGTGGACTGATTATTTACTAGGAGTGGATTGTGGAACCAGTTGTGAAGTAGAGAGATGGGTAAAATGGAGGACGTGAGAGTTTCGGCAGACTGCTGAAAAGGACAACGGAGGGAATAAATAAAAAACAGAAGGGCCGGGAGAACTGTGTATGTAGGAGTATCCGATACGAAAAAACGAGTTGATCCAAATCACGGGGGTATGGTAACACGCTCGGATCCTGAATTTATACCGTCAGCCTGCGGTGCCAGTGTGTACGCGTGTGGGTGCGCTGTGTGCGCAGCGATTTGAGAGTGTTTTACTCTGAATTTGAGTGAAATGCATATTCGGTGAAACACCGGCACGGAGTTTTTGAGCAGCATATCCACCCAGTATCTGGAATGCGTCTAGAGAGACGATCGTGCGAGCGTTGTGAAGCTTTCACAGGAAAGCGGGCTCATTGGAGAGCGGGCCGACTTATGCCGACTGTTGCCGAAATGCACAGCCACGCCCATCATCCATTTCAGACTTAGACGGACGCCACATTACATCGTCTTAGGCGACGATAGCGCTGACCCTGGTGCCTCATCAACTTTCAGCCTCGAGATTCCCCTCGCGCACTCAGGAACGGGCAGCTCGGAAAATGAAAGAAACGCCGGCGAAGACCCTGTTGCTCTTGCCTTCATCGACGTAGAGTGCTTGGCGGTGTGTTATCCGTTCCGCCGCTGGTGTGGCTGCGACCGACCCGATACGCAGACTACGAGACGATCGGACGCTCCGGGCAGAACGTCGGCGGCGAGAGGAGAAAAGGAGGGCGGGACCAGTGCCAGAAGAAGTGCGAGGCGTGTGACGTGCTACTCCATCCTTCTCCTTGCCTCGAAGCTACCTGGGACTTCCGTCGTTCTTTGCCCTCCTCGTCGGGACACCTGTCGTCCTCGCCTTCAATCGTCTTCACCTACTGCCGGTGGCTCTTTGTGCCTCTCCCCGCTGTATTCCATCTTGCACCCTTCCCTGGCAAGTTCCCTCCAAATTTCTTTCTTCTTGCATTTCTTCGGGCCCCACTGCTCCAATGCACCACTTCGCCCATTCCCATTCCACCATCCGCTCCCCATGTCCATCCACCACACCCTTCCCATCCTGCCCTACGTTCCGCTTCTCGCCGCACACCACCCGTACTCGCCGTTTCTCGGATTCTCTCCTCATCACCACGCATTCCCATCGACGTCCAAGTTCCGGCCGCAGTCGTCATACCGCGCACCACCCACTCATCTGATCATCCATCCTCCTCTGGTCTACCCTCCCCTCCCCTCCCTACAATAATCCACCCCTGCTCCTTTTGGTCGTTCACAGTACATTTCTTCACATCTTCCTCACAGCCCGCACGCGCTTTCTCTGTACCACACCCATCCACTCCCCTCTTCGCCACTCCGCCTCTTTGCCCTCGACCCTCTTCCCACCCTTCACATGCCGCGCATTGCATCACCTCACATCCCATCCCATCCACGCCTCGTTCCCTGCGATCCCACAGCACGCCCGTGCTCTTCTGGTTATTTTCACAACATATGCAACACGCGTCGACTGCATACGTCCCTCTCTTCTCGCCCTCCTCCAACCACACTAGCGATACATGCCCCCGCGCTCCAGAATTACCACCGCGCGCAAGCTTCAAATCGATAGGGCGCGCCCACTCGCGCTTATGAGGACCGGCGCGTCGAAAATAAAAGAAATTCTCTCTGCTGGTGCCGGTATACTTAAACCTTCTCCCCGTCGGTACGCAGCTTACTGTCGGCGTCGCATGAAAATATAGATTCTACCCCTCGGTATCGTACGTTTTATTTTGGAACACTTAATACGCTGGGTTCCCCCGATGTGCTCGATATCTCCCGCGAATCATTAGCAAGCAAGGTTCCTCTATTCCATTGACCTCGTCCAATCTTCGGCTCCAGAAGCTCAAAATTTCCAAGCATATATCCGCATTGCCCCTTGTATCCGTCTCACGGACCCAACTAGTCCGTTATATCTGAATATCATTCGGCTATTGCAGTTGCAATCCCGCGCCGCGCCAACTGCAATCAGTGTCTTCCATTTCAATACCGATATATCAAACTGTGCGTTCCCACTTCCATCGCGATACCCAATAACAACACGCTCATGGTCAGTTGCTTCAAGTCTTCAACGCGAATCGAAATCTGTTGAGTGCTCCGCAGGAGCTTTCCGACTCAAGACGCTCCCGCGCACTGTCTCTCGGTTCGGTCTCCAAGGAAAGATCATTTACCAGCGTCAATCAGAGTGAACCCCTGCTTGTCGACGACGTCCCGATCATGCATGGTCCACGCACGGAAATTATTCAGATCTACAGCGCCGTTGCATATCTTTTTTCCAGTCTACCACCCTATTGCTATTCGGTCTCGCTGTCCTCATTCCTTGCGCGCTCCGAATGCCCACTTCGCCTCGATTTCACCGCCGTTTCTTTGCGTGTATGCCCCAGCCATTCCAATTTCGCCGAAGTTCCATTTCATTTGAAATTATATCGCGTTTACTGAATAATTTCCTGCTAGTGGTCGGCGCGCGCGCGCGCAAGCTTCCGTCCCGAGCAAAATACTGCGAGACCTGCACGATTCTCTCTACATACGGTCGGTAGCTGGACCATGGCTTATCAAAGCAGGTACAAGTGCTTGGGATAACTCGACTATCCCAAAATCAGTTGCGATGGCGGATGAAGTCAGCTCCATGTTGAATAACGATCCGCAGGTCCGTGCTTCCTGTATTCTCATTCTATATGGCTTCACCATGCATCGGGTTTCAAGGACGATGGGGATGGTATCGCTCCAGCTGTGTTCAGATTATGGATGACTGGAATTGTGGGTGGTAAAGTGGTGGTTTGAGGGCCGCAGCTCACCCGTTTCGGGTGCATAACTGATGTAGATAGAGCTGCAGCGCAATTTACTAACATATCTGTTGGAACTGCCATCGAGGACGGCACCTTCATCAGCAAAAACTTTTCGCACACACGGACCCGACCGTATTGCAGAGTTCCTGAATGCAGTCGAAGACAATTGGTGTGTATACATTATCGTGCCTTTATTCAACTCATTGACCTGCGTTCTAGCAAATCCCGCTGCTCTCACATACACGACACATGATGCGTGCGAGCGAGCCGGCCAGCAGAAATGTTCTGGATTCTCCGGAGGCGATGATTTTTCTCTAGATTTGGATACGGCCCAGCGGACAGACAATGCGGACAACTGGTGAATGTCTTGGCGGCGACTGCATGTTGCTTCCGCTTTGTAAATCCTTCCGCTTGCCAAAATGATATTGATACGGCGTGTACAATCCAGGAACCTGTCTGTCATTCACGGTGTGCGTGAGTGTACGCATACTGCTACAGCGCACAAAGGGATCAAATGCTGATGCAGTCACCAAGGTATTGAAATAGACGTGTCTTATGCCCAAACCGGAAATCTCGTCCGCATTCGGATACTCTTCAACTGACAAGCTGTTGATGTCGCAGAAGCGCGACGGAAACTCGAAAAAAAGTTTGCGATACAAAGGGATGTCCCAAAAAGGAAGTTGGTTTGTCTGTACCTGCACTTAAAAGTCTGCCCTCTCTCTATTGTCTTCGCCCAAAGCAGACAGTCCTCGATCGACTATTAACACGGAACTTCTATTATCCTTCATCATGCAGTGCAGAATCATCGTCGCCTTCGTGCTCTCTTGCAGTATGCGGCCCTTCTCGCGGATATATATAGTCACTAACTACATCCGCGCAGTCGTTCTCTCTGCATCAGCTGCTCCTCCACCTGATTTAAGCAAGGTCAACCGCGAACCCGTACGTCATGACCGAACTTACATCTTGCCTTCTTTCTTTCTAACTTTTGGTAGGAAAATGCAGAAGTTGCCCGCGCACCCGAACCCGAGCCGGGCTGCAAAATGTACCTGTGCATCTAATGCGTCCTCCGCCATCGATCCCGGCCTTCCAACCACTTTACCCTCCTCCAGATTCCCACCTCAGTATGTTTATTCGACACCGCTCTCGACGCACTGGGTTCGTGCCGCTACTAGATCTTCACTGCGCTTTCGTTGCTTCCGTTTCACGCTCTTACTTTGCGTTCCTGGAAACTATTCGGATAGACCTGTATTTCTACCGCTCTTGTATTCTACATATATACCCTGGAATAGACGCAGACAAACGCTTCGACAAATTTAAGGACAATAAATTTGTGATTTAGGGTTCCTGCACTTGCGCAGAGGAAAGTAATCGTGGATCCGTCATAAGGGTTTTATCGAGGTCGGAACTCTTTCGAATCCCAAACTCTCAATAGCAAGGCACTCCCGGCACACCTGGGTTTTCCAAGTCATACTTCGCTCACCCAGCTTTTTTTGTTCTTCAATATTTTTTTTGTGCTACAGAAGTGTCAGATGAATAAAAGTGCATTTAGACCCTCATAGTATTCCTCAAAAATAACTTCAGTTCATTTCCTCCCAAAATGGCTCATACAGGACCACAGACCAGTGGCCCAGGGCTGGCTTTTCAACCAAAGACTACCTCTTCCGCCACGGTGTTTTTACGCCTGCTCGAGCGGACATAAAATGTGAGTCGTAGCCACCTTCGTCACTTCGAATTCGTTACTTCGCTTAGAAACGAGAAAGTCCGTGAGTTTGATGGGAAAGTGTGAAAGCTCGTGATTGCAATGAATATCTGAGAAAGCTCGTCACCCTCAACTAATGCAGCCTTCACAATGTTTTTTCCTTCATTTGCATGAAGAGGGCCACCCATTCGATGCCCCTCCCCTCCCTCGCTGCGCTCGGGGGGTCCCCCGAGCTGGGACATCTCAGGTTGGCACACTAAAGCCTCGTTCCTGGGGAAATTTCTATCCCTTAACCCTAACGCTCTATCCCTAACCTCCAACCCGAACTCTAACCGGTGAATACCCGCAGTTAGGTCGCGCTGTGCTTGCCCTAACTGCTCGAAATGGGTTGCATGTGGATACAGAATTGTTGGCATCGAAATAAAATGAGAAAGTTCGTAACTATCTAGCTGAAGTCACGAACTTCCGCAACGCTAAGCGCAGTAACCAAGTGACGAAGATGCCGCGGACTCATCAAATATTGCAAGTGAAGTTATACCAGGCCCGGCCAACAGTCCATTTCTTGCCACTTCAGCTCAGAGTGCCTGAATAATTCTGTATCAATCCCACTTGCACCGGATAGCTTTCCCAATCACCATTTTTCCTTGACCTCCGATAATTTATTTGACCTCGGGTGGGTGATTAACTGATCTAAACAAATACGGGTAGCTGATTTGAGCCAACCTTGTTCCTGAGTCTTGATCTGTTCTATTGAAGCAACTCTGCTCCGCAGGGGACTTGTCCATGTCGCTTCAACCTCACTTGCTCATTGAGTTTATGTTGGCAAGTAACCCAACTGATTCAATCATATTTATTGCACAATCCCGCTGACACGATGTTCACCAAAACCGCTTCAACTGATATCCTGCAAACACCGCACTTTCACATATTCAACATTATTTTCTGAGTAGGAAATTACTTCAGCGCCTACAATGGCATAATGAATGCATGTCAACAGAAAATACCAAGTCAAGAAATCCCATAATTAATGCACGATCTGTGAGTTGATGATCGAAAATCAGGTGAGAGGAAAGGGATAAATATGTCCTCGTCTTTCTTGAATATCCGGAGGCATGAAGTTCAAGTGTGGCACAACTTGTCCTCGTCGACGGCATCCATATTCGCGCTCGGCTCTACCAGCTCAACATTGGACAAAGGACCAGCACCTCTGGTCTCTCCCACGACGTTTTTCCCGAACTCCCCTCTCTCCATTTGCCTCCTCAGCGATGGCGATAACGGCTGAAGCCTCGACCTTCTCCAAATCAAGCACCTTGTACATGTCTCTCCACTACATTATATACAATTAAAGTTGCCTACTAAGCGTCATCACCAAGGTGGGACCCGGCGGAGCACGACCGTCGATTCAACGATGCTTTCCACTCCAGGGAATTCCTCCGCCAATGCACTTGCCACCTCCCTACTGAATGACATTAAATGTGGTGTTTCTTCTTCCGATGGAAATCTTTTGTCACCGTCCATGAACCTGCTTTCTGGACTCAGCTCTCTCTCCCGTTCGTATTCTTGTCCGTTCGTATTCTTGTGCATCAATGACATAAAGGTCGACATCGAAGTCGTTAGGGTCAAAGTGCGTTTTCCCTTTGTGCGGGCCTCGAAACCCAGTGCTCATGCTGCCTACGTATCCGAGGGGCTTCCCGTTGTACGCAAATCTTGCGATCACGTTGTTGACTCTTTCTTGCCTTTCCTTGAAGGCAGCGGCCCATAGTGCTTCGCCCCTGCCGTGTATAGTTGCATCAATATTCTCTCTTCGAAGGTCTTCGATGCCAGTCCTCATGGCCCATTTTTTCAATTCCTCCAAGGCTGCTTCTGATTTCTCTACGAGTGGAAGCATACGTTCCTTCGCCCGTTCGCGCCTCTGGTTTGTCAGCTCGATCTCGAGGGACTTGCAAGGAAAGAAGTCCTTGAAGATTCCTCTGTGTTCGGACGCTGAAGACTTTTGCAACCCCTCGATAAAAGGACGTATCACTACCTCCAGCGTTTTCCGAAGAATGTTACATGGTGCATCTTCTTTAAAGCAGAACGCTTGTAAGTATTGCATCAGATTGTCGATCGCGACATGTGCGGCTTGGTACCGTTCCCAAAGCGGGAGGTTTGCCATCGGTCGGGGCAGGGTGTGTGATTCCACTGAGGTGAGACGTTCGTCAGAGAACTGCACGACATGGTGGAGAGTGTGGAGTCCTGGGACATATCCAGGGAGGGCATACCTCGGTCGTGTGAGCTGATAGCAAAGCTGATTGGTTCATTATTCCGACTGGAAGGCTGGTCACTAGACGGAAAGAGAATTGAAGGAGCTGCCGGCGCATCCATAGGATGTACCACTCGTAGGAGAATGAGTAAAGTGGTTGACCGGAAAGCACGAAGGCAAGAAGAGAGAGGCGGCATGCAGCATGATGCCTGTCCAATCTATTAGTAGGTGTGGGAACCGAACAATACGCAACTTCATCGCTTGAGGGATGCAGCCTACACGTCGGACTGACAGGAGGATTGTTACTTAATATAATATCCAAGTGCCGAGCGCTAGTAGGGACCCTAGCACCCTAGACAGGTCTGTTGCCTTCTGGTACACTCTAAGTTTATGGAACCCATCCGAGGAGGCGACAGTACAGAATTCAGTGGTAAGTAAGCGCGTAGAAATCTCATCAAATCTAGCTGCATTTGTTTTTTGCCGCACACACTTATCTGGAGTAGGCGGGACTCCACTATGCCAGAAATATTTTTCACTGTGGAGGCAGAAGCCCTTTTGTACCACAAACCTTTATTTGTCTTCTTCTTTACCATAGGCGCAACATAGACACAAAAAAACATAGGAACACCATTATGCGGATTTTCCTGGCCGTCCAATTGAAGTGTAAAAATCTTGAGGAAACTCGCACCCATTGTGCTTAGAGCGACTTGAAAGCACACCCAGGAAATTCGGCAAAAACCGTGGGATGTCCTCCTTGTTCGAGACAATTTAAATAGTCTCCTTCTTTGAGCGATTTTAATGCATTTTAAATACGCAGAAAACCGCAATGGGACCCAGTTCGCTCTTTTTCTTGCTTTTTGAATCAAAGAAACACAATGTTCAACTCTAGTTGATGGTAATTTCGAATTACTGAAAAACGCAAACTCAACTTCAACGGGCAGGTGAATTTAGAGCATGTATCCATGTGTTTCCTGTCTTGTAATTTGTATTGCGCGACTGTCTGGTAGCGCAATGGGACGGTAACGGGACGGATTTGGCCGTAGTACTCACGTCGAAACGACGGCCGTGCCCGTGACGGGCACGGCGAACAGCCCTAATCGGTACTCCACACGGGTAGTCAAAATTAAGGTGTCTCATTGATGTACAAAAAAGTGGGTAGGAATGCGTTGATAAAGAACGATTACCCAACTAAATTTATGACTCGTAATCTGTGTCAATCTCGCAAGTGCCGCCACTTTCTCACCTTAGGCACTGTTTGAAGCTGAACTTCACTTACATTCTGTTTTAGGTTGTTCTACCCAAGGTATTATGTCCAAGCTGCTCTAGACACCACATTATTGGACTCAGAAGGTGTATTGGACCTCAGTGAGCCTTTCACCGCTTAACATGGGCGAAAAATGTGCTGACCGCCGAATATTGACATTGGCAGAACACACCATCACTGTTCTTATCAACTGTATTAAAAGTCCGCAATTTTCTGAACCACAGCAAAGTACCAACAAGATGTAAACACCCTCAAGGAGTTGTATGCAGCAGATAAATCCAGTTGTAAATTTCAAGCAGAAGATGTAATCCAAAGGCAAAGTTGTGGGTGAATCACCTAGAAATAGTTCAAAGCCCTGTACACAGCTTGAATTGTGTGCCAAATAATTAATGGACAGTATATGTGCCATATCGATTTACTACTACTAAATATTACAACTTCACTAAATACTACAACTCTACGCATTCCGAAAGGGGACTCAACGAAGTAATAAATTATCCTGACTCTTAGACTCCAGGGTATTCCATTCCTTTCCAACATTCCTCTTTCTCCTCCATCCACACAACAGTGTCATCAATCCCGGAATCTCAGCGTCAGGGCCGACGAGCACCGAGCCTGGATGCACGAGGTTCATGGCAGCGAGTGCGAACAGCATTGGGACAGCTTCAAAGACGTAGAAATACACTTCATGGAACGGAAGCGGATTCTTGTCTTTCTCCCTACCGGCCGAAAATTCAATAAGACGGAAGAAGATGCGTATCTGCTTTGTGGTTAGTATTTGCTTTCTTGTGAAGAAAAACACGGTGCTTACGGTGATCAAACCCAGACTGGCGTACAGAGTGAACAGCAAAGGTCTCCAATTCTTCTTTCCCGTCCCGTTACGCTCGAGAGCCTGCAGCTGTCTCTGGAGGCACACCGCGAGACCGAGGAAGATGAAGATGAAGAACTGTTGGAGGCCTATGCCGCCCATATAGAGGTGGATCCCCTTGAAGACCTCCGCTTCCGATGCAAGCGGTCCAGCGAGGGTTCCCCCAATCAGCTGGATGACAAAGGAGACCACATCCAACAGAACGAATGTCGATCCGAGGACCGATCCTGATATCCCGAGGATGCTATGTGATGGCAGGAAAAAGTGGACCATCCGCCCGAGGACCATGTAGTCGAACGCATTCAGCCAGAGCGGCGCCATCAGAACCAGGATCTGAGTCACCAAAGCCACTCCCGCGTTTTGCTGGTACTTTGTGCTGATAGCGCGCGTCACGAAGGAGAGGAACTCCCAGCAACAGGCCATGATGAGGACCCAGCAGAATGTCTGAACAATTTCAGTGATCTATCTGCGTGGGAAGTAGGCGTACTGACCGTTTTATATTTCACAGCTTGTGCAATATGCAGGACCGTTGTGACGCCGAAGAGGACGGAAAAAAGTATGGCTGCGGCGAACGATGGATAAAATTTGTACAGCGAATGACAAGTTCCTGGAGGAACATAACCGTTCTTGTCCGGAATTTCGGTCTGGATGCAGGTTGGAAGTACCAGGGTAATGGTTTTGCCGGCGACTGTCGCATGGGCGTCGGTATGGCCTGCGATCGTTATGAACTTGGTGGTCAGGAACACGCCTGTTGGAACCGCTGTTGGTGTCGGCGTCGATGTTGCGGTGGGGCCAGCATTGTCAGTCCTGACCACGAGGGCAGAAGTCATAGTGATAAACCCTATGAGGGTGATGATAGCGTGAGAGATGAGCATTTTAAAAAAGAGACGCAGTAGAGTTCAACTCTGAGAAAGTGGGAGAGATTCCGTCTGGATATTGGGCGCGGTTCTGTTTATATTTCATCACCGAGATCTTCGCCATCAACCATCATAATTGATGCTTACGGACCCGTCGATCATCCTTCGCGACGGCGCAGGCTACGCAGGATGCGGTACCTATCCCGAAACAAACTGGGCGTAGGTAGGTAGGTAGGTAGGTATTATTAAAAGGGACTCGAATAGAAAAACAATAAAATGAAGATCATAGACAGGGAAAATTCAGACGCAACTACCACCAACTTTTTTATTCGGATTTTTTCATTCCTTTATTTTTCTGGCGAAGCATACGAAGGTGGAGGTATATTGCGATCCCAAAACTAGAACAGCCGGTCTACTACGAATGCCTGTTAGTTACTTTAGAATGGCAACCGCCTCGTCCGACAAGAAACGGGTCCGTGGTCGGCCGCGTATCAATCGTACGGCTTGGCAACGGCGATCCGTTTCTTCTCGGACGAGGTGTTGTTGTCCTCTTGTCCGGGCTGCGGTGCTGCGCAAGAGGTAGGCGGGAATTCCTGACAGACATAGACCGCTGTCGAATTTGACAGGCCCCCCAAATTCCTTCGCAGGATAAGAAATCTTTAAATAATCTATGTTAAGACGGACCACGCATTTAATTGGGTGACTTCCCGTAAGATAGATTTATTCCACACGGCGATCGGAGGGGTGCCAAATGATGGCAACTGACGGGTAAATCGAATATTCCTATTCTACTGTTTTCCCGTAAGAGTGCTCATAATATTTTGAATGAGTATCTGGTCCACACGTAAATGAGGTGTCCTAGCCTCCTAAATGAAGTGTCCCAACCTCCTATCCCGCATATCTCACAACTTGTAGAACTTTCGTCACTGACGGCTCACATCACTGCCTTCTTCACCTCAGCCTGAGGCTCATTCAGCCAAGTTCAAAGAAAATGAGCCCGTGTGCCTAGTGCAATGCGCAGCGTCTTGAGGAGGTCAAGACAGGTCTGAGCATTTAATCGATCATCTGCCGCGAGGGAGCGCAAGGGAACTTGAAGTGGAGAAGGCAACGGAAATGGTTGATGACGAGTGCCGCATTTAGGCGGCGGCGCGGCGTAAGGGTGGAGGAAGTGGCCGAAAGTGTTATTCAATCATGGTTTATATCTGTAGGGGGGGTAGCTACCCCCCAACCAGATTTAACTCTATTCGAGGGTCAACAGGATATTCCGTGAGATCCAAGGCCGATGGGGTCCTGACAGCTGTCTCGGGATGTCCAAAAGTGGCCTCAAAATAATCTGTAGGAATATATTTATCTTACGGGAAGTCACCCATTGGATGACTTTCCATGGCGGTTTAAATAGTCTGGGGACTATCCGAGCTTCTTTGAGAGTGCCAGTGATTGGATCAAAGTAATTATTCACGCATTGCTACGGGAAACGCACAGGAGCCATTTTTAAAAGTTGAAGCCACATATCCAACAATTACAGCTTTGGGCTCGGCCCGTCACTAACCGGGTGTTTGGAGCTCGTGACGGTGCCAAACAACGCGTCGGATGCAGGCTTTATGTTGAGCCACTCACACAAGTCAAGCACAAGACGCAAACAAGTAGATGCAATTCATCATAACTACTGACTACACATGCTGGGAAAATTTCTCCCCTTCATGCTGCACAGCTAAACAAAAGCGAGTAAGCGAGTGAATAAACGCGAGGACAGTGCGACACACCTCGAGTGCCAAGCCCCAACCGTACCCTGGGTAAGAAAATTGTGCGCCGGTGTCTTCAGTAAAGGAAAGCAGCAAGTGGAGACACACCTATTTTCCCCAGATCAATGCACAACTCGCGCCTCGTTGCGCGCGCGACAAGTATACCAGCGTAAGCCTTAAAGTGTCTGTGCGCAGTTCGGCGAGCACGGCGCATATGCGGAGGAGGCGTGGGCCACACTCGTGGACTGCATGGTTCCACGCCTTGCCCCGGACTCATTAGCCTCGGCGCACACTAATGCGCGCTGGACATGCACTCACCCAGTGCACGTTGTCTTGTGTCACCCGCCGGTATCACCGCACGGGTGCGGGCTTGGGATACCACGCCCCGTCGCTGCGGGCGCGCCGCCGCAGGGTGCTTGCGGATGTGTAGTGTATGGCAAGGGTAAGGGTATAACCGCGGTGGTACGGGTACGGGTCTGGGGGGTAAGGGTACGGTTCAGCCTGGGGCCTAAACCATAAAACCCTCAACCCGTACCGTACCGGCACCAGTTTTACCGCGGTTCCAAAACCGCGGTAAAGGTACGGTTTTGGCTGTTGGAGTGGTTGATCCTTTCATAGTGTGTGAGATTAATAACGACCATTTAAACATTTGCCATTATTGATACATAGAAGTGTTTTAAACAATTCATATCTAAGGTGAGACAATTACAAATATATATATATTTAGATGTAACTATCAGCTCCTCAAGATAAGTGGAAGCTTCCCCTGCACGCCAGTCATGAACTGCAAATAGTTGCGTGTCATAGGATCATATTCTGACAGAATCTCGACGAGATCGCAGATGGCGCGAGTTTCACCATTGAACCCGTGGTCTGCCTTGAGCGCTTCACTTAAAGCTAAAGACACGGTACAGTCAGCACTGGAAATCATAAAGTCATAAAAAGCACATACTCTCAGTGGTCCAATCCTCCTCAGAGTTTCCAAAGAGAAGGAGCTCGTCGGCAGAGAAGGCTTAGAGATCGGTAATCAGGGAAACCTTGGAGAAGCCTTCATGGTGGCCTATGAGTGATGCCTAGTGAGGTTTCTGGATGACAGTCAGGGGAGGATTGAGCCCACGGAAGCCTGAGGAAAATACCTTGAGGTTTTGGCGTTGGGTTTATCACTGATAGTCTGCATAGGGTGGGCGAAATAGTTTTGGAGGAGCTGCAAAGAAGAAAGAACGAAAAACAGAGAAGGGAACTGGCACAGAAGATGGAGGAGAGGTCCAAGTTGGAGCAAGCGATCATTGATCTGGTTTGGGCGCTTATTTGGCCAAGGCATTGTCCAAATAAGCGCCCAAACGGCAAGAAGATCTTTCCTCCCAGATTCCGGGTATGCTATGTCTTTGATTCCTTTTATTATTGACTTATCTTTTTTTTTTTGGCAGTGGTTTCCTTATCCCACCACAGCTCATAGGGTATTATTTATGTAGCTAGGAGATAATAAGATATCCTATTTGCCACAAATTGATTTGGGTGGCAGCCATTATTCCTGAAAGTAGGCCACAATACCTAGGTTATATAACACGGTTTGTGCACCGGGGGTTTTGACCACACACCGCGGTGGGAAACCCGTTGAACTGTACCCGCCATCAAACGGGTACGGTATAGACGGGTCCGGGTCCGGTACAGCCCGGATCCACCCGCGGTTTACCCGTGTCATACACTACGGATGTGTGCCATCACCTCACGCGTCGGTCTTGTGGGTGTGCTTGACGGGCGGGTGCCGGCGTAGGCTTATCGTGTGTAGGGATAAGGAGGGTGTGTACGCGTGGTCGGCAGCGGCAGAGCAGAAGGACTCGGAGGAATAGCTGGCAGGTGGCCATAGGATATCAGGGCGGGGCCCTCTCGGTCATGGAGGTCAGCAGGGGCACGAACGCATTGGCGGGGCAGAAGGGAAGAGCAGGAAGAGGCTGACATGCTCGGGGTACCATTGTTCTGGCTTGCGGAGTTTGAAAGCCTGCCGTGAGCGGTCGTGATATGAGGCGGAAAGTCAAGAGTTAAGCAGGATCACCGGAGCATTGGCCTAAACCGGTTTATTCGAACAACAATGTGGTTATTAAAATCTGGACAGGGGGTCCCTACCCCCTGTATAGATTTTTATAGATTCACATTAAAATCCATCCGTTTTGAGGTGATGGCTTTTCCGGGGTCCTGACAGCTGTCTCGGCATCACAGCCGGAAAAGCTCAGATATTCCCCAGACTTTTTAAACCGCCATGGAAAGTCATCCATTAGCTATTTAAATATTTAAACAATCTATTAGGCCAGCCAACCACCGCAGTATTTATAGACGTGTTTAAATGGACGGTAATTGAACCAGTTTAAACCGCTGTTTAAATATGTACGGACCTCAGAATGACCTGCGGATTTAAATAAATGGGGGCTATTTAAATGGACTCACCTATTAAAGACGTCCGCTGCATTGTGTTTAAACAGGTCGCCTTAACGGGCTATTAAATAGACTCAACGATTTGAAGGCGTCAACGGCACATCACACGTTGAGAGACGTACAAGGACCTAGGTGCCAGGTGGGAACTGATTCAATATCTTGCTTTAAACGGACTATTTAAATAGACTCGCCTTTTAAATGGATGTTTTTTAAGACTCACATTACTTAAAGACACGCTATAAAGGCAAATTATTCAAATCCTTAATAATTTTAAACCGAAAGGGAAACATCACCTGTGTATATCAAGGGCCGTATATTTTGTCACGGCGTTGGATACTAGACGTAGATGTTAGAGTTACATTCACAGGGAACCAAAATAGCTCACGAAGAATACTTATTATGCTGCCACCGAGTGTATTGTCGAAGTCGCCGTAAGGAAACGCAAGAGGCCTGAAACGCTAAAAGGTATCTCAGATTGACATAATGCAAAATAAAGGGCCCCCTGCACCAAGAGGTGGAAATTCCTCAATGCCGCTTGTCGAGGATGGACTGTGGTACAGTAGTGGGCGGCGCTTAAAGCCGTAGAAACCTACCTAGCATGCGGAGACCAGAAGGCAGTGGAAATCGTCTTTAAGCAAACGAAAGTGACTGGTGCCAGATGAATCCATTAGGTCGACGCGTGGTGGAGGCAGAAAGGAAGAAACGCGTCTAAGTGACATGCTCACGTGTTCGTGCCAGATCAGATCAGTGGCTGCGTGAGAATCGTTTCTTTCCCCACTAACTTAGCCCCAAAAAACCAAATTTTCCGCGCCGTGCGCGCGAATTGCCTCCGGACGCGTGTGTTCTCACGAAATGCCGAGTTGGGCTAAATCGCTGTTTTGCTTCCGTCTCGACTCCCTCTTGCTCGTTTATTATCGTCTAGCTTGCGTCTAGGGTTTGTTGAAGAGCAGAAGTATATTCTGGACAAAGCTAATCAACTGTGTTTCAACTCTCAACGCTTCAGCCCTGGAATATCGAGACGGTTCGAACAAAAACACTTATGAAGACACCTATTAATGCAGAGGGGGCATCTCAGACCACTGCGCCAGGTTAGATTGATGACTTACAAATATTATTTGGGTGTCACAGCCCATGGGGCGGATTTACGAATACTTAGTCAAGTTCGGATGGGCCGGTCACAGGTCACAGGCGGGGAGAAGTGATGGAAATACTACAGTATGTCAGCCTTTTAACATTTCGGGTTTCTTACGCAGGCGGACCGAAGATCTTCTAAACTTGCTACGAGTCGCGAAAGTACTGACCTCCTGTCCGCTTTCGAGCCGGTGCGATCAAGTTCCGCCAGCTCGAGGTCGAGCTCAAATTCAAACAAAATGTGCCATAGCATGTCAAAACCACCCCTACAACGGTCCCCGGAACGCTAATTCGGAAGTTTTTTTCCTTATCTATTCTCCGAAGTCCAAGTCGTCTTAATTTTTCTGTTTTTCTGGCCATATAAAAACTTCTCTGCCGAATACTCGGTCAATCTGGGTGCTGCTACTGCGTTCAAGCCACTATTCTTCAGTTGTACCTGGAGTCACCTTTAATAACCTATGCCCTATCTGGTGGGCCGCACACCTGCCAATTCCTGCAGTTCCTCAACGAAATAACAACCTTTGCTTGGTACTGTAACCGCATCTCGAGCATTCTCTCTCTCTTGGGTCCCCCGCCGCGATTCGTACCCATTTCTCTGTTGAATATTCCCTCCTGTCTTCGCAGTTGCGTTCCGTCATATCACGCTTGCCTGGTTTTTGTTCATTGTACTATTATTATTATTCCCGTTCTCCACAGGCCCGCGCTCCCGCTCACTGATATCTTGGCTCTAAATACCACAAAACTTGCTCGATTCCTCGCCTCATCCCCAAAATATTCACGTCGCGCAGAATATCTACGTCGTCGAATACTGCTCCCCAAAACTCGTGCGTAACTCTTGTGCCGGCAACATCTCAAGCTAACTGGCCTCAACTCGCGTGAAAACAAACTCTCAAATATAATTCCGGCTCACGCGTCGCGGTGCCCCACCAGTAATTCGATAAAAGGATGTTTCGCAGTCCTCATGGCTCTCGAAAGTCGACGACAACCAAAATAACTGCTCCCGCGAAGTTTGTTCGCGGCCAGATCTAAACTTGGGAAAAACTCACTGCATTCAGGCCCCAGGTAGCAGGGCCCCGTGGCGAGCCGACTAGCCGAGAAGTAGTCGGTGTTAAATGTCGAGGGCCTGAGGCCACGCTAGCCACCTCGACGAGATCCGTCTAGCCGTGGCTAGCCACCTAGCCAGAGCTAGCCAAGGACCTTGTCCCCACCCGCATGTCTAGCCATGCTCTATGGCATTCAGAAGGTAGGATATTAAATCATAACTATGTTAAAGTTCGTTGTAAGTTCGCCGATCGGCTGTGCAGTGTGTGTGGATGTTTGTTTGTCCGTTTGTTTGCCCCGTATCAAGTTATGTGATCCGATGGGCTACTCCATCCATCCATAACACTACTGGCCGCAACGAATATATTATCTCCGATATGAAGGACTCGGATTCATCTTCCCATAGATATTCTTGGACCCAGGATGACTCATCGTAGCCGGAGGAATGGCTAGCCCTGGCGGACCTAGCCAGGACCCCGGAATATCCCTATGGAGGTCCGATCCCATTTGCTTGATTTCGGGCGTTTCCGTACAGCTCTTGATCCTTCTGATCCGTCAGCACTGGGATCCGGCAGCGTAGTTTGGGTGCAAGTCCGTACGCACTATGGATGGGACATCTTGGGCCCTGGGCGCGCGTTTTGGGTCAGCATATGGGATCGTACCTCTCCCAGACACAAACATCCTGAGGTGAGAGAGGTTGAAAGCCGGAAACACAAGAATCTTGCGTGGTTGCGGCCGAAATGTACGCCAAATGGATCGGACATCAGGTCCGACAGCCCATTTCCGTCGTCAAAAAAAATCGGACATGCTCCAATTTTTTGCCCAGAACGTACGCACCAGGATCGGACAAGGAGCCCTTTTAGGCCCAAATCCGTACGCATAATAATCGGACCTTAATAGGGATATTCCGGGGTCCTACCTAGCCAACTGGTGTCGAGGCTGTGCTACCCGTTTAGAAACGCTACGTCGAGCTGAGCGTCGCGGACCTCGAAGCGGCTCGCATTTGCTCTGGCTAGCCGTTGTCTAGGTGACCGGGACGAGCTATTTCTAGCCAGCTAGCCGGACCTCGCCGAAGCTAGCCGGGCCTAGAAGCGCCTAAAAATGGCTTCGGCTATCCGGCGCCTGAACGCAGTGACTGTCAACAATTTAGGGTCTCCCGTCTTCGTCAGATTTTCTCAGCGATTTCGGGTCCTCGCTCAAGGCCAAAGTTTACCTGTACTTCCGAGAGTTCTTCCCCTCGTGTGGTCCGACTTCTCCTCTAGACACCGCACGTAAATCCACTCCCACCGACGGAATACATCACTCGTGTCTTCGCTACTGAGTATTCCCTCCTCCAAGGCCATGCTCACGTCGCTCCTCGCTTCACCTCTGCATAACTCCTCATCTGCTGACTGTCTCCACATCGCTCTCATCAAGTTCGGTATATCTCCCTCCAGATAACGCTCCGATACTCCCAATATCTCCGTCAAACCAACCAATCATTACCATTGCCAGTCCTCGTGGCTACACAACTGCGATTAGTATCACCTTTTCACCAGTTGATTTAATTTTCATCTGGATCTATTTGACCGTGTCGATAAGGTTCAACATTCAAGGAACCTCGGCGAGTTCCTAATTTTGTACGGCTCTACTCCATTCAGATTTGATGCCTTTCTCCCTGCAGCTTACGTCCCATCCTGTACACCTGAACACTCGCTGCATTTTTTGGGAACTTGGTTACAGACTGTATGCCGAAGATTCCTCAGGCTACCAGAAACCGTATTCTCCCCTGTGGGTGCTCCTATTCTTACTTACCTTCAGGATCCTGTGTCATAAATGGTTAGACTCTCTTGATCTTCTTTCTGTCTGTTATTCCTTCCGCCTCGTCTTCTCCCGCGCCATTGTCAGCGCGGATGCTGTACGTGCCGCGGGGTTCGGACTTTCGGCGGGAAAACTACGTTTCTTAAGAGAAAATACAGTACGTGCATCGGGTTGGTTCCGCTCGACCAACACTGCTGCCTGTTTAGCAGAGAGGTAGGCCGCCACTATATTATAGTTGGGCAGGTCGCCGAGCCCGTCCCGAAAATAGGAACAGCGCTTTAAAGCCGCTCCCGGTGCTTCTGCCCAATCCATCGGGATTAGTTTACCTCTTCATCCACGCCCAGTTGGCAGCAGCCGGTAGCGGAATATGGCGAACAAAACCGTGGAAAAATAGACGCGAAACTGACGCCAAGAAAACGGCAATGTACTCACTCTGCACCCGGAGCACTGATGCTACACTCAAAACTGCCTGTTTCATGGAGCGTTCTGCGGGAAGAATGTTTCACAAGTTGGGGAAAGAGCCGACTTCCTAGCTAAGATCTTGCGCTTCTTGTCGTAAACCAGGTTCAAGCACAAGGGCATATCGATGATAACAACAAGGGAACACCTGTATCACCCCCAATTCTCGACGACGCACTTCAATCACATACTACACGTCGTGACGGCCTGCCAGGTGCAGAGCACACAGGAGAACCGAATAAGCGCCCAAGCGATTTTAGGCGCCGACCACTGGCACCTGATGAGGGCGGGACACCCGTGACAGCCCCGTCGCCAATTTCTTCCTGCGGTTGTCTACGCCGGCCCGTGGCATGCCTCCATGTGCTGCGTCCTGCACGAGCGTAGACCGTGTCGTCCTGGCCTCTCTAACCCTCGGCGGACTTACTGCGTTTGGATGTCGAACATCTTTCCTTCTAGCATTGTGGCAAAACAGTTTCTGCGATAGATGCTACTCCAACACAGATTTTTATCATGACGGTAGGTAGGTAGGTAGTATTACACGGCACGGTCCACTCATGAACACCGGTTTCCAGGAAGTATTCCATTGCACACGCACTATTTACAACTTCGTCCTTGGACCTCCAAGAATTCGATCAGCCGAGCTCACGGTCGCAGTACTGCAATTCGCCTCGCTAGAACTAAAAGAACGAGAGAGGCAAAGAAATTAGCACATCAACTCAGGTTAGCCTCACTCAGACGAACCTCGCAAAACAATTCTGGGACATCAAACGCATATTTAGCAACAAGTGAGATCGTGAATCTCGAGTAAATGATGGCTTTCAGGAACTCCGTGTTGGACAGTTCTGCCATCCGGCTTCAAGCTGGCGTCTAACGTGCCGCAGATATCCCCTAACATGCATGCACGGTTCAACGCCCAATGCACCATCTAGAAACACGTTGAATTGGTTTTAAATGGTTGTCCGACGGACTCCGACCGTTCCCTTTTCTGTACAGCACTTTCAGCAAGCTGGTGCTTTACTTTTAATCTTCTCAATAAGCTACGGAGAGCTGTAAATGGCTGTGTTAACGGAGTGCCAGCAGTCCCATTGCCTGATACAGTAAACGATGTCAATCAAACGAGCGTGGTGCTCTCGCTTTCCATACCGTTGATATAACTCGGCTCGGCGTTAACGGCTCTGTCGCGCCTATCTGACAGAAGCGAGCAACCATCTTCTTAGCCTACAAAGGTTCCGATGTCGTATTAGTAGACTGACTGCTCCAATTGTAAGTCCGTGTCGGTATAAATATCTGGTTCTCCTAATGAAAATCTTCGGGAAGCGATATCTTCTTGAAAACAAGGCGGATTTAAATATCCAAGGTCGGCGCGCATCGTTTCGGGGATCTACCTTAATATAAAATGTACGGTGATCGACAGCTCACGGTTGTCATGCGGGGCCGTTTCATCAGGCACAACCACAGCTGCCATATCTCCTCTCATTACGTTCTGGGGATCGGCCATTACACGGTGGTGCCGATAAGGGGCAAGTAGGCTGCTGATCGTTCCCAAGCTTCGGAGCACGAAGTAAATATAATTTCAATCACGGGTAGCGGAAATATACAGTAATATTAGAGACCTTCTCAGTGGAATGGATAAATGGTCATCTCCCATCTCCTATTCCATAAACCCGAGGTAGCGGCAGCTAGGTGATGGACACCACGCGCTAGGCGGCGGCGGCGTGGCTTGATGCACCAGTCGAGACACACCAGCTGATGGACATCCGCGAAGATGTCGGACATTTGAATATTATTATAAGCACCACAAAAGTAAGTCCGAACCCCCCCGTACGCACTTTCGCTTCCCTCACATACAGGCGCTCGAGAAAATGAGCACCGATGATCAGCCCTTGAAAGGACCTGGCGCCTTATTGGTCAATGGAATTCAGGACGTATCAGCGTTTCTTCCAATTTTGGGGACAGATCAGTGCGAGAGACATTCTCTAGTGGGTATAGAGCGCGGTTTTCTATACGTCGCCGGGACGCCTCTGTCGATCTTCGGTAGCTTGGGGATACTCAAAGCCGGTCTCGCCACGTTAATCATATCCATCGACCACCCGCTATTCCATGGCCCGCGACTTATGCACAATGCTGGTTTCTCTCCAGCCGGTATGCTGAAACAGCTAACGTATGCGCATGACCGGGACGACAGTCTCTACGTTGCCGAGCAAAGCCTGAGGTCCATTTTGCAACATCACCGCCCCATCACGGTTGTGCCGCACCTGGCTTCACGGCCTTGGTTGTTTTGGAATTTGAAGATGTTCGTGTGCACCATGGTACTCTGCTGCCTTGGAATTACTCCATACATCTATATCATTCTCCACGACCTCGACCATCAGCCGCCCTCGTCGACCTGGATGTATCCGGCGATTCGTGTGGCCGGGAGTGCTTTGGCTGTAACCATGATTCAGCTGATAATACAGCTACGGATGCTGATCATCCTCCATCACCGCTTAATCTTCCATGCCACCAATTACTTTTTCAAGACGGCGAAATATGTGGCACCTCCCACCTTTTGGAATCCCCTTCTACGCTCAGAATACTGTTTACAGAGATTAAAAGCTGACATATCTGGTGAGTGATGTGCACCGAGTTATATGAAAGCACTGAGCTGAATTGGACATTGGCAGACTTTCACGCAAATAAAACGAATCGTTCGCGGGAAAGATACCGGTATCTCAGGGAAGATCCAATGAATTCCAATAGCAACGTTTCTACGGGACTCGAAAACATTGGTTCCTTTACATCCTTCCCTCCGAATCGAGATAATACTTTCCGGCCCGCGATCACCTTGTTTTTTGCTCGGATTTTGCTGGCAGCTGGAATAGGCCTCAGTGCGGTCGGATATGTTGGTTGCTTCAACATTGTCCAACAGAGCAGCAATGCTTTGGGGCCATTGGTTTGGCTCATCGTCGAGGCCGGTCTCTCCATATTGCGATTGATCATCTGGGCCGTCAATCCCATCAGGGATGATCCCCCGCCGCCAATTGTAATATCTTCCACGAATGCAGAGGTGACCTACACCATTGGATGGGGCTTGGAGGATGTACTCGCCAAGGATGTACACGCTGTGATTATTGACATTCCGAACCAAATCACCGTGACCCCGGAGAATGGTTGGCCGATGTTCTCGTACCTCACTAAACGGTTGGCTGTACCGGAAGATCAGGTTGCACATTTGATAGGATCTGGTGCTGAGGCAATCGAGGATGCTCTCGTTTCATTGGCCAAGAATACAGACATTCGCAGAGGTTCTCCGGTCATTATTTACATTTCCCATAGGAGCGGCAAGCCTGAAGACACCACATGCCCCGAACGGATCGGAGCTGATGATTCAGGCATGCTATACTCGAAGTTCTTCACTCTGGTCGGCCGAATTTCGGAAAAAAAGGGAGAAAATGTCGTCAGTTATCATCGTGTTGATGGGAATGAATGGCTTCTAATCCAGTTTAGGTCGTGATTCTTGACACAAACTTTCCCTCCCTCGGCTCTACAGCCGATGGAGCAAGATATACGTCTGGTACTGTGTTCACCAAGGTTAAATTTAACCATATATAATAACATGGTCAGTAACAGGAGTTTTTGACCAACGACCCCATGTCCTTTTGACAGCCTGTTCATCTGGTGAAGTCTCACAAGGGGTGGCCGAAGGGGGGCACATTGGACTGTTCACGGAACAGCTGCTAGCACAGCTCAAGTCGGAGGGTCCAAATGTTGTGAAGGAGCGAAATCTCCAAGATATGACCTATCAAAAGGCAATTGACAATGTTACAAATGTCCTGTGAGTGGTTAATAAACATCTCTCGTTTCTCTTATACATGAGCTAATTAGATCAACCACCGCTTTGGACAAAGCCATTCGACTGCAGAATCCGCTTTGCCTGGGAACCTTTAAGCACAGGCTCATCTTCAATGGGGTTGTAGCCCATAAAGAGGGTCCAGGCCAAAGGAATACCGAAATGAATGAGGGTCTCATCACAACTGTCTTTGCTAAGGACAATCCAGAGGACGGGATGATTTCTAATGGTCGCGTCTGACACCACCGTTTCCTGCTGAATATCGATGTTCAATAATGAATCCATGTTTTTTCTACGTAGCCTTCCGTTCCCTGTCACTTTTTGTATGCTCTAATTGAATATCGCACGAAATCCTTCATTCCACCTACAAGGCCCCCAAAAAGAACGGGAATCAAATGGGCCATGTCCTAAGTATCGTGAGTGAAAATTGAGCCCGCTATGGCTGATCTGCCCACAATAGAAAAAAATGGGCCTAAGTTCTGCAAAGAACTGTAATGCCCAGTCACTGAGCGGTCTTGCCGTCATGTTCTGAATGGAACTGGGAACAATGTTGTGGATCCGCATCTCCACTGGGCAGTTGTGCATTGAGATCACTGATGACAAGGAGCAGGATCCCACAAGGCTACCTCGAGCTTTGTCACCAGCAATAGACTCCATTTCTGGGGTTCATCTCACATCGGACACCAACTCGGAGGAAAAGCTTCTGTCCAATATGTCTCTTGGCGACATCCACGCCATATTTTCCGCCTCTTTCTGGGGGAATTGGATGGAGATTCTGACCCAGCCACCATTCTGCTTGGATCTCTTTCCTGGTCCACCCCTAGCTGCGTACATCGGTTCAATCCATTTTCCGAAGTTTCTTTATCGAGGGCCCTTCGTCCCCGAACAAGCGCTTTGTAATGCCAAATGGGTCGACACGGTTAGACTCCCCTATTATTTCAACGTCTGACTGCACTGACCAAAACCTAGGATTGCACTAGCGGATTTACCCATCCATGGGGGAAAAGGGATACATCTGATATGGGAAGCAGAGCATGAAAATCGAAGGACCTGGCTCTCACAAGCAAACAATGTCATGGATAACTCGGGCTTGGATGCAGGTAAGTTCTGTTCAAGAAAAATTTGAATCCTTGGCTCGATGATATATGCCCTTAGATGAATGCTGTATGTTACAATTCATGCAATTTACCAGTTTCTAATTCCTTGCAGACCTGCTTATGGATCTTACTTTACAATTCTCAATATCATCCCAAGTGGATGAGTTTACATTGCAAGGAACGTTCATGGCTGACTCCCCGACAGATGAAATTTATCTCTTCCTATTCCCAGCCGATGCTGACGACTCAAATGGTCGCTTGGCCGTGCACCTGCCTCTGGAGACCAAGACATACTTCTGGTCTTTTGATCCTGAGGGAATCGACCGCATGCCTCCGGACTCTTTGGACAAACTTGTCCTTCCTAGCGTGAGCTTTCAGGCCTTCGTATACGGGAAATTCTGGGAAAAGGAGATATATGATTCAATTTCGGACTGTCATCGCACAAAAGGCTTCGACCCCACCAGCCAAGATGTTGCAATCGAACTTGGATGTTCACTTGTGGACGTCGAGAGGCTGAATTATCTCATAAATGGTGGCAAGGCACGTGTACCCATTCTTGTCATTGAATGCAAAAACTGAACCCTGGTCCAAAGATCAAAGTGGTTGATGAGGTTGAATTGCCAGAGACTGAAATTTGAACACATCTACCCATCATATCTCGCTCCATCATGTATTCAAATGTTCTGAAAATCCCTACTCTACAAAACCAGCATGGCATTGAATGCACTCATTCCCAGAAGTTGTTCAAATCTTGTAAGTCCTCAGAGAAATACAGAGCCCCCACACCCGAAACGGATAATCGAAAGTGGGGGCGATCATTTAAACATTCTGCATGTGGCATAGCCGCGCGGCCACATATCTAGTTCCCATTTCCACATCTATTTCCCATTACCATCGTTCAATGAACGACGAGGTACAACTCAAACATCCTTCTATTAAGCATTTCATCCATGGATGGGTATTCCGCCAAAGGATTGGATACTTGTGTGTAGGGTGTACCGAGTCTTGCAAGATTACGCACATCTAAACCATGGGCGACAGGCACGCAAGTTAAATATTTACGCGGCGCGTCGAGCAGGCCCCATAACACACATTAAGATGAAATAAATACCGGGGTGATCTCCGGGAAAGCGACGCGCAGGTGCACTAATGCGCTATGTCCCGGCACCGCATGATAGCTCGCACGCCAAAAAAGGAGGAAAAATATAAGAAGAAATAGAAAGGGAGAACACACAATGCAGGAGAAGAAGCATGCGGAGAAGAAGGTGAAACACGAAAGAAAATGGTCCATATATATATCGTGTAAGACAGAGCGATGTCGAAGTATTGGAATAGAAGAGAACGACGTGCGGATACCGCAAAACCAACCGAAAAGCCATAAATGGAGCATACGGCATATAAAAATTCACAATCTCGACAGACTGCCCCTCGAACGCATACACCCAGCCCTTGTCCGCGGCGCGGAAGATTTGCTGGGCTGCGCGCGCAATCAGCCATTGAGTTTCGAGGTCTGGTATGAGGAGAGTGGGCTGGTTAAGGAAGTAATAATAATGCAAAGCGCTGGTGTGAATTGGAGAAAGCGGGGCGGGGAGGAAAAGTAGAAATGTGGGCGGGAGATGGAAATACATTTACGCTCAAGAAGGAAGGAGGGGGCAGAGCAAGAACGGAGGAAATACTGAATAAAATTGAGAAAGAATAACAGAAAAAAGCCTCCCATCGTTCGCGAGGATATTTGAAAGGCTTGAGATCGTATCAGTCAGAAAAAGTAATAGTTCCCCTCCAACAAAGAAAAGAAAAGACTCTGGCTTCGATGAAAGAACTCGCCCAATTTGTGTAGGATGAACAGAAAAATGAAATGAGATGAGCCACTCACCCGCCCTCCATCATCCAGTTCTTTTCGCCAAGGTCAAGCCGTACGGGAATGTGCACATATTAACAATTGTGCCTGGGGAACGGACATAATCAATCAGTGCGTAGAAGAATAATCAATAAGTCGGTGAGTACCGGCAATGTCGCGGCACCCGACGGAAGGGAAAGGGACGACATGGGGCCAATAAAATGAGACGCACACGGAGGGTACGCCGATGGCCAGGCATCCAAAACCAATAAATGACAGGCATGAAGAAAAGAACAAAGAAACGGAGAAAGATAGAGAGACCAAAGAATAAGTGGAAGTGGAATGGAGAGAAACACATCCATGCAACGCATGTGCCAAGAGGCCCTGGACCAGGGGTGTGAAAGACGCAGAAATACGTACAGACCGATGCAGTCTGAACAAATCTCAAAGCGCGCTCGGTGCAACTCGACGCGGCGCGGAACGCACTAGCATCGACAGGAATAAACATCAACAGACGCCCCATCCACGCCGTACGACCCGTCACGACCGTCACGACGCCCTACGGAACGCGCTCGTCTTGTCTCGTCGCCACCATCACCGATGCCCAGGACCTAACAAAAAAGGGCGCAGAAACACGCGCCCGATCAAATCCAAAGCCCCGTACTTTATTTCCCATCCCGCTCCCTCCCCTAATCTCCTGCTGACCCGATGGGTACGGTGCGCGCGCATCGGTGTAGGAGCTACTTCGAAGTCCTGCGTGGGTGGGCCGGCCGACGTAATTCCTTTTCCGTGCGCGTGCGCGCCGCAGCTCCGCGTATTCGTCCTTCGCGGTAGATACAGCTGATTTGCAGTGAGTAACTCGATACGCGAAAGCATCGGCGGTGCGCAGCCCGTTAAGCCATTTTACAGAGTGCTAAGCCGATGTTAAAGGGTGTGGAAGTGTGGGAATAGAGCGCGACGATGGCGGCGCAAGTAAACGGGAATGATGAAGTAGCAGCGGTGGCCTCGGGAATAGTCGGGAGCCGGACGGCGTCTTGCCGTGGTACCAGTGACTGCGCGCGCGCTCGAGCGTTTTGAGGCACGTGTAAAGAGCGGGTAGGGCATGGCTCGGTTGTATTGCGGATTAGAGTAACACGCGTGAATGGCTGGCGCACAGAGGATGCAGCGAGAAAGACGGGCGACGGGCGGGAGCGCGTCAAGGAGCGGGGGAGCATCGGTCCACCGCGGGATGTGGTATAACTCGGGCTCGTAGTTGCAAATATAGTTGTCGTTGTCTGTAGCGCCGCGGCCGGAACCTCGTTCCACGGGGAGCTAGTGCGGGCTGCGGGCTCTTCGGGGTCGGTGACTTCTCCGTAGACTTCAGGATTGCTGGCGTCGGGCGAGGCATGCAGAAGATGGAGGTAACAATCTAGTGGGAAAAGGCGAGTGGGTATCATGAAGGAGGAGGAGGAGGGTGGACGGACGGAGAGGCGCAGCTGCCACCATGCTGCATGCTGGAAGGAGGCGAGATTCAATCAGATAAGCGGTCGTCGGCGATGCGGTAGCAGCCCGGGAAGTAGCGCATGCAGCCGGTGGCAGAGTTCCGGCGTCGGCGGGGCGCAGGTGGTGGGAAGAGAAAGAAGAAAAGCAGAAAGCTTTGACGCGTTGGCACGTGAGGTGACAAAGAAGGCAAAACAACGCACCTCTTTTTCAGCGGCGGGCTGAGGTGAAAGATTATGAAACCATTTCACAGACAGAATTCAAGCGACAATCCTCCACCAAGACCTGATTCCATCGGTGCCACTCTCCCACCTGATTGCAAGTGATAATAAAACTGGTGGCCAGCCATCGCAAGAAAGCCCAGGACTATAGAGCTACTAGCTCTTGTTTGATTTTTCAATATCACTTGTCCCACATGCATCTGGCATCTGCAAATGAAATAAATAATAAAAGACGTTGGGATCTTTCTAAATGACTCAGTGCCCGAGTGGATGGGTGAACTTCTCCAGTGTCCATGCAAAGTGAATTCCTCTGTCTACATGAACTTGGAGAAAATACGAGAATCGCCGCAAATGACTCAAGGCCAATGGGTATCGCATTCATTTTCGGGTTCCCACAGGTCTTTCCAAAATATCTTCCTTGGGTTTTATTTCTCGCTTGAAGCTCTGACGTACCAACACTGACTTGTTGCCGGTTTAACCACATTCCTCAATCCTGGAACACATCCTAATCCACGAACACAGCCACTCACTCTGCTGCGGAATATCTGACACTGACAACAAGATTGCTTATTGATATTCCGAGGAATATCGCGTCTTTGTTTCCCCCACATCTACACGTGGTTCTTCCAAGCTGGGCCATCCGGGGATCCTGTTCCAACCATTACTTCCAATGCAAAATATTTCGCGGGTTTTCTTCCCATCTCGGGCCGATCTCTTGCCTCGGGCACGCGTCCTCTTCGCGCGGTCGTTTCAGTGCATTATCATACCAATTCTGGGGTGGTAATACTTATTATGCACTTTACCCAAAGTCAGTCTCCGCCCAACTACCCGGGATCGTGTACCTCACAAGCAGATTTCCTCGGCCTCCTGGTGTACGGCGAGTTCTTATTGCCGAAAAAGTGTTTCAGCCTCGGAACTTTGCTCACATAATCGTAGGGATCCATTCATCCCCCCATGCTCAGGCTAATTCACTTCTCTTCGCGTGTATCAGGTCGCTGACCTCGAATCGGAATTCTTGGTCCTATTAACCCGATAATTCAGCCACGCAAGACATCCCTGTCGACCTATCTCTGATGTCGGCTCCCGGGACGCGCTCATCGAAGATTTTATTCGCCGCCTCTTCGCTAATTTTATACCTTTCTGGAAACCCCCCTGGTAAACAAACAAACGGCTCTCTCCTTGCAGCGGATAAATCCGGTAAGCACTATTTAAATTTTGATCTAACACATAGTCCGCGCACTGTGTGGTGGCTGCTGAGCAAAAATCACAAACGGCAGCAAAATACGCATGTCATTTCACCATCAAATTCTCGATGAGTATTCGTCCAGGTTCAGGTTCTAGCTCCTCTAAATGCTCGAAACCGGTCTCCCCGCTGTTACACTTATTGTGATCGGTTTTGCAGCCAGGAACTTGGTCTCTAAGGTGTTTAATAGCCGTTGCAGCCGCCCACATTCCGGCATCTGTATTGCTGGATAGTTCTGTAATCGAGGGGCTCTATTCTTTTACTCCCACACAACCAACCCTGCATATATGTTTTTAAACAGAAACTCGGCAATCTTACATTCAATGCCCACGTCTTTTCCCTGGGACCAACATCAAAAACAGCAGGAAGATCACGATAGGCACGTACCTCTACAGCTTCGCATCAAACCTGTCTCAGGGCACTCACAGCAATTAGACGCCCATCAAGAAATATGATCATCATGCACCGCCTTGACGCGCATCTCTCCCCTTCCACCACTACCGTTCATCTCACTCTCCTCACCCATCCCATGCGCAAACAGGCTCGTCCCTCCCCATTTGTATCTTCAATAAATGCAGCTACGCCACAAGTGTTCCGGTACTTGCCTCTTTCTGCGTAGACCTTGATGGTGCTGATACCTGCCTAGCAACGCAGTATTCGACAATTGCCAGAATTTCACTGTCACCGGGGGTACCTTCATCATACAGGCAACCAAGAACGATGTGGATGAAAGTGGCGAGTTCCCATGTCGCTCTCGAATGTTTTAATTAACTCTTGCTCACATTGATAGATTTTCGGCGTGTGAGACTGGGCGATCTCAAGCTTGTGAAAGCAGTTGTGAAACAAAAGATTGTTGAATATCGAGAAATTCCCCACAAGAAGACAGGAGTCGTTAAACGCCGTGTTCCCGAGGTCGTTGGGGTTCGAAGAATCTATCTAGCATGTATGCATGGGAGCCAGGATGACTTCACCGCAGTTGTATATGAAGGTTCTGATTTCGAAAAGGCAAGTTATATTACATGGTCAGTTAACTACCCTCATAACTCAGAATCCCACAGCACCGGGCTCATGCAGAACAGCGGGAAGAGCTTCGGTGACAGTATTATCTATAGAGAGTTCTACACTATCTGATATTTGGTCAGACATCCGTCTCTGCTTCAACTATTCGGTGTAACTTCAAGCACCCGGCTCAAAGCTTTACTCTATCATGATAGTAAGTGACTACCTGCACCCAAGATTTAGATGGAAACTGAATTTTCTTATTATTCTAGGCTTGATACCACTGGATGAATTTCGAAAAATACATGAGCAATCTCCCCTCATGTCGGCTTATGTAGAGCATGAATTTGTGTGTTTTCAACTTCTTTAGTTCCATCATTTCCCTCATCGTGAATTGGTTAGAGCAGGCACTTTTATGTGAGCTCAATTCAGGGATAATTGATGGCCTACTCATGGTCTCAAGGCTGCGCTCGATCACTGGGATGAAGTAACCGGAAGATGGCTGCTTGTCCCAGATTCATATGGTTTTCGGAACACACTAGATACTGGCACAATGCTGTGGACCCGCATCTCCACTGGACAGTTGTGCATTGAGGTCAATGACACTATGCAGCAGGATCCCACAATGTTGCCAATAGGACGGCGAGATGAATCTATCTCTCAAGTTCATCTCACATCTGACAACAATTTGGAGGAAAAACTTCTTTCCAACATGTCTCTTGATGATATCCACACCATATTTACTGCCTCTGGCTGGGGGAAACCAATTGAGATTGTTGATCCAGGCACTATTCTGCTTGGATCTCTTTCCTGGCCTACATCCAGCTGCACACATCTGTTCAATCCATTTTCCGAACTTTCTCTATCAGACGGTCTGGGATGTCCGGATGTGTATGCAGGTGGTTGGAAATATGCAGATTCATATATGCAGGGCTCTGCAAATTCGACTGAGGGCCCTGTCGTATTGCCGAATGGGTGGACACGGTATGACTCCCTATTTTTCAGCCTTTGACTCCACTGACCGAAACCTAGCATTGCGCTAGCGGATTTGCCCATCCGTTGGGAGTGTCACTTGAGAAAAACCATATATCTGAAGCACGAAGCAGCCCAAGAAATTCGAAAGACTTGGCTATCACAGGCAAATTACATCATGGGTAAATCGGGCTTGGATGCAGGTCAGTTCTCTCCAAAAAAATTTCAATCCTTGGCTCAAAGATATATGCCCTTAGATGAATGCTGTATGTTACAGTCCATGCGATTCATCAGTGCCTGATCCCTTGTAGATCTGCTGACGGATCTTGCTTTGTGCCTATCGATATCATCCAATGCGGATGAGTTTACATTGCAAGGAACCTTCATGGCCGACTCCCCCACCGATGATGTTTATCTCTTCCTATTCCCCGCCGATGTTGACGACTCAAATGGTCACTTGGCTGTGCACCTGCCACTGGAGACCGAAACATATTACTGGTCATTAGATCCCGAGGGAATCGAGCCCTTACCTCAGGATGGCATGGACGAACTCGCCCCTCCCAGCGTGAGCTTTCAGGCCGCAGTAGACGGGATATGGTGGGAAAAGGCTATATATGTTTCAATTGCAGACTGTCATTGTGCAAAAGGGTTCGACCCCACTAGCCAAGATATTACCATTGAACTTGGGTATCCACTTGTGGATGTGGATAGGTTGAATAATTTCATTAACAGTGGCAAGGTACGTGTATCCGTTCTTGATATTCATCACAAAGAAAATTGATCATTGGTTGAAAGATTGAAGTGGTTGAGGGACAACACCGTGAAATTTGAGTGTACACACCTGTCAGGAGGGGCAGAGGATTATTGATGTGGACCCTACTTCGTGTATTCAGATTTCCGAAAATATCTACGAAGCCGGCATGACATCGAATCCACTGCTGAGAATTTCTCCGATTCTGCTCGGTCCTCAAGAAGAAAAATAAATCAAAGGCCTCCAGACCGCGCACACTCGAAATTAATTTTCCATCATTCATAAATTCACTCGGGCCGGTTGGCCTTCATCTCAGACACACTAACAGCCCACACCACCACTGTAAATAAAGTCTGCCAAAGCAATATCCATTCATGGATGGAAAAGTGCGGATGCTTGAGTCGTATCTCATCATTGATTCAATGCAACTAATCTTCTAAAAAAACTTACAGCATGTCAATGCGCGGTGCGCCATATTTGACCCCGTGCCTCCCAACAACAGCGGCGCGTAACACCCGTCAAGATGAACATGCCCGTTGTGATCTCGTGCACAGCGACGGGCAAGCACACCGATGCTCTACGTCTCCAGTGCTGCGCAAAAGCGTTGCAACAGAGAGAAGAGAAGGGAAGAGCAAAGGGGAACGTAGCCAGTGAAGTGCCTTCCTCTCAAATCCAACTGACGAAATATTATTCAACATGTCCTTCGCGAAGTTCGGGCGCAAACCCAAGTAACACGCGCAAGAAGCGAGTGAGGAATAAGATAGACACAGCGGCATCTGCGACCGTTGCAGCGAGAAGGCGGGAGAGCATGTTGCGTGGCAAGCGGATTGGAAGAGGAACGATGGCTGAACACTGAGGGGGTTTTAAATGGGACATGGTTTTATTGAAATCTGTGGAAGATGCACGAGAATTAAAACCGTCGTATCGGCGGAAATTGTATCATGGAAGATACAGAAGATGACGCGGCCACCTTCCGACGTATAATCTCCGTAGGCCCGCTCCGCGGCAGGCCCCGCTATTCCATTTTCAGTGGTAGTCCAACATGACGGTATCCATGGAACCAAGATCTGATATGCTCGCATTTTTGTAAACTTCGTAATGCAAAACCTTGAACTTCATCACCACTGTGATCTCAATTTGGATAGGGACTCAAAAGCCTCAAATTAGATAGTTGAATATCTGGAGGGGGGGGTGTGCCATGGATGTCCAGGCCTCTGTTGAAATTATGAAGACTTGAAGAGGCATTTATCCAATCCATTAATCACACAAAAGAGAGTCATTCACAAATCATCAAACCAGGATCAAATCCCAATATTCAACCAGTAACAAAAAGGTTTGGACCAGTAAGATAGATTTCTCAAACACCTCATTCCAATGCTTCCGCGCCCAACCTTCGCTCGGTCACCGCTTCGCACCGACCAGCTCAGATTGGGCCAAGCTGAGAATGGCCGTTGGCCATGCCTCACTGGAGGAAAAGTGAAATGTAAATATGTTGCTTCCAGTAACAGTCAATAACCAACGCCTTTTGGATCGCGGTGAACCCGATGTGTTTAGGTGATACTATCAGAAACGGCCTGGCACTTATTCAGTTAAAGAAGGACTTTACTTATATGTTGAGTTAATATTACACCCCAGCAGATGCGCTGAGTCTTTCAGCCGATGGGGGGGCAAGGGGTTGAACAACGATATTTACCTGCAGTGGGTAAGCAAGCAAGCGCAGTGAGAGCAAGCTATATAAATACTGTCTCATCATGCTTGGGTTCCCAAATACAATTTGACCGGTGAGATGTGCTGGAAAGTAGATAAGCCATCAATGATAACGAGGCCGACTTCACGGTGGTTCAGAAGCAGATTCGGAGGAGTACTGCAATCTCAATATTTTTCAATAGTTGAAGAGATTCAAGTAAACCGAAAGAACAACTAACTTCTCAAAGTGGAGATTGAGAAGATATAATGATGCGGCGATGTTGCGCAATGGCGGCTGCGCACCGAGTGCATTTGACTCACACTGTTGCAGTGTGTAAATTATTAACAAGCCAGAATCAGGCGGTGAGTTACGAGTAGGACTGGTGACCAGTGTTGCACAATTCTGGTAAGGAAAAAGGACTAGAGCGTGTGCGACCGGATTTGTTGCAAAGAAGCCCGAGACAAGATGGTGTCACCTTCCTTCCGTTCCAAAGGAAGGACATCGAAGAAGACAAAAATCGGTAAAGATTGGGCAGATAGGGGCTCTTTCGGCCAAACTCGGCGGCATCGGAAAATTACGGAAACTAAGAAAAATGGGTCACCTGATATAGCGGCGAAAAAGGAAATGATCGAAATCTGAAAAACGAATTTCGATCACTTTTTCATTAACTACAAGAACCCACTTTGGAATAGCGGGAATTTTGCTGACACGCAAGAAATGAGAGAATAAAGGAAAGTACAAGGAATAGATAAAGAACAACTGAGCCATGTCGAAGATGAGAATCAGGGAAAAAAACAGGTCCACGTATATATTGGGTACATGCGAAGAGCAAAATTCCAATCACGCGGACAAGGCTTATCGCCGCGATGAGAAGCGTGCTTATGGTAACATGAATAAGAATAGGGAGAGTAACGGGCACAATCGCCAAAGACAAATGAGAAAAAAAGAAACGAAGGAGAATTACTCAAGCCAAAAAGAGGCAGGAGGACGAGCGGCGGCAATGCGCGGGTAGGAGAAGGTGGGGAAGGATGAGAGGGTGCCAGAGGAGGAACGGAAAACGCGCCACAAATGAATACTCGTTTCGTGCTGACCCGTAACGCACACACTGCACCAATGTGCCATGAAAGCTCGCAAACCAAAAAACGAAGCCCACAGCGCTCACGAGTCACGAGCCACCCAACGTACTGTGCTGCCGCCTCCTTCGCGAATCACTCATCGAGTGCAGTGCAGCGGGACGACTCCCTACTCCCACGCACACATGCACATCACGTCACACCCGTACAAGCTTATGAAAAGCACTGTAACCACAACAAAGAACAAAAAAAAATTATACTCGGTGGAGACACCTATATAGCCCTATTAGCAACGGAGGGCAACAGAGGGTGAGCAACCACACGTGATCTCCCTTCTCAAACCTTTCGGTAGTCGGGACTCCGTACTACACAGTGGCTGAAGTTCAATGATAGAAACAACAAAGAGGATAAGTATTATGGGCTTAAGAGCATTGATGCCACACGGTATGACAGTCCGCGACCAAAAACAAAACCGGCCGATCAGGTGCACACACCTTTCAGCCGTGGCAGCAGTTTCTGAGTGCACGAAAATAAATTCAGATATTTGGTTAGTGCTTTCCACATGCTCCCCTCACCACTCTATCTCCAGCTAATAGAAATAAACAAGACCATGACTTGTCATACATGGAACAGACCAGACTTCGGATCGGACGGGATGAAACCCCTCTCTTAAAGGACGACTCATATTTTGGACGGGACCACAGGTATTCCAAATGGATTGGTGCAACTAGGTAGCCAAAGTACACAGTTGCATGTCTCTCTTAACTTATAGGATCATATTCAACGGTTGTGGAGCTAGAGCCTTGTCTTGAGGGCGGAATTTGGCAGGGGGCCCCTCAAAAGCAACAACAGCAAAGAACAAAAAGTTTTTTTACTCAGTGAAAAATCCCGTTTTGATGAAAAATAATACTTGGCTTGTGGGCCAGTGCTTTGCATGGCAGTACGAGTCCAGTCCCAGGAGTTTCACTGCCAGCACCCATCACAAATTCAAGGACCTCGAGCATGCTCACAGTCAAGGGGTAAACCTCAGGAGTCTGTCCAAAACGGGATTGAACAGAATCAAGATCTATTTATTTATTTATTTATTTAACTTCGTAGTTTGACAACCAAAGCACTGAACCCAGAATTTTTGCTAAGTCATGTGCCTGGGAGCATTCCTGACAGGGACTGTGCACAAACCTACCGATATTCGGGATCCCCAGGCCATATAACTCCGCAGTTATCTAGTGTTTTACAACTAATTCAGTTTGGAAAACCTCCAGGTGATGTGATGTGATGGCAACTTCTACTTTCAGTACTGTACTATTACAATCACGCCAAAAGACGGTGCCGGTTTGTTTTTATACACGCAGGTTAACCGCACCACACATTCAGATTTATAGTCTGCTTGGACACCCGCGCGGCCATTCTTAAAACATTGCAGATGTTCAGCGCGAATTAATCAGACACCTTCTCAGGATCCATGACCACTCTATCCTATAAATTTATTCGCCAAGGCAGGCGTCTTCCAGCTAAATACCGCCTTCCAGGTATATCTGATTTACCCATCTCACCAGTGCCACATGCTCATTGCATTGAAATTCTTCGATACAAAGAATGATGCCGCACAGGAACACGCCACGAATAATGATGATTGGGCCGTGGAAGGCGAGAACTATGTCATTATTGGCTGTCGGGGAAACTCGGAGCTTACTCAGCTCCGCACCTTACTATTCTTGTGGGATGTGTGTCACCTGAATTGATGCCGAATCTCCCTATAATCTCCCTCGTGCAGGAATCTCAGCGGATTTCCTCCACAAATTAGCACTGTACCGAAACCTCGACGTTACTCAAATGTTACTAAACATCTGGTCGAGTATACTTTCGAGGTTATGAAATTTTATGCCACACCCGATGTTTTAAAACCCAGAGTGCGTATTTCATAGTAGATTAATGACAACTGTCTCCAATTATCATGCTCGATGTCCGAGGCCTAATTACCCTGGGGACTCTCTCGGACTTTCTTTTGACAGCCTCAAGCTTATCTTTTCTTTGTCTTCAGAATAGAAATTCCGAAATGGAGGTGATTAATTGGCGGAAGATTGAGGGTACCCGTAGCATATATTCTGACGCAATGTATGTAGTACGGACACTGGTTGTTTCCTGATGGGACCACATCGGAATATACCTACCTACTTACCTACCCTAGCCTCCTTATCAGATTCGAATATTTCCTACAACTCTGTGTTGAACATTGATATTCGGGATACACACCATCGAAATGCTATCCGCGGAGTTGTCTACCATGGTCATAACCACTTCACCGCTAGATTGATAAAAACAAATGGGGTGATCTAGTTTCATGATGGGATTCTGACACTGTGATTTGACAAGTCCCAACTGTGAGCAAGACAGTGTTACATATGGCCTTCCACAGGGATGTCTAAATACTTGCAATATTGACAGTGAGATCAATTATATTTATATTATGTTTTAGGTTGCCTTTGAATAAATTAAGTACAAGTTTCATGCCAGGAATAGCCACGGCCCTTTACCCCAAGTTATAAGTAGTGGTCAGGAAGGGGCACGACAGCTGAAAAAAGAAATAACCACTTCAATGGGCTCTTTAACCAGTCATCCAGAGTCCTTATTACTTTTGAAGGGTCAGTAAGTCAGCTGTTAAATGTGTTAGTACTACGGGGTGGGGGAAGTTGATGGAAAGCACGGAACAGTGCTCAGGTGAACAAATCTCGGAGAGAATCAACAAATGTTGCGACTTTATTAGCTCGTGTACTATTCTACTGTCCACTTTCTCGAGTACGCGAAGTAAAATTGACCAATGAAGATCAATATGTGGAGGAAAACGGACGGAATTAAATTATTATGTAAGACTGCGCAATAGAAAGTAAAAGATACCGGCTCCAGGTCCTTTACCTTTTGTCCTCTCAACGAAAAATGGCAGCCACATCCTTCAAAAGAGGCGAATGACTTGCTCAAGCCAATCTCTGGTCCTTTGGTCCTCTGGTCCTCCTCTGGTCCGCAAAGTCGCCACGGAGATATTTTCCATTCCACAAGAAACAGAAGGCGAAATTCTCCCGATGCCGATGCTGTCGATCGCAAAAATGCTCGAATTTCAGCTTCCACTTGAGGGCCCTACCACTCTTGATGCGCATCCTCATCAGTTTTCCACTATGGCCGCTCCCGCACTCGCTACCAGGGCCCTGCTTGGATGGAGCACTAATTTCTATTTCACATAGTACTTCGCCGTTTTTCTGTCAAATTTACGTAGCTCAAAAATTGATTTTACAGCCTTTCTTGAAGACTTTTAAAGAGGTGTTCACAGAGCAATTGTAACCGTCACCAGCGCCCAAATTATTCAGTTCACGGTGGTCCGTCACCCGTCACACAAACCTTTGGTCGAAATAGTACAGTAGGTACGGTGCTTCAAGTGCGCGCATATATCTTACCAATCCCTTGAAGATTGGCGTGGTGCCCGCGATATTATCTGGTGCAGTCCATGCTTCCACCAACGTCAGCGATACGACAGCCTACTGGTTAGGTTCTGGTGTGAAAGCAGGCATCCATCTAGTGAAATGCGGGACGGTCAGATTGCACTCAGTCTAGCATTTAAACTATAGGATGTGAAGAAAATGGGTGGTTAGGAACGAAATATAAGGCATTAGAACATCGAAATCATGGAGTCCATTACATACCTGAAGTTCAACTGGCATAGTAACCTAAATACATTGAAGGGTTGATCTCAGTCTATGCCCAACCAGACATTCAAGGCATTCCGTTTAGCATGATAGAAACAAAAGCTGAAGCAAATTGGTGGTTAGGAATGAAATAAAAGCATTAGAACATTGAGGTAATTACATACCTTGAGTTGAACTGCGATAATTTCGATATCTTATCGCAGTTTGCAATCAAGTGGCGGTGATGGCAAAGACGCATCAATTTTGCGCAAAGCTCGCATTGGCCATAGCTCATCCAATACTACACCAATCCCTATGATGTATTAGTGTAGTATGATCGTCTGATTGAGCCCTAGGTGCCCCCGGTATTAGGTTGGCGATATATTTGCTTCGGAACTATTGACAAACTGAGCATTTTTGCATGTGTGTGGTGTAGTAATTGAGTAGAGCATTCTGAGAGGGTTTTTTTGCATCTGAATGTCTCTTAGGATTATTTAAAACATGCCCCCATACATATCGCATTTTATAACTCAGATGAGTTGACTTTTCATAGTGAATTAGTGGTTCTGTTTTGCTACATCATCAGCAAGTTGTCAACAGATCGCAGTGACCTTGGAAAACACTTGGAGCACTTTATAAAAACTCATGGAATACACTTTGAGCATTTTTAATGATTATAGACTGCCCCAATCAACTGTTACAGTGTGTGCATGCAAAAATTCCCAGCTTGTCATTAGCTCCGAAGTAAGTAGGTATATCGCAGATCTGACACCAGGGGCACCTAGGGCTCAATAATACAATTATATTACAGTCATACATCATAGGAATTAGTGTAGTACTGAATGAGCTATGGCCAACGTGAGCTTTGCGCAAAATTGATGTGTCTTTGCCATCACTGCCAACTTGATTGCAAACAGCAATAAACAATTTGCACGCAGTTTAAAGTCTAACCGGTACTGGCTCGGTGTGGTGGAGCATTCTGAGAAAATTTTAACGAGATGAACATGGTGAACAGAGATGAAACTAGTCAAGGTATTATGACCCGGTTGAATGGCATCGTACAGCACTGAATAAAAATTTTGCGGTGCTTGCGCAGCCACGGCATACCTGCGCACCCTGCTCCTCCAAGCTCCCGGTCCCTCTCTACCCTTATGCTCTCGCTGATTCTATATTTTTCCTTGTAATTCTACTCCATTATCCTCATGTAGTACATTGAAATAAAGTAACAAGTTGACAGTTATGTACCACTGCGGGCTGCAAGCCATTGGATGGGCAGAACTCACGCTGACGGAGGCGGAGAGGACGCGAAGGAGTATGTGATCGCGCAGCACTGCCGGGTAAGAGCCGCCCGATACGGTTTCGATCATCCATTAGATCAGCCGATCACCGGCATCGCAGCGCCACCTCACGTCAAGCGTAAACTTTTTGGAACAAGTAAGGATCTTTATATCTCAGTTAGAGTGACTGACCACCCACGTATGACATGTCGCCACGACTCACAACAATTCCGCAGTATGCCGGTCATCCATACCACGTAATAAATCTTGGCGACACAATAAAAGACTTACCGCGAAACAAGCACGGTAAGCAAAAACACAAAGTTGTAGGTCATTTGCATAGGATTCTGCCAATGTTCATGGTGAGCTGGGAAACAAATAGCATTCAAGTATGTACACATACAGGAGGAGGTAAACCTCACAGCACCACCATTAGCCATTGATTTCTATTCAGTTCTGGTTTGTCGTAGTTACAAAAATACGGATCAGTTATTTGAAATTAATCTCGTCTTTTAATTGGGAAGCACATAGACTCCTGGACTGGACTTGTACTGCCATGTGAAACATTGGCCCACAAGCCAAGATGAACAAATAGTAAATGGACAGAAATCTGACTCACATTCATTACATCGGTTCCCAGTCTTGGCAACAACCTCAATGTAATCAAGGACACTAAAGAAAGGTCACCTGCATAAAAAACCACAGTAACGGTAATCCCACGGTGAGTCAATCTTTTTTGTCTGAATGATGTGAAGAAAAGTGGGTAGGAAAGATTGGTAAAGAACGATTACCTAAGTAAACTTAGGACTCGTAATCAGTAAGCATTACAGCTACTAAAAAGACTACAAATACTTGAATTTAAGCACTGCCACCAATTTATCACAACACAGCCACTAAAAAGTCCCTCAATGATCAGCGTCACTAGTCTCAAAAACTGAGAAAAAGGGTGATCTGGATTTTGAAAGGGACGATTATTACGTAAACTTGGGGTAAAGGGCTGTGGCTGCGCCCGGCATGACCTCGTACTTACTTTTTTTTTTCTGGTACTATAAAGTTTAGCCTGTAATTTTGGTTTGTCGTGAATATAGTTTGCACTTCATTTGTCGTGAACTGCCGACAGAATGATCCAGGAAACAGAATTGTCCGGTTTATCACCAGTGGGTGTTTCTTTTAATTCTAGCCTCCAATTTTACATTCCACAAGTTCCAAATTTTCCAGGTAAGGAACGTGGGGACAGTCATGAAAATAAGCAGGCGCACACAGTGACTGCAAAGTCGCTGGTGATGTGTACACAAAATTTGGATTTGGTCATACCCGCAAATGTCACCGGGGGCTGATGTCGGCCATCTTCTGGAGGATGATCTAGAGCCCTGCCTTTAGGCAACTACGGCTGCCATTATATATATATATATAAACAACAAGTGCACCGGGGGGAGATATATTATACTTGTGTGGTCCACAGGCTGAACAACAATTTTACGGGAAGAAAACATGTAGCACTGTACGGTGGTTCTTCTTACATAATTCTACAAGATGTCGACCGATTAAACTCCTAGATATGCCACCGAGAGATCCAGGAGAACCCCGGTAATTTTTTTCTGCATTAACGGCCGCCATCAATCCGAGCAAAGTAGGGTGTTTCAATCCACACACCAAGGGCCACAGAATAAGTGCACTGGACCTGTGTGCTTTTCAAACTAACATTGTGATAATTAAGGATTCAGGCACCCACAGGAAGATGCCAAGAGACGCGCTAAATGTATAGTATAGACTTAAATCCGTGGACTTCAGTTCAGAATGCTTCAAAAATGTCTTTAAAAGATTGATGTTTTTTGGATTTTTTTTCATTAATCTTGTAATAGACCTGCATGTACTTCAAATGGATGCTCTCCGACCAGATTCTAGAGTTTCAGTTCATATGGTCTGAAGAAGAGACCAACTGGAATGGTGTATCTATTATTATCTGCTGTGCGAATGGCGCAGCAAGGGTATGCAGAAAGACACAACAGTTTTTATGCTGTTTACAGTAGTACCAAACCTGCTAGTTCTAATGATTCTTTGCTCCCAGACTGCGGGAAAAGGCAGATAAAATACAGGAAGCCTGCCGGCATATGCCGAAAATCTCCTCTTTAGATGGTGATGACGAGTGGGAATCCCACTTGATAGTATGGGCCGGGCACCCCTTAACTCTTACTAGGGGCCTCCATCCACTTGAGTCATGCACGTTAATGACAGGTGTTTGTATTGGATGCCTGCCGAGGGCGAGCCGAACGACATGCTCCTGTTTACATCCGGAATGGTCCGAATTTCGGACAAGAACGGGGAATACCCCTCTTTTAACGACGGTTCTTAATTTGATCATTTCTACAGATATTCTAATTATTTTGGAAGGGGGAGCTAGCTAAAATGCACAGCAACATTTGTCTCTCAAGAGCTAGAAGGAAATAAGCGGCAGATTCTGAGATACTGCGACACTTTGCTCACGAAATTTGGCGGACGACAGGGAAGATCAGACCTCGGCACAGCCTGTGCTTCGGCGCGCAGGGAATGCAGTGCATAGGGAAAGAAGAAGGAGCTGCAGCAAGTGCTATTTTAAAATTGGAAACGAAGGCACGGAAAGATCCAATAGTAATCCTGAGAATTTGTGGGGCCAATGCGGCCAATGGGGGAGTTAACATTTTTGGAAACTCTCACTGGGTTCTCTCACAGTGGATAAATATTTTACCCTACCAGGATCTTCGGACCGTGTCAGACATTATTAGCAAAAAACAACTATTCTAACTCAGACTCCCATGGACATTGAAATCGACGTCCGTCCCATGTATTGGCGACATGACTCATACACTGCAACTTAAAATACATGAATGAATTTTTGTACGTCCATCCTTGCATCCTGACCCATGGTACTGATGCAGTTCCTAATCACCACACAAAACTGTAGACCTGTATCGCCCGTCATTGATCCACATCCCGCTGCCACTTCATTTGCTCCGTATTTTTTACTCCACAAGATGCACACAGAATCAATGCCTATACCAAGACCAATAATGGAAAATAACTAACATTAGGAAGATGAGAAGCCAAGGGAGTCAGGTCCGCCTGCCAAAAGGACCGAAGTCCGACCCAGTACAGTGGTAATTTCCATGCAAAGTCAAAATTAAGGGTCTGAAAAACGACCAAAATTTGAGGGTAAGAGGATGGAAATAGAACGATTGATTACCTAAACAAGTTTAGGACTCGTAATCGGCCTCACTGAACAACTAACTCCGCTGCTGGTCTTCAGTACTTGATAGCATGATTAGAACTGCATATATAAAAGAAAGGTCCATGAGTCAAGCTTTACCCCCGAGCTGGAAGCTGTTCTCGAGCCGGCATTGGGAAAGTTGATGAATCACCGCAATCTGGCGCATCTACTGGAAGCCGAGAGAAACCCTCGTGTACTGGCGGTCCGCACTATTCCAACTGCTTGCCATTCAGCAACAACTCAACGAGCCTCTGAATCTCAACGGCGACTTGCTGGGTGATCTCTTGGATGACCGAGTTAGCTACCTCCCTTACGATGGCGGCGTAGGGCTTGAAGCCATGTTTTCGGCGGTTGCTGGTTCAGGCCCTAGGTTGGCGAATCGAATGCTCCAGTTCAACTCTGCACATGTGACCTGGGACGACGACTACCGCCCCAAAACATTCCGCCGCAACGAAGCGTCTCGATTCGAACCCACCGCACCGATTCCCGTGGTTGTGAAACGGAAAGGAGAGCAGGCGATTGAGGGGGAGCCGCCGTCAAAGCGCGCGAAGGGAGGCAAGGCTAAGAAGACGGCGAAGGTGGAACCCACAACCAAATTGGGTGTGAAAGCAGCAAAGCCCGCTTCAGCACGCCGCTTGCGTTCTAGGAATGTAAAGTAGCTTTCATTTGTATGATTATATCCGAGTTTCGACTGCTGCCGAAAGGTTATGATTTGGTCATTCGGAGCACGAGAGAAAATTGGACAAGGTTTCGTGTTATTTACCATGAAATCGGGGCACAGACTATATACTATTAGTTAAGCTAATTACATGACGGCCAACTCAGAACCCTAACCAAGCAACGATCATCTGCTGTAGGAACTGCATGTCGTCTGTTCTTAATTTATTGGAACTTGAATCGGGTCTGGGGAAGCATTAAACTCGGACGTTCGCCGCTTCAGGGTGAAATTGTCGACACACGCCGGGACACCCTCGAGGCATACAGAGCAATGGACAAAGTTAGTTGATTGAGCTGCAGCTTCGTTACACAGCCGCAGCAATGGTATGCAGTAAGCGAGAGACTGCCGCAGCATTTGTGCGGCAATGGATGATGAACCAGCGGCACTGTACATTGCAACGGCAGTGCAAAAGCAATGCTACGGCAATCGGACTATTTGCTGCGGCAGTCAGCGGCACTTACATAGGCACAACAGCACTTTACCCCTGCCCGAATGGATGCCTTCCGCGGTGATCCGTTTTTTTTCTCCCCCCCCATCCCGTCGCATGAAAGCTTCGCGCGGCCATCGGTTTCACAGGATGGCCGAGCTCGCGGCACTATTGGCGCGCGTTCCAAATGCAACCTTGGCCTGGTTTCGGGATGAGGCATGTAAACTATCTTTGAGTAGGGCTCCACTCACGACGCTTTGCAGTCATTTCCGAAAAATTTCAGCACCAACAGCCCGGGATTTTTGGTGGGCACTGACTGCATTGAGCTCTATGACCTCGACCAACTCGGACTGTGTGTCGCCCGAATTTGGTGAGAATCTGTCACAGCAGTTGAATGAGTTCATATGTTCGCTCAGTTCCGGCTGTAGCCGATCCCCCGCCCAATCGAATTTAGCCGGGGGACCATCCTCCGCTTGCGAAAGCGCACGGCATCAAGTGCGCATGAAGACGCCCCTGTGAACAAGACCAGGAACACCGATTCATTGGACGCTGCGGGTATAGAGAATTGTATAGGGATACAGAGCGCGCGTAGTATTCCTTCTCAGTTCATTGGACACCTTCATTGGCCAAAAAACTAATATCCAAGCTTGATACCATTACATTACCGCTAGTATATACTACAACATTGTACATTCGTATTTTGGTCCAGTATTTCTTGTCCGCCGCAAAACATGTTTAATGTTCCGAAACCTTTCTCGCGTTCGTACCGATCGTGTGAATTCATTACATTTGATAGAATATCATTCATTAAACCCTCAGGCAGGTCCTGTAGCATGAGTAATGATTTCGATGACTGTTGCAGTGGTGTCAGTGGGTGCGTCTTGGATGCGTCAATGAACAATTGAGGTTGCGGCAGTCAAGCGCCGGTGTTACCTAACCTGCGTCAATCGAACGTCAGTATGCGTCAGTTAAAAAAAAGTGCTGCGCCAATCTGCGTCAGTTGCAGCGTCACTGCAACGTCACATCGTCACTTTACCCCTGCCCGCGACTTTTTTGCGATTTTTTTTTTTTTTTTTTCATCTGGAAGTTTCCAAGTAGTTGGGTAGGTAGGTAGGTAGGATTATAAGGCACGGTCCCGCTCAGGAACGCTGGGCCCAGGAGTTATCTAAGTGTACAAAGGCAATGCGTACACTAGTCCCTGGACTTCTATGTATCTCTATGGCCGAGCTCGCGATACGAACCGCTGTAGAACCACTTCAACACACTGAAGCAAAGTTAGTGACTAAAAACGGCGAGTACCACAACCAAAGCATCTGTTAAACGAAACACGGGGAGTGCATATAACAATTCAAGGACATTATATACATATTATGCTAAAAGTGCGATCCTTGGGCGGTGATGTATGGGGTTGCCAGAATAATGTGTCTGAGAATAGGAAAATCGTAGAATGTGGTTGATTCACTGCGCGTCAAGTGCGTTGCATGTTATCAAGGCATGTTCTGGAATTTCCATCTCATCTGTACACATTCTGCAAAGCCGTTTCGCTCGAGGCACGGGAGCATAATACGCAGGGTCTGCGAGGCGCCAAACTTCCACGACGAGCAGGTGCATAGAGAGCAGCAGGGAAGAATTATTTCCTGGTGCTTGTGTACCATACTCAAATAATGCCGCATAACGGAGGCGATCTGGGCCGGACCCTCATCCCTTTGTGATTCTAGACGTCCGTGAAGTAGATAGAGCTTTGCTGACGAGTTTATTTCTTTCCGTAACCATTCCTGTAGTAATTTGCCGACCATTTTTGAGTAATTCATTAACATATTCAACTTCAGTTGCGGTGTTAAGAATGTAAATGGAGCAAGGGAATGGCAGTCCTTGAGTCGCTTTTATAGTATCCTGTGAAAACTCTTTTTCCCTTGAGTGCGAGTTCAACAGAACTGTTAAGTGTGGCTCGGGCAAATTTTTGAGGCTGAGGAAGTAAAAGGCTGAGAACAATTTGGAAGTGTAGGACTCGCAGTGGTACCAATCCAGTTTCGGTGAGTAGGGGAGCTATCATAGAGCGAGAGTGGAGGTTGAACATTGAGTTGTGGCGGATTGAACTTTGCAGATTGATTTAACATGGACTGATTTACGATCCCAGGAGGCTTCACAGCCGTGGATTAGATGGCAATCAAATGTATAAAATAGTAAGTTCATTTGGCATAAGCCTTCCTATCACGTCTTCCAACCTCATGATTCTGTGCCTGCATTAATGCTCTGTTGGTGCCTTTGAAGAATAATGGTTTTGTGTGTTCAAAAGATTCCTTAAGGGTGATGATGCCGGATCCCCTCTCAATAATGTCTCAGCGCTTTAATACTGCTTTAAGAAGCCTTACGGTTGTACAGAGCGGTTGCATCCAGTGTGCGCACCGAGTTCGGTATCAGCTTACAACGTTGGACGATCGGATCAGAATCGGCAACGTGCCAGTGCAAGTGGTGCGTAGAGGGGGCATCTGAGGCGATGGCGGCTGGATGCTTGCAATTCCACGGCGTAGCAGAATAGAGAAAGAGGACATTGAAAGAGCAGGCTGACTCCATCCTACACGAGGTGAAACGAGGTGGATGCGGGTCGCGCAAAATGGATGTCGTGTGTAGAAGATATATATAAAAAAATACCACATCTTCGACCGTTATCCAGAACAGTCATCTGCGAAAGGGTCTTGCATGGGACTCCGGGGACTACTGCAGCACATTTGCAAGGCAGAACGTGGTAGTGCCAGGGGCAGCCAGCTTCGGCATCGATGATTTGGGTCTCCGTTGTCCAACGACGATGATCATGCTATATCAATGGGTAGCTGGGTGAAAGCAGTCTAACACGTACTAGCACCTCTAATGGGCGAGCAGAGGTGAGGGAGGCAGTCGTTCAGATTATTTTTTTGACAATAGATGATGGTGGTCGGGAGGAAAGTATCGGGGAATGAGCTCAAATCACAAATAGTAGCGGGAAATTTGGAAACATTTCGAAAAAAGTAGCAGAACATGAAATGTGCAAATTTACCGCCATAAGCCACCAGCCAGGGCACAAATATATAACCTGGTTGCACCCTCCATAAATTAAAGGCCTCTAAATACTATATAGTAAGTAATTGCGCAGATCTGGGGGGAATTCCTATCCGGGTAGCACCGGTTTCTATGCACAGTTGTTGATCCAAACCAAGTCCCTAAATAAAATCTAAGCAGACAGCGTAAGAAAAGGAAAAATCACGAAGTTTATTCACATCTATGCAGAGATATGATCCAGTTACTCAGTATTGACAAGTGGTATGTAGCATTTTGCCCAATCTGTACCATGAACAAATGTGTCATATGAGAGAGAGGTCTGTTGTCTACCAATGACTAATGTGTCATGAGGCATCCAGAAACCGACTCTATGATTGCTTGGGAGCCAAAATAGGAGGTCAGAATGACAGGAAACCCAACCATGGTTGATTTGCCATGCAAGTGAACAGGAAGGCTGATTGTGCAGGGACTACAAAAATTATTCAGTAAGCAAACCAGATAAAATGAGTTTGTTAAGGTACTAACAACTTTGTTGCTGAGGCTGACAGACTGTTTCTTGTCAGTTCGATCATGCGAGCCAAAGGCAATGTGGCTACCATCAGGGTGGAGAGCAACAGATTCCACAGAGTCTGTGTGTCCCTCAAATGGGTGACCAACCATGTCCCCACTCGCTATATCCCACACACGCATAGTATGATCATCTGAGCCAGACACAATGTGTCTGGCATCAGGGGAGAAAGCAACAGATCGAACCCAGTCTGTATGTCCTTCAAATGGCTGACCAATCATCTCTCCCCTCTCTGCATCCCATACACGCACAGTTCGATCAGATGAGCCGGACACCATGTGCCTACCATCCGGGGACAAAGCAATAGATTGTACCCGATCTGTATGTCCTTTGAATGGTTTACCAACCATCTCCCCATTCTCTATATCCCACACACACACAGTATGATCATCTGAGCCAGACACAATGTGTCTACCATCGGAGGAGAAAGCAACAGATCGCACCCAGTCTGTATGTCCTTCAAATGGTTGACCAAACATCTCTCCAGTCTCTGTATCCCACACACGCACAGTTTGATCCCGAGAGCCAGATACGATGTGCTTTCCATCGGGGGAGAAAGCAACAGATTGGACGCAGTCTATGTGTCCCTCAAATGGCTGACCAACCATGTCTCCAGTCTCTGTATCCCACAGACACACAGTTTTATCATGAGAGCCAGACACAATGTGCCTACCATCCGGGGAGAAGGCAATAGATTGTACCCCGTATGTATGTCCTTCAAATGGTTTACCAACCATCTCCCCACTCTTTATATCCCACACATGCACAACATGATCATCTGAGCCAGACACAATGTGTCTACCATCAGGGGAGAAAGCAATAGATTGCACCCGGTCTGCATGCCCTACAAGTGGCTGGCTAACCATGTCCCCACTCTCTGCATCCCATACACGTATTGTCCTGTCCCAGGAGCCGGATGCAATGTGCCTACCATCAGGGGAGAAAGCAACAGATTGCACCTGGTCTGTATGTCCCTCAAATGGTTGACCAACCATCTCTTCACTCTCGGTATCCCATACACACACAGTTTGATCTTGCGAGCCAGACACAATGCGCCCACCATCAGGGGAGAAAGCCACCGAGAGCACCCGGTCTGTATGTCCTTTGAATGGTTGACCAACCATGTCCCCATCCTCTAAATCCCACATACGCACAGTACGATCGTCTGAGCCTGACATGATGTGTCTACCATTGGGGGAGAAAGCAACAGATCGCACCCACTCTGTATGGCCTTCAAATGGTTGACCAAACATCTCTCTGGTCTCTGTATCCCACACACGCACAGTGTGATCCCGAGAACCAGATACAATGTGCCTGCCATCAGGGGAGAAAGCAACAGATAGCACGCAGTCTGTGTGTCCCTCAAATGGTTGACCAACGATGTACCCACTTTCTATATCCCACACACACATAGTATGATCATCTGAGCCAGACACAATGTGTTTGCCATCGGAGGAGAAAGCAACAGATCGAACCCAGTCTGTATGTCCTTCAAATGGCGGACCAATCATCTCTCCACTCTCTGCATCCCATACACACACAGTTCGATCAGATGAGCCAGACACAAGGTGCCTACCATCCGGAGAGAAAGCAACAGAAGTTACAGAGTCTGTATGTCCCTCAAATGGTTGACCAACCATTTCTCCACTCTCTGCATCCCATACACGCACAGTACGATCAGATGAGCCAGACACAATGTGTCTACCATCAGGGGAGAAAGCAATAGATTGCACCCGGTCTGTATGCCCTACAAGTGGCTGACCAACCATGTCCCCACTCTCTGCATCCCACACACATATTGTTCTGTCCCAGGAGCCAGATGCAATGTGCCTACTATCAGGGGAGAAAGTAACAGATTGCACCAGGTTTGTGTGACCCTCCAGAACTGCTACAGTCATAGGCCAGTTGATCATTTCTCCCTTCCTGATTCCAAGTAGATGTGGGAATTGAGGGCGAAACCTCTGGCCAATCTGGGAGTGCTAGTGCCAAGGCTGATATATAAATGTGAGGAGCACTTTGAGTGATTGCCTCTGCAAAGAAGGCAATGAATCGTTTTGCATCTTTTGCAAAATGAACTGTTTGTGAATCCTGGTATTTCCTTCAGTTTGTGTTATATTGAAATTATAGAGGCAGACAGTTAATTACCTTGTCAAGCCATGCAATCAATTTTGAGAGAGCTCGATGAGCATATGTCACCATCCCAAGAAAACTTAGAATTTCCAACCAAAATAGGAACTTGTCTAGAAGAAATCTACTCACTACCTCTGCACAGTTGGAGGTATATGTCGTTGCTGAAAGATGATCTCCCCAAAAACGACAAGCATATCTGAGATGACCAGGAATATGGGTGTTGAGCCGCAATTTCAAATCAGGCATATCATTGTTCCGCAAGTAAGATGTAGGACAATCACAGATATTAAATCTGAGTTCTTTGCGCATCGCCTCGAGACAGTCCAAGGCCAAAGCACACTGCTGACTTTCTTCAGTACAGAGAAGGTCCATGCGACTTTTATGAACATGCAAGATCATGAACTCTCTGAACGAGAGATGTATGATCTGTATGACACCTTTGCCGGCATCTGGAATGTGAATAACAGCACTCAGAGGTAGAAGTATGTGTGTCAGGTCTTCAACATCCATCTTGAGCAATGTTGCCAGATCTACCAGACCCAGAGGTTCAAGAAGGAAGAGAATAGTACCAAGGACCCGTATAGCACAGTCATGTGCCTCCTGGCTTCGGGCATCATCTGGGCCAGGGACTAAAATTGCCTCGTTGACAATAAGTTGATAGAGGTCATGCAAATGAGTGAGTGGAGCACCCGCGAGAAGATGACGGATGGATTTTTGTGGTCGAGTTTGTGGTAGTCCCGAGAGAACATAGCGAACAGCAGTGGCAGCAAAAATAAAAAGGCCCGCTGCATGCTTGGTGATCTCATCTACATCAGAGGGCTGGATTTTCCAAGGATTTTTTGTGGTCCAAGTGCTGCCATCCAAAGATCGCTCGACATATAGATGAAGGTCATGATTAATGGTTGCCGGGTCAATCTGGTCGAGAATAATTCCATGCATGACGGATTGTAGAGTGTTAAACCTTAGGTAGGAGGGAACATCTGGGCGTCCAGCAAGGAAGAACCGAATATATGGGGGGATCTGAGTGATGCTATCTGAAACCCATCTCAGAAAGATCTGGCCTCGGTCCTTTCCACATTCATCCAGTGCATCTAGGCAAATAATCCAAACTGTTGTGCTGGGTGGCAATTGTGCAAGCAGATCTACAACCAATTTCTGGAATTGGAGCCATGGTTCTGCAGAGAGAATTCCAGTCCGGTCTTCATCTAGAAATTTCACGAGAAGATATCGAAAGGTTGGATTATAATCGGCCAACTGGGAAGCAAGGGTGCTGGGTATGTGCTTGATCTCTTTACGTTCTGCATAATCTCGAGAGAAGAAGAAAGATGCTGCTAGCATGCCCTTATCCGCCAAGATAGACGCGACACTCTTTGTGATGGTTGATTTTCCCGAGCCCGCAACACCACTAAGCATGACTATCCTCTCAGATGGATTGGGAGGGGCAGTCAATCGGGTGACAATGTCCTTGATAATCTTGACTCGGGTGCCATCCATGCATTTATTGGGAGTATTTTCGGCATTGTACCGTGCCGGAACACATTTAACACTTGCAAGGACTGCCTTCACGAGGGCTTCGTCAACTTACAACAGCCGAATAATTATAAACTGTTTTCAGAGCAGAGCAATTGTTTCACATACTCTTCAATGTTATCTTTTCAACCGATCTTTCAATAGAAATGTTGCTATGGAACTACGGGCGGGTGAATTGAAATGTGAGGTGTATTAGGAATATGCGTACGGTGAACTCTTGAATGTGATATGCAATCAAACCCCTGACACCCTGGATCCTTTCCTTATACTCCTTGCTCTTCAAGAAGCGCTTGAAAAGATTTTTGCTGCGGAGCAATTTGCACTCGCTGGAAATCACTTTGAGATTTCTAAAGTGGGTGTTATGCATATCATACTCTGCAAGGACCCCGTAGGACGTACGCCGAAAGTTTGAGTAGCCGATCTCTCAAGTCATCACTAGCGCCCAATGGATCAAGGGCGATCAACGAATTTAGGAAGTCTTCGAGCTTGGAGAGGTCATCCTTGTTGCCTTCCATGGTCTGCAAAGCTGGGATTAGAAACAGAAAATGCCAAAGGGCAAAGATGCACCCCGAAACCATTGTCGCCAATTCGAAGACGCCATTGATTGCGCCTTCTACTCCTGGAATACCAATCCCCATAACACTGGCTTTGGCAATACGCAGTATCGGAAGAATGGTGTTGAGGACATGAAGAGCCCGTTCTACGGTTGTAGGGAGTGCTGAGGACGACATCGATGCAACTGAGAGAAAGCTGTCAGTGGGAAAGAAGCAACAGGGCAGTACTTGTCATAAGCGTTCAGTCCGACCTTTCTTATGGAAAGCGAGAGCACTACCCTTGTTTGATTGACATCGCTCACTGAAGTTCCGACCTGTACACGGGCGGGCATTGATGGAATCGAAATAGACATCCGGCTCATCTAACTGTTCATTCCGGAGCTCTTAAATGTCCGATGACCCGCATAGAATGCATAGAAGAAGGATCTTGAACTTCATGTCAGACTTCTTGATGCACGGCATTTGTTTTGAACCGAACTCAAGTCCCTGCACCTATTTATCCACAGAAACGAGGGAGACGGAAGCGATAGAGAAGAACAGCGGTACTGAATCTATTCTTTCATCCGTGGAGATTGTGTAGTGGCCGTCGGATGGGAGAAATGTTCTGTGCAGGCAGAGCGCCTCCGACATATAGAATCAATGTCACAGCCAGCGGGAGGAGCCGTGATGCGCGGTTATTTCGTGCCCCGAGAAGCTGGAGAAAGGTTGTGATATGCGCTGCTTTGCGATTTCCCATCTACTCCAGACCCTGCGCGGTTTCATCGATGCCAATATTCAGTTCGCAATTGAAGGTGCCCGTTGCTCTACCCGTACAAAGCAGAATCCATAACTTGCCGAATTTATTTCCCTCGCACCCCCACAATCATGATGTACATATGTAGTACCTCGCCACCATATAACAAGGTTTTTTTTGTCTTTTTTTTTTTTTTTCAGAAAAATAATCCTTGTCTATGGTCTGACTAGGGAGACTAGTGCTTTCCTTCCCGCCCACGACTAACGCTATCTTAACCCTCTCTGGGTAACCGTTGCCTCGACTCCTCTATGTTATTCGCGCAAGCCTTCCCGCCCGTCCTTTCCTCTCTCCCCTACGCCACGCCCGCTTTCGCTTTGCCCCCGCTGTGTTCCTTCCTCAAGCCATCCGCTCCGGCTTGCTCACGGCTTCTCCGTTCTCTTTCCGACAGCCCATGCTCTTCTTCTCGGTGCACGTATCCCTCGGAGAACGCATCCCTACCAGTTGCTGGCGCACAGTCTATCTTTCCAAAACGTGGTCGACGGTATGTGTGGCTTTCCCTCCTTCCACCCGACGGCAAAACACTGATATTTTCCCTGCCAAGATGCGTCAACCGGTGTTCCTCCCATCACCACCTTCCAACGGACTCCCAGGCTCAGACCACTGCCGCGGCGAAGTTAACCAGCTTAGCGCAGAACAAAAAATAGCGCTTTGACCAGGAGCCCTCGGGCCGGATCTAGCTGCTCACGCGCCACAACCGCGCTCCACACTTGGCTCTCACTGCAATGGAACACGACCACTTCGCCCCGCACACGCCCTACCACGACGACGCCTCCCCGCGCGCCTCTTTCTCGTACCCCAACGCGCCATTCGTCCAATCTTCAAACTCGTACCCGCCCTCCAACGCCAGCGCCGTGCGCCTCAACGAGGGTTACGATCCCTACGCCAACGCTCCCGCCATCCCGAACTACGGCGCTGGGGCCTGCGGCGGGAGCTACGCCCCGGCGAATACGTACAGCAACACGTACTGCGACGCAGGCACGAATACTTAGAAAGCGCTGGGGAGGGGCGCGCTGGCGGCGCTGGTGATTATCGCTGCCGCCGTCGTCGTATCCCATACGTCGCGCCTCGGCTGCTATGCGCGTCGTACGTGGCCTGACGCGTGGCTGACGTCGTCGGCGCGCCACGCTAACCGAGGCGCTCGCGTCAAACGTCGCGCTTGCTGCGCTTACTGCAGCGTGAGCTACATCCAACGGAGCCTTGCTCGGGAGCAAGTAACTGACGCGTCACGCGGGGAGTCGGGCTATCCTGCCGCGGTGTTTCCCTTCCTACTCTCTTTATCCATTTTCCTCCGCTTCCGTCTCCATTCATTTTGCCTCTGTCATTTTGTCCTGTACTAACCTTTTTCGCAGTCATCTCCCCCGCGCTCTTCCAGGCCTACCCCCGACGCTCTTGACGAATGGGGGCTCGCAGAGGCCATGCGCGCAGACGGGAAGTTGGAGGAAGTGATGGATAAGTATTATGATGAGTTTATCGTCCTTTTTATATTCCCCCTCCCCCCCATTTTTTCTTTTCCCTCCCTTTTGTTATTGTTTCCCTTCGCGTTAGTTGGGGGCTTGTTTATCTTCGCCCTCCTTCATTTTTTCTTTGTCTGCCGTCCTCCACTGTCACCCCTCCGACTTGGCTTAAGCTGGGGCCGTCTCAACGGCAAAAACTTAAGCTAGAGGATAAGCTGAGCCGGCTAAAGCCAGGGAAAATGAATAAAAGTACACTATATATATACTGTATATATCCCGCTTAAGCTGGCTTAAGCTCGGCTCAAGCCCACTCCCGGCGCTCGATAACCACCATGGCAGAGCCATCGTTTGTCTCGCTTAAGCCGACCTAAGAGCCACTCATCCCTCCTCTGGCTTAAGCCAGCAAGACACAAATAATTGAAGCGTACGTGGAGATTCGAGAAGAGCTCACGAAAAATGTCTTCAGTAAAATAGTAAGTATTGAGTATGAAATGTCCGAAAGGGATGAGCACTCACCGGGACATATGAATCAAGGGAACATATGGGGAGCAGTACAGGCTCCGTCTCACGAGACTTTCCACCTCGCTGCTCAACGTCGCCACTGAGTCACAGACTCGCAGTGGCATCGCAGCAACATCGCAGTGGCAGCCGTACTGGTAGGCTGAGAAAACCGATATTATGTCGCATTCTGGTTGACTTCTGAGCCAATTTGCACTATGATTGGCTAGCAGCACCAAGAGAATGTGAAGACGGCGAGGTGGACATAGGCGGAGGAGCGAAAGACTAGTGTCACAGATTGACGTTGTGTGACTGACTGTGCCGCCATCAATCAATCCTTTGTTCTTGATGGCCAAACAACGACATCCAAATCGTCGCTCTTTGTCTTGACTCTCATCTGCATTCGACTTCCCCGCAGCATTTCTACTTGGGCTCGACTTCTTCGCACTCCATCTAACACCAAATTTACGTCGTCCATTGGGTCTTGCATTCCATCTGGCCATTAGTCCGACCCCAACTCGTTCGAGTCGTTCAAGTTTGGTGGTGGTGGTAGGCCTACTTAGTGAGTGGCACGAAATCATAACTATTAGTTCCGGTCCATTGGCCCACTTCCAGTTCGACAGCTGTCCAAGTTTTGAGCAACTTCTATCCATTTTATTTGGACTCAGTGATGTCCCACTGGCTCAGGCCCCGGTAAGCCAGCTTAAGCCCAATATTTCGAGGGCCATGGCTTTGCTTTGAGTCGGCTTACGACAGGCCCCTCCAGGCCCGCAAGTCAACCTTCGAGGATTCCAACGCGTCCGACCAGCCCTCACCCATGCCCCCTGTCTCCATCGTCTGCAGGCACGCCCCGGTTCCTCCACCCGTCATGCGATGAAGGATTTGGACCGGTGGGCGGGCTTGAGCTGAGATTAAGCCAGCTTAAGCAGGAGTAACTCTGTATATACCGTGTATATCTAGTGTACTTTTATTTATTTTATGTGGCTTAAGCCGGCTCAGCTTATCCTCCAGCTTATGTTTTTGCCGTTGAGACGGCCCCAGCTTAAGCCAAGTCGGAGGGGATTCATTCCTCCATCCAATATTCGTGCAGGCGTGTCACTTTCTTTTTTTTTGCAGTCCGCTTTTTTCTCCGGGTCATCTCGTTGCAGGCGTGATTCCCCGACCAGTATCGCGTTCCGAATCCATCGGGCTCTTGCGTTTCGCACCCGTCTGGTATCGCGTCCCGCGTTCGGTGGCTCTAGGAGAATTTCCCCTCCAGGGCATTTTCCCATCCTCGCGCGCTTTTCATTCTTTCTGTCATCTCATCGCGGGCACGATTCCCCGTCTGGTATCTCGCTCTGTACCCGTCGGTTCTCTTTTTTTCTCTTTTTTTTGTCCTCGGCAGAGCAGGGGTTCGCGGGGATCATCGTCGTTTCCTTCTTACGGAGCGTGCATTTTTGACGTCGTTTCACGAATCGGCGAGCGTGCTTGGCAGGGTCTGAGTGTGAGTGGACGGCAGTGCACCTGCCCTGCTCTGCATCTCTTTTGCCATGGCCTGCTCTGCACGCTTGTCGGCCGGGATTTGCGTGTCTGTCGGCCGTGATTCCCGCGCCGGGCGCCGTCGACGCTTTTTTGATCGATTTCGTTCTCGAGTATCGGCCGCGGTGGGCATCGGGATTTCGCGACAGGGTTATAGGCGCGATGGTGCGAAGTCCCGGGTGGACGGGATATTTCCCACAATGGTGGCGAGGTAGTCTCCCTAGTCAGACCATAGACAAGGATTACTTTTCTGAAAAAAAAAAAAAGACAAAAAAAACCTTGTTATATGGTCTGCTTTTAGTCGCGCTGGAAAAGCTGTAGGTCGACCTTCCGGATTAGGCTCTTCCCAAAAAGGCGATTGATGCTTCCCACGCCCATCCCATTCCTTCGAGTCAACTCGTATAGGCCACACTCGCGCTCTTAATTCTCGGTATGGCAGGAGAAACATTATATAGAGTTCCTTGAATTCTTTGTCAAATTTCCGCACTTCTCGTGCTCCCTTATGTGCTATCGGTTGTCCCGGCGGAGTGGCAGTGCTTACAATTCACACGGTTACGGGGAGTGAATTTGGGCCAACCGTGAACTGCAATGCTATTTTAATCGCTGATGAGGACAGCGAAGTTTCTGGGATTGGTCACTTTTGCTTGGTACCCCACCGACACGTCGAATTTCTCAGATCAATGGAGTCACGTGTTTCTGAAGCGCGACCTACGGCTAACTTATGTCATGTAAAACTAGACTAGGAAAGCACAGGAGTCAGGGACAGCGTTAGCGCGGAGCCGACGGCGTTGATGTCCATTGGCGACGCTCGCGCAAACAAACGTGTCGCGACAAATGAGCGGACGTGTCTGTTAGAATTCATCCCAGCAAGGCTAAGTTGGCGAGCACAAGGGGAGGTAAACCAGCAACAATAGATCGTTTGTCCTCATAGGTACATGATGGTACGGAGGCAAACGGATGAGGACCCACAAATAGAACGTGATGGAATCTCATGGAAGCTGACATAATCCAACAGTGTCGGGCAGCGCGTCGGAAGGATCGGGGCGGGGTGTGGTGTAGTTGAGATTGATCTGTATCCCCCTTTATGCTGGAACTCAATGGTACCGATAGACAAGGAAGAACTGTCCGCGTATACATTCTGAACATCCTCGCTGTCCCCGCTGCGTATGGAAAGTGTTCAGCGCCCGGCCGAAAGATACTCGGCGGCGCCAACGCCAATCTAGATCAATTGGCTTTGCATGATGAATTTTACAGCCCTTGATATAGCTGGGACAAAAAAACTCCCGTGCCATCCGTTCCTGTTTTGGTCACCGTATACCTATCAATCTGTCAGTGCAGCTGAGATCCGATAGACGAGGATGGACCATCAGAGTATCCATTCCTGAACATCGTCGCCGCAGCCATTTCAACTGCATGTTGATGTACCGAAGCTGTTTAGCGCCAAACCGACGGATATTCGAGGTCACCTCCAATACAAATAAATCCGCTGGTTAAATTTCATAGCCAGAAGCAACCGTGCCAGCGGATGAGTAAAGTACATGAATATTCTTTCTTGGAATGAGCACCTTACCAGAAGCTCTTCTGATATTTATCCTGCAGCTTGCCAAGTGGTGGGAGAAACCCGAGAGAACCATGTGGTCCCTGTCCATCGTACTACAGCCGTAATTCTCGCGCCCAACTCCCGTGCAAGTTGGGCGCTTTTTGATGTTCATTCCTGCAGCTTCTGCGAAGTCATCGGGGCCCCTGCCTTTGACGCCCCGAGTCACACTCGATTGTATTGAGCATCGAAATCTTATTCAGCGCATAAAACCCAGCCTTTCAATGTTTGGATTTCATCCCCTCCGATGTTCAACTTTCAGCTCATACTCGCGAGTTTCACATCCTTTCCAACTCTACGGATGTTATCTAACTTATTACTCCCAGGCGCTTCCTTTCATGTGTGGCTCTGTGCTCAGTAGTGTTGTAGGCAACACAGCTCTCCCTCGCTCCGCAAACGCGAGTCTTTCCCCAGAGTTCCGTCCTCTGACCTTCGTCGGAAACGTTGCCGCCGTAGCCACCAATGCCGCCGGAAGCACTCGTATTTACTACCAAAACCCGGACAACAGCATCCAGGAGAGCATCATCAGCGGCCCATTCATAGTCGGCACCTTCGCTGCAAGCACTCTCCTTGTCCCAGCCGACGAAGTTCTCTATGGAACACCTATCTTCGCCACGACGATCGGGAACAACGGGTTCCCGATCCGCGTCTTTTTCGTATCGCCCAGCTACATCTTGAGCGAGTATGCGTATACAGGAACGACTTGGGAAGGTTGGCCGAAGTGCAGCGGCTGCATCACTGCGAATCAGTTCGCCGTCGAGCCTGGGAGCATGGTGCTGTATGCGCTGGCAGATTCAACGGCAGGAAGTTCCCACCCTCTGCGGGTGGGCTTCGTGAGCGCCGGACAGCCTGGGACGCTGACTGAGGCCGATTATATCCCGGGGAAAGGATGGCAGCTTGCATCGCTTCCATGAGGTTGTCAGACGGTGCCAGCGGGGGAAGGGAACGGCTTCACTGATGGTCGCGGGTCCGAATACGAGATGTTGTGTTATTTTCAAAGTTAGCTAGCTATGTGTGTAAAATGGAACCAGAGCCGAGCAGCGATGCTAACCCGGGTCGGAAAGGTGAATGCCTTGAGATAAGCCAACGAGAGACTTCCTGTCGACGGCCAGCATCTGATTAATTGGGTCTAGAGCACCCATTATAAGATTATAGGTACTTACAGCAAAACCCAAATTATGGTATCGGTCCGAGCTGAGATTGTCGATTGGTGCATTTGTCTGGTTCGGGTTCTGTTTCATGTCCAAGAAATTCTGAGGAAGAAGATAAAGTCATACTAATTTGCTGCTCTGATGGGGGGGGTCAAAACGATAGCTATTTCGGATACAGCCACCGTGGCTATGTCACCGTTTTGACCCTCTAAACGGAGCGGCAAGTCTAGTAGGATATACGGCGAAACCTCGGACATGCACTCATAGGGCCATTCGGCACCCGCTTGCTCGTTCGAGTACTAAGCTGTAAGTTCTGGCACAATAAATGATCTATGTCACACAGAAATTCTCATCTGATAATTTTAAATATCCTGCTTCGTGCTACTGTAATATTAAATTCAATTCAGTAATATGCGCAGACCGGCAAAGTCGGTCCGCATCACCGAACTCCACTGGCTTTCCACTATGCATACAGTGGACTTCAGTGGTGGGTCCTCACATTCAGTCACCTCCATTGGATCTTTTACATATCCACTGAACTGCACTGTACCCATCCCCTGTACCCACTGCTACAACTATGTATAAATAAATTGTTGGCCTGCATTCAACAAGAGCTCCACATGGGCCGGATTCCAACAATTTAAAATATCCAGTGCAATCCATTAAACCCAAGGGAGAAATACACTGTACCTACTAACCATATCACATGCGATATTCACAGGATGTGACAGCATTTCAATAAATTCTGGTGTGTTTGCGTCATAAACCCACTGTATACTCCAGGATTTCCACCAAACTTCGGTGACCTACACGGGAAATCTAGCAAAACCACTGAATTATGAAAGAAATACACAGGAGTTCGAGGGACATTTACTGGATTTCACTGTACCTCGAGCATAAATACACTGGATCTGGCAGGATATCCACTGAAATCCACTATAGTTAAGGAAAAATATACAACACATTAATCAATGCTCTCCGCTTGCTCCCCAAACTCAGCAGTAAGCTCATCCATTAGTCATTACTGCAAGATGTGCGTAGCCTCGCGGAGCTCCAGCAATATGTTCTCATGAATTTATCCACATCCAGTGGAATCCACTGAATTCATCCCATACAGTGCAATCCACTGGATGCAGCTTTGGTCGCAGTGATGAATCCATTGGATACTTATGGCAGTACAGTGGGCATCACTGATGCACATTATCTTATCTATCACTTCCATCATATTCCACTGATTACCGGTGACAGTGGATGTCCACCAGTGTACACCGGTGACCTTTGTTGGTCCGGGCATAAAACTCATTCAATTTGACAGGGGTGTGACCTGTGACCAGTGGAACTAATTCGACAATTTTCGACACCCACGAAATTTCGCATGACACACGCCAAAATTTTGACACATTAACCTTAAAACCTGCCAAAATCGCGCTTTGTTGCGCGTTTACGAGTACTTATGTAATAAGGATCGTCTCTTTCATATCTCGGGGGACCTTAATTAGGGTCAGTGACAAAAAACTGTGAGGTACTTTTTAGTGGCTGTGTGAAGTCGTTTTTATCGCTTTATTAGAAAAAAACCTAGTGTATTTAGTGGCTGAGCATTGTACATGTTTACGTACTCGGGGAAAAATACCCCCTACTCGGTGAAAAATAACAACATGCGCAAACACTGTAAAAAAATTTTTGGCCATCGCATTCGGAATGATCCGACGGGTTTTTTTTCACTTGTTCCATCTGCGATCGCCAACCCGACGGCTTCATGAGCACTTCACCTGCTCCTGCAGGCTGCGATCGGGTAAACTGCTCTTCCACGTTCGTATGCCTATATATATATATATTTCCTAAATTACCGCTTCTGCTTGTGTAATTAGAAATGCCCACCCTTCAATTTAAATGACCGTAACAATTAACACTTCGGTTCATTCCGTCGGACTATCTATTTCGATCTACGAGAGTTCGGTGATCCTGATCCGCAGAGATCACGTGTAGTTGCTCACCCTGTATTGCCCTCCATTGCTAACAGGGCCATACAGCATGTCTCCACCGAGTAAGAAAAGGGGTCCCCTGCCAAAATTCCGACCTCAAGACGATGCTCTAGCTCGTAAACCACAGACAATTTGTGATAGAGATTGGGCACCCTTTGGTTAAATGCATCTTTGTTTGGCAGTAGGGCATAAAACGGGTTTAAATAAATTTATACCAAATTGTATGATCCAAACGAATAATTGAGTATATGGTGTTTGCTTCCTTGACTGCTTTGGTGAAACAACCCTGTATCTGATTGCTGTGCCAATATATATCTCAGTTGAGTTCTTGTCCCCTAGTCCAGCTTTATTAAGTGAAAAACTTCATACTGATTCTTCTGCGAGAAGACATTATGCCTCGCGTTGCAGATCAATGATTAATGTAAGTACTTGGTTCTCAGCTGTGTTGCTGGGAACTTGATTCGCGCCATAAAATTGCCCAGGATTTAATGGAATTGAATCCAATTCCATCAGAAGTCTGATATAGAGGTGGTTCAGATTACTCTCCCGCCTCGGAGCACGGAGCACGTACCAGGAATATTCTGACTTGCCATTTCAGGCATGGTCTAGTTTTTGTCCAGTACGCACACCCCTAGTGGGTGAAGGCATGAAAAAAAAAAAACATGGAACCCGATAAAATATCTATTCAATTTCTCTTGAGGCATTTTGGGAATTATTTTTGCACCCCAGGCGACATCCCCACCTCCTGTGCCATCAAACCATCTCAGGGTTCCCAGATAGCAGCAGCTCGGGTAATTTTGCTAACACCCCGGCAATATGGGGTTTAGAATTACCCCTATTGTGCGGCTGTGGCATTCAGCAAAGGCCCACTTTGAGGACAAAAAATCAGTCATTGCATCGCAGTGTCAACCCTTTATTTCAAGAATGGGGCTGGGTGTCGGATCCGCTCTTTTTATATTTACTATGGTTCAGAGTTAACTACGACACAATGCTCAGGTCATGATGGCTGGCACTCGTTCTGGCTACGCCGCACTAAGGGTACTTAATTCTTACCCCGTGGGTTTATTTGTTTAAAGAACTGAGTGCTTTGTCCTGTGGATTCTATTTGTTTTAAACAGATAAACCCAGAGGACGAGCCTACGTCCTAGGAATTGAACGCACCTACTATCCGCTTGCTTTAATTTATTATCCCAATGGTAGTAGTATGCTTTATAAACTCTGCGCATGACAGACAATCAACTGAAAAAAAAAAGTACTCGTTCATGCCGGGCAGAGCCACGGCCCTTTACCCCAAGTTTGGACGCGTTTCAACGTGACAAACCGCTGGGTGAATTCGACAGCCCCCTCCGTGACGCGTGACTGTCGAATTGATTTTAATATTACAGTATTCGCAGAAAGGTGCCACCAATGGCAAGATTGCACATGTCTCAGTACATGTGACGTCGGCGTGAATGCATCTGATCTTTAATGCAAGGAATATCATAGGATGAGCGCTGCAGACACAGACTGAATGTTGAATAATAGATTTTCCGAGGGCGAACAAGTGTTATGCATGAAATCTGCCAGATATCATTTGGAACGCAGGTTTCTCTCATGGAATTTTAGACTAGAATTGCTCGTTCCTTGCATGTTGACATGGTTGGCGCCTAATGTTATGAGCAAGAAGAGTGGTTTCCACCTCCATCAACCATTCAACCAGTACGTGTAGACTCGCCTTTAACGCCCAGGAAGATATATGAAGGACATGAGACAGGCTGAATCCTTACTTTTCCTAGTTATCGAACAGGAGTGGTGCGTTTCTCCCTGGGTAAACCCGACCCGTCCTTTGGTTAAAGTCCCGTCAGCATCACAGCCTCAAACCAAGCGAAAATCACTTCGTAATCCAACCATGGCCATGATTTACAGACAGGGCATCGCCCCCATCGTCACCGTCTGTGGCCCCGGAAACCTGCACCACCTGACCTACATGCCGGCCAGCAACGGCGGGAGCGCCGTGGGAATGCTCCCCACTGCGAACGAAGGCACCACGAACTTCCTCCTCGGCTTTTCGTTCAACTACGCGGGCTACGCGTTCTACTGGGACGGTGCGGGCCCGGCATTCTAGCGCGCAGGAAACTCTACAGTCAAGGAGCCAGTGGGCACGAGCTGGGCGAACGCGACCAGTATCCCGTTCAATAAGCTCTTTGTTCAGGGCGTGAATGTGCAGGCGAATGTGGCGGCAGCGGGAAATGTGGGAGAGACGGTCACAATCTTCTTTATTCCGGACGACCTTGACTAGGAAGAAGGAAGGAGGTCGGGGAGATATAAGATGCAGACACACACTGGCAGTAAATTACAAAGGCTCGGGATGTCTAGTATGTCTTTCTAAACAACGCTGCCTCCCCATAGTCGTGCGGCATAAAAGAGTCGCCATCCAGCCCAGCTGCGACCGGCAAAATGAGAACCATTGGAATGGCGTGTACTTGAACCGACAAGTAACAGTTTGGTGGACACCACAACGAAAGGCGAGGGTAGCCCTGCATGGAGAGTGTTCCAACGTTGACGTCTCCGATGAGAGAATCGACTTGGGGTAAAGGGCCGTGGCTCTGCCCGGCATGAACGAGTACTTTTTTTTTTCAGTTGATTGTCTGTCATGCGCAGAGTTTATAAAGCATACTACTACCATTGGGATAATAAATTAAAGCAAGCGGATAGTAGGTGCGTTCAATTCCTAGGACGTAGGCTCGTCCTCTGGGTTTATCTGTTTAAAACAAATAGAATCCACAGGACAAAGCACTCAGTTCTTTAAACAAATAAACCCACGGGGTAAGAATTAAGTACCCTTAGTGCGGCGTAGCCAGAACGAGTGCCAGCCATCATGACCTGAGCATTGTGTCGTAGTTAACTCTGAACCATAGTAAATATAAAAAGAGCGGATCCGACACCCAGCCCCATTCTTGAAATAAAGGGTTGACACTGCGATGCAATGACTGATTTTTTGTCCTCAAAGTGGGCCTTTGCTGAATGCCACAGCCGCACAATAGGGGTAATTCTAAACCCCATATTGCCGGGGTGTTAGCAAAATTACCCGAGCTGCTGCTATCTGGGAACCCTGAGATGGTTTGATGGCACAGGAGGTGGGGATGTCGCCTGGGGTGCAAAAATAATTCCCAAAATGCCTCAAGAGAAATTGAATAGATATTTTATCGGGTTCCATGTTTTTTTTTTTTCATGCCTTCACCCACTAGGGGTGTGCGTACTGGACAAAAACTAGACCATGCCTGAAATGGCAAGTCAGAATATTCCTGGTACGTGCTCCGTGCTCCGAGGCGGGAGAGTAATCTGAACCACCTCTATATCAGACTTCTGATGGAATTGGATTCAATTCCATTAAATCCTGGGCAATTTTATGGCGCGAATCAAGTTCCCAGCAACACAGCTGAGAACCAAGTACTTACATTAATCATTGATCTGCAACGCGAGGCATAATGTCTTCTCGCAGAAGAATCAGTATGAAGTTTTTCACTTAATAAAGCTGGACTAGGGGACAAGAACTCAACTGAGATATATATTGGCACAGCAATCAGATACAGGGTTGTTTCACCAAAGCAGTCAAGGAAGCAAACACCATATACTCAATTATTCGTTTGGATCATACAATTTGGTATAAATTTATTTAAACCCGTTTTATGCCCTACTGCCAAACAAAGATGCATTTAACCAAAGGGTGCCCAATCTCTATCACAAATTGTCTGTGGTTTACGAGCTAGAGCATCGTCTTGAGGTCGGAATTTTGGCAGGGGACCCCTTTTCTTACTCGGTGGAGACATGCTGTATGGCCCTGTTAGCAATGGAGGGCAATACAGGGTGAGCAACTACACGTGATCTCTGCGGATCAGGATCACCGAACTCTCGTAGATCGAAATAGATAGTCCGACGGAATGAACCGAAGTGTTAATTGTTACGGTCATTTAAATTGAAGGGTGGGCATTTCTAATTACACAAGCAGAAGCGGTAATTTAGGAAATATATATATATATAGGCATACGAACGTGGAAGAGCAGTTTGCCCGATCGCAGCCTGCAGGAGCAGGTGAAGTGCTCATGAAGCCGTCGGGTTGGCGATCGCAGATGGAACAAGTGAAAAAAAACCCGTCGGATCATTCCGAATGCGATGGCCAAAAATTTTTTTCAGTGTTTGCGCATGTTGTTATTTTTCACCGAGTAGGGGGTATTTTTCCCCGAGTACGTAAACATGTACAATGCTCAGCCACTAAATACACTAGGTTTTTTTCTAATAAAGCGATAAAAACGACTTCACACAGCCACTAAAAAGTACCTCACAGTTTTTTGTCACTGACCCTAATTAAGGTCCCCCGAGATATGAAAGAGACGATCCTTATTACATAAGTACTCGTAATAGGGGCGTTACAACGGTGGCAGTGCGGGTAGCTATTCAAACGTTGTTCTGGGTTAAAACATCAGTGTTTGACCAGTTTACGTCGTCTATCGTCTGCCTGCGCTGGCGTATTCATACCAATCTAGATACTGGAAGTGCTTGCATGCCGCCAGGGGGTCACTTTCCGGCTTGCAAAAACGGCTTGCGCCCGCGCCAATTGGCTTTTTTGGCGTGGGCGTGGGCATTTGGTGGCGCAAGTCGATTTGCTCACGCCCATCAAAGCCCGCCAATCTAAATTTAGTTGAGAAAGCAAAATAAAGGCATGTAGCCAATATTCTGCCTATGGGGGCACCTTCTAGAAGTTCATAGCATCCTGCCACTTAAATATGCATGCGCTCAAGGCACTAATTCTATTAGACTCGTAACAGTCCCTACGTTGAGTAACTAGACAGCGGAGTGTGATGCAAGTAACCCAAGTCGATCCGATAAAAACTGAGAAAGAAAAAAAAATGCGGTAGGAGTTACTCGAACGTAGGGACTGGGAGCACTTAGTACGGAAATAGCCCATTAGAAATTCCACGTGACGATTCAATCTGACTTAGAAAAATTTCTTCATCGCTCTTATTCGACTTTCATCCCGCGGCCTCCGGGCACATTCTGAAGCGTGAAAACTCTTAAAGAGGCTCTGGCCATTGGTCTCCGACACTGAAAACACGGAAAAACACGCCCCAGCCATTACTGAGCGCACATACTTCAGCCGCAATGGTCCCCGCCTCCAAACCTGTGGTCTCTGCACCCCTCGCTTCCAAGGTCAAGATCTACAAGCCAGAGGAGATAAACCTTGCAGCCCTCGTCGAACGCTCCAAATACCAGCTGGGGAAGACTCCGCACGAATTCCAGACGCGGTTTTTCTCCAATGTCATGCAAGGCCGCGACGTGATTCCGGACATCGGCACTGGTAGTGGGAAGTCTCTCTGCTTCGACCTACCCGTTCTATCAAACCCGGAGGACATTGTAATTATTGTCAGCCCCTTGAGCGCGCTCATGCTCGAGCAGGTACGCCGTATAACAACTGCGACTCGCAGATTGCTTAACCAATTGGTATCCTGTAGGTGGAGGCTTCTCCTCTGTCTTCCATCGCAATTTGCAAGGAAACATTAGCTGCTGAAGGTCACGATGCTCTATACAAGGTACTTTTTGTCGCATGCTTAAATATACAGTGCTAATACATGTGTAGACAGCGGCAGAAGGTCCTGCGCAGCGCATCTTCATTTCTCCTGAGATCGCGGGGTCTCTTGAGTTCAGCAAGCTCGTCCTTTCAAAACCTCGTTTCCAAGAACATCTACGGCTCGTCTTCATTGATGAAGCTCACTGTGTAAGCCTCTGGGGTGGGAGCTTTCGCTCTGAATATGCAGAACTGGGGGTCCTTCGTGGGCGTGTTCCCACAAGTGTCACATTTGCAATTGCGTCCGCGACGCTCCCGACACACGTCCTCGATGACGTCTGCGCAAAGCTCAAGATTGGGAAGGATGCTGTGACGATAGCCATGTCCAATTCCCGGCCCAATATCGCCCTTGCCGTCCGACACCCGGATGAAACGAAAGCTGACCTCCGCTTCCTTCTCCCCGAAGACGCTCTCACCCCTCCCGATGTCCCTATCTCTCTTGTCTACTTTATTAGCCGAATCGAGACAGAGGATGCCTGCGATCAGTTGCAATCGTGGGCTGCGGATGTGGGCATCGACCCATCTATCATTGGATTTTACCATGCCAAAATTGGCACGGAACGCAAACGGACACTCGAGCGACTGCTCCGCGAGGGTAAAATCCGTATTCTCTGCTGCACAGATGCCGTTGGGATGGTGAGCGGTCTCCTCTGTCGCTCTAACAATATTGAAGGCAGCAACAGGGCTGTGATATGCGCAATATTTTCCGCGTGGTCTTGTGGAAGCTACCACCGTCCTTCTGCGCATTAGCGCAACGCTCCGGCCGCGCTGTTCGCGATTTCGAACAGCTTGGTGAAGCCATTCTGTTCGTCTCGGCCAAGGTCTTGAAGAACGGGCTGGCTGTGGAGGAAGCTCGTGTCGCCCGCGAGGAGGCCGCAGAACCACAGAATCAAGAGGGCGAGGATTTTGTTGCTGAGCCTGAAGAGGGTGTCGATGTTGTTGCGGGTCAGGCCGTGGTCGTTGGTGAAGGAGGCGTACGAGTGGAGCTAAATGCAGAGGCGGAGGAGGCGGATCCGGAGGTGGCTGCGGCAGCTCAGAAAAAGAGGAAGAGGAAGGCAGCTCGACAGTCTGCCTCCGACGCTCTGGAGGCGAACTTTCTGACAAGGTATGCCTGCTCTACATCCTGTCGAAGACTCGTCTGGGATGAGTATTTCAAGAACAACTTGAAAGGTGAGAGTTACGGCCAGAGACTCCCGCCACTGACCTCATTTCTATTCAGCACCCCAGACAGCCATCACTCCTGCAGGCGCGCGCTGCTGCGATATATGCGAGCCGGCCCGCTTCCCCATTCCGTTGGTCGAGGTCGAAAAAATCCCCGGTCTAAAAGGCGGGAAGAAGCGCAAGTTCCCGCCAAAGCTCTCAACTTTAATCCGCACTGGCCTCCGTAAATGGAGCCGTGAGGTCCTCATGCCGCAGCTGTACCCGAAGGCGGCGGGATTTTCCATAACGGGATCGGCTCTATTGCCTGACTCCACCATCGAGCAGCTTGCTATGTGTGGGGAGCGTGTCGACTCCGTGCAAAATTTACAGCGGCGAGCACGGTGGTTCCTGATGCCAAATCACGGACAGGAGCTCTTGGAAGAACTGCAACGGATATTTCAGGAGTACGACGCAAGTGATGGTCCCGCACCTCCGGAGCCTCCAGCCGGGCCTCCCGGGGGCATGGTCGAATTTATACTGGGCATCTCCGGGCCGACTCGAGGAAGGGGCGCAAGAGGTGGGAGAGGCCGCGGAGGTCGCGGAATTCGTCGAGCGCGAGGCCGTGGCAGAGGGAGGGGATCTGCGCCTGCTGCAGCAGAGGGAAGTGGAGTATCTAATATTAATTTCAGGCCAAGGCGACGAGGGCGAGGTGGTTAAGTATTAAATCTAAAATGTGTGCGCACAATTATAATTCTATTATATTCCGACAACCTCTCGAGCCATGTCCATCAGCTCATCCGCCATCCCGGTGAACTCCTCGTCATCGTGCATGAGGTCGTCTTGCTCAACCTGATCTAGTCGCCTCTCCGTTTCATCCCTTGCCTCATCTTCCTCCTCTGGTTCGCTCTCTGGTGGTGCAGCCTCCGAGTCAGTCTTCTTGTACGACACTTTGCGAGTTTCGTGCCGAAAGTTCTTGAATGCACCAGGGGTATTCCCATACGCAGCACCAGACACAAGCAGATCACGCGCCCGGAGAATCTTGTCCTTTCCCGCACGGTCGATGACGTAGATTTGTAACTTGTTTGCCTCCAACCATCCCAATAAATCAGTGATATCCTGTGCGGCATTGGGGCTCGTGTGAGAGATACCGTGGTGCGGGATCTTGAACTGAGTCTGCACATTGCGCATGACGTCCCGAAGGTTGAATATAACGACAGTGACCATGCTGAGCCATTCCCAACTGCGATTTGAACCTCTCGCATTATATATAACCTGTTCCGTTCAAGTCTAAGTTTAGAATATAATTGAAGTCGCCTGCTGATGCGGTGCTTACCTTCGCCCAGAAATTCTGGTGCTCCTGCAGAAGATCAATCTCCTTGAACGCAAGCACCAGCCCCGATAAATTGACCAGCCAATTGTTTAAATAAGCATCCCTGTGTTGGGCGGTTAAAAAGCGGGTCAAGTCTGCGACACAATTCAACACACCTGAGAGCTGGCGGCCAGCGTTTTAAATTGTTTATGAGCTCAAAGAGCGCATCGGCATACTTGGGCATAGATCCAGTGCCCCGGAACATTACCATCCAGTGAGCGAGAATGTTTACGACCATCCCGACATCACCAGATTTAATTGATGAACTGAATATCAAAAGAAGTAGCATGTCGTGGTTGCACAGGATCGAATTTTCCAGTTGGGGGTCGCGCTCAGCCTCCGGAAGAAGTCGGAGCTCTTCAACGGTGCTTGCGGAGCACAGCCTTTCGACCACCACCTCTGATACGGCTTCAATGTCAGACCACGACAGCTTGGACTTGGCCCATGCATCCAACGAATCAGCCCCGCAATAAATACGAAAGCCATCGAGGATGTGAGCCGGCAAAGAAAGGGTCAACATTAACTCATAGGTGGGGCGGAACGGAGGGAGTTTCTTTGATTTCCACCCGGCAGAAATAGATTTCCGGGATAGGAAGCTATTTTGCGACCACAGGAAGCCGGGGAACTTGGAATTAGGCTCACCCCAGTGCTCGTTGACTGTTCCACGGCTTCCAGACAGCTTAACATGGAAGAGCCCAAGCATCCCGCATAGAAAGCGGCTGTAGGCTTCCAACAGTTCAGTGTCATGGCGCCGCGCAGCAATGGCCTAGTAAAAAGATTACACACAAAAGCGGGTTAAAAATAAGGAGCGAACGTTATCGGTAAAGTTCAGGCTGAGAAGGTCTCCACCATTAAACATAACACCGTGGGCCCGCATACCGGCTGCAGTAAATTGGAGGGCGCGTACAAGAATGGTGTCAATCACGTCGATGGTCCCATCGAGGCTTGATTCATCAATCTTCATAGCGGGGATGACAAGGTGCTCAGATTTGTGAAGTGGGATGGCCCGTACAACTGGGATGTCGCCGTGGTCATCCTTGAATTTAGTCCCCAAAGCCGGATACCATTCAAGGAGGATGCGCCGGACATGCCATAATGCGGCTGTTCGCGTCTGAAGAATTTGTTCGACATCAGGCAGTGTATCCATTGGCTGGAAATCGAAGACAGGATTCCGAGTCATTCGAGGTTCCAAGAGTTCGAGTTCCAGCTCGCCGCGTAAGACCCCATAAAGGACGATAAGGGTAGCGGTGGTGCCATTTTCAAATGTGTCCTTGGAATTGTGCCGTTGCTCGCCAACCTTGAATGCTATATTGAGATTGTCCCAGACAATCATGCAAGCTTTCTCCTGTACCATGCGACGGAGGTGAGCCAGACCTTCCGCAGAGAGACCTTTGAGATCGTCGATTGCTTTGCTGTAAGAGACCGTCAAGCCGGCATGGGCTAAAACATCGAACTGGCGCCGCGGTGTGCTGCACGCGAGAAAATATGTGCCCATGACTTCTTGAAACTCATTGGCGCGTTCATTATCTGACTGTGCCAGCATACAGAGAACAGTCACAAGAACCTAAGTATAACTTGCGTGAGAATCGGAAGCTCCGTGTATCGCGGCAATGCCTACCAGTTTGTTGTCCTGTCTGCCGACGTCGCTTGTCATCCCCATGAGTGCCAGGAGTTCACATAAGTTGGGTGCGGCGATTGTTGCTTCCGTTAACATCTTCTCCAGCGACCACTTCTCTAGGCGAGAGGTAAAACTCTTCGTCTTGTCGGGACGAAGTAGCTCTGACAACTGGCGACCCTCGGCTGCTATGACTGGTAGACTGACTTTGAGTGCCCACTTTTCCGCCACGTCTGGCCGTTTTGCGTGAAGGAGGTCGAGGAGATCTGTTCCGTGCTCCGACATGAGGCGGGATGCTTGCCTGGACACCTCGCGATCAGTGCTGGCGAAGAAGTCTTCGAAGAACTGGTAGGTCGATGTGCAGCCTGCCTCTTTGAGTTTCCGAAGCGCCTCGTGAACGCGCACCGTCCGTTCTTGCTCTGCTTTCTCTGCTGCTGTTTCCTCACAAGCCAGTTTTTCTGCGGCGGCTGCCTCCAGCTTCTCCTTCAAAACCCGGCTTTCCTCCGCTGTATGCTGCTCTGGAGTCCAGCTCTCCTTCTCCTTTTCTGCTATCCGGCGACGCTTGACCTTAATTGACATCGGTTGCCCTCCCCTGCGCTTGGGGGGTGATGGATCAAAGGTAGGATTCGGGCCAGATGACGGCTGCTCGACGGGCCCTGGACTCGGAGACGGCGTGAATTGGCGGGTTTCTTTGACATGGGTCGACATCGCTAGGCCCCGAAGTGGTGATTGCGAGATGGAGGGGGTGGAACTAGCGGTCGTTTGAACGAGTACAAGCGCCGCCGCGAGGGCCCAGATGCGCATCTCGCCAGGCTAATTAAAATAGCGCAAATCTTGAATGTTACGGGTCTGCGTAATGAGTTACGCGATTTTCGTGAAGATTTCGGTACGGTACACACCGACACCAGTATTAGAATGTTTTATACAGTTCAGAATGTGGCCAGAGAGTGTGCGAGCGATGTTGGCCAAAAAAATCGTCGAAATTTTTCTAAGTCAGATTGAATCGTCGCGTGGAATTTCTAATGGCCGTTTCCCGTACTAAGTTCTCCCAGTCTCTACGTTCGAGCATTGTTACCCCGCTTTTTTTTTTCTCGCTCAATTTTAACTCAATTGATTTAATTCTTTTTGCATCACACTCAGGTCTATATTTGCTCAACGTAGAGACTGGTTCCGAGTCTATAATTCTATGGTAAATTGCATATTTGTCCTTGAGTCGACATTCCACCGGCCCAGAATCCACTGAACCACCGGCTCGTCTTGTTATTTGTGGAGCAGAAATGTGTAAAAGGTGCGGCATGCAGCGGGAGAGAGAAACCACAATAATAACCACAATAATTGAGCGTGCTATGTTGAAAAATAACCACGCACAAGCCATAATTGGCACCCTGCTGCTCTATTTTGTCAGAAGTTGGAATATCTCTTCGGTCGTAAATCGAAATAATCCAATGCTACACATTGGACTTGCTGAATGTCATCTGCTTTGCGTGCAAAAAAATTGGTTGACATTTAGCTCTATTTAAAACTCAATTCAAACTCCGAAGTGCGCAAGCCATTTGTCCTGATGCCATCACACACTCGCCAATTTGTCGCCTTGTCCCTTCAACACCAATTCCAACATTTCACAAGTATAGAAACCTACCATGGACCCAAATTGTATGTGATCATGTCTGGGGTGCCTCGACAAATACCTCCTGTGAACATTATCGCTTTTAAGAAATGCCGATGTCGATATGAAGCTGTCTGCCACTTTCTTCGTAAAATCCACTACTTAATTGGTTCCAGCCCCCGCCATAGAAAACAGCTACAGAACTCCAGAATATATTCAAGCTTTCAGTGGGTGAGGAAAGCGTGGGTGGTGTACGGAACAGCTCATCCATATGTCGTTGACTAACTTCGGCAAGCTGATTCGGGGTTCGACTCCCCACCGAGACTTAATTTTTTGGCGTGCCAAAACGGCGTGGCCCAGCATAAATTGTTTTTTTTTTGGCGTGGGCGTAGGCGTTAGTGGGACAAGCCGATCTGCTGGCACCCCGCCAAGATCAATCTCAACAATTAACGAGGGGCGAAGGATGCTTAAATAGATGGTCGGGATCGGTTGGCGGCCGAAAAAGCCGAGGTTTGATCTGCCTCCCGCACGCATCCTCCCAGTCGAGCCCTGAATCGACTCCAACTCCAACTCCAACTCCGCATCGTCGAAGTCGGGACAAGCCGCTCCACCTCTCCACCCATATCCTGCGCACCGAGACATCTCACAAGTTGCACCTAGATCTTCATTGCACCAGTCAGCGCACTAGACTTTATGTAGCTATCATAAGATCGACCTACGTGCTTTTCGGAGTACTTCGATCTCGAATTCCGAGTTCCTGTGCTGTGTCCATATACTTACATGCCTGTTCCCCCTCAATACTTCCCGCGTTGAATCCACTACTAAGCCGCTGGTTTTGAACCCCTTCGATGAATTGATGCGCGATTGTTTCTCCATGGTTATCGGTACCTCGCGCGACTTGACGTCTTCCAACTCAAGATTAGAGAATCCAAATCAAGTATTTTACTTGTACAGGCTGTGTGTATGGGTGTCCCTGTCGTACTGCTGCGAACTCACAGCACCAAAACAGCAAATACGCCAAGCGCCACGGCCCCGCTCTTCTCACTCGTACCGGGCGCCCTCGCACTCCTACTGCTGTTCCCCGAAGGCTTGCTTAAATCGTTGGTTTTTCAGTTTCTGCGCGCCGGCGGTAATCTTGGGCGCCAAATCACGGCATCTCTGGGCGTTTCTATCATTCTGCGGTCTTTGATACTCCACACTGATGAATGCAAGAATAGAAGGAAGTAGTGGCATGTAGCATGATGAAGAAGGTTAAGCGCCTGAATCTGATCAGAAAGAAATAGACACTGATACATCAAGAATGAACGAGACCAGCAGCGCATTCATCCGAGGTATTGGAGATATTTTAGCCGCTTCCCACCGTGACTAACTTGACATATAGGATCACGCATAAACTTAAAGTGAAGAAAAACGTCGAAAGAACAATGAAAGAACCAATTGCATAGTGCATTGGAGGGCAAAGTGTATTAGTTATTATATTTACATTGGATAGCGGGAAGTAGTGATAGAGTGTCAACACCGAATGGGAAGGGTAACGAGTGTGAGGATGAAACACCCGCCGACACCAGCACGTCAAGGAAATAGGAGGGAAAGCATGAAGGAACTCGCCCTTTTCCTCCGAGCTATGCCGGGCCCACGCACATACATCCCACATTCGGGGCTTCTGTGCCATGCGCGACGGTAGATCACGAGAAGCGCGGACTGGAGACTCAGCTCGCAGAGAAGAGTGCTCGCTGCGTCGAAGCACCGATGGCGCCGCCGTATCTGATGAACGTTGTATTAGAATTGTAAACAGAGACGTGGAAGTCCATGAATGAGTGAAGGAAGATATATTTGCAGAAGTAAAAAGGAAGATGGATATCGACAACGGCTCAGGAATATTCGCGAGGATGGGGAGGGATCCGGAATACGTTGGGACAGGAGACACAACATTCCTGGAGCGCGCTCGCATCAGCGCCTACTGATCTGCGGAACTGAATGGAGATGAAGGATGTATCGGTAAAACCACCCGCGCCGACAAGAGGAGGAAATATTATAGAAGGCGACGCAGGAGGAACTCACCGTGTCATTCCGCGCGCAGGATGTTTGATATTTCAGCGCTCAAAACATGCGTTCGTCGACATACATTCGGTGCGAGTCGTAGAGACGTTCTTCTCTCGTGCCGCAGATCTCGGCACGCAGGGCGGACGGTCTGGGAAATATCAGGTTCTCATTTGCAGCGGTGGATCGTATGAAGCGCTGATGAGAGACGCAGCCATCCTCCGATATCACGGAGCGCGTCAGTGTCACGGATTCAGCAGGGTGGTGTAATTTGCGACGGCTGTGGTGCGCATTTCGCGTGAGGGGAACACGAGCCGGGTGGCCAAGAGCACTTACAGGCCCTGTGTCGAAGGTGTGGACGTGCGTCAGAGAAGGTGGTTGTATTAGATTAGCTGCGCGGATAGAGCGGCGAGAAAGATGTACATAGAGAAAGGAAGGAGACGCAAGGGAGTTGCAATGGAAGATGTCTGGTGGCCAAAAAAGGGTATGGGGACATGGCAACGGGGAGGGAGGATCTTGGGGTAGAGAGCTGGCAGCCCATGTAGTAGGGGCTCGTTATGGTGGACCACTCCGTTGCGCATATGCCCCCACTCCGTTCCCAAACAGCGCGCTGCGCAGGGGGCACGTGAGACGCGCAAAGTGTGCGCGGTTTAGGGGGGCAAGGGGGAAAGAGAACCGGATGTGGCGAGGAAGGTGCAGAGTGGTGAGAGTTAAGTCAACGGAAAGGCAACGGAGGGTAATGGAAGAAGACGATGAGAAATAAATGGATTACGGAGAACGGAGAAATGACGAGGCAGAGGGGGCGACGTCGAGGATAAAAAGATTGGAGTAGAAGATGAGCTCGAGAAACGAAGTGGAAGAAGATATCATGTACCACGAGAGCAGGAGAGCATTGACCCCAGGATAATACATGCGCTCGTCGAACGATTCGGGGAAGGTGACGCAGGTGGCGCAGGGTCGGGAGACGCAGAACCATTGTGTGTAGCGTGTCGCGTCTGGTCGCATGTGCGTGGTCGAGTCGCGCGTAGGACTTGGGGCTGGATGTAAGAATAAATGGATGTGGGGCGAGGAGAGCGGAGGGCAAGAGAATATGTGGGGATATAAAGAAAGAATCTGATAGGCGGAGCGAGAAGAAAAATGTGTTGCGGACGGGTAAATGGGATACGAGGCGAGAGCAAGAAGCCATCCGGAAGGAAAGGTGAATACGCGCAGTCGACCGGGTGCGCGTGCAGGCCAAGCGGCGGAGCGGCCACAGGCCGTTTCTGGACTGCGTGGCGTCGATGCGGTCGCATGTCGGACTCGCGGCGCGGCGCAAAGCAGCCGAGAGAGGAGTGTGATATATGATCGTGAGAGCTGGAGAAAGGGCGAGAAAGAACAAAGACAGGGATGTGGACGGAAGATAAGCGGAGGAGCTTGCAAGGAAGAGAGAGAAGACCACGCACGATGTTGTATCTTGTCGATCTCCGTGCATCGTGTCGCGATTGAGACAGTGGATACACGGAGAAGCTTGTCCTTCGAAAAGGGGCGAGAGATGGGGCAGTCGTCACCGTTGGTGAGCGACCGCGGGAAAAGCGCGGTAGAAGACGATACGGCGAGCACAGCGCGTTGGACGGCGCGGCGCGTCGGGGGCACGTGGCTGCGCGCTCGAGGGGTGCGTCGTCGAAGGCGTCGGGGACAGTTAGAGGAACAGAGGGTGGACAAGCATCGTCCCCAGCCTGGCGTCAGCACGCTTAGTATTCTGCTAAAAAAGAAGCCAGTCAGCCTAACGAAGAGGGCCGACACCCTACCTAGCCTGCCGCCTCAGGCGGATGACGTCGTCCGCCCGCGCCCAAAAATCCGCGTACCCTCACGCCCCGGCTACCACGTCGCCCACCACCGCCACGACGAAGCACATGTTCTGCGCCAGGTACTTTCCCCCCCAGTCCGCCGCGCCCGCTGCGTATCACGATTAGGCGCGTAATTGGATGCCAGTGTAAAGAGGCGCAGGAAATCCGGGGCTCTAGACGACGGGGGAGACACTGGTGCAACCAAGAGAGCCGTGGTCGGTACAAAATCGAGGCTACTAGGTTACTCCAGAGAGCAAAGGAGGAGAAGACAAGCGGCGGTCGGCCCTTGTTGCCGATCCCACGTGCGATCGGGTTGATCGGCCGAAGGGCTGCCCAACATCCATTTTTCCGCCATTCCAAGGGTGATGGCAATCGGTCGGGAGTCCGATTGAAACCGATCATGCCGAGCGGCAAAGCCCTGGCCAATTTGAGACTGTTTTCGGCGAATTCCAGCCCTTGGAATAACCGATTTTGACTTTTCTTCTGAAACCGGTTCTTGATTTATTTAGTGTGGGAGAACTGTCGTAAACAGAACCGGGTTCTGCATGCAGAACTCTCTGGAGCTAGTTCTACAACGGTCCTGGTTCCAGTTCTCTGAGCTCAGTGCCCCTTGTTGGCAGCTAGTCATTTCTTTTAAATATCATTAAATACTACATATATACTATAAAATATTACCCATCTGCTAGGGAGTCGTGAGGCGAAGTCAAAACCAAGGACTATGACTCTGGATTAGCCAGGGATTAGCCCCAGGCATGGGCCATAGCCTGCTTGCGTAGAATTAAATAGCGCAGTTTTAGCGCGCATTTTTTATGCGGAGGTAAGGCTGATGAATTTTTCAGCGTGCTGACTGCCATGTTGTGTAGGCATAGCCATAGGATGATGGAAGGTGCATGGTGTACAACTGGTACAAGAGTCACAGCATATCAGACCTAAAATATTTATTTATTTATTGAGGCATGAGAACTGGTCAGAGAACTGCTTTTCAAAATGGGCGGTCAAGATTTGAGGCCGGTTCTGATGCAAATCAACTGTCAGAACTGGTTTCAGAACCGGCCTCAGAACCGCCTTTGAAGGTTACTCTCACTGCCCCTATTGACTCTCAAAGTCTTTGCAGTGGTTAATTTGAATTTTGAAGGGCTCACTACAAGCATACATTATTCATTACATACCAAGTCCTTCGTTGATATCTATCCAAACTTCGTGGGCTAATTAGTCTCTCCGCTCAATGCCCGAATTATTGGCTGTCTGCGCACGGGCGACGGCCCGGCGAAGGTCCTATCTCGAGCTTCGCGTGCATGCTTGGTGCGTTTTCTCCCTCCGTTCCGGTACGAGGTTCGACGAAAGATGACAGTTTAGCAATTGCATGCCCGGCGTCGACATGAACCCTACTTAAATGCCGTCCTATGAGAGAGACCCACCATCAAGAAGGTGGGGCCTGTACGCGCCTATTCATCTGCGACAGCGTTCCTCTCAGGATTCTTTCTGAGTATTTCTACATAACAAGGTTGTTGATGAATGAACACAATTTTCGTATTACATGAAAGCAAAGGAAGTGGCGACGCCAGAACCTCCTATCCACTTTAAAATATGTCCTGGAAGTGGAAAACAAGCTTCAGTGTGTATTCATCCGAACAGAGCTTGAGATACCCACCAGAGCTCAATTCTTCTCGAGTTTACCGCCATTATTCTTGATGACCTTATCGAGGTCGATGGACGCATCGTGCCATTCATTGTTCATTTTAATGAGGCGAGCGTAGAGGGTGTGGCCGTTCAGCCCATAATTAGCGCCGGTAGCCGAGAAACTCTGGACGTCGGTGCTGAAGGTACCATTGACATTGCCGAGGACAGTGTCGAGGTTCAAGGATGAGTCGATGTCGTTGCCCTTTCCATCTTGGCATTTAGCTTTAAGGATGGTCCCTTCGAGCCGGATATAGAAGCTGGTGGCTGAAAACGACATGCCTAGAAGCTGTACCAGCTTTAAGTAGTAATACTGTTCCGGGGGGGTCAACGAGCGTTCTTGGCTGTGTATATGTGCAGTGATGAGGTCAGGTTGGGGTTGAATTCGAGTTGGGGTTGGACATTCCCTGGCCCATCCGTGCCTTCTTATACATTTCCCGCTATCCTTCTGTCCGATGGACCCGGCATCCGAGAAATTCAGAAGCAGGATGCCGTAGCGCCTGGGCGACCCCGAGATATGAACGCGTGTGGAGATGTGGCGGTCGAACTTGACATGAAGCTAGCATTGCGAAGACGCCAACCATGCCGGTGCCTGTAGTGTAGATTCCAATAGTATTAGTACAGATCCTCTTGGAGAACTCATCACGCATGACCTTGACTCCGCGAATTCCGCTAAGAAGATAGTTTTACCTTGATTTTTGGCAGGATTCAGATCTGGTTCTTGGGCGCTTCGGCGTCGATAGGAACTACCCCTGAGTTGCTTACCCCAACAGCCCCCCTTCTAGGGTATCAACACGCAGGATTCACGCAAGCGGAGAGTAAACGGCTCACGGGTGAGTCTGGCTCCGTCTTTGCATCATTTTAAGAACTCGCCCCATAAATCACATTTGAATCTATGGATCAGGTTGACTTACATCTCTATGCCCTGTCAGGTCAGCCACAAGCTGCGATATGGTCCACTGACTGCCACTGATTAGCATGGCTGGCGCAGACGGCACCATTCCATAATTGTATTGATTTTTTAGAAATATTTAACGTTTGGCATCAGCTGCGGCCTCGGTCCGATCTTCCCAGATTTCGACGGAACCGGAAAGACGCTTCCAGTTCCGATGTGCTGTTCTGGGTGGATTTTCCAATTGAAGAGCCGTGGCATCGGGGGTTGTAGCCGTTAATAATGGGCCATGAATGCTTCCTGCTTAGACAGTTCAGGCGGTGACAGATAGAACCCACTAGTACATTTACCTGACACCAGTACCTGTATCTTCGAGTCCGAACCCCGGCGACTACATGAATGTTCTTAATCCATTCAACATATGCAGTCAGCGACGGCATGAGCGCTCGGGGTGCAGACGGTCCTAGCCTCGGTGAAGTTTGTAATGGAAGCGCTGTGGCATTAGTACCAGTTTTGACGCACAAGAATTTGCGCGCAGGAGCTGTTAATAGTGGGCTATGAATCCTGCGCACACTAGTACAACATATGCAGCCAGCGACGGTGTGAGTGCTTGGGGGGCAGACAGTCCTAACCTTGGCGAAATTTCCAATGGAAGCGCTGTCGCATTTGCGCTGGGGAAGCTGTTATTGTATTTACCCGACACCGGCGCGCAATCTTTGAGTTCAGATTCTGGCGACAGCATGAATGCTCTTAATTCATTCAACATACGGAGTCAGCCGGAAGCGCCAACTTACCTGCTCATCGAAGCCTTTAACCGAGATTAGAAACGTCTGCGCATGGGGCTCTCATGCCGTCGCTGACTCCGTATGGATCAGGGGTTTCTCTCACTTGGCGTGATGCATGCACCAACTTACCTGCTCGTCGAAGTCGGCGCTAATTCGTCGCAGTCCCAGTCCCAAATTAGCGCCGCGTCGACTTTGACGAATTAGCGCCGACTTCGACTTTCTCTCACCGGCGCCAATTTGGGACTGGGACTTCGACGAATTACACGCCAGGTGAGACAAAGTCGAAGTCGGCGCTAATTCGTCGAAGTCGACACGGCGCTAATTTGGGGCTGGGACCGCGATGAATTAGCGCCGACGTCGACGAGTAGGTAAGTTGGCGCATTCATCACGCCAAGTGAGAGAAACCCCTGATCCATACGGAGTCAGCGACGGCATGAGAGCCCCATGCGCAGACGTTTCTAATCTCGGTTAAAGGGTTCGATGAGCAGGTAAGCTGGCGCTTCCGGCTGACTCCGTATGTTGAATGAATTAAGAGCATTCACGCTGTCGCCAGAATCTGAACTCAAAGATTGCGCGCCGGTGTCGGGTAAATACAATAACAGCTTCCCCAACGCAAATGCGACAGCGCTTCCATTGGAAATTTCGCCAAGGTTAGGACTGTCTGCCTCCCGAGCGCTCACGCCGTCGCTGGCTGCATATGTTGTACTAGTGTGTGCAGGATTCATAACCCACTATTAACAGCTCCTGCGCGCAAATTCTGGTGCGTCAAAACTGGTGCTAATGCCACAGCAATTCCATTACAAACTTCACCGAGGCTAGGACCGTCTGCACCCCGAGCGCTCATGCCGTCGCTGACTGCATATGTTGAATGGATTAATTCAACCCCAACCTGACCTCATCACTGCACATATACACAGCCAAGTACGCTCCCGGTACAGTATTACTACTTAAAGCTGGTACACCTTCTAGGCATATCGTTTTCAGCCACCAGCTTCTATATCCGGCTCAAAGGGACCATCCTTAAAGCTAAATGCCAGTATGGAAAGGGCAACGACATCGACTCATCCTTGGACCTCGACACTGTCCTCGGCAAACGTCAACGGTGCCTTCAACACCGACGACGTCAAGAGTTTCACGGCTACCGCCGCTAATTATGGGTTGAACCACACCGCCCCCGTCGCTCGCCTCGTTAAATGAACGGTGATTGGTGCGATGCGCCCAGCGACCTCGATAAGGTCATCAAGAATAATGGCGGCAAACTCGAGAAGAATTGAGCTCTGGTGGGCATCTCAAGCTCTGTTCGGATGAATACACACTTAAACATATTTTGACGGTGGATAGGAGGTTTTGGCGTCGACACTTGCCTTTTGCTTTCATGTAATACGAAAATTGTGTTCATTCATCAACAACCTTGTTACTGTATTATTTCAATCAATTCGACAGTCACGCATCACAGGGGGGTTGTCGATTGCGAATAATCACACCCAGGACATAAGTTTTTTTGACCTACATAGAATGGTGGGGGAAAAGTTTACATTTTTTATAAGCCTTTTCAAATATATAAAAAGATTTACTTTTATTTTAAATGAAAAGGTATAAAAAAAACGGCAACTTTTCGTGACACTTTCAGCAATTAAGAAAATATTTACTATCGTTAATGGGTGACTTTTCATAAGCATATTTTATTCTGGGGAATATCCGAGCTTCTTTGAGAGTGCCAGTGATGGCATCAATCGATTTAATCGCCGTTTTCTTATGGGAAACCCCTCAGATGAATTTATTTACAGTTGCATGGCTCACAATGCATTAGGTCATAATGCATAATCCTCATAATGCATAGGATTCGGGCATCCACGGGCTTGGTAGGCGGAGAATTATGCAAAATGCTTGAAATGCATAATGCATAGGGTTTCAGCACAATTTATGCATTTTTGGTCTGTCAAAATGGGCGAAATTCCGACTCAAGGGTCAATGATTGAGCTACTTCGGCCCAAATTTCTCCATTTAGCTTTTTTCATTGCGAATCACCTGTGCATTGGCCATGCCAGCAGCAGAAAAGACCCGCAAACCACGAGCTGCGCCAGCTGAGCCCTACAAACGAGAAATATGACGCCCCAAAGTGCCGAAAGATGCTCTGAGCAGGTTACATTAACTGACATGTGGGCTCAAAAGTAGCACAGAAATGTAGTAATCGACAGAATTTCTTGATTTCTTTGCAGTGGCACGTATATGTCACACATGTCACACCGTGGGAAATAGTTTGCAATGCATATTCCTCATAATGCATAAGGTTTGGCCTGGTTTGAGCGTCCACCGACCTTATGCATTATGAGCCATGCAACTGTAGTCCGAGCTTTTTTACTTTTCGCTCCGAATTCAATTAGGATTGACAGCTGTTTGAAGCTCAGGTTCGTGCCAAATAATGTGTCAACAAACACGCTCTTCCTTGCATACTCCTCGCACAATCCAACAACTATGGATCTTGACACCCTGATACTGCTTCAACACAACGAAGAGAATGAAACACAATGAGTATGGACACAATTTTGTGGTCTTTATGGTGCAGAGGTTCGGACTCGTCAGGGGGGCATCAGGTCAAGTAAACTTTGGTTGAGAGGGAGACTGCCATGATGGATAGCAACATAGAGCAGGAATATATAAATCGTTGCCAGAGAGTAAGCCGGGAGGGAGCTATCCAGCCCAGGTGCAGGGTCCGGCGGGCTGAGGTATGTTGTGGCGAAGGAAGAAGAGCGGAGGAGGTAAAGCCGATGATGTAACCAGATGTGACACGAATCCCAATTGGGAACGATGATGGGAGTAGCAGCTGGATTCGTTATATTCTCATAAATGTTGAGGATATGAAAGTCTGTACAGGGGGTAGGTACCCCCTCTTCAGATTTCTATAGATTCGAATAGATCTGCATTAAATCGTGTACGTTTTTGGCACATCGGATTGATGGGGTCCTGACAGCTGACTCGGCATCACGGCGGAAGGCTCAGATATTCCCTCAGAATATTTTATGCTTATGGAAAGTCACCCAATGGACAAAAGACCTGTCCTTTCAGCAGGCCACTTGTCCATCAACAATAATAAATATTTCCTTGATTGCTGAAAGCGTCGCGAGAAGTTGCTGTTTCTTTATACCTTTTCATTTAAAATAAAAGTAAATCTTTTTATATATTTGAAAAGGCTTATAAAAATGTGAACCTATGTAGGTCAAAATAACTCGGTCCTGGGTGTGAATGGTACTGTGTCACGGGGGTGTCTGTCGAACTGCCCCAGCCGTTCGTCACGCCAAAACGCATCGAAGAGGCGCATAAAAGCTCGATTTTGATGAAAATTCCGGTTCGTTTGTCGAAATTTTCCGTCTGGTCACGTAAAATTTGGCGCGTGTCGAATTGGAAAATTGGAAAATTTGCGTCACAGTCACACCCCCTGTTGAATTGATTGAAGTAATACAAAATGTGGAAATACTCAGAAAGAATCCTGAGAGCAATGCTGTCGCAGATGAATAGGCACGTATAGGCCCCACTTTCTTGATGATGGGTGAAAAATCGGTTATTCCAAGGGCTGAAATTTGCCGAAAACAGTCTCAAATTGGCCAGGGTCTTGCCGCTCGGCATGATCGGTTTTAATCGGTCGGGAGTTTTCGGCAAATTCCAGCCCTTGGAATAATTGATCAAGCTACGGACCGTGACACGCACCTTCGGGAATTCTCGGTGCGTGCACCCGCCCTTTCCACTCCCGTTGGCCCAATCTACCTGGCTAACAAACCCTGGGCCGACAGCCCTCCACATGAATGCCAGCACGCTGCCAACGCACCCCCAACTATTCACTCGTACTAACTTTTGCTTCTTTGTATTCCTTTAGTTTTACCGCGGCGTGTGGAAACATAGCGACCGCGAGCTTTAATTAGCAGGGTGCAGGGAGGTCCATGGACGATACTGTACTAGTGCCTGCACACTGGGATAATTCCTGGGAACCGGCGTTCATGGGTTGGACTGTGCCGTGTAATGCTACCTACCTACCTACCTACCACGTCCCCGCCGTCCCCGCCCGCATCCCCGGCAACCCTGGCACCCTCGGGCCGCACTGTGTGGCACTGTTATGTCCTCCGCCACTCTCTCTGCTCCCACCGCGACTGGGGACACTCATCCCCCACAACACACACTGCTACTGGATCTTTCTGGCGCATTCCATCCTTGTCCACTGCTCTGTCGATGCGTTCCATTTCTGCGCCACCACCCTCCGCACTTTCGTCTCCTCAAGACCCTCCCCTGGGCTGGATTTCGCTCCTCCGTTGCTTAAAACCTCTCGAACTTGCACAGTGTATCTCACTGTCTTTTCCTCCTCCCTGTACCTCAAACTAGTCAGCATGATGCTCCTCGTCCCTCTGGGTCTTTTTCTTTTTTCCGTCATCTGGCAGGCACTTACGCTCATACGAACTCACCGGAAATACTGGACTGGTCCCCTGTACATGTCTCATGTCAAAACTCTGAGCTAGAAGCCGATCCCGTCTCGTCATATGCGTGCCAACAGAGCGTCGGCGTAGAGAGCCTACCCCATGTGCCTACGGCCATTGTTCTCCGTTGCCTTCGTCTGAAGATCGAGGGAAAAATGTAAAAACAGGATAGAACATGTCCTGCCTCCATCCACCTACTGGGCGCCCTCTTTCTTTCTTTTTTTTTTGGTGGTACCATGTCAGTAAAGGACAACTAGCAATTGGCCAGCCTCCTAAACATGTGTAACGAACAGAGGGTGACAGCCCTCCGGAAAAGGAACGTTGAGACTCGTCATGGCGGGTGTGAGGCAATTAAATTGTTCGGACAAACGGGACATGTAGCAACAGGAAGATCGCGGATCGCATCGGACCGGTATGATGCACGGGACGCATGGGAATGGAACATCACGGAACATATCGGCCCGGTACGATCGAGCGGACAGACAGACATTTGTCGTTCTCAGACCTGGTATCCTTCGGTACCAGGAATAGTACTGTGTTCGTATTTTTGAAGCCGTTGCAGGGCGAGGATGAATTTCTGAAGCAGGACACGATGATTGATGGGCTGCCGTGTTTGATGGAATCAGTTTCGTGATGATACCAAGCATTTGAGGAGATGTAACCTAGACAAGCTGTAGGCAAATATGTGAAGTTGTATCAGAAACCATTAAGTTGTATGTAAAACCCCTGTAAAATGCACATAATTTTTGGACAATATATCAACACATTTGGGAAGGTCTGAGGGAGGGGGACAAAATCGGTCCCCCTGCGCGTATTTTTAGCATCATTTTTGAGGGTTTGTTTCACCTTTGTTACTGCCTCAAATCACTGGCAGACCTAGTCTCGTTTCCAGACGTTAGGGCAGTGGCTCGCTGGGCGAGCGCAGCGCAGCGGCGGCCCTCCGGACCGCTCGGAGTGATCCGAGGCAGATTTTGATGAAAATTTGATGTCGTTGCACTAGCATATTCGCACCGCTCAAAAGTTTTCAGATCTCTGCACCACTTTTAAGCGAGAGTCTTGATTAATGTGACTTTGGTGAGTGACTTGGCTCCCGCCTTCTACTTTGCGCAACGCCTGCGAGAAAATTTCCACTGAAAAAAATTGGATTAAACAATAAGCAAGGCAACGGCGGTCCAGGAATTTACTCAGGCTGAAATGATTAATAACTGCACCTTTACTTCGCTGTTGAGTGTCACTTATTCCCTTTTGGGAGCCCCACTTTTCCTGCATCAAGCATCACTTTTTGGATCAAAGGGGGATTTTGGGTGGTGCGAATATGCTCTACTGCCCTATAACGTCTGGTGTACTTTGACCGTAAAGGGTGCGATCGGTGTCACACTTACGCTAAAAAATATATTCTGCTTCTCCCCAGAACCTGGAAAATCCCAAACTTGCACAACTTCATCTATGCATGTGTCCCCTCCATTTGAGTCACAAATCCTGTAATATTTGACCTGTATTTCACTGATAGTGAGCAGTGTGCTGATGCTGTCTTTTATGCCTCCCCCACCCATTTGAGCGGTTAAAAAATAATTCCGAGGTACAACTATATTTAAAACTATCATAAGACGCTTCCCTACCCTCCCAGCGCTTCGGGATGGCTGGAGAAGGCGAGAGGACACCTTACACCGGCGTAGAAAATGATTCTTACAGTGAAGATTGATTCCCTGCATCCCACATTAAATATGAGACCTGTGTTAGCTGGAAATGGGTTCATTGGTATTCCATAATGGTTCCTCCTTTTTTCTGTGCCCGTAGAACACTGGAGAACTCATGTATGAATTAACTGGCGGAGGGAAGAAACTGTGACTAGAGTGACTGATGTCACCGAGCGCACCAGATGTTCAGGCGGTGATCCCTGGCCTCTTACTTCATCAATTTCTGCCTCGCATCACCGATCGCATCAGCGCTCGGTCCGACACCGCCGAATATCTGGAACCGAGATTATGGCAGACCATCAAGAAAAGGAATGCCGGAGGGAAAATATATATTTCTGGCGAAAATTACCTCTTTAGGCCAGAATTGATGGCAAATGACGCGTGGGAACCTCGCTTGTGTCCAGTCTTAACTCAGTTTCTTAACCCTGTGTAGTCGATTTTTTTTGTAGGTGCCCCTTGTGTTGGATTATGTCGGCTTCCATGAGTTTCCATCAGATTCTCTTTGTGGGTCCTCATCCGTTTGCCTCCGTACCACCATGATGTACCTATGAGGACAAACGATCTCTTGTTGCTGGTTTACCTCCCCCTGTGCTCGCCAACTTAGCCCTGCTGGGACGAATTCTAACACCTTGAATTGCACCTCCGCTGTGCCTAAATTTGCAATCTTAGGTGCGATTTTGTTCATTTCTTATACAAATTTCTTATACAGGTATTTCCGTGGTTCTACGATTCTATCCCTGAATCAGTCTTCTTTCTCTCGAACTCTGTCTTTTTACCGCTTCAGGTCTGCGGGTAGTATTTCGAACGGTTCCGGTCAGAACGGTGTTTGGCCATGTGTGTTCCGGGCATCTGACTCAACATCATATTCACAGCCTCGAGGTGCACATGTGTTCTGGCGCTAACAGCCTTGCCCATTCCCACCACCTCCTTCGACAGATGCAATCAATCCTCATTCAAGAATCCCACCGCCTTACAATATGTTTCGCCAACTAACAAACCAGCTGGCGGCCAGTACTAAGACACATGGGAGCCACCCTCCGAGCTGATATTTACATGGGTCGAGCAGGTGAAGTCATGGATCGTGAGCGCACTTGGTGGGGGGGCGGGACGTCCTCGGGAACAATTATGGCAACAATTCAGAAGCACTTTCCTGGCGCCAAGATGGGGATTGAGAATATCGGAAATGCCGGAAATGATGTGTCGTCGTCTGGTGTGACCAATAGTGCGTCTGCTTGCGCCATGCGGGCGATAATGCGAAACTGATGGATGAGTATTTGGATGAGCAAATGGGAGGGAATGGCCGGTGGAATGGGCTTGTAGAGGCGCATAAGCGTCTGCCCGAGGGCTCGAAGAAGGGCAACATCGCGAAAGGAATTGCTCGCGCGTCAACGCAAAATACGGAGCTCAATCTCATGACGAAGGAATTTACGCCAAAAATTCAGATCATTTCGGCCTTGGAGAGCGGTGAGTTCTGATATACCCCATATTTAAGACCCTTTCTTATATGACATTTATAGTCTGCACTCGGATTTACGACGCGGGAAGTGCAGATTCACGGCAGGCCGAGGCAATACTAAGTTCGCGGCTGATCTATGGGCGGTAGAAGGTCCGTACTGTAGTACTATGAGAGAATATCTATGTCCACTACTTTTGTCCGATAATAGAAAGATGAATACGAAATTTGGCGGAATATTGAAGAAGGTCTTCGGGTGACGTAGGCAATAAATGAATACAGAGGTGACGGCTGGAGCATCACAATATCTAGACAATGGACGTCAGAGTGACGTTGACGGAGTACTGCGAATTACACACATAATTGGACAGGGCAGAAGGGACGCAGGGCGGAGAGTTGCTTTCGGCGGCGAGATATCCCTGGCCGGGCGAGTTCCCCTTAGATCGACTCCACTCAGAGTACAGTGGATACCGTTCGTTGCGGCAGTCGTTGGCAGTTCCAGAAGCGGAAGGAAAGGAGTCGAGGTCCATGCGGGTGTTGGATGCTTGAGGTTGTCGTGAAGGATAACGAAAATTATATGTGGCGGAAAAAATAACCGCCGAGTTTTTGTCGTTGACAACCTCTTGGAAAATAGTAAATCTTGTGGGGTCTGCAGTGGGTGTTAGTTAAAGGAAGAGTGTCAGGATATGAACAGTACCTGGGCTTTCAGATATTATTTTCCAATATTCAGGAACCACAGTGGTGCTGTACAGGAAGCCAGACTCTTGCGGTGCGCCGTCCATGACGAGCACGAGCGGCGCGGTCTCGGCGTGCAGCACAAGCTCCTCTGAGTATACAGTGAATCGCGATTGACCAATGACGGGATCTTGGGACGTAAAGGCGACGGTGGGATTTATGGTTCCAAGGCGACGCGGGTGATCAGAGGCGTGGATGACGTCGCCATCGTCAGACCAGGAGGAATGACCAGAGTGGTCGAAGGTGTCGGGAGGGCCCTCCGGGACGATGTCGATGCACATCACGATATGTCGCGGTGGGGAGGAGTGGGGAATCATGCGCCCTCTCATTGCATGAGAGACGGGGGAATTCATAGGCGAGCCATCGCTGGATCCCGAGGATCCGTTATAGGCTGGCCGACGAAAGGGGGAAAGTAGATGCCGCACTGGGAAGATCAACGCCGATCAGAATTGAGAGACGACCGGGGTAGGCTATAACACACATTTCTGGCCATGGCAAGACTCACGGAGTTGCTGTAGACGACTGCCGACTTGCTTTGTAGAACGCCGCTTTCCGGTCTTCTCAAATATGTGGTCGGAAATGAACTTATTTCGTTTAGGAAACCGACCGAGCATCCTCGTCTCCCTCGAGTCGTCGGGTATATAATTCTCGAGGCCTGTGTAATAGGTCAGTTTCAAGTTCCAACGTCAACAGTCCACGCCGTGCCTTCCAATAGAGCAGCCTCGAGATCGTGTGGCCAAACGGTCTCTCCACTGCGCGAAGTTTTCCAACTTTTGCGTCCCTGAAGAACTGATTGTAAGACGTCCTTTGTGGTCTGGCTCTGAAGCGACGGCCAAGGCGAGTTTCCGGCGTTGCGCGAGTACAGGCGATCGGCAGACGGGGTCGGCGGCGAAGACGACCCGGTCGACGAAGTTTCTTCGTGATGGGTCCAGTTCATGGCGAGGGAAGTGACGGTTGAAGTAAAAGAGTGTCGGAAGTGCAACGGATTTAACGACCTATAATGAACGAAAGTGCGCTGGGGTTGGACACCTTGAGAAGGTAGCACTTGCTGATCTTATATCAGATCGGCCCTCTGGTTAACTTGAGATTAACAGGGACGAAAGGGTACAGCGCCTTTCCAAGGGGAGATCCAATCGACAACGAGAGCAAGATTGGTCGGCTGATGGCAGCAGTTTCGCCCCTGAGGAGGCGCTGCCAAAACAATGTGGCAAGTGTTACTCGAAGCCAAACCTTTGGTTAAATTTACACTATTCACCCAGCGGATTGGCGAGCATGTCGCGCGGCTGTAAACGCGACCAAAGCCAATGAACCGAGTTTGGAATGCAAGGAGTTCCATGTCGCGGCTGCCAATGTCACGCAAGTGCTGGGAGGTGTTTGGATATCGCCCACAGCCACCACCGCAAATGTTATCTCTCCGGAGGAGCGAATGGGGATCTTTAGGTAGGTTCTAAATGTGGCTCTGCCGGCACCACCGCGGGGTGACGGAACTTTTAATTAACAGAGAAGTTTTAACGGACCAGTTTACTGTGTGAGTCTCACACCGGGTAATTTTTTCGTGTCCATATAGGTCCATACTGAACAAGAAATTTGTGCCGACAGCTTGCCATACCAGCCGGACTAGCCGTGCGGTGCTCTTGCCGTAGATCCGGAGGCCTTGCGCGAGCAGTTCTCGGCGGATTTTCGGGCCCGTTCAATGATCGGCGGATTTGGTAATTACAGCAGGCCCAATCAAGATTGCGAGAGTCGAGGCAGCTCATCATCCATGATTAAAGAATATCAAAACGGATTGATAGGTGCGCGCGGAGACAATGGTCGGGCCAAGAGTCTATTAATGCATAATCCGAACCCGCGACTAGTCCGGCGCGCTCGGGGCGCGTCAGAATCCGGATGCTAATGCGAGAAGCACGCACAAGGGGTACAGGAAGTGAGGGTCCTCTAAACTCGGAGGTGTTTCGGGATTGTCTCGCTCAGGCTTCAATACTCAGTAGCAGAGACATGTTTAGGGTCAAATAAAGTCAGGGTCGGACTGGCAACGAACGAACGTGGAAAGTCCCTATGCCAATGATGTTTGCTGGGCAGATCCAGTCTACACGCTGCAGAATAGCTTATTCGTGGCATGTAGCACGATACAGCAACCCCTATGAAGGAGAAACCGTGCATCCCACTATTCGATTTCCTGGAACGAACGATAGCCAGGTAACGTGGTGGCGGGACAAGAGCAGCCCAATTACACCTGCCATTCAGGCTAACCTGTAGCATCCACCAACGGAAGACAGGATGCCACTATTCACCAACGTTTTGATCAGAGTCGAAAAATTAGATAGAGCAAGGCGCCTACGCAGACAATTATAAGAGAACTCCACCGGGGACTGCCTTGGCTAGCGCGCTTAGGGCGCCAACTTCTACTATCCACCAACGTTTCTGATCAGAGTCTAAAAATTAGACAGAGCAAGGCGCCAATTATGAGGGACAACTCCGCCGGGGATTGCCTTGGCTAGCGCGCTTAGGGCGCCAACTTGGAACAAGAGGAGTTCCAGACGCAGTAAGTCCACCGAGAAATTAAATAGAAGGTGGGCGAGGCAGATAAGCTCGCCAAGTGGGGAAAGCACCCAGAAATTAATGGGCGCTTGTAGGAAAAAAAAGTCGGTGTCTGTGAAAACAGCAGACGCGACTTGGACGCGACAGCCTGCGAATGAATGGAGGTTCTACATCCCATCTCTCATACATCCATTTTAGTTATTATTGGAACAAATATGATTAAACTGACACATTCTTTTGAGCAGTTTGCGAAGTGTTAGACAAAATATGGCACGATGACAGCCTGTAGCGCGCGGCTCAATCTCTGCGAAAAGAGGCAAATATAGGGGCACGTCTGTCCGGGATATGAAGGAGCCTAGACCAAAGTATTTCGATAGGAGACACCGAATCAGTTTCTGCTACGCATACTTTCCTTGGGACGAGCTCCAGCTTGGACGTGGCGGTCGGCATCACAGTCACATTCACCAAAAACATGTGCATATCCCCGCGTTGTGCGCCCCGGGTTAAACGGAAAAGTGGAATTGAGAAATCAACAGTGGCTGATATATTGTGTTGAAAATGCCGCAGCCCCGGAGTAGACCTCCACATGACATATGACTGCAATTTACCTGGAGCCGCATTCAAGACCACTGCTCTTCCATCCATCAACATTGAAGTTCAATGTGATTGAACAACTTGACCCATTTGTGTTCTATTGGTCCCACAGTACGTTCAGCAGCCATTCTTACCACCTGAGGAGGCACGCATCGAAGAGAATGTGCGTCCAAAGTGTGATGGGCGGGTGCTCCACGTTGCTTTCGCGCCGAGGAAATCTCCTCGCGGAGATCCGCGTGCTCATTCTCTATTGTGCCCGGTGTTTTAATAGAATACAAGGCGCAAGACATGTCCGGAGTGTACCTACGACATCGAAGACATTATGCGACAGGCAACGCTCCAAGCTTCTGTCACATCGGGCGTCAGAAAAAAGAATATGCGAGGCTGCTGCTGCTGCTAACAATTTTGCTGAGGGTCCACGAATTTGGACGAGGCAGGACAGTTTCAAGGCTAAGCCAACATCTGGATATCGTGGTCGAAGACAAAGTCGCGCCGTTGGTTCTGCATCTGTTCTAAAAACCAGTATAATTCGTCCCGCGGAACAGCAGACACGAGCGAGAGCATTCAATGCGCCACCGAGGAAGGGATAACTCGCTGGAAAGGATTAAGCAAAAGCGCCGGTCGCGCATGCGCGGGTGCAGCGGAAAGACGGCGCGTGGGCATGGCGCCAAACGCTGAAACGGCGATGTCAGGTCGCTCAATGAGCTCGCCACTTGTACTGACGGCGGATCGGCCAAGCTCGAGCGGGGTGGTGCGGGGATATTGCAGAAAGTCGATTGCACAGATGGTCGAGTGGTAGCCACCGAGGCACCGCCGCCCAAGCCTCGAACGGCAGTGAAATTCTGACATCTTCCACAGCACGGCCTTTCCATTTGACACTAGCTAGAATACGAGGGGGAGAGACGTGGCGAGCCTTGCCGATACCCTGGCCGTTATTTCGTGGGCAAACAGGAATGGCATCTGAATAAATCGTGGTCGCGGGACTAGATAACGGTATCGGCCGCTGCGTTGTAGGTAGATCCGAGCTGTAGACTGCTTTCGAATTGGCGACTCCGCTGTGGGACTTCGCAAGTGAGACAGATCGTTGTCGCTGAAGGGGATCCTGAAGGGGATCAAGAGAAACAGCATGGGAAGATGATTCCCCATTCTGCGTCGAGGGCGCTCCGATGGTTCTCCTGAGGCGCAGCAACAGTGTCGCGATCGGTACAGCAAAAGGGAAGGATTTTGTTGGAAAGCGAGCGTCCGCGCAGGGAGGAGCGCCTGCCTCGGCGCCTAATCCAGGGCGCTTCGTGGGGCAAGCGGAGAGTTTCCTGGACCGCGAGTATCTGTTGGGCACCTGAGGAGGGCTGTGCAACGCGTTAGAACAGCTTAATGTCTGTGCTGGATGGACGTACAGCTGGCGGGTGTATTTCGGGGGACTGAAGATCACGGGCTTTTGCGGAATCATTGTTCCCAGCATGCGGGACGTCAGGAAGTGGGGTGGGTCCGGAAACTGCGGGGGAGGCCAGCTATTCACGTTCATTGCATTAGCCTAATGCTCGCAGCCGGTTTTGTTACACGTACAGGGTGGGGCGGTCCAATTGGTGACGCGCAGGGAAATATTGCGCTGGGTCGCACTGAGAGCTGTATCCACCCATATCGCTCGTATCGCAGGGGCCCGTGTCCGATTCAGATATGCGGTAGGAATCGAATTCTAGGTCGAATTCGATATCCATCTGTGCTTGTAGCCCCCACGAGCAGTATTGCGGAAGTGGCTATGGAACACAGTAGCGAGGGAGCCGACAAAGAAGAAGATATATCGATTCGTCGGGGAAAAACTGCTCAGGGTATCCAGGATGGCTGAAATAAAAGTCATCAGGGCTATACAGGCAAGAGTAAGGGCGAGGATCGCCACAATCATTTTGGAAGCGGCTGAAATGGTGGAGGTCATCGTCGAGGAAGTGCTAAGAAACGAATGAGCCACACACCATTATAATGATTATATAGTGGTTCTTTGTTCTGCGATTGTCATATAGAACAATAAGGTAAACCACGCAGGGAGATACAAGTCAAGCGCAGGTCAAAATGGTTAAAGCTTTCCAACCAGCCAGAATGAGAATTGCTTGCAGGTTTTGTGGTGGTGGGAGAAAGCGGGCATCGGGTATAGTCGGACCGTGAATCAACATGCGTAAATACTTCATCCGACTTTGTCCCCCCCCTCCATCGTCATGCGAGTGCATGCCCTTGTTCATGCTCTGCGCATTCATGAAGCACCCTTGCAAACTACCAGCGCCGACTGTCCTTCCTGCGGGAGCCCATCCCCCGTTACCGAAACCACCCTGTCGCCACCCGTGGCCCGACAACAACGCACAGCCGTACGTACGATGAGACGGGAATAGATGAGACCTTTGAGCTGGTCATGGCCATCTTGTACGGGTCTTCCTTCCTTTCTCCACTCATATGGACTTCCATCCTTATTCGTGCGCAGACCAACACCATGCGCTTCGCATCATTCCACTTCATCATCTGTCGCTATTTTCTTACGCACGATTCTCTTCCCCCATGCCCCATGTCTACCTTCCCGTTCTAATCCACCCATCATCAGACCTGCGCTGCATAACATCGCGGTCTCTCACCCCTTTTCGAAGGACAAGACTTCTCGTCCGTGTATCTACTGTCTCAATCGCGACATGATGCACGGGGGATTCGTGTGACAAGATGCAGCATTGTGCGTGGTCAGAGTCTTCTCTCTCTTCCTTGCCCGCTCCACGCATCTATCCACACCCCTGTCTTCGTTCTTTCTCGCCCTCCCTTCTCCTCCCGCTCATCTACCCCACTTTTTTCTCATCTGCTTTGCGCCGGGACGCAAGTAGTCGTGTCGATGCGCACCCATCCAGAAACGGCTCGTGGTCGCTCTGCCGCTTAACCTGCGCGCGCACCCGGTCCACTGTGCGAATTTACCTTTCTTTCCGGATGACTGCTTACTGTTGCCCTCCCTCCTCTATATTCCTCTTCTGATTCTACTCCCGCTTCCCCCTCCACATACACCCAGTTTTTTTCCTCTCACTCCGCCCACCAAATTCCTTTCTTTACACATTCTCTTACCCTCTGCTTTCGTCGCTCATCGCATTGCTCTTTTCTCAGTCTTCGATGGCCCTACGGGCGACGCGACAAAGCCCGTGCGACCCACTATACACAATGGCTCTGCGTCTGTTTCACATCCCTGAGTCATTGGACGAGCCTATGTATTATCCTGTGTCAATACTCTCGTGGTGCGTGGTATCTTTTCCATCTCCCTTACACTTCGTTTCTCTCCCTAATTTTCCACTTCATTCCTTTTATCTTCGACGTTGCCCCTCCCCACCTCTGTTTGGTCATTACTCCGTTCTCCGTAAAGCATGTCTCCTCATCTTCTTCTATTCACACTCCATTATCTACTGGTCTGTGCCGGAAAGACGTGGCGTTTGCGCAGCGGCGTGGTCCGGCACATCGCGCGCATCTACCCCACGACACGGGCCCGTTTTGCCTCCACGCAAATGGCTAGGGTCCGCAAGGCGCGCCTTAGTTGTTAGCTGTATATCTTAGTCCACCATCCCCTCTCTCCATGTCCCTATAGCGCTACCCGACATCTCCTTTGCATCTCTTTCGCAAATTCCTCCTTTCTCTCTATGCACATCTTTCTCGCCACTCTATCTGCCCGACTAATCTAATAGAACCCTCCCTAGAACGCCCAAAGGACGTTCGTAATTGTCTAGGCTATATATTAACTCATTTCACCTCTCTCAAGTTCTCTCTGTAATTCTAATACAACGCTCGTCAGATACGACCACACCATCGGCGCCTCGGACGCAACGAGCACTTTTCTCCGCACGCTGAATCTCTAGTCCGCGCATCGCCCGTATCTAACCCGTCCCGCCTACAGGCAGATGTATGTGAGTGGGTCGGGCACAATTCGGAGGTCAATGGTGAGTTCCTTCATGCTCTCCCTCCTATTTCGTTGTCGCACTGGTGTCAGCGGGCGTTTCATCCTCCCACTCGTTACCCTTCCCGTTCGGTGCGGACTCAGTCGCTATCTCCCGCTATTCCATGTAGATATAATAACTCTTAACCGCTCCTTATATACTCTATCCTCGCAGGACGCACGACGCACAAGGCGCACACGACGCCCGCCACGCGCACGCTCACTCCAGCCCCAACGCTCACGCGCTCTGCTGGCGCTCCTCCAGCTCGCGTATCCTCCGCTTCACCGCAGCCGCCTCCTTCCCGCCCTTGCTCCCCACGCCAATGCGCTCTAACTGCGTCTGCGCCTGACGCAGCTCCGCCGTGAGATACGCCTGGCGCACGGCGGGCGAGGACCCAGCGCCCGACTCCGCGGCCGGGGGCATGGCGCCTGAGAACGGCTGGGGCCACGCGCCGCCGTTACCGGTATTGCCGTTGTTGTTGTTATTATTATTGGCGCTGGTGCTGCTCATGGGCGGGTACCCCGCTAGCTCGACCGCATCACGGTCCATCTTGGGCGGCGCCGGCGCGGGTGTTTTGAATGTGGATGCGGATGCAGCCGCGGGCCCGCCGAGGGTGCGGGGCGGCTGGGTCTTGAGCTGCCGCTCGCGCCAGCGCGCGCGGCGCAGGATGAGGAGGCGGACGAGCGCGAGCGCGACGATGCCTGCGATGATGGCGAGAGCGACGCCGACGACGAGCCCCACGGGCGCGTCGTGCTCGTCGTCCGACTTGAGGTGCGGCCGGCCCGTCGCCTTGCTATTGCCACTTTATTGGTTGCCAAGAAGATTTGGAAAACGCAAGACGAACGCGGGCGCATCTGTCTCGATGGCGGTGTCGGGCGGTTTGTCCGTAGGCGGGAGGTCGACGGTGCGCGCGACGGGCGGCGCGGTGAGAATCATGGCGGTCGCAGTTCAGGGACTCAGCCCGAGGTCAGGACGCAGAGGGAGGCCAGGAGGGTGAGATATAGATACACGGAGTGCTCATGAGAATCTCTTGGCAACAAGGCCAATCAGCGCTGCTGCAAATAAACTTGATCTTCAACGTCCATCTCCCGCGATTCGTTCCTGCGCGTCTCCCTTCTTCTGGATTTGCCTAGCATCGCTCGCTCGCCACTCAGGGCAACCTACGCCTCATCCAAATAATCAACGCGTACGTAGAGTCTCCAACGATCCCCGTCATGCCCGCCCGGCCCCGTTCCGTAGGTCTTTTGTATGTACATTCGTTACCCCGCGTCGATTACATGTATGTAAGTAGGTCCAGATACACTGACAGGCCGCCTATCCATGGACACCGCCCTTGTACATCCGGCGTCTTAAAAAAAACCACTCACCGTCCTGACCTGCCGCCTATTCTTAGCAGGCAAATTTCCCAGTCCCACGCGCGTCGCTGCATCCTTAGCGCCGTCATCTCGCGTGCAAATGTCGGTTGCGCGTCCCGTCCAATATATTATGTAGGTGCACCTCCCGCATATATGTACAGGATTTATAGCACACTTCCCCACCTTCCGCAACATAACATAATATCCAGCGGGTCAGTCTCCCAGATTTGCTTACACACAGCAGTAGTGCACCCAAATAAGGACCCACGTTCCCGCCTTGCTTCTTTACTTCCTTCCCGTCACTGACGCTGATATCCGCCAACAGACACGCGACACCGTCGAGCACGGTAAGCGTGCGATACGGATCCAAGTCCCAAATATTTATGTGATGTGATGTGACTCACCTCGTCGTTCTCCGGAGCTGTCTTTAATCAGTAAACGCGAAAGACCTTGTATGAATGGTTTTGGTGAAGTTGAGTCAACGCGCAGACGAGTGACCGTAAAAAAAACTGCGGTGAAATCGAGATGAAATACGCGTTGGGGGTTCGAAGAAGTGAGATTCGCAGTACAAGCACGACCGAGCAGGACCGTGGTAGGCTTGCAGAGAGGTACGTGATGGTCCTGCAGATCTAAGTAATTTCCAAGGGAGCGGTAGCGTCGTGAAACGGGAAGGTCCTGCGGAGGGCTCAGCAGATGGGATTCCCATGGAAGCATCTTGCCATGAGTGTGGCGGTATTGGCATTGGGCGGGAAATTGGAACGCGCCGTCTGATGGAAATCGAAATGGAACGCGGATTGTGATCGGGATTGCAATTGCGGGGGACATGCGACGGACGCAGGCGGCAAAGCAGATGGATTCTTCGAGATCCTGAGCTACTGGAACGGACGTATGGGAGGTGGGTAGTATGCTATGCACCCAAGATAGCACGGAGGTAAGAGAATATCGGAGTGGACCCTTGCATTTGTTTGTAAATTGATCAATTCCAGCCAAAACTGGCGTTGCACGATTATCAGGGCAAGCGAAGCCGTACGACTTCGGAAAAATCCTCTAATACCGAGGTAGAGAAATGCGACGCTGATGAGAGGGATTTTTCTGCGATGCGTAGCGACAGGGAAGTTTGAAGTCTAATTGCACCGACAGAGAGGCTTTCTTTTATTTTAATCGCTTCGCTTCTTGTACACGTACGTCGTAGATGGAGGAGGTGAGCGTGATATCGACTTGAAGCCTGAGCGTGGATGGTATTTGCCAATTGGAGCCCAGGGAGGGAGGCGAGTGGGATCGGAGAGGGGAGGATGGACACGGAGGGTCAGCACCGGTGTGGTAGCAAGCGGCCGAGATGAGAGGCACGCAGCCGACGCTGTATGTCATATATCATGCTCACATATGTAGGCAACGATAAGTGCACGGGCGTGGAGTGGGTTATAAGGTGAAGGAGAACGAGGCGTGGATGGGATTGGATGGCATGTGGTGCACGGGATGTGAGGGGTGGGAAGAGGATGAATGACAAGGAGGCGGAGTAGATGGGAGGAGTGGCTTACTGGGATGTGGCGTGCTGAGGAAGCGCACGCGGGATGTGTAGAAGGGGTGGTGAGGTGTCTGAATGAGAAAAACGGCACAGGTGTGGGTGGGCGAAGGTAGAAACAAAGGAGGGATGGATGGAAGCGAGAGGAGTGGAGGAGTGGAACGGGGTAAAACCGTGATGACCGCGGCAGGAGCTTGGGCGGTGTAGAATGCGCGAGGAAGCGAAAAGAACTGGGGAAACAGTGAGTATGGGTGGTGCGCAGCGAGACGCGGGTCGTAGGTCGCAGCATGGGAATCATAAATGGTGACGCGGCATGGATTGATTGGGCGGCGCATGGAATGGGAATAGCTAAGGGGAATTGGGGCAGCAGGGCGGTCTGAACAAATTCAAGGAGGAGGGACGCAGTCACACCGGACCGCAAATTGCGTCAAGCCCATTCCTGACTGGGATGTACGTGAAGACGCTCGGTGAAGCCATCAGGGCGCGGTTGGCGCGGTAGCAGCGTAACAAGCCGTGCGCCCTCATAATGTGGATCCGGAGTGAGCATAGCCTCGCCGATACGAGATGAGCGCGGCGAGAGATTGAGAAGCCTGAATAAAAGCCGGGATATTAGGCGATTGGGATTCTTAAGTAATCACCAAAGTATACCCCACAGCTTTGACCGTAAAGATGCCGAAATAATTGTGCGGAGGGCTCGGCGCGCCAGATGCAAAGAGGTAATGATACTAGGAAGCAGAAAGAAAAATCAGTGAAAGCGATAGATTTTTTCGTGATACTAAAGCGATACCCTTTCTTTGAAGGCACGGGTAATTCGGAAAGGCTGGGAGGCGTAGAAAAGTCTCAGTGGCCGCCAAAAAAAAAAAAAAAGAATCCGTGAAATGGGCATTCGGGGCGGCAAAGGAATAAGATTTGAGGTACATAAAATCACCGGCGAGCCGGAAGGTCGTAGACCATGCGGCATTATTGAAAGCGAGACCCATTTTCTGAAGGCCATAACAGTACGTACCAGCTTCGCTGCTTTGGCCGTATGCTGAAAGATTCTACGGGTCTTGAGTTGGTACGGAAGATTGTGCGCGCGCCGAACACTAGTAGGAAATCAATCAATAAAAGCGAAAGAAATTTGAATGAACGGGAATTTCGGGGAATTTGGAAAGGCTGGGAGGCATACATACACGGGTGGCGGCAAAAACAGCGAATGGGCATTCGGAGCGCGCAAGGAATGAGACTCGAGGTAGGTCGTGACAGAGATATGCGACGCACCGGCAGATCTGACCTCTCAGTAACTTCCGTGCGTGGGCCACGCATGATTCTCGACGTCGTCGATAAGCAAGGTCTTGACTCAACAAATTCCGTTTCCCGTCGAAGCGGCTGGCGATGAGTGTGGTGTTATATTGGTATTGCAGTGGAAGTTGGAACGCGCCGTCTGACTGATTGGTATTGAAATGGAACGCGCGGGGTGGTTAATATTACGACGGCGCGCGCTAGTTGGTGCGCGAGACGGAGACAGGAGGCAGTGCGGATAGATTATTGGAAACTTGAGCTACTGAACCGGATGTTGGGTATGGCATGCGCCGAAGATTGGAAGTATTCCAGACCGCCGGAGCACGAACATCGGGGCAGCGCGAAGACGTGGACATTTGAGAACCCGAGCGTACGACGTGGGCCAAAAAGATCTTGCGATACCGAGGAGTAGAATTTGCGTGCGGCGGCGACGGGAGAATTTCCTATGATGCGTACCAACAGGAAGAAGTTTGAAGTCTAACGATATCACCAGAGAGGATTTACGGTATTTCAAAAGCGCAGCTTCTTGTCCTCGTAGATGGGGGAGGTGGGCGTGTTCCCAATATCAGTTTAACGACTGCGCGGATGGTAATTGTAAACGAGAGTGCAGGGAAGTGGGTTGGTGTGGTGGGGAGAGAAGAGACTCGGAGACGCGAGGATGCACACGGATAGGGCTGGAAGAAGACGAAATGAGAGGCAAGTAGTTAGCGCTGTCTATCATATCATAGGCGGATGTGGGGCCGAGGGCATATGTAAAATAACGAGAAGTGCGTGGGCATGGAGTAGGATGGGTACGGGAGAACGAGGTGCGGATGAGATGGGATGGAATGGGATAGGATGCGATGCGCGGGGCGTGAGGGGTGGATGACAGGGAGGGGGAGTAGCGATGTGATTCACAGAGGAAGCGCATACGGAATGTACATGTGTGAAAGCGGCGTGAGATGTGTAGACAACAAAAGGGATGCAGGGGTGGATGGTTGTGGGGAGGGAAGGGAAGGTAGACCAAAGAAGGGACGGGTGCATAGAGGAGTGGGGTAGCGCGCGGTATAACGACCATGATAGGAACCTGGGCGTCGTGGAGCGCGCAGTGAAGCGAAGATAATCCGAAAACGGCGAGTATAGGTGGTTTTGCGGCTAGAAGCGGAATGTAGGGCGCAGGATGGAAACCACGACAGGTGGGGTGTGGTGGATGAAAATGGGGAGCGGATGGAACAGGAAGGGGCGAAGGGGCGCATGAGATCAGAGGGGCCCGCAAAATACAAGGAGGAGGGAGCATGGCAAGGAATAATTCGAGGACGGGATGCAGCGGGGAGAGGTGCAAAGAGACACCGCGTAGTAGATGAAGCGGGTTGACGACATAAAGCAATATTAATGAATAGGATAAAGCAGCACGCCACGCACCTTACACTTCTTCTGGTGCTGATCCCGCCGTTCTCGTTCTCTTCCATCGTCGCCGCCCGCTCCGCCCGCAGCGTCGTGCCTCGCAGTCTTCATATCAGGTCAGTCGCAGTTACACCAGCGGCGTAACGGATAACAAACCTCTACGCCGAAGAGAGCAGGAGCTGCAGGAACAACAGGCACTTCGCCGACGTCTCTTGCACACCTCGAGGCTCTTCGTCGACTGCCTGGCGGAGATTGAACGTTGATGAGGCGACGGGCGGAAGCTGTCTAGAAGCAGAGGAGGAGAAACTCTGAGAAAGAGTGGCTGGCATGGAGTTTTATGCCCGGACCAACAAAGGTCACCGGTGTACATCCACTGTCACCGGTAATCAGTGTGATATGATGGACGTGATAGATAAGATAATGCGGATCAGTGATCCCCACTGTACTTCCACAGTGATCCATCAACATCCAATGGATTTATCAATACATCCATGGATTCCGGTGGATTTTCACAATTGAAATTCAGAACAGATCAAACAGGGAATATGGATTTCAGTGGATATCTCGTCAGATCCAGTGGATTTCGGCTCGGGGTACAGTGGAAGTCAGTAAATATGCCGTGAAATCTAATGGGATCTGATGCATTTATACAATTACAGCTGTTTCCGAAAAGCTTGACAGTCGCGCGATTTTTTCTCCACACATCAACTTTTGATGGGCTGCTAAGGATTGCTGTTTTGGGTTAGCCGAGCGCAGCCGAGCCGCGCCAAGCTGCCAATAGCTAAATACAAATTTTCTCTCAAATATTCATCCGTAAGTTGCCTGGGTTTTTTTCATGCACAAATAATGACCCGAGCACGTTGTGGAGGGCTGCAACTGTTTTTAGCCCAAGTACAACTTTTGTGAGCGGCAGATCTTCCGGTCCTTGCCGAAAGGGTTGTTGATCCGAAGCCAAATACGGCAATCCTTAGCATTGCATCAAAGTTGATGTGTGGAGAAAAAATCGCGCGACTGTCAAGCTTTTCGGAAACAGCTGTAAAAGTCAACGAGAACGGGTGAGATCCATGTGTTCATTCAAGGGATACAGTAAAATCCAGTACATATCCCACAAACTCCGGTGTATTTCTGTGAGAAGCTACTGGATTTCCAGTGGACATCGACGAGGTTCGGTGGAAATCCTGCGATATACAATGGGTTCATGAGGCGGATACAACATAAGTTAAGGAAATTCTGTGGATATTTATTCAAAATGCAGTGGATACGGTTGAACAAGACAGTGGATTGCTCCGCTGAATTCACTGGATTTCACTACATATTTGCTGAAATCCGCCGTTTGTCGAGCACGGTAAATGCAGGGGAACAATATAATATAAATGTATGTAGAAGTTGTGTAGAAGTGGTTATGGGGATGGATACAGTGCACTTCAGTGGATCTGTAAACATCCAGTGAACGTGACCGGATGTGAGACCCATCCACTGAAGTCCACTGGATGCGCCGTGGAAATGCAGTGGAGTTCAGTGGCGTGGACCGGCTTTGCCGGTCCGGGCATATTACTGCTGGCGTGGCGGTGCATCTCGGCAGCAGTCGGCATCAGTCGGCCCGCTCTCCGACTCACCGACTTCCTCTGACAACAGCGCGCGGGAACGACATCGCTCTCGACGAAGCCCAGATACTGGGTGAATATGTTGCTCAATCGCACTCACTCATTCCTGCGAATCTGCGCTCATCCCCCACCAAATATGCATTTTACTCAAATTTTAATGAGACAATTTCAATTCGTTGGGCACCCTACGACACACAGGGTGACTTCCCGTAAGCTTATTATATTCCAAAAGATTATTTTCGCAATTTCCGCCGTGATGCCGAGGCATCTGTCAGGACCCCATCACCTTAACGGGGCAAAATCTATTCTGCCATCACTCAAATATATTCAAATCTAGAAGAGGGGTACCCCCCCTCGAATAGATTATTTGTGGTCGAGACTATCCTTTTGGGACGGAAGTGATTGATGGTCACTCCTGTCACCCACTCTCCAGCTCCCTCAGGCTCCCTCAGTCTGCGCTTAACACACATTTGAGTCAATACATCAGCCTCGACTGCATCGGAAACCGTCCTTGAGCTGCATTTTCGCACTTTTTGGCCGCAGACACACCTCAAATGAATATTTTACAGCGGGTTCTGGTGTCTGCTAACCATCGGGAGAGCGCCTTTCCTCTCGAACATCTCCCCTCCCTTGATATACAAGAAAAAACCCGGGCATTCAACAGCATTCAACTCCCTACTGAAGAAAGAGATTTGTCACACTCTGCTCTGCTAAACATATTCCGTTGCTTGTGGGAAACACACAGCGCGAATAAACACGATTATTCTAGCCATCAATCCCATCATTGGCACCCCGAAAAATGGCGCCAGAATATTTTAAGCTTACGGGAAGTCACCCACTGGCACCGCAACCTGCCTGTATAGGTCCCTATTATTTCCTCTGTTTTACGCCGTGCAGGTCCCCAGTATTTATGGACTAAATCTTCTTTTTATTTTTATTTTCATCCGATACTCTAACATACTCGTCTCTCCCTTCTGGTATTCCTCAGCTCTAGTACTCCGCCGATTTTCCAACAGCCTGCCGATACTAGTCGCACGCCAAGACCACTCTATTTTACATATTACTCTCAAAATGTCGCTCACTGCTGCATCACATATAATTAATCCTCAACCCAGGGCGAGTTCGAAATATCTAGCTCATTATTCCTAAAGGCCCATTATGTGATACAAGTTTAAAAAATACCCGTTCCACTCATCGGCGGCCGCGTACGCTCGGACTGTGCATGAATCAAAGTTTCTAGAAGCTGAATGCTCCATGCCTCCGCTTTCCCTATATACATTACTTCTGACTACCAAAACATTGTTATGATGGACTCCTCGCTCGGCACCATCTCCCCATTCCATCTTCCTATCAATCTCATGTGCACTGATGCGCCACGTGTTACCTCATATGTATATTAATACTTTTATGATTCCCTCCCTCTGATACGACTGAGGTGAGCATTACCTATATTCATATCTATTCAAAAGGCCCTCCGGGCATCCCTTGTGCCTGGAGCGAGACCTCATACCAATACCTCGCTCATGGATAAGCCACGAAGATTCAGCCATGCTCAACTCTTACCCTACCATTTAAGAACCCGAAAATCATGAACAACCAAACGTCGTAAGGATAATCCCTACCAACCTGAACTCTCAGAGATCCCATATCTCATGGAGCACAATAAAATGTCGTATGGATAGTTTCCCCGACGCTCACTTATCTCCCCATACGCTACCATTTAGTGGAGGACTAACACACGCGAGGAATATGAACAACTAAATTCCGAGCAATAAGACAATGTTGTACTGATATTTAGAGAACAAGAATCTCGGACCATTCATCCGACGCTCACTAGTCGCCGCAGTCTTCGCCTCATACGCTCGCATTTAATAAATAACTAGCACACGCAAAGAACATCTACTAAATACCTATATCTGAGCACGGAGACAATGTCGCAACGATAGCTAGAGAACACGTATATCCTAAGCGAGAATACAGTACCCCAACACCGACACTCCGTCCTTACTTTGATCGAACCGGTGCAACGCGCATTCAATTTCTACTAACATATCACCTGGTGCGGCTTTCTTGCAACAATTGTTTTTCAGTTTCCAATGGCCAGCATATCATCATGTAACATTCCGTACTAAGTGGTTTAATCTCAGACATGTAGAGTCTCGGCGGGTCACCTTGTTATAGCTTTGCTTATCAGTGACGGGATGTCTCCAAATGGGCATTGTTAATTTTATTTCTTCGCTAATTGACAGACCCGTGAATTGCAAGCGGTATTTACGAGCTGCTAGTACCATTCGCTTCAGGTCCTCCGGCAACGGAATTCTCGAGGAGATGGGGACATGTATGTCTTATAAGAAAACATTCAAAACCTGGCCTGGCCTGATATTCAGGTAGCTCACCTTCAGCAATGTCCCGCAACATGGTTTCATGGGCAGGGAAACTCTCGCCTTTTTCCGTCCCAAAGGAAGACATTCTCTTCCTTAGATTAATGTGTCCTCAATCTCTTTGGGCATACCTTCCTTGTTTAAATATTGTGTCCTGCCACCAATTACCATGTTTATGATTATGATATCGTGTTTCCCTTCCAGAGTTGGTGCCGATGCCTTCCATCTCTCCAGGTCTGCTGTAATTCTTTCAAGCACTGAAGGTCAGGGTGTAGTATATGGCACCTCATTTCTGATCCAAGCCCCTAGCATGCGGCAAGTTTGGCCATCGGGGATTATCCTCATGCTCTTGTCAATAACCCTAATGTGCATTTCATTGTTAATTTGCCTCTCATGTATGAATTCGTCTGATAGGAGGCCCGGCCCAAAGGTAAGAGCACTGTCTTGTGTTCATTGAATTTTGCAGTCGAAGCCGCACACCATAGCCTCAAAAATTTCCAGAGCTCTTCTAATGAGTCTTTGGATGTTAGATAAATTGTTGTATTGTCCGCAAAGAAGGAAATTACCAGACTTTCCTTTCTACCCGGTATTTTAACACCTTTAATTTCCGAATTTCGTATCAAACAAGCGAGGGGTTCAATAGCCAGGTATAATAATAAGCAGGGAAGCGGGTTCCCTTGCCTAACTCCGTGAGTGACGATGAACGGTTCGCCAATCTCCCCATTGACGGATCTCCAATTTAATTGCCTCAGTCTTCGACTCATACACCAATTCTCAACAGGTCGTCTGCACATGTGAAAAATATTCAAATACCAACCACATCCTGAGCAATATATTTGCAGAAGACGTATATCTTGAGCAAGAACACAGTAGCCCAACAAAGATACCCCTTCCTTACTTTGACGAATCGGCGCAACGCGCACTTCACCTCTACCAACGTCTGGTAGAGTAGTTCATGCGAACAGTTGATGGGCGAGCGAGGTTTGTAAGTGGGCAAGATGAGGGACGAAAGCAACAGAGGTGGACCAATCAAGAGTTGCAACCGATGAAATCACTTCCATCAAGGACTTTGCCGTACCGGGAAAAGAAGGAAGCAGGATCCGGAGTGTTACGGTTGCCAGATGTGAAAAATGGTATGACCGAGACCAGATTTTGGAACTGGAATTACGGATTTCAGACCTGGTAACCTACATCGGTACCAGGAACTTGTTACTTATATTCTTTATCCAGCTTACTCCAATGCTTAATAAACATAGTGTAGATATTCGTCCTGAGGGTTTATTTTCTCTCTTGTATGCCAGTGGTCTATCTGCTTAGCCGCTGACCACTGAAGAAGCAAAAAAAAAAAAAAACACTTCGCTATCCTATGCCCTCATGAGGATTCGAACCTCCGACTACCATTTGAAGGCCAGAACTTAGTATGCGCAGGAAATGAACAATGTGGCAACTCATCCACGAAGGTTTCTGTGCTTCCTTTTAAGCATCGATATGACTGACTCAATAGGCCCATTGATGTTAGTATTTCAAATCTCAAGTAGCATTTTTGTCTCTGCAGCTGTGAATAAATTCCAACCAAGACCGCCTCAAAAACGAATTTCACTACCCATGCCCGAGACCTGGTCCGACATCTCCCTCCAATTTTCCCCATGTGGTAAAAAAAAAAGTCTCGTCAGCCACTTATGCCCAGGGGAGGATTCTAGGGTGGGAACTACAAATGCCCTTGGGAGGAATCGAACCTCTGCTTTCCTTTTATCCGCATTGATTTTACACAAGGAATGGATGATGTACCATTGCATCCACGGGGGCCTCTTCGGCTTAACTCCAAACTTAGGGATCACACAATCTCTCTTGGTTTGCATAAAAATAAGTATAAGCAGTGCAATGTCGGTCCATGTTACCAAAGAGATCATTACCCGAGCCCCGTATCCCTCCGGGAGGATTCACGATCCCCCCTTATGTCTGTAGACTCCACAGATTGGTAGTGGATAATGTGTTTAGCCCACTACTGGGCTATCCATGTACTTGCGAACCTAAATATTAACGCGCATGTGAAGTAGGTAGGGGTCGAGGGCTTATTTCTTAATCTCGAACTTATAATTATTATCAGTTAGAATAATAGAATCCATCCCATTCCTGATCTCACGGTTGCCCACGCCGAGAATTAATAGACGATGCCTGAGACCGTATATTCATCGGGCGAGAGAAAATAATCCCCTGCCCTGCCGGGGCCAATAGGTAGGACAGTGATGTCCAATCAGTACCATGTTTCTTGATTTGTAAACAATGTTTTGCATTCGAGACCAGGAAAGAAAAGATCAGTCCGCTTTCAACTAATTGTACTGGAACAAAGATAATCCCTGTCTTTGCTTAGAAGATCGATCAAAACATGAGTCCTCTTTCATTTAATTGTTCCAGCCAAAAGATAAACTATTTTTTCATGTATAGCGGTCATAATCTTCTCAAATTCAGCTTTCAAGTACACAAACACTACATTCAAAAAAATTACTCATGTTATGTACCGAAACATTTGTCATCTTTTGGCCGAAAAGATTGAACGCAGCAGGCAGGACTCATGTTTTGATCAATCTTTTGAACAAAGACAAGAATTGTCTTTGTTGCATGAAGAGCAGTTGAAAGATTAATTATCCTTCGTTATAAGAAATTTGACGGAAGGAAACGGTGGATCGTGTCTTTTCGATGGTTTTTTTTCTTGCGATTGGTTTCAAATTTTTCAAATTCATTTTGGGTTCATTTTTATTATGTAGAACACAGAAATCCTCGATGGCCTCTCGCCGCAACCGTTTGGGGAGTATTTGCCCGATTTTGAGTGGAACTGTCCGCTTAGTCAAATAAGTGACCCGGTGCATGCTGCTCCTAATGAGCGGAAAACCAGGCACATATATACACATGCATCGCCGCCATCGAATAATTGGCACATCGTTCTCGAGTTCTGTGCTGCTTCTTTGCAAAAGTGTGAGGAAGATGGAGGTTCGTTTCCTCCCTCTTATTATGTCCCTCCCAACTTGCAATAACAAGGGCTCCGTGGAAGCCTTATACGCTTTACTTTGCCTTCATTTTACCCTCTTCAAAATTAATTTTTCGTAAATGTAAATATGGAATTGGCTCTGAAGATGTACAGCTCGGATCCGGGAGAAGGCGATGAATCAATTCCGAAGCAACTGTATAACATAAGGTTGATAGGATATATTATTTAAGATAATCCGCGCTAGCTCCGCCGACTGTTTGTGTCTGTCATTCAGGGATAGACTCGTAACCAGTCTGTAAACAAATTCCGAAAAAATGCGGCAAGCGCTTTCAGTGTAACTACCGAAGTGCTTGCCACATATTTTCGGCAATTGGTTACAGACTGGTTACGAGTCTGATTCGGGAAGTGTAGCACGACACACGTCACTCCTGTTCGTTCTCTTTGATTCTTCTTCCTTGCTTTCCCTGCGCGTATGCTGTTCAAGCGCTCAAGATAGACCATCGCCGCCCCCGCGCCATGCTTCCCCTCCGTGCACATGGTCACCGTTCTTGTCGTTGTCGTCGCCTTGCATGCCATTGACCATCACACGGGGGTGCAGCACAACCGGCGAGCGAGACCATCCTCGGGTAATAAGACGCAGTCGCGCATTCACGGCCTTCGGCCTAACCCCCATTGAGGCCAGGCGCCAACATCGTCGGGCCAGCATCACGTTCTCTCTGCACGCCGTAACGCCATCCTGGATTCCTGCGCAGCACGAGTCACGACGTGGGATCGAAAATATATATACGCGGAAAAGTCCCACATCGCTACGCCGCCGTTCATTCACGGTTTCCGCCCGCGCTTCCTAGACAAGAAGGAGACGCGCATGGACACGTCGTTATGTACACACGAGTACCGGCATGTGAGGCGCACGGCGTATTTCCGCCCCTCGTCCTAGCCGTCATCGCGGGCCCCGCTCCAGTGGCACCCACATAATCGCGCTCCCACTCCGCAGTAACGACGTGGATCGACTATCTGTGCGACACATGGCCGCGCCGTTGTCTATCGACACCTTCTGTGTGCGCACTTCCTCGGGGCTCGTCTTTCTCTCCTCCAAACCCCTCGTTCAAACAGCCCAAATTCACGCTGGCCCCAAAAACGCTCTTCCTCCGCCAAGGCCCGCGCGCGCTCCGCTTCCAGCGCATCTGCGACTCCTCCCATTGCGCCCGTCCCGCCCACCGCCTCCGTGTCGTCTCCCACCGCGATTTCGTGGCGCCCGCATCTCGCAGAAATCCAACAGCGTCACCATGAGCGTCACACCCCGGGTTTCAGCCGTGTCGGTCGCACGTTTGTTGAACGCGGACTGGGTATCCCCACAGCGTCCGTTATGGGATTATGTACGTGATCTCGTTGATTTATTTCGTTGCCCGTACGTTTCATTTTATTCGATCTCGATATCTCTCTTTGCGTTCACGCGTTCGCTCTACATGTGCACCACCTGACATTTCCGTTCCCCTCTATCTTCGCACCTCCATCTGTCCATTTCATCTCCTGTTCGCCGCCATTTTCTATTTTCTCTTCTTTTCCCAGTCTCCTTTTCTCGTCGATCATTTACGTCGCCTGCGCCTTCACTTGTTCTTTATTTTATTTTTGGACCGTGATATTCTCTCTTGCTGTAGTTCCCTTGATTTCTCGTCGGTCCCGTACACCCCACCGCCGTTTCTCTTCTTCCGTACTTTGTCTTCCTTCGATTTTTGCGTCTCTTTCCTGCCCTCACCTCCATCCGTTCTTTTTTTCCTCCTGGTTCCCTTTCGCTGTAGACTATGATTCCTTCCCTTGCTCTTGCCCTTGCGCACTCGGTCTTGTACCTACCACTGCCTCTTCTGTTCTCTTTTCCCTTTCCCTTCCGTCGAATTCCGTTCCATCGTTGATTCTTCTTGATCCCCGACCCGACCCCGCTCTCTTCTTCTTGTTTATATCACTTCTCTCCCATGTCAGTTGCCCTTGCGCATTCGTTGGCGGACCGTCCCCCTTTTTTTTGCTTTACTCCGTTGCGCATTCCGTTGTTTGGTACCATCTCCCACCAATTCTTCCTCTCTTCGCCTTCTGGATTTTTTTTCTGTATCCCATCCTCAGAATACAAGCCCGCAACCCTCACCCCAGTTCTCTTTTTCTTCGCTTTATTCCATTTTTGGGGGACCGTGGTATCCCTTCCCTTCCCTTTTTTTTTTGCGCTCTCGCACGTTCCGATTTCGTGCTTTACACTCGCGACCTTCTTCCCCTTCTTCGCTGCCATTGATTTCCCCCACTTCTTCTTCATCCGCCTCTACCCACCCGTTCTCCTGTTGTTTTTTGGGCTGGTCCGCTTTTATTTCCTCTCCCCTCATTTTCCCGTTGGACTGTCACATTTCTCTGCCGTTCACCTTATCGTGCTTGGGCTAGAGCAGAAGCTGCGCGTTCGTTTTTGGGTGAACATCCCGTCGACATTAGCGACTTTGCGCAAAAGTCATCAGAGCCATCAGGTGGCTTTTTTGCAGTGCGCAAATTGATGGCCCCTGGCTCGGATGGCTTGGATACTTGGGGTCATTTGGGAAAGTATTACCTTCAGAGGGAACATATCCACATGTCTGTGCACCTACTGCCATCGGACTGTCTCGCAAGCCTTGACTGACCTCCCATTACGAGGGATATTTTACATTGAATCCATTATTGAGGCTGGAGAAAGTTGGTATGTCAGTTCTCGAGCTTGACATCATTGTTTGCCCTCCTGAGTGTCTATATGAAGGAGAGAATGCATTGTTTGAATTGTGCACTCGAGCCACGAGCCATCAATTTGCGCAGTGGAAAAAAGCCACCTGATGGCTCTGATGGCTTTTGCGCAAACTCTCTATTTATATTTTCGTTCCCATTCATTGTCTTGTACATATTCCTTTTGTCCTCCTTGTAGATCCTTTCTCCACTTCCTTTCCCTTCGATCCTCCGTTCCCTTCGCCGCATGTTCCTTCATTTCATTTTGTATATTTCTTTCTTTGCGCTGACCTAAATCACCCATACACAGATATACTCTACCCCCCCTTGTCGTCCTCACACACCCTCCGAATCCTCCGCCAAAGCCGCGCAGTAGGCTGTCGTGCTTTTTTCGACGCCGTTGAAGGTGCTGGCAGTGGTGGGGCGCGCGGAATCGGGCAGCCTGATTAACGCAGAGCCTAACGGACGAATGACGAAGCGCTTTCAGCACATTCTGTCGTGCAGCATTCGACTCGGAGTCGCGACGCCAGTAATCATGCCTTCGACGTCGGCTGAGTCGCGCTGGAGGGACTGCGTTGATAAAAGCCGCTGGAACGGAGTAATGTACCGCGAAGGGGTAGATCAGGGGCGCAACACCGTAAAGCCTCAGCACGAGAAACCCAGTTGTAAATTATTTCCAGGCGGACAAAAGAATCTATAGTACGTTTGTTTAAACAAATTGCATCTAGACGCAAATTGCCGTTTAAACAGGAACTGCACGGTGCGGGCATCACGGCCGTTCAACCCGCGGTTTAAACAATGTTTAAACACAGAAAGGCATTTTGCACCAGGTTCAAACTTGTGCCTCGTACCTGCATACATATGCAGGGCACCGGAGCAACAAGCATCTGACTGGGCCAACTGGGAATAACATTTCAAGAATGTAAAGCTTTGTTATTAGGGGAGTTCAGAGTAGACGTCGGCCGCCAGTGCAGAAATTCTCGGTGGCAGAAATCTCACATAATCAGTCACAAACCGGCACTTCCCTTTTTTTCTTCCACACCACTCAATCTCTTGCTACACTTGCTTTATACCGTATCGTCCGAATAATACATGGCAGAATGGCCAGAAAAAACAAACCTACATTACCTTCTATTACAGCTAATAACAGTACCGAGGGTGCGGATGAAAAAATTCCTGTTTTGGGATATTTTTGATCCCTGCGACCAATTTGCCCATAGCTCAACGAGTATTGCATCAATTGACATAAAAACTATATAGGAATGACTGCCTAATCCATGCGCAATTAGTGATAGAGTTAAAGTAGAATATAAATCATATTTTCAGGTGTCTTGAGAAACTAGGACTTCTGAGTGAAAATCTAGGCTAGCAAGCCCAAATCAGATCCAAATGAGTTGAGATTTTTGGAGGGATTGTTTGTAACTACTCCAGTCAATGTCATGGAGCCAGAATTGCGTATAAGAAATTCTTCTAGCTTTGTAGCCCTCAATTGAACTGAAATTGGTAGCAGAGGGCTACAAAGCTAAGGGAATTTCTTATACACAATCCTGGCTCTATTACATTGGCTGGAATAGTTACAAACACTCCCTCCCAAATTTCCAACTCATTTGGATCTGATTTGGGCATGCTAGCCCAAATTCTCACTCAGAAGTCCTAGTTTCTCAAGACACCTGAAGATATGATTTATTTTCTACTTTAGCTCCATCATTAATTGCGCATGGATTAGGCGGTCACTCCTATGTAGTTTTTATGTCAATTGACGCAATACTCGTTGAGCTATGGGCAAATCGGTCGCGGGGATCAAAAACGGGAATTTTTTCATCCGCGCCGTCGGTACTGTTATTAGCTGTAAATGGACCAAGAATGGACTGATCACGTGAGATTTTTGCCGCCGAAAATTTCTGCACCGGCAGCCGACGTCTACTCTGTACTCCCCTATTATGGGCCTGAGGCCCGGTACGTAGTTCAACTGGACTCAAGGCACACTTGAATGCCACACAAGGGATAGTTTAATGTGAGACTGTTTCAAAGCAAAGAGGAATTGGAAGCTTAAGATATACTTCCGATGAAGTGAGTAGTCGGGCTTTGAGTAGTGCTGCCGCGGCTCGGCTACGGCTGGCTCAGCTCGGCTTTTGATGGCTCCGAAGCCATCACACCAAAAGCCGAGCCGAGCCGTTTAAAAACAGCTGGCTTCAACGGCTTCGGCTAAGCCGCGGCTTAAGGCTTGTTTTTGTGAATCGCCCTGCCCTCCCTCCCTACGCGATACTGACGGTCTATAAAGTACATAGGGCGGTCAAACACACACAGGGCGTGTCCGGCGCAGGCAAATTGACACAGGGCGCGGCTCTCGCGCTTGCGCTGAGGCTGCTGTACATGGGCGGGGACGACCTGCACCTGGCGGAGAGCGTGGCGAAGATGGCGGCGGGCGAGCCGCTGGGGGACGAGGACCACATTCTGTGGCTGCGCACGATTCGGGGGATGGCAGAGCGCGTGGTCAGGGTGCTGCGCGACAGCAGTGGTAATAACGAAGGGGGGGATAATAATGCTAGTAATGGGGAGGGCAGTGCACGCGGTGGTGATAGCGTGTTCGGCGCTGCGGCGGGTGTACCGCGACGTGCTGCGGGGGGGCGACGATAGTGGGCTGGAGACGTACTTTGTGTTCATCGAGGGGGCGCGGGCGGTGCTGCTGGAACGGATGCAGCGGCGGACGGGGCACTTTATGAAGGCGGGCATGCTCGACAGCCAGTTCGCCACGCTCGAGAGTCCGCGGGGCGAGCAGGGCGTCGTCGTAATGTCGCTGGAGGACTCGACGGAAGAGCAGGTGGAGCTCGCGGTTTATTAATTTAAATAATACAGTGTAGCGGAATACAACTGCGAGACAGAGTATACATAGAAAGTATTCAGTGGCACGCCATGCCCTTGCTCTCCCCGTTGAGTAGCGCGTCGACGGCGATCGTCCCGCCGAAGATAAAGTGGCCGAGCGCGGCGCCGAGGACGGTCGCGGCGATGAGGTAGGCCTGTGGGGTGTCGGTATATTATATCGGAGCACAAAGGCACACACGCACGTTATAGGTCATGAACACCAGCATTAGGAAGAACAAGAGAAACATCGTCGAGCCATAGAGCGTGGCGCAAAGGGCGCGCAGGAGGAAGGGGATGGGCATTCTACATTCATTCATTCTCAGTATAAATGTTGTACGAAGGGAGAACAAGCACACACCCAGTCGAAGCAACCTTGAAGAGCCTGCCCCGTCAGGAGCGCCGCATCCTCCGCCGCGTCTGCGTCAGACTCGTCAGACCCGGCTGACCATTGGCAAACACTCGGTTGGAGACTCGAATATGTATTAGTCTAGTCTTACTCGCGCTATGATAGCCGTAGGTCGCGCTTCCGACGCACGTGATCCTGCGCGCAAGGCTGAATGACGCGCTGCCGCGATGTTAGCACAGAGTGAACTGGACCAATTTGATACTAGAACTGTCCTGAAGTTCTTTCAGCATATCGATTATGCCATACTTCAGCACCAGACCTCAGCTCACTTTCTGAACCCGTGTGAACTCAGGCACTGCCACTTCCTCGGGATTCACCGGCGAGCCTACAATGGGGCATTCTGCACCTTGGATTGGATGGAAAACTTTACAAATGATTCATAAACCAAATTTAGAGCCTCCCGGGAATTAATACATGCCAGGGGACCCGGCATGGTCAACAAAACGAGAAAGCTGAGCGTGAGACCCAGTCAAATTTCCTTTCACAGAATTTCCTTATCCAGAAGCCTGACCTATGGCTTCCATAGCGCGAATAAAATCAGACCATATATCAGTTCTTTTTCGTCTTTTTTTTTTTTTAAGAAAAACGATCCTGATCATTTGGTCTGACTAGGGAGACTAAATATGTATGATAGAACACAAAAATGCGCACCTGCGGGCGCACCCGAGCCACGGCTGCGGCTGCGGCTCTTGCCCTTCGCGGCTGCAGCGGACGATGCGGAGAGGGAGCGCGCGATGCGGACCTCGAGGGCCTTCTGGACCGCGCGGAGGTACTCGTAGAAGACGCCGAGGAGACTGTCCGCCGTTCTGCTCTGCCCGCATGCACACGGCGCGTACCGCCGCTCGGACGACAAGTTCACGCTCGTGTACGAGTCAGCTGCCCCTTCCTCCCGAAAGGACAGCGGCGGTACGTCAAAGACGGTCGTCACAGCGTGCACGCCACACGCCGACCGTCTCCGTGCCGCCGCCGCCGCTCATCCTCGATGCGCAGCGTCTCCCATGGTGCGGCCACGCCCGCGCCACCCGCCCAGCCAGTACAACGTCTGCGGCCGCAACCGCATGGCAACGATGTATGGTAAGGGACGGGCCACTTCTCGAGCGCCTCGGGCAGCACGGTGTGGTTCGTGTAGGTGTTGGTGACAATCTGCCACGCGGTCTCCTCGTCGATGAGGATGCGCATGAGCTCGGGGATCGCGAGCGTCGGGTGGGTCTGGATGGCTAGCGTCAGTAAGCTGTTGTAGTTAGAAGGTGTATGACACGCACATCATTCAGCTGGATCGCGATGTCTATCGGTGGGAGGCGTCAGCGAGGAAGAAGAAAGCGGAAAGACACGTACTACTGCTGCTCAAGACGGAGCTCCTTGCCGACTACATACGCGCAATCAGTCTTAGATTGAGGGTCAAAGGGTGAATGGACGTACAAGACGTGTGGTCATTTGGATACAGCATGCTCGTGATCGCCACCGCATTATTGCTCGAATCGACCGCCTTCGCCAGCGTTGAACGAGTTGAGGTCAAACCCCCGCTTGGGCTTGCTCTCCCCCCAGACAGGGAACTCCTGGCTCGCGCTCGAGTCGAGGCAGCACGCGGCGAGACGGTCGAGACCGCCGTTCCCAAGCGCGGCGTCGCGCTCCTGCTCGAACACATCCCTCCATGTTGAAGCCGAGGTCTTTGATGCCTTCGGTGTACTTGTCCTTGAGGCCCATGTTGAGCAGCGCGTTGTCAAGGGTGCGGCCCATGAGGAACTCGAGCGAAAGGTAGTATATGCGCTTAGGCGCCTTACGGGTGTATTGCAGCGTGGTCTCGTTCCAGTTGACTCAAGATGGCAAGGGAGAAGTTAGAGAGAGAGACTCGCAGATGCAAGCCATTCAAAGCCGCGGCTAAGCCGTTAGTGGAGCCGGCTTGAGCCGCAGCCAAGCCAACGGAGCCGCCGTGTGAACGGCTGACTAGGCTCGGCTTATTTTTGGCTTGGCTCCAACGGCTAGCCGAGCCGAGCCGAGCCGCGGCAACACTAGCTTTGAGTATTTGTTTCTTACCATGTTAGACAATGAATAATTTTTTTTCCTTCAAGGTTTTTTATTACTATTTTTAATACTTGCTTATCTCTCACATTGCATATATGGCCCGTTGTAGACTTGTGCCTCAGTCTTTTATTAGACATAGGCGTGGTTTGCAATAGTAAACAACAGAAGTTGTTCCTCAAACTGTTATCCTTCAGCTCATTTCTATAATTATTATCAATATGTGATTAGAGGTAAGATTGTGTCCAATCAATTAGCTTGGCAGCTTCACACTGTCCTTTCCTCATATTCAAAAACCTATTAAATGTAGCATTGACCCAGCAAGTATAATTCTGACTTCGATGTTTTCAATGCTAACCTCACAGTTCAATCCGACGAGGTGCAAAATTTTGTTGGGCTTCTTATGAACTGGCCACAATTCAACATCTTTTCCTCAATTCACATTTTTTTCCGATATGCTAGCATTTAAGTCTTGCTGTTTAAGTTTCATTCACTGCTGTTGCATCATTTGCCAAATGATTAGGGTCTATTCTCCATTTTCACCGGTTATACATGCTATGACCTTAAAGTTCTTCGCGAAGACTTATACTCCATTCCTGGAGACAATTCTACAGACACATGAATATCTCAGGACGTTAGACTAGTCCCCTTCAAGGTAACAATGGTTTGTATTGGCAATTATTCAACTGAACGAACTTGGGATCCTTGTGCAATTCATAAAGCCATTGCATTTAAATTCAATGATCTTGAGCAACTTGAGCCATGGATTTGATGTGGTGCAGAGGGTCACATGCTGCCTTTATTTTTTTCCCAGGGACTAAATACTCCTGCGGTAAAATGGGGCCCAACTCCACACACAGTACTAGAATCTGCTCGATCATTTCTCTCCAAAATCCTACTGACATAGTTATATATCTTCAAATGAAAACTTCAGAGGCACGCAAACTACTTATTTGCTGTGGTGCGGACACACTCCTCCAGAAAATGGTGTGGCTTGTCGACATACTGTCCCTTTCCCCATATCAGGTTATATAGAGATGAAGAGCTGAAAGAATCGGATGCCATAGAGCTGCCGCCTTCATCATAAAGGTACTGTGTAACGGGATTCAACTCACTATGTCCGATCGCTCTGGCAACATCATGCTTTTTTTTTCTCTGCCTAGGCCTACAGTTATTCTTACCTCCTTTCTCATGTTCTCAGCACACAGAGACTACCTCCTGTACTGCGCACAACTGTGTTTCTTGGGTGTATTTCTTACAACTAATATCACTTATTTTATGTACAACAATTATCTGCGTGAAGTCAGATGTTCACCGCATCGAAGCCCCGTACTCAATGTACATGCACTGAAAACACTTGAAGTCTTCCCAGAAATTTACAGAAATTGGGCTCCTGATGTGGATTTACATAGCCCTTTCCATTTCATTCCGCGATTGACCTTGGTTTCGGATTGCTTCTGCAGACTGAGTTTCATTACTCCAAACACTCCAAAAAAAAAAGAAGAAAAAAAAAAGACCTTGGTTAAGTGAGAAGAGAATGTTTGGAGTAGAATCACTATCTTTACATATATCGACAGTTCAAACATGTCTGTGGATTTTGTTTCCTCTCCCAGACTGACAGTTTGTCAGATCCACCTGCTTAATTTTTTTCCTGGCTGCTTCGAGGTCAAAAAGTACGCTTCCACAAGCTGGCTCGGCACCTCTCAAGCTCAGCCGCCAACGGCCTGTTTCAACCAACTCTGGCATACAGAATGTTTCTTATCGCTCCGTGTCTCTATGTAGGTGCTATATCCTCTATCTGTCTGAGTGTCGATCTATCTCTGATGGTGAAAATTACGGTTTTAGGCGCAGAAGTCCATATGGTGATATGCTGACGGTGTGAGGGGGACTGTAGGGTCACTTTGGAAAACGAGGTTCCAAAAGTGACTTGTTCTCCCTCTGGGGGCCTTTTCATTTAAGTTGGGTTCGTATACAGTTTGTGAGAGAAGATAGTTGAGCAGTGTTTGTCCATGGGGATCTGTTGGGGGTCAAAAATGGGGGATAACGTGAAAAATACCTTGTTCAGATGTGCACACCACGTGCACTACTTCGAGACAATATCCAAGTCTCTGCTTTGTCTCTCTTCTACCGCCTTTCCCCTTTGAACTGGGTGATAGTTAATTCGACTGGCTTTCCCAAAGGTGGGATGACCGCAAATGGCTCGACGAGGGCCTAACGGCTCAACGTGGGTACGGCTTGTGAAGGGAGTGAGTGTGCCGGTTGTTGTCCAAGGTATCTGCGATTTGGTGTGAGACGCCTTGAGTCGTTCCTCTCTGCACAAGCAGCGGTATGCGAGGTCAAGGGGACGGGTTAGTGGGTTTAGACGTTCAGTATGAACCGTCTGGAGGATGTATGATCAAGTGTCTTGCAACAAGCTAGTGGGTTAGTGGTGTGTGTGTGTGTGGGTCAACAGTATATTGGGGGGAATCGGTTTACACTAGAAACTAGTGGGGGAAAAACTGCTCCAAGATTGACTCACTACTGCTTTGAGACCCAGATCCTTTTATACTCTGCCAGTAACCCCTTTGGACCTTCTCTACATGTGCACAGTCCGCTCCCTCGGTGTTCCATAATGTTCTAGCCCCATGGCGGTGTGCTTGTGCCATATTTCATCCCACCGAGTTATAGTGTTTGTTGGAGGAAGTTGCCTTTTCGGGCCCAAAAGTTGTTGGGACATGATGCCCGACAAACTGCTACCTTCCTAATCTGTCCAAAGTCCGTGCGGATACGACGTCCTGAGGCTGAAAAGGGGTGAAACGTGTGCGATATGTCAGCATGAGTGTGTTGGAAGTGCGGTGCACTCCAGCGGTCGATCCTGTTATGGCACTCCCATCTGCCAGATGTCGTTGGAGGTGCGCCGTCCGTGATGCGAGATGTGAGCTCACTGAGAACGGTGTCCGAAATATGTAGATGTGGGGAATGCGGGGTGTGGTGAGTGCGGGTGGTGAATCTGGGTGTTGTGGCTGTGTCATCGTATTCGCTGGGGCGGACACAGGGCATGTGGCAGCCCCACAACAGTGTGTTTAAAAGTGGAGCTGAACCTAAAATATGGATCCAAGTATCAGCCACTGAAAGGACCGAGAGACTGAAGACGACAGGGAGAGGGATCATTCAGCGAGAGCCTAGTACTCATTCACGTGAACCCAAGGATTGATACAGAGGGCGATAAACGATGCGAGAGGCAAAGTGATCTAGAGCTGGGAGAGTGAGGATGGTGGACGAATTCTTAGACACCAAATGTGCGGGAAGAAGAACTTGTTATTCATTACGGATACCACTACATTAAATACATGAGTTATTACCAAGGAGAAATAAAATACCATGTCAATATTTGACAGCAGAGAAGTGAGCAGCAGAGTAACCACACTGCGGGCAAAAGCCAATGCATGCACAAAACACATGCGTTCGACGCATGTGTTTCGCATGTGTGGATCTTTCAAACAATGCCATGCAAAGGTCCCTTTGATGAACAAAGCAAAGACAAAGGGCAGGCAGAATTTCCCAGCACCAGGGAAAATTTGCCCGCCCTTTGCCAGTCCTTTGTGTGGCCTTTGTTCATCAAAGAGCTGTTTAATTTGTTTTGTTTGGCACAGGTGCACATGCGAACCACATGCATCGAACGCATGTGGTTTCTGCATGCGCTGGCCTTTGCCTGCGGTGCCAGTTGAGTTAGTATAGATTTCTAGATAAATTGGGTTTAATTATTCAGGGTGAGATGGAAAACAACAAGGATTGAAAGACGGTGTCTTGGAAGGAGATGGTGACCATTGAAAGCATGAATTCCTGGTACCGACTCAGGTACCAGGTCTCAGAATCAGAATTAAAACTTGTCTATTGCATGCGCATTTTTATCGGATCAGCCGGACCGCTTATTATGTACCTGCTGACAGGTCCGGACCGAACCCGCAATGGTGGGGACGCTGCACAAAATGGACACCGTAGTTTATGCATAGTTCAACACAGAATCAGTTTGGACTTAGTCTGTTGCAAATACAACTCTGTCCCAGTCATATAACTTCTCTGGTGTGTCGGACGCGGATGGTTCCACCAACCCTTCGCGAACTGCATCTGACAACTCCATTTTGTATGTGTTATCTCTGATCGGGGCCTCATAGATAGGCGCTCTGCACACGGGGCAGCAGTTCCGAATGCCCAACGAATGCCCAAATTTCTGCGAATATAGTAGAAGCAAAATATATGGGCCTACTCAGACATTAGTAGCTGCTCAGACTTTGCCCGAAACTTACATGACCGGCTTGTTAGGCATCGGAAAGCATATGCAGCACTGTAAAATGTCGATGTTTGCTGAGAAAAAAAGCTGACAGAAAAAACAAACAGTTTCCATTCAGCAGTTAAATAGAGCGTGTAGCTTACCGGCACGCACTTTTGCCCACACTTCGCTCGAAGAGGGTACGGCTGTATCTTCGTTGTTCTCTGTCCATGAGCCCGGTGCCTCGCTGAGAGTAGTCCAGGCCTCCCAAGACCCCTGTACGACATCGAGGCTTTCGCATGAGCTGCGTACCCGGGCCTAAGCCACACCCGACAGGGTAGGTCCATTGACTCCTTTCACATATACGCTCTAACTGTGTTACAGGCGCCTTGTAGACCAAAATGCTGACACCGACTAACTTGCGAGCTGCGAACTATAACTACATATACCTCCTAAATATAATTAGTTTTATTGTTGACTCCATGTTTCTCAAGGTACACATTACAGCAACAATATTGCCTCGGCAACAGTTTATATGAGCGCAAAGTTAGCGACGCAATAAATACTGCATCAGTAATTCACATCTTGCTTCTCACATTCTACCTCTCATGGTGTGCGTTGAATTTGGAGCGCAAATGACGCCGGCCGACTTTATCCACCACCTGGAACAGCACCCTGATTTCCTCGCTCTCTTGGAGTTTCATGCTGACTTTTTCCCACTGCGGTCTCCCAATGACTGCTTCCGCACAACCCATCGTATTGAGCGTACCTGCACGGGATATGGATCCGCTACAGGAGAAGGGGACTTCAGGGCGAGGATTATTGGACAACTCGCCGAACCCATTGTAAGACATGCCCGCCATTTGGGTTCGGTGACTGACCGTCCTCGTCTAAAGCAATCATTAAATGACCATCACACCTTCACGCTTCAGGCTCCGGATTGGACCGCCCAAGGCTGGGAAATTTCTGTCTTCCATGACCTGTGGGCTCGCCCGTTGGGAGTGCTCAACATGACAGAAAAGGACATCGGGATTAGAGCATGGCTGCAAAAACTGGTAAGTTCTGATGCGTGTTCCTGGGGGCAACTTGGTGTCTCAATGCAAATTACAGTCGCCGCGCATTGAGTCTTGGTCCTCGAAGGCTAAGATCAAAGTGAATGTCTTGCCCAGCACTATCTACTCGTCTCCTATCCAGCCAGGGATACTGGCTATGTCTACGTGGGTCCATCAAGCGGGCTCCGAGCTTCATCATTGGCAAGGCCGGACCTTTGTGTTGGAATGTACATTCCACTGCGCGGTTGTGGACGGTGAACATCTAGTGAGTGCCATCGTTCGTTTTCACTCACCATGATGTCCGCGCTCTGCACATGCAACAGTTGTATCCCGCTGTTTATGCACCATAATTGGAAATAGGTCGCGCTCTTCTGTTTCCAACCGGTGTAATCCACTAATACCAACTTCTGTGAAACGTCCGTGCTCGCATGCTTCTATTTGCAACATTCCTTTCCTAGAAATGAATTCCATATTCTTAATACAGTTCATCCCATATTATGATTTTGAACCACATGCCGTTTCAATTTGGGACCACGTGCCGGCAATCCTCCTCCTCCTCCTCCTCCACAGATTTAGGGTGCCTTAGGTATATTTGCATCGTTCATTTCCAAGAAGTGGATTCCATATCCCTGATGCATTTCCTCTCGGAATACCCACATGCAACAGACTTAGGGCTCATGCGGTTGTTTCATACATTTCATCTGCACCGTGGATCTCCTTGCTAATCCACATGACTATATTTCAATTGACAATGTCTGCCTGCCAACCATACACAAGTCCGTTCCAGAGATGCAGTGCTGCGGCTGCAGTCGTCGCTCTGCTCAAAATTGTCAAAAGAAGTTGCAATGTTTTTAAAGTAACGGACTGCCCCTTGCTGCCCAACAATGTCTGACAACCAAGAATCTCTACTCCTGCCTGAACTGCCGGCCCCACCCACTACCATCCTGGTCTCGATGGGATGGGCTATGTTTGACTATGTTCGGTACAATATTGCACACACTATTCCCGTATGCTGGATTGAACCCCTGATCCCATTCCCGACGGACTACTGAGACCCATCCTTAGCGCTTCCTTTGCCTCCACACGGCTTTTGTGTACCCTGACGGCGATCAGGTTAAGGAACACATCTGGGTCAAGGTGCCTGTTATGCACATTAAACACGGTACCTCTAGAGGGAGAAAAATCATCAACATGGACCGGGAGGATGGTGCACTGGTGAGATGTATTATTATTCGGTTCTTTGCATTTCATCGTTTGATTGTGGCAAATGGAACTGAACATCAATTCAGGCTTCTGCACGAGGGTTTTGCTCGGATCTCATGAGTGATGTCGTCCTCGCGGCACTTATCCTACATATTTGTTTCATGTCTTCGTATTTGAATGTCACAAGGATTGCAAATTGATTAAAATATAAGATGCTGTACAGCTATCTGAGGTGAATACCGGCCATCTCTACTCTCTCCCGTTTCACGCAGTCTACTTGTCACTCTAGTAATGAAGTGTACACAGAACTGTTGTCTAGTCGTCTGCTAATGGTGTCCAGGTCGTACTGGGAGGTACCAGGGGATGCCCAGAGGGCCTTAGTATTTTGAAGCTTAAGAAGGGATAATGAGGATAATGCGACATCTGGGAATAGGTCAGTTACTACATAGCTCTTGATAGACCCTAGTAGAGCCATAGAGCCGTAGCAACCCCCCCCTTTATATAGACGATGATAGAGAGGGCAGTCTCTACATAGAGCCGCCATAGAGCACCATAGAGCCCGCCAAGATCACGAAGATGGCGTACACGAATTGATCTGATCCCATCGAACGGTGTCGGCAGGCTCAGCAGCGCAAATTTTTTCCCGCTCCCCATCCCTTCAGACTTGAGAGAAATAAAGAAAGAATTGAGATTCAATAGAGTTTATTCACAGCTAGTAGGCTACTAATACAGAAAATAAAACAAAAAATAGAACCCAAAATGCCCGTTCTTGAAGATAGACTTGAGCCGCCACTGAGCAGAGAGGGTTTGCATTGATTTGAGGGTGGATAGATTGACGTCTCTTGTAAGCAGTGGGTCTGGAACAGCACACAGAATCTTGTAGACAGGAAATCTTGAAGAGATTGAGGGCTTGAACTTTGAAGTACTTCAAGGCACGCATGAGATGGTGAGAGGGAAAGAGTGGAAGTGATGGACATGCATGGACTTCGCCATTTATCACAAATACTGGCGCCAACAACGCACCGCATGGAAACAATGATGGGAACAGTAATAAGCAGTCACCCATAGACCCTGGTAGAGCTTCGGGGGCGATGGTAGAGTAACAGACTCTACAAGGCTCTACAGAGAAGACGTGCTCTATGAGGCACTATCAAGAGACAAGGTCTCTATCACGCGCTATCAAGATGCCGGCAGCTCTATCAACAAGCCGAGGCTCTATCAGCCAGAAACCTGTTTCCAGATGGAGTCTGTCGGTCTGAGCATGACAGAAGCAAGACAGAAGGCAAAGCGGCGAGGTTTGAGAATGATCAAAGGCTACGTTGTTTGGTTCGGAAGCTGTTGACAAGTGACAGGCATGGGAAGTGGTCCGTGCACAATCTTGCACCTAAATCTTGTGAATAGACCTTTGTCAGCTCATAAATTCTAGGTGCCTTATTGTCAGGTGATCTGAAGTGTCGGCGGCCGTGATCCATTTACATGCTTAGCGCCAGTCGGGCCCGGTCGGGGCGACCCGACCCGACCCGGTCTAGACCCAGGCCCATCAATATGTGTCAGCGCGGCCCGACCCGACCCAGTGTCAAACATCGACAAATATATCTCCTCTACAAACTTCCCAGTCATCCCTGGTTTGCGCTTTTACATATGTCTCCAAGGCCCAGGCCCATCAATATGTGTCAGCGCGGCCCGACCCGACCCAGTGTCAAACATCGACAAATATCTCTCCTCTACAAACTTCCCAGTTGTCCCTGGCTTGCGCTTTTACATGTCTCCACTTCTGTGGATTTCTCGCTTCCTAATTCAACGTGTTCTTTCCAGTTGACTGTTTTTTTTTTCTTTTTGTCGCTCTATACACTTGCCTTTATCATGATACCAGAATAAGATCTCAATGCTTTCTCAGTTCTGGCTACACCGTCTTTGGCACAGTTTAGTGGGAAATCCAACTTGTACCTACTGGCACTTCAATATAAATTGATTTTGAGTGCACTTCGATATTCAACCTCTTTTTGTGTGGGTAAATGCCTGCGCGACGGCAGGAGATAAAGACAGCGCAGTAATTTTTTTCTGAAATTCCATGTAGACATTAGAGGGCAGTGGCGAGCATAGCGGACAGCGGTGTTTGCAGACATTTGGCAGAGGGTCGGGTCGGGCCGCAAGGGCCTAGGCCAAGCTTAAGCGCTACACAGCCCCTGGGTCGGGTCGGGTCGACCCAACCCTCCCATGGATCAGACGCTCGTCAATGGGCTCCACATTCTATTCCTGCATATTGTCACCCCGTCAGTGATCTGAGTCGTTGAGGGAGCATCCGGGGAAGTGGCATTCTGTGCCCGCATGCTCCCAGTAAACTGCCTCCATTCCATTCACACGTCAAGCTGAGTGTAGACGGCGATTCAAGGCTGTAGAAGAATTCGACAGCTTTCTCTCTCCAACAATAGCCGAGGTACGGAGCGGCCACTCAAACCACACGCCGGCTGATTTCGGGCGCGCAAAAATAGCAGGCGGGCTACATACGACGCCGGCGTCATATTTTCGCAATGGCAACCCATTTGCGCCGGCCAAATCTTCGGCTCGGATGCTTGCTGTGTAAATTCTCAAATTGACTTCTCTGATTTGATCCCAGACCAGTTCCACCCCAAATGACGGTTTGTTAGAATATTCGGAGGTAATCTAACTCCGGGATAGGGAGAAGCGCGCGCTAATACATAGTCGGCTGAGTTTCAGTACATCGGATTCACATCAAAGGAGCCATGTACTCAAGATCTGAAGGATCAGAAACCAAAGCTACTTCCAATAATTCGAATTCCACAATCAGCTCGGGACCTAGATTTTTTCTGATATTCAAATCTCACCTCAAGCTCGCTAAAAACTAGCAGGCTTGGCAGTGGGTACGTGTTCTTTGTTCCAATTACTATGTCTTCTCTCGGGCTTAGCACGTATTATCAAGTTTCAGTGAACTTCAATTTTAAATCGCACTGATGCGAACAATTTAGTCCAGCAATAAATATAGCTTTCTGATTTAGTTCATCTGAATTTCACTCCGATACTCCAGATTTAATAACACCTTAGGCGAGCTAAGTCTTGGCACTGACAGGTGTCACTGCTGGGGCAGAGTGCATGCAGACGGAGCCAATATAAGACTCCAATCACCTTGCGAAATGAACACAAGAATCATCCGTAATGTCAACGGCCGCCACACACCCAGTCTGGCCTTCAGCTATACACTGCCCAGGAAAAAATCTGGTTCCGGCTACTAGATAACAGCCTTACTCGAACCCAAACCTCCCAATCAAGGGATATAATTCGATTTGGACTGAATCGGAGGCGATGCCAGGATAGTCAGAGCAACAGAACGACTCGGCTTCGGAGGCTACAGGCGGGAAGGAGTAACACATGCTTGAGGCTAGCCTTCTACCAGTGAGCCGTTGGCTGAAGCATATGCATTGACACGGAGTTGGTGATCGAGGTTGACCATGCCCAGGCAAGCGGAGGGTATGAACAGAGGGATCACCTCAGCGAGTATGTGTTTAAAGCCAGGCCGAGGCCAACGCGCCTTGTGGGCGGAGGCAAGTATGCAATTGTTTTTGGTCGTTTATTCGCGTTTCGATGGCCAGGTCCCTGACTAGCTACGCTGTAAGCCTGTATTCTGTGGCTCATAGTTTGGAGAAAGTCACAAGTCGCAAGTTAAACAAGTCTGAATACGAGAATACGATAGATACGACGGATTACGCTAGTTACAGCTCAGGTAATAAATACTTCAGCTGAAGTTGGGAGTTGAGTTTGATCGCCGTGTGTCGGCATGACGGTTCATCATAGCCGTGCTAAGATTCCCACATTGATGATCTACTTTCCTCTGCCCTAGCCAAGCTACAAAAAAGAAAGAGAGGGCGGTTGGGGGGGAAAAAAGCGAAGAGGTTGCCCGCAAGCTTCATCGCCAGCGGACATCCTCTACTACATCCTTGCCACGGTGGGCCCGGACCGTCGTCCAACACTCAGCTGGCAGAAGAGTTTATACTAGAGGCAGATCTTATGCCTTTGATTCCGGGGTGCAAAGTTTGGGACGGGTTTCAAAACTTGCTCCTTGATGTAGAAAGGCCCCATAGACGTCCCATACCTGCAGCGAACGGCATGCAACCATCTCGGGCACTCTCAAATCGCTGTGGAAACAGTTCAGTCATCGAACACTGGTGAGAGGTTCAACATTAGAGAGCGATAGTGAGTGTTGGATAATGTCTAGCTGTGCCATTCCCGAACACATCTTGAATTTCTTTGCAGATATTGCAGTGTGATGTGTATAAGGGCGAGCATCCCGCTCCAAAAATACTGTTTATTATGAGCTATCGGGATTGCCCGGTCTGAGATCAAACCGTGATCGCTACTTCGTAAGTAGAGTAAGAACGGAAGGAAAACTAGAATAAAGAAAAATAATATCATGGGCAGGATAGCCATCTCTCTAAAAGGGAAACAGCAGGTGTGGCGTGAATTGGAGATTGTGCGCCAATTAGTTTCCTGTAAACAGACGCTACGTTGAACGATGAAGCTCATACATCGCATGTTCAATTAATTGTATGCGTAAATCGTGGCGTAGGCCCTACCAGTGGGGCGGAACAGTGCGGTATCGGGTATCGGTAAAAGAAGCCCGTTGCAGCGCCGGCTCCCTCCAAGGCCTCACTACTGTGCAATGATTGCATAGAACACTGGCAGATTCCTGATCGACTGAAATAGAATCTCGCGATGATCTGTCACAGTACCTGAGGAGATCTCCTGTGTGATTAAGGGGTGCATCTGTGGGAGAAAGGACCGCTTCCGAGATAAATTCGGGGTAGGGCTTCCTTCGACCACCTCATTTTCTTCGACCCTGCTCTCCATCGCACATACGCACCACCATTGCAAATGCGTGCTGGGCCCGTTATCTTTATACTCATATCGTCCACCGCTGTGCTCCCAGGCCAAGCTAAGGTTCAAAATGTTACCCTTGCCGCCGGCACTTCAAGCAATATCACGTAGGTGGCATCGCTACCTGACCCTTCTCACTGTTTTATGACTTCTCCGAATAGCCTGGCCGGCCCTGAATGGGGCGGGGTTGGTGGGTGGCAGGGCCTCGAGGACCAAAATACCGACTGCGACGCATCTACCGACCCTTACTTTAGAGATGGCAAAGCCACCTCGAGTCAGGGCACTTCTGTTTCTGTTCTCTTCCAAGGTAACATGCATGGTTAAACACCCTCGCCACATCATTGACCACCTTCCTATGCAGGGACAGCCGTTTATTTCGTCGGGTGGAACAACTCGCGCAATGGCGTATATCAACCCTACATTGATGGGGTGCCTGATTCACCAGTCTCCGCCTATATACCTGCGAACATGTCGTGGATGTGCAACGTTATCCAATACATGCGAACAGGTCTCACAAACGCGAACCACAACCTCACAATCGCGCTGCTGCCGGATGATCCTGGCAGTATCCATGTTCCAGGACTATCGGTCAACGGGTTCATGTGAGTTTCTGCCGGTCTTGAGCATTCAGATTCCGACGCAGGATGAACAGTATCACAACGGACGACGACCCAGTGCTGTCTGTCACGTCAACTGACATCGATGGTAGTATCATCACCACCACCAGCAGTAGCAGTTCCCTGCCCACGAGCACCCCGGCTGACAGCTCAGCTCCGCAAGCAAGCAGTTTGCTGCCTACAAATTCTACTGCCGACGGCTCTGGCCCACCGTCAACCACCACCGATGTGACCCGGATACCACCCACGTCTACTGCTGTGAGCAGCTCGCCGGCGACCACCACCGAAAACAGTCTCATTCCACTCACGTCTGCCGCAAGTAGTACCTTCCCGACCACAACAGCTGATAATTCTGTCTTGCCCGCCGCTGCAAGCTCCACTAATGAACGCGTCGTTCTGCCATCAACCACTACCGATAGCAGCCTCATACTACTCACGTCTATTGCCACAACTAGCGCCTTTTCGACCACAGCAGCCGATAGTTCTGTCTCTTCCGCTGCTCTGAAAATTATAAGCTCCACTAATGACAGCTTTGTCCCGCCAACAACCGCCACCACACATGTAAGCTCTGTTGCACGCACGGTTATCGCGAAAAGCAGCGCTTCCCAGCACATAAAAACCACAATCCGTGGCTCTGTCTCGGGTCCATCCGCTAGAGTGCATCCCACACATTCCACCAATGACGACTCTGTCCCACCGTCAACTACCGCCAATGTCGGTGCTGTCTTGCCCACTAGCGCCACTGCAAACACCATCTTCCCGATTGCCACCACTGTCACGACGACTGACAGTGATGATATCGGTGCCCAGCATACAAACACCGGGTCGATCATAGGCTCCGCAATTGCTGCTATCATAGGCATCCTGGGTATTGCCTCGCTCGGAAACTTGGCCAGCCAAGTCATTCAAGCCAAGAAGGTAACAAAATGCTTCCTTTATTCCTAGAAACTCAAAAATTGCATCTCCATCAGGCCTCAAAACCTGGAGCTAACGCAAAGAAGTCCCATGAGTTCTTCTTTGTGTTCCCGCCGTATTTGCCGAGACCTAGGAACGAAGAAATAAGATCGCATCAGGTGTGATGGATACTTCGTATTGTTGCTGTGCTGTCCAGATGACTCAATTTTATTCTATAGATTGCGCTCACCCTCGCGCCGGTAGACATTGAAGATGGCCACACATATCAGCAGGTAGTTTGGCAGGTGGGAACTTCTTTCATACTACAGTCGCCCTTCTGATGAAATTGCAGAGGTTCAACATTGATGATGGATCGTCGGAGTTTAGTGCAAAATTCAATTATGAGTAAGTTTGGCTGGTCTAGAGCGCATATCACGCGAACCATTCGTACAGTCGGGGATTCGGCACTGCAAATATCAAACCTGGAAGGGATGAGATTAATGGTGTTTCTTTCTGTGACCGACCTTTAGCAATTGGACACGCGAAGGTGCAATGAAATCTTTCAGCTTGCCCCACTTTGGTTAATGCTACTCTTTGTTCTTGGTAGCCCGGCCGAATCATTCCCTTGAAGGGATCCGCGTGGGCCAATGCGCTGGAATTCATCATCCGGAAGTACACCCGAATAACCGCAAGAAATGATAGTGAGGTTCCATTGCGTGTGGTGATAGGTGAGTACGTTTCTGTGCATGTCTATGCTGCCTTTTGTGAAAACACCATTGCCTAGGGACATACAACTGTGTGGGAAGGGACCCAGAAGCGGCGGTGGAAGGCAACGCGGAGGGTGCGGAGGAGGACGATTACCTGGTCCACTCACAATCCGCAGAAAGGGTGGAATTCCAGTCATTCGTTATAATGGATGACCCGATTTAGTGCGTGAAATGTGCAAATACTTCGGATACTCACTGACAACGTCGGGGTTGAACTATAGTTATGGAAAGACATTATCAGCCAGCTTCGACTTGACCTTGCGTGCCTACAAGACGCATGATGTTGAAGGTGAGTTTTGAGTCGGACAGATGATCGTGGACCAACATCACACAAGTTGGTCAAATCCTTTCACCCTCATACTTGAGGGATAAAGCAGTTCCACTATTGGGGGATGGTGTCCGTATAAGCAAGCTTTCCAAGGTAAGAATATGCTCTCTGGAAGGTATGCGACTCACGGACATTTTCTAGATCGCGACATGGAGTATCCTTTCTAACGGGTCAGAGATCGAACTGAGGAGAGAACGAACAGCGCGGAGGGGGACTCAGACAACCTTGTCCTGGGGACAGATATTTAGATAAAGGTTTGGATAACCTACGTGTGTGCTTGACAACGGACTGAGTTTGGCTGTTTTGGCATTGATTCATCTTATAACAACCTAGATAGACGCGAATTCAAATGTTGAGTGGCTGCATGGCAAATGATCGGGGGACGCTGGGGTTCGCCCTGTCCAGCGGGGAGGTAACGGTGCAGCTGAAGTCTTCCACCGACCGTCGGTGAGCGACAGTCTCGGCCGACTCGGCGGTGGGGTGCGGCCGAAAGGCAGGAGCCGCGATGTGGATGATGTACGCTGCCTGGTGTGTAGGTGGGTCGACGGGTCGGGAGAGGGAATTTTGCTGGACGCCGCGGCGATGCTGAATGCCCGCCAGGAGCGAAAAACGTACGCGGAGGCGGAGACCCGAGAGGAACCAAATCGGCACCTCCTCCCAGTTATCCTCATCATCGGCAGCGGCCCTCGCTGACATTGCGTCAGTATCCCGTTTCAAACAACGAGACAACGTGAGGGCGGAGAGGATTTGGAGCTACTTTCAGGAGGACTCGGAGTAGGGTCGCGGACGTGGCCGTCAAGGAGGAAAGGCCTGTCACCCGTCACTGTCACTTGATGACAACTTGAACACTACAGCACCGCAAGGCATAAGAGGTGTGTCAACCAAAAGCTTACTTAGTATTTTTTCGGATCTGGTCTTGAATGTCGGGTGAAACAAACCCGTGCCAAGAATATCAAAGATGCCGGTGGTACCGAGGAGGAGCGGACAGAGGCCACGATCTGGCTAATGTTTTTATTACCTGGAACTAAACTCTGAGTCGGCTGAGCCCCAGTACTCAGTGCATTCATGGTTGTTTATATGTTAATATTCAGGTGCCACACAACGTGCTTCTCCTGGTCGCGTGCGCCGTTGAAACATGAGGTGAGGGTCGTCAAGATACTGCATGCCTGCGCTTGGTAAACTATGTCCTTGGTAGGATGACTCAGTCAGGTATGTATACTTTGGATAGCCACCGGGGCCCTTTGTTCACTTTGTTGGGTCGCACAGGGATAGAGTGATGCTGAGCAGGAGTATGATACTGGGTCAACCCAGACACAACTGAAATGTGCAGACGTTTTCACGGCGTCGAGCACCCGGACAGAACGAGTCGACATGATAGCCGCCAGAGGTCGTGATAAGGAAAGCTAAAAGAACAGAAGCTGGGGGAAGACGAAGAGAATAGCCGGGAGCGGCCCGTGCGGCATTCATCCGATGGTGATCTTATATCAGGTCTCAAAGGAGCTGAGCTTGAGCCGGGGATGCCGACGGCGTGGCATTGCGGCAATCACAGGGACGGAGATTTGGCAAAATCATTGTCTTCCAGTGCCGGCAAAGAAAGGGCAAATGGCCCTTCCCGAGAATCATGCTTAAGCCACTGCCTCACACCGCAGGTCGTTTGCCCCCTTTATCAACTTGGTCTGGGACAAGTTGCAATTGAATGGACAATTACAGATATCCCGACCACAGCAGAGTCAGATGCTGCTGCGGGCACCCAAACAACGCCATGGTATCTCAGGACGGAGATTACTATGCAAAAAAGCTGGCTATCCAGTGAAAGAAAGGATAGATGCTGTGAAAAGAATTGTGGAAGAAATAATAGCGACTTTGCGCAAAAGCCATCAGAGCCATCAGGTGGCTTTTTTGCAGTGCGCAAATTGATGGCTCCTGGCTCGGATGGCTTGGATACTTGGGGTCATTTGGGAAGGTATTATATTTTACATTGAATCCATTATTGAGGCTGGAGAAGGTTGGTATGTCAGTTCTCGAGCTTGACATCATTGTTTGCCCTACTGAGTGTCTATATGAAGGGGAGAATGCATTGTTTGAATTGTGCACTCGAGCCATGAGCCATCAATTTGCACACTGCAAAAAAGCCACCTGATGGCTCTGATGGCTTTTGCGCAAACTCTCTAATATTGGTGTGGCTGTCAGATCGGCGCAGTTCGGACAGCATGTCCACAATATCGTTTGACGCCAAGGGGGCCACACCAAAATGAACCTGAAACTCGGTTACACTGGTGCCCACTGTAACAGGATACCGAGCTGTGGACCCAGCGCTACGCAAGCTGGCAGATCGACGGACAGACCAACTGCCAATCATGAAGAGCGCCAGGAGCTCGGAATCATTAGATCATTTAGATGTGCTTCGAGGGTGAAGATCCTCATTCCCCTCGAGTCAGTCTGGAGTCACACCAAATTGCGAGTACACCCATTCAGACAAATCCGTGTTCAGCCCACCAGCTGCCGGCGTCCGACAAATATATATTTGCTGTGCAGAGTCGGCCTGGGCGACGTGGTTGTTGCCGGAACTGAGACGAAGCCTGCTCTGGGTGTCGCAGAGGAACGTTCTGTGCGCAAGTAACGAGCCAGAGTTGTACTATCTACGCCCGTGGCTACAAAGTGACGTAAACTGCCTCAATCTAAGACCCGCTCCAGCTTTGGCCTTCCCGTAGAGTGTGAATAAAGTCGGAACACTATAGACTTTTACAGCTGTTAATATCATATTCCCTAAGATCACCAGGTAACACCTAACTTTTTGGGCGTCGTTCATGTTCAATGGCCTTGGGTTATCTTTGTGGTCTTTCAGGAGGAAATGCCCCTTGTCCGAAACTTTGAAAAGCTGGCCCTCTGATCAATATTGTGTCAAATCTTTAATGAAACAGATAATAGACGACCGAGAGAAGCAGACCTTTGTAACCTGTGATTGCATATGCTTGAATGATCGCGGGAGTTCGGCACTCAACCTTTTGGTCAGGTCTGGAGAATCCTCAGAGCTGGAGCATATACTGCAATAACGACGCACCCAACTGTTCCTAGAAAGAAAACTGGGGTGTAGATCGGATGATGTTGAGTGTTGTCCACAGAGCCTAACGGTCAAGGTATGAGGTAGTAAACTTCAAGCGTCAGGCATAATCGTACATAACGCAAAGGTTTTTGGAATCTTGCAGTTATTGAAAGCTGCTATCGTGGGAGTCTCATGGTCCGAGTCCTTAAAAGGCTCCGACCATGCGTGTGTAGGTCCAGACGGATCCAAGGAAGTCATGTGCTTCGGCTATGACGGTGTATGGCTGTCAGCAGGTTTACGGGCTGAGGGGTGAAAATGAACTTCGACGGTCACTTGCTGCGTTCTCATTGAATGAGTGCCATCCTCGTTTTCAACAACTAGGCTGAACCCGGCTCTGTAGTCCGTGAGTAAATGATGGAGGATGTCGTGCCTTCAGCATACTCTGGATGCCAAATGACTGTCTGTTGTATTGGATCTTCACCGACGATAAATTCGATGGCACCTATGGAATAGTAGGCACACACTGCTCGGGTCGAACCGAAGGACCTACGAACAGATCAATATTGGCAATAAAAATCACCATAGCCCGACATACTTTCCACACAATCGGATTGGCACTTGCTGAGAGGAAATCGGAGTCTGTGGGCTCCAGGGTCAAGAGAATCTTGTCATAAAGAGGAGGAAATGAGTGTGGATGGTGACAGATCGGAGAGCTGGAGTCATACATCAGTTGCGAAGTTAAGCCTCTTCCTGTTGTCGTCTACGGCCGTGTAAAATACTAGAGACTTCGAACCAGCCATTGTTGGCAGCGGGGGCTCAGAGTATGAAGAACGAAGGAAGAGAGGAACCGTTGATTCAACTAGACGCCCCAGCCTTATTATACACTTGAATCCACGATGTCTCCGGGATTCTATAGCTCAGCCTCCGTGTCGATATCGGGTCAAAGGAGCTTGGACAGTTCCATACCAGCGGGAGAGCTTCTGATGACTGCACATCGGGAAATACAACTATCGTCAGACATTGAAATGCAACGAGCGCTTTGGCCGGCCTGGAAAAGTGGCCGGCATCTTTCAAGCATCTGAACGCTCCGAGCGCAGATCAGAACATCTGTCAGTAAGCCTGTACTGGTCCAAGCTTCCTGACAATGGAAGCTACGGAGAATGCACTGTTGATCACAGGTACAGGTGAAATGATGGATGGAGGTTGAGTCTGCTTCGTTGCGGGAGTTTCAGCCCTTCTCCCGTGCTTGACACTCGATGTTGATTTTTGATGAAACGGTGCCAAAATTCCTGCTATCAGAGGCCCCGTCGGCGAGCTTCCTTGTACCAAAAAAAGGAAAACTTGGCCGAAGGTGGAAGCCTAAAACTTTCCGGCTTTTCTCCATGCGGTCAATCAATCTGATAACTCTTTTTATAAAGCTGTAACCTCCGCTTTGACATATGGCTAGTCCATGTGAGTACCCACATGAACTCACATGAACTAACCATATGTGTAGGTTTAAGCAACAAAGAATTTGTTGCATAAGTGATGGGCCCTTACATGTCAAAAAATTTGTCGCACCTTGGGACAATATTGTGCGTTTTGCTAATTTCGGATGGGAAAACTAAGTTCGGACAGTGTCTCCTCTTTTAAATTCTGATTTGGGAGAGGATTCCAGTGAGGAACATTCTCCAAATCATGTTGGGTAGATTAGCCCCCGAGGAGGAGAAATAGCCCCGACCAGAAAAGGCTGCACACGCCCCATTAAGTAAAAATGCCACCAAAACGGCGACAACAACCGGAGTTTTGCATCGACGATGGCGGCGCCCAAGAGGAATGTGCTGAGGAGCACGACAGGCAAAAGTGCCAGAAATCTTGGAGGTTAGCCTCAAAGTGAATCCCTGGCCCCCACAGGGCACACCTAAAATATATAGGGGAAGGGCAGACGCAATCGTCGCAGTTGTACATGAAATTGGTAATAAATAGTTATATGGGTGATTTTATACTTCATGAACTGTACTTTGGTTCTCTAGTTTATCGAAACATGCAGTTCACGAGACATACCCGGCCTTGAATTCCAGAATCTGTTGCACGGTCGGTCGTTTAGACGGATCGCTGTCCCAGCACAACGTGCAAATTTTCCACCAAGCATCCGTCAATCGGTTCAGGGTCACATTAGGAGTCGGCCTTCCAGGTCTTTTCCCATTTACAATATCTGCTGGTGCCAGGCTGCTTGCTGCATAAAATGGATTCTTCCTTGTAAATAGTTCCTGAGGTAAGGCGTCAGTACCTGTCACGCGTACATTCAAGGACCACTGATAGTACCAGGGCCAACATTCCGAAGGAATAGACATCTGCTGCCGCAGAGTCCCCGTACCCGTACCCATCTAATTTTTCAGGGGCCATCCAGAGGGGGCTTCCTCCAGTTGGCTGACTTAAAGACAGGCTGAATGAGCTGTAGAGCAGAACAGAGAAACCAAAGTCTGCCAGAAGCGCTCGCCCGTCATGGGAAATCAGTATGTTCTCCTTTAGCGAAAATGTGAGAGGGTTGGATGTCAAGACCCAGAGACTCACGCCTTTCAGATCCCCATGAAACACCGGATCTTCCCTCGTATGCAGGTAGTGCAGGCCACTCGCGATGTCATGGAGCTAGGAAAGAATTAATCCTCACCGATCGTGGATGTCATGTGAAACGTACCAAAGGGTCTGGGTCTACACTTCCGCTACTGACATATTTCCTAGCACTTCCGTTGGCCATCCAAGGCGAGATGATTGAAATTGTCCCATAAAGCTCCACGGTGATACCACGTAGCGGCAGGATGTGACGGTTGTCGAGTTTGGACCAGGTATGCACCTCTTTAAGAAATTTCTGAGAACCAGTTCAGTGAGGGTTTATGTGAGCAGCCATGACGAACCTTTATGTCTGAATCGTTTATTGAATGCCCTCGAATCAACTTCACAGCCACTGTCTCTGGCGGGAGTCCCGCCTGGAGAGATTTCAGGCTACCCATGTAAACATCGCTGTAGTTCCCAATGGAAACTGCTCGCCCGTTCGTCAAGGCGACTCTGTGATCAAGAACTTCAAAGCGATGGCGCGCGATGTTCCTTTTGTACCGGTCAGGCCAAGAATCAGACATGGGTTTGGGTACACTAATATCGTGAGGTCTAATGAGCGTTTATATGGCTCCTGTTGTGTTCCGGGGACCGCGGCCATTTGGCGGAAAAAGCCAGGCGCTAACGGGATGTCTTTGATTTTTTCGCAGGGAGTCCGAGTCGCGAGTTTCTTTTTTGGTTTATGGGATCTCCCTCTCACAAAGTGTGGGCCAAATCATCCATTTCAGTATATGCAAGCGCCCGATCCTAAAGGTATCTGAAAGCTGTAGATCCTCGTGGACCTGAATGTAACTTCTGACAGTAACTTCTGACAGTTGCCGTCGATTCAAACAGCCGCTGATGTCACAACCCATTTTCCATTTTAGTCCTGACTGTAGCCAACTTCTGCGCCATTCCGTCTCACCAAATAAGTATAGAGCTACTGTGATTCTGTGAAGTGCATTCGGCGGCTATCTGTAGATGAGATGTAAAATCTGGTTCGTAGAGTTTCCTTAAGATACGAGATATTTATTTGGAAAGGAGCAATAGATTGACCTCACGAAACATGCGCCTGATCAATGCCACAGAAGGTGGAAGAAACAAAGAGAAAAAAGCCTAGACTTCTCGCCCTTCGTACATTCAGTCAAAGAAGCTCAACAGCTTTAAACTCCGTTTTTGGGGACCATCGCCGCACAAACCACGGAGAAAAAGCCAATCTAAGTCCCGCCGGGGTGAATATTTCAACCGAAGTGGTGGGATGTGAAGCACCCCACCGAGCTCTTATGCTTATACATCTCGGGATCAGTGCGGCTCGCATATCCCGAAATTGATGAGGCCAAGCGTCGCAGGAGTGGGAGCGCGGGAACAAAAAAAAAACGGCCGACACCTTCTTGATCAAAGGGGGTTGACGGCCGTTCGATGGAATAGCTATGCGGCTGACATGATCCACGAACGTATATATAAAAGCTTATTAGACCCCGCGATATCGATTGACCACAACTCTCATGTCTGACTCTTGGCGTGACCTCTACAAAGGACACATCGAGCGCCATCGCTTTCAGATTCTTGATGGCAGGGTCACGTTGCGGAACGCGGCACCGATAAGGGAGGGGAATTACGGCGATGTTTACACCGGCAGCCTGAAGTCGCTTGAAGCGGGATCCCAGCCAGAGGAAGTGGCTGTCAAGACGATTCGAGGGCGGTCGATAGAGGATGCGCATATAAGGGTTCGTCATGTCTACTCAGATGAAGCCTATCTGAATTGGCGCTCAGAAATTCTTCAAAGAGGTGCACACCTGGTCCAAGCTCGACAACGTCCACATCCTACCGCTACGTGGGATCACCTTAGAGCTTCAAGGGACGTTGTCAATAATCTCGCCTTGGATGTTGAACGGAAGCGCTAAGAAATACGTAAGTAGCGGAGACGTTGATCCTCGCCCTTTGGTATGCTTTATTTAGTACATAATGACCGGGATCGGTGAAGATTAATTCTCTCCCAGCTCCATGACGTTGCGAGTGGCCTGCACTACTTGCATACGAGGGAAGAACAGGTGTATCACGGCGATTTGAAAGGCGTGAGCCACTCAATCTTGACACCGAACTCTCTCATACTTTCCGCACAGGATAACGTTATGGTTTCCAATGGCGGCCGGGCGCTTTTGGCAGACTTTGGTTTCTCTGTTCTGGTCTCGAGTTCCTTTAGCCTGCCTATAACTCACCCAACTGGAGGAACACGTGCATGGATGGCCCCTGAAAAAATCGCTGGTGACGGGGACTCTGTGGCAGCAGATGTCTATTCCTTCGCAATGTTGAGCGTGGTACTATTAACAGCCTTGACTTTCCGCGTTGCGGGTATTGATGCCCCGCGGCAGGAACTATTCACAAGGAAGAATCCATTCCATGGAGAAACCTTCCCGACAACAGAAGCTACTCAAAATGGAAAAAGACCTCGAAGGCCAACTCCCGACGCGACATTGAACCGATTGACGGATGATTGGTGGAAAACTTGCGAGTTGTGCTGGGACAGCGATCCGGCCAAACGACCTGCCGTAATACAGATTCTGGAATGTATCAGCCAACCCAAGTTCAAGGCTACGGTCGGCCACATTTTCTTTCGTCTTCCATATTTTCATTGCAGCACAACAGGAATCAATTAACTCTAATATTAAAACAGCAGGAGGGTCGAAAGAAGACTCTGTATGACTCTTGAAGACTCGGCGCACGGTTCCGAACACTAACTTACTTCCCAGGCCTTAAATTCTCCAATCAACCTGACTTTCGTTCGAGATAAGCAAGTTGGTCACCTCCATAAGTCTCAGGTGAGTGAACTCGTATCTTGTCTCTCTTATGCAAATCTTGCATGATAGGTACGAATAGCGTTGGAGGTTTAGCTATGGTTTTCATGATAATATTTGTTTAGATCTTGTTGACGGTTACTCCTGCCGAATCTGTTTCCGAAAACTCTGCCCCCATTGCTTGGAAGGTATATTCAACGCTTATGGATCTGTATGCAATTTATGGCCTAATATTTACCCTAGATTCTTGCTTTTGATGACAGTGAGTATTTTCCTTTGCTTCCGGTGCGCTTATGGACCTGATGACCACGTAGATACCGTGGAGAAAACTCTGACTTGGACAGGAGAGTAAGTGGTTAGATTTTTCACTATATCATCTCAAACGCAAGTTTAGTTTCGGATTTTTCACGATCCAGCAGCAAGAAGATGGCACCGTTGTTCCAGACCGTGCAATTGTCATCCGGGTGTGTCAAATATGTACCACATCTTTTAAGTGAGCAACACTGATCTGCTGGTAAATACAGATCGGCCAGATGTCGCGTTTGGTATCGGTAGCTGGCAAAATAGAATGGTCTGCCCCCGAAAACGGAAGTGACCACCATCGAGTAGCGGTTTCAAATCAGGCTTTAGTACCGGCGTCCCTAGCTCTCTGTAAACTTTGTAGCCATTCAGCGCACATTGGCCCTCACCACAAATACAGTCGTAGTCGACAATGTCGACACATACCTTCCAGTCGTTCGCTTAGGGTGTCTCCAGTACGTCTCTTCTCTTTTGAACTGGCTGGTTTCGAAACCCTCACGTCGATTAGACCTGGCAATACCTTTTTAAGTGGCCCTCCGGTCAAGCTCCAAGCATATGTAGTATCAAGCACTAAAGGTCCGTCCTGGTCATGGATACTGTTCCACAACGTTAAGTCAACTTAATGATAGTATATAAAGAGGGACAGGTCATCGAGAAGCAAGACCTGTTATTTCCCCTCTTCGCTAACTCCGAAGGGGTTGCAGAGCCCCATGACTTTCAATCTCTTCCGAAGGTTATCTCAATCTAACAAGATTGAACTTCACTGAGTTGCGGACGGATTATAGCACGTCAAATTCTCTGTCTCAAATCACTCTTCTGGGAGATTTATCTTGACACCCATTCAAGATTAGGCAGATGGATAAACTGGGCTACTATTAATTTAAGGTTCCGGCTCGCTGTGTGCAGGTGGTCGATGGTGGATCGTAGGATGTATGTAGGCATCATATGAGTAGTTGGAGGCCCCATGTCGCAATTTACAAGATGTGCCGGTGCAGTATTGAATTTCCTTTCACCGACTAGCCAGAAAGGGTAATTTCTGGCTTAATCGGACACCCGCCTACACGCGTCGTTGCTAAGCCACATAGCGGCTTCAAATTATCGGAAGCGACATATAATATGCATATGAAGTATGTTGGGTCGTCTGGGAGCAACTGTGACTTCCCAACGCAACGGAGGCATGCCCTTCTAATGAGCACCGGGGTGGCTGGAATGGTGATATCAGGTAAAACGATGGGTGTATAGGCGAACCGAGCCACAAAGGCCCATGAGATGCAAACTCCGGGTTCGGGCTGAATGCCTCCAGCTCCTTCAGAAAATTCCCACATTTGTACAGAAGAACTTCTCTGTTCGGACTGAATGAGCAATGGATGGGGTGCAAGAAGTAGGTGCCTCGCTGATATTATAAGGAAATTCTGACACATCGATGACGCGATAACGTATATCCTCTGGCTCGCACTAGACCAAAAAAAAAGTAAGGCACACTGCACAAGGTTATTAAATTCAAGCGAGAGTGGATGTTAATCAATAAGATTGTCTCCATCTTGGCTTAGTCTGGATCTGTTGGCAGGTCGCTTACCGGACCTCATTCTGTCTGGCAATGACGCACGGCGGCAAGATCGATATCGCGGCACATCTCAGAGGTTGAATTAGTGATGGATGGCTGGCAGTGGCTACCCCCCCTTAGTCCTCAATGTCTCTCCCTCTTTCATCACTTAGTATGTGTTTTTAAATATGCACTTTTTGTGAGATTTTCTATGTACTCCGCTCTCGATCATTATAATAATGCCGCCGTGGACGCCGTGGACGCCCGATCGTCGCCGTTCTTGAATCACCGCCGGTTCTCCCAATTCCCAAATGCTCTCGAAAAAAGGATGGTAAAATTTCCTGATTTAGCCGCATCGTGGTGCCATCAGAGTGTCGCAACGGGCGAGAGTGTCGTAACTCACAATACACGGTGGTTGGCTAGTGTGCTACCCACTATCCAACGAGTCGAGGAGTGACAGTGTCATATTTCACATATCCCCCGTGGGAGTTTCGTGGGAGGGAAAACTGAATTGCGGTAAATATCACTCATACGTATACACTGCTCAGCATTTTTTTCCGGCAGGTATTGACCTTTAAATTGACGTGCCGGAGCCAAATCGGCGGTTGTGCTGGTATCTTGATGTAATGAGACCAGAACAGGGCGGTTTCACTCCAGAAAAAATCGTGGATGTTTCTAGTCTATTAGTTACCGCGCCATCAGTAGGCAACCTTATTATATTCATAAGGCCCTCCGGGCATCCATCCCTGGTACCTGGAGAAAAAACCTGCACCAGGACCAATACTTGAGCAGTATCAAAGTGATAGTTTATAGAACTAAAGACTTGCTAAAGACAGAAATTTTCATATGTCCATGCAGGAGACATGAAACACAAGTTTCACAGTCATTGTGTACATTTGGACTACCAAAAAAGATCCAGCAATGATTTATGAAAATATGGTGGGGAAGCTGAGCAGCAATGTGGAGATGATGAAACCGACGGTTTATTAGTACGCTCCGAGTATTCAAATGAAAATTGGTGAAGGTAGCAAGGATGCAGTCTGGAAGATTTACTTCCTGTTGGTCATTCCAAAGGCCTCCAAGAACTCCACCATACATGAACTAACGAGAGGGAGGCTTTTGAGTGTTCAAGCGGTGAAGAATTGCTGCAAAGTGTTAGCAACATCTCGAAAGAAATGGAGATTGTGTGGGCGGCGCACTCCGAGCCCTGTTCAGCTTGAAAGTTTGTCAATGCCGCGATGGAGCACCTTGAGTTTCATCCAGCCGCTCTAAATAAGAGATGATTTGGACTGGGTAAAGGAATACCGTCTCTAGCACAAATCCAGCCTAAATGGAGGGGCAGACTGAACCCCAGATTTTCGGGCACTTCACGGCGACGTTTGACGGAATGCGCAGCCGCAGTAGAATGGTGTGAGCATAGAATAGAGCATAATAGACTGGAGGTGAGGGAAGGAAGCCGAGCCACCGATATGCTGGCCAGCGGTCGAATACTTTTTTTGAGCGATGTCTCCCGGAGTCTAAATCAATTTTGTATCCAGTCATCCTCAAGCCTGGTGCGGCGGCGTGCCCCAGTTCCGGAATTTTGGTAGGGCCGGCAAGACCGGCGCGGCATTTATTTAGAGCCAGTATCTGGTCGGCAGCAGTAAAATAATTGTAGTTTGACAGAAAGTACCCCAGAACGAAGTAGTGCAGACATTAAGCTCGAAGCGAACATGGTGGTGGGGAGAAGAGCAGGAACGGAGAATGGCGAGAAGGCGCATCAAGGCATCACGGGATCTCCGAGTCCCAGTTCAACTTCCCTAGCTAGCTAAGTTCGGTGTGGGGGGAGGTAGCAGCATTAAACAGCCCGAATGTAAATATAGCAGTTAGCCCGTGCTACGCTACGGCCGCCACATGGAACAGGGACTCCGAGTTCATAAACCTCTTTACAATCTGGTGACTGCTCGTCACGAACCTTCGGTTCACTCCTCGCAGTCTCATTTTCAGCTGCAAATTCAAGTTCAATAATGGCCTTGGCCCATCGGTGAGCCTGACGGACTTTTTTCTTACTTTGTTTACCCTGTTTTGGGCATTAAAATGTATTGGTTGATTCCTTCTGCATACTGCTGCTTCTGCCAGCTAACGCCGGACTGAACGACAACCTGCCTTCATGTAACATTCAACTTCCCATTGTGCCTCAGAAATAAACATTTTATCGCTCTGTATGTCATGTTGTTTAGTATGCTCAATTCATTTTGCCTATTTTAATTACCTTCATTCACTTTAATGTTGGTCCTGTGTTCGGCTGGAAGTATTAGATATTCAACACGCCAAAAAATTGCTTTGAATTCCTTTTTAAAAGCTCAATCTTCATCTAGCCCAACTCTCCGTGTTGCCCTAATCTTTGAGGATCTCCTTCGTTTGCCTCGGGCATTTCGGTCATGTTCTTGGACTCAGTCGACTGAGTGTGCCGGGTAATATTGATCGAGATCCCTTGTTCAGTGTATCGTTCATGATTCTGGGAAACTTTTCTGCCTGATGCAAGGTTCAGCTGGAAACCTTTGCACTCTAGATCTCCTGCCTTTATCTCACCAATGAGTTCCTATGCCTAAGACAATATATTTAAATTAATTACTTGTGGTCTAAGGTATCCAGATGCGGCGTTCATGTGACCGGTTGAATGGGTTTGCGCCAATGAAGTCAGTTTTCAACATCTCGACATTTTATAAATATTAAAATAGAACTTCAACAGTCGAGTGGAGCGACTGTGGAAACTCGACATCTCGACAAATTTTGGTTGAACTGTGGAGCCAGTGAGGGATCTGGGAACCAATACGCTTATCTTGGAGTCTTGTCTCGCCCATGTAAAAAAGTGGTTGATTCTTATATAGATTTACATTCTCCAGTGTGTTGGTGGAAGAGACAGTATTAAACACATATATTTTGACGAAGGTACAGGCAGGGAATACCATGGGAGTGCAGCTGTGGAGCTGGCACGGAGTCGATGGAAGAGAAGTGATGTGGCGGTGAACGCTGTTGTCGGTTGTCGGTCTGTGGAGTTGTCTGTCTGCGGAGCAACTGACGTCATCGGAGCTCTCCAGGCCAATCATCTTTATCGAAAGTCAACGGTGGTCGATTCTAATATAGATATTAGTTCAAGTACTGGATCATGCGCCTGCGTAATGTAGTGCTGAAAGTGGCGTTTTTTTTGGTGGCTGATTCAATCTCAGCCAACAAAAAAATGTGAGCTTGAGGACTTCGTATTCGGTCAGATGTAGTTCAAGAGCTTCCGACAAGCCATTTCTCGAAGCCTAATCGTGCTTCTGAGTGTGTACATGCCCGAGCAAATTTCCAATCCTTTGCCATCCAGACTCAAGAAATTCAACATATGCACTTTCCGGGCTAAGAAAAGAATGAGTACACGGATTCAGTGTCTGGAGAACCACGCGCCCAGTGGAGGCATCACCGTGGTAGTCCTAAATCCGGGCTCTGACTCGTGTCAGAAAGAGCAGAAAGTTTAAATTTTACACTTCCGATTCCACTGCTTCCCATATATGTATTTCTTTTTAAGTTCCACTGAATTTTGAAGCGCTTGCCATATTTTTCGGTCATTGTTTGCAGCCTGGTTACAAGTGTACCACAATTGGAACCTGTCCACTCAAGGATTGAATATCAGAATAAATGCAGCTGCCAACCTTTTTGGAAAATTCCAAAGAATGAGAATGCGGAGGAAAGCAATAAAGAACTCTCTCAGACCGCACAACCATATTTATTCTGACCCAGAACAAAGCTACATGCAGGACCACGCACGCCACTAATATGTTCGGTATAATGTGAAATGGAATCAATTATGTGATTATTGAAGCGGGCCCACTCCCCAGCCTGTAGAAAGCATTTTGTGGTCTAGCAGACTTAGTGGATCCTCGCATTCTGTGATATACCGAGTAGACCCCGTGTCTGATAAGCAACAGTAGTTCTCATCACTGATGGTCAATTGCTTAGTCCAAGTTGAAATAACCCGGTGCCACTTCTCAAGAGGCTGTCAAACATTCACAACTTGATAAGACTCACAAGAGATGTTACTATCGCGGAATGCACTGAGGCAACATTAGCCAAACTAATTTGAAATGGGGCCAGGAAGTGGCAATAAATCAATTGCTTAGATTGCCGACCTTCAAGAACTAACTGGTGTATACGAATATGTCGAAATATGGGCGTGGTGAATGTCCGTAGGTTACGGAGCGCTCGTAATCCACAATCACGGCACCAAACTTGGCATATGCTGCTCTTTCTGACACCGAGGAGCTTCGAAAAATGAGTCTGGCCACGAATATGACAATGGGTGCATTATTTGGGGTTCGCAGTGCAGCATGGGGGGGTCGCAGGCACCGTATCACCGTACTACTATCAACCTCGAGTGGAACGGAACCAATAAGACAATAAGACATCGAGACAACTACATCAGAACCATCACGGGAATTGCCAGCCTACCCAAATAGCAACCCGTCTTTAGCCGTTAAATGTCCGGTTTGATACGGTAACCTAACCTACATCGGTACCAGGAATAAGCAGCCCACGTGCGCCAATTTGCAGCCGCGACGCCAACGCGAAGCCACCTTTTCGACGCGTTATAGCTTCATATAATAGATCCGACCAACATTTTGAATGATATAGTGGACCTGTACATGATGTAATCCAGTGTTTTCCATTTTCTCAATGTCGCGCCCTGTTTTTGGCGGAGAAAGGGCCGAAATCAATGGTGCCTACATTTCGAGAGTTGAAGCACTCAGAAGGCGCTGTAAATGTTTTCTGTGTGACTATTAACTGCTACAGAAAGTTTCAAGGGACGCTGGTGTGTCAATCGTGTCCAACCCAGCGAAACGCACAGAACGAGACGCGTTGTTTGGCTATGCATTCGTGATCGCAAGTTGACAACCGGTTATCAGGGCGCGGTAACTAACAGACTTTAGTGAACGAGGTATGAGTTAGAATCCCTAAAGTGTCTGTCTACTGAGAGACTAGGATGTTTCAATAAACTTGGGCGGTCATTTCAGGCGATAATTTGCACGACCAAGAGGTGAGTGATCTCTGGATCTTGTCTAATGTTGCCGCAACTCGAAAAGTCGAGTCGCGACTTCGAAAGTCGACTTGATGGCTGATTTGACTCGACTCGACTTGACTCAATGAGTCCAAGTCGACTCAAGTCCACTCCAGAGCATATTTTATAAAACAAGCTATTTTGCGGTTCCGGCTTCGTTGGCGGCGGGTTTTGCGACGGAGTCACGGAGGCGTGACACTTATCACATTGGTGTCACGGGCTCGGTCACGGTCCATCAAAATTCCAGAAATCCGTTTTTCGTGGTGCAAACTACCCAGTACACCTTTTGAGAATTTGGGGTGCCAAGTCGACTTGAAGTCACTCAAGTTGACTTGGAAGTCAACCCGAGTCGCAGCGGCGACTCGACTCGACTCGACTCAAGTCGGCTACCAACTCGACTTCGAGTCTTCCCAAGTCGGAAGTCGCGGCAACATTAATCTTGTCAAACGTTCCCACGGGGGAGGGGGTACCAAATAAGGGAATCTTACCTCAGCGGCAAGTGTCGGCACCACCTCAAGCCTCTGAGGCGACACAGTGTAGCCACATCCCAAATGCGCTTGGAGACTGCGCACCATATATTATTACTACAGTCCAATGCTCTCACAACGGCTTGTTATTCTGCAGCCGACTGCTGCGGGAATATTGTGCGGAGTTCGGATCACGTCAAACTCGCGTGGCCAGATCAAATGACAAGATCCAGAGATCGCTCAGCTCTTGTGCACGACTGTTCATTGGAATACCGACCCCGAGCGCATTTTCTGGATTCGGCCCATGGGAGAGTTCACGTGCGGTCACCCTTTTATCTCGTCAATCCAAGGTCCGGTAACAGGCATGACAGTGGATTCAGACTAGGCGACTTTCCCACAGCTCGGACAAAAACACCTCAATCTATAGTGATCAAAACGAAAGTTTTGAGCGATTACGACCCAATAATTGAAGCATTTGGACTATGAAGGGGGGTAAATATAATCTACAAGCCCAGAGTGAGGAGCTGCAGAGTTGTAAATTGTGGTTTCGAAGCCTGCTTGGAGAGCGGAAGCGGCGACAGAGAGTGTGACTATTCCGTAGGTTGATGTTACGAAGAACCAAGGTGCATTTAAATTTATGAACTGCAGTAGACTGTGAGCACTATATGTAGTCAAGGTCCTTGCTATGACTCATGAAACCTGCACCAAGTTGCTGAAACCAATTGTTGAGTGAGCGAATCAAACGCCATCACGGGAAATCCCGAAGGGTTGAGCTGCAAGGTAGCAACCCGTCTTTAGCCGTTCAATTGCCGGTTTGATACGGTAACCATACATGGTGCAAGATCACAAAATTCGACTTTCTGATTTCAGACCTGGTAACCTCAGGAATTCGGCAGTTGGAAATACCGCCCCATCAATTCTTAGGGCCCTCTGGGCATCCCTGGTACCTGGAGCCAGACACCATACTCAAGACTTCTACATTGTTCCAGTATATTTTCCAGTAAACTTTCATTCAAGTCTAATTCATGATTTGCTCCATGATCAAGTATTATCCGCTATTAGCTTGTAGCGCACAATCGGAATCATAATAAACCATATAAATTAAAGGAAGCGGATATCCTGCGCAAGAATACTGTAATCCGAAAGACAGACCCCACCCTCACTCCAATCGAAACGGCTCAGGGAGCCTTTCACCTCCACCAAACTCCCGAAGTCGCCGTCCAAATATTGCGCTAGGAACCCCTACGCCCGGGACAAGATCCTCGAAGAGGCCGTCCATGTTCTCTTGACTGTACTGGACATCTGCAGCGCAATAAGCTGCATTTTTCGTTAATAAAAATTGATCATCGTCTCAAAGGTACTTTTGGAAATAAGGATCGGAGCCAATTTACGAATATTGTCTTTCATAGGAACAGTCGACGCTCCGCAAACAAGGCGCACATCGCCTCTTGAATTTCGGACCAAGGAGGAAGCACTGTTCTTACAGTTGCCACATCTTGAGCAAAAATGCGACGTTCCCCTGAGAATAGCCCTGCGACTCCCCAGGATTGCTATTTCTTCCGGCCTTTTTGAACAGGTGCGTAATGCGGGTTGCTAGATCAACTAATTCCTAGCCTAAATCAGTGGTTTTGTCAGTGTTTTTTTGGATCAGACACAGTAAGGGCACCATATGTTGAATCTGGTCAAAGGATTTGACTTAATTGGAGCTACATATTATTCTACATATTTTTCTATGGGACCATTCCAAAAGAGGAAGTTGTCACATCTTACCACGTGATGTTTGTCGAGGGTGGATGGTGAGTACCTTATCCAAGAATTGATTAACGAAAGCTGCACATTCTTGTCGACGAAGCACTTCAATTGGATGTTGTTCTGATCTATTGAGAACAAGATAAGTACGAGTTCTGCCGGGCAACGCCACGGCCCTACTACCCAAGTCTGGGTCATATTATTTCTTCCCCGCTCTTCACGCGCACACAATTTATTTTTGGGTCGGGAAGTATTGATATCATATTAGGATCGTGGCCCAACCAATACCAACCCATTCCGAGCCTTATTCGAGGCAGTTTTTGCGGGGATGCTCGTTTACATCCGTGGCCAGATGTGTTGCCGGGAATGCCACATTAAACACCGACCGATAATACCGGCCGCTATACCGGCCGTCATACCGGCGGTATAATCAACACTCTGTATTTTCAACTCCCAATTGCTCTCCGAATTGGTAAATCTGCGCCACAATCACACCCCCTTTCGAATTGATTGAAATAGTACAGTAATCGGGGATCCTACATTTGTCTATAAGATGCATTTGCCACAGTCCCTTCAATTGAAAGGATACACGGGGAGTTTCTGCATCCTAATCTGCTGTTTTAAGTTGTTGTTTAGGAATTTTGAATGTTGCTGAAATGTTTTGCAAATATTTGTAATCTCCCAAGTATTTCGAGAATTAAATTGAGGAAGGTTTTCCTGACAATGTCTGGCGGCCAACAAGCGGATAAACGTAGAGCCAGCACGGAATCTAATGACGGTCTTGGGCCACTTTAATCCACTTTTCGGACCTCATTACAGGTTTTTTTTCTAGCGAGTATCTCTAGCATAAGACACAAAACACAAGTTTAATCCGAGCTCGATTCAACAATCACAGTCCCGCCCATCCATTCGAATCTAACTAGGAGAGTCGCATTATTGGAATGAAGAAATTGATTTGGTGTCTTTCTCTTACCCTTGTTCACCGGAGCTATGTACACTTGGTAGATAGTGAGATTTTCGGGCTGGGTGCAGCCATTTCGCTCAAGTGTTCGAGTCCGCTATTTTTTTGCCTTAGGGACAATGAACTCTGCAGGTGGGAAAGAGCGGATGAGTGACACAATTCACAGACATTAAGGGTGATAAAACCTACCGCCTGTGGGAGGAAATATGCATGCGATCAGGAGGGATAAAGAATTCGAAAGAAACGACAACTCACCGACTATTAGAAGACGTACGAGTCGAGTCAGTTGGGATGCATACATCCAGGGAGAAAGCAAATCACCTGCTATACGCGACCGTTATGAGATGGTTCAAAGACATCCAGCTATAAGAAAACTCACCATCTTTTGGAAGGAGCACAGGGGCAGGTTAGCGAGGACTGAGACATACATCGTTGCGCAGGCAAGCTCACCCGCTATTGGAAGAAGTGCGCGAACAAAGTCAGCCAGAACACAGACATCCCAGGACAAACTAACTCTCTTAGGGAAGAAGTACGTGGGGAGGTTAGGAGCGATACCGTCATCCAAAGGCAAGAAAACGCACCAACTGTGACGAAGTAAGCGGGCGGGTTAGCTAAGGTACTGATCCGAAGAGAATACTGACTGGCTGCTGGAAAAAAAAACGCAGGTGGGTTAGCGGAGATATAGGCACCCGAGGAGGGAAAACTCACATTCTTTACCTACACCACACAGTGTGGTCGGTCGGGGAACGATCACACAGGAATAATGAAACTCACGTGCTATTCGAATGACAAGACCATGATTAGACGGGATACAGACACCCAAGCACAAGAAACCCACCATCCGCTAGAGGAAACACGGGGAGATTAGTGGGGTACATGCATTTACAGCTAAAGAAACTGACCGGCTATCAAAAGGAATACATGGGCAATCAGCTGAGATACAGATATCCAAGGATGTGGAGACTCGCCACCTGTAGTACACGGGCGGGTTAGCTGGAGGATAGGCATATGAGAACAACGAGACTGGCCGGCTGTTGGAAGAAGATGACCGTTCGTTAGGTCAGAACATCGAGGGACAAGCAACTCCCCTGCTATAGAACGACGTGCGCAGCAGGTCAAACACAGCATAGATATCAAACAACCGAGCAGAAAACTCACAGACTGTTGCGAGAAGCGTACGGGGTCAGCCAGGATACAAGTATCCAATGGAAACAAAACTTGCCACCTATTGTAAGAAGTGCGCAGGCAGGTCAGCTGGGATACAAATATCGAATGGCCAATAAAAGGCTTACTGCCTGTTGGAAGAAGTAGGCAGCTGGGTAAGTCAAGATACCGACATCCCATTCACAATGAACACACCATCTGGTGGGGGAACTCAGCCAGGATATAGACATCGAACTCCACAGAAACTCACCAGCTGTGTGGAAAGAGTACGCAGCAGGGTCAGTCGGGCCGCGGACCCCTAAGAACGACAAGCTTACCTGCTATTCGAAAGCGGGCGTGGTTGGCTGAGGTATAGAAATACGAGAACAAGATAACTCACCATCTGCTAGAAGAAGTCATGTGGCAAGTCAGCCAGGGCATAGACATCCGACAGCAAGCAAACCCACCCGCTGTTGGAGGAAGTACGCGGGATGATTGAGCCAAGGTACACACGTCCAAGGACAAAAACTGACCTTCTGCGGAAGGGGAAGATCAGTAGACATACCTACTCCCAAGGACAGAAAACGCACCGACTATTCAATGAAGTACGCGGGCAGGTCAGCCAAATGATAGTCAACCAAGGACAAGAACACGGACCGACTTTTAGAAGAGGTCAGCCTTGGTACAGCCAAACAACAAATAAAACTTACATCCTGGTCAGCAAGACAAGGCATGTTTGATCAGGTCGATGATACTGCCGAAGAGGCTCTTACTCACGTATATAGCTTCAATCTGGACAAGACGAAAGAATTCCGTCCGATTTTCTTGGAGACTACAAGGACAATGAGTATACAGCTGGGCAAGAGACCAAATATTACATACGAGATTTGCGGCGAAAAAATATCCTCGATTTCAGCGACCCTCTCTTTGGAAGTGATTTGATACTTCTGGCCGCATGTGATAGTAGAACTGAAGCGAAGAAGAGCTGATTGTCATTTTGGGTCTCATCGACAGGAGAGTCGGGCTATTTACCAGTGGAACCAACCATTATCCCAGGAATTTTTGTTTGTGTTGTCGCAATGAGGGCACTTTTGGGGTGTGGGTTTAATTCGGTCCCTCCTTCGTTTGATAATGCTGATGTCCAATTGCATCCCCGCTCCGAGTCTCCCAGCTAAGTCGAAGGGCCGGAGAACGATGCCATCGGCGGATACAACGTTATAGTCACCACGCTCAACATATTTACTTCCCGCCTGAGGGCGACCATGTAGATGAGCTTTGAGGATCCGATCGAGATCCTGGAATCGCATAAAGTAAAATCCAATAAAAGTAAAGATAACTCACATTGAATCCATCACAGTAAGACAGTTGAATGGTTACGGTTCGTCCCACTGGGTCCGTTATAAAGAAGACGGGATCTGAAATATCACGGGGAGACAGTTTGTGGATGAGCTGTCGGACGTGTTGCACCTGGGATCCAACATGAGAGACTTGGCGGACTAGAAGATGCGAGGCAGCCCTGCACAATAAAGGACCAATCAGTTGGCAAAACGACGGCGTTAAACATGAAACGAACAAGCCCAAAACTGCTAGGGCTCTGGAATTGCGGACTTCAACTCTGATATTTTGAACATGCCCTTCGACGTTGTGGACTTGCGATCCAACGTCAAGCACTTGCGACTCGACCCGTCCCAGCTGTTCTCCAACTTCAAGCGAAAGCAGGCTATCGAGGAGGGTTCAGTCTCCACGCACAAGTATGACTTTATAGACAAACCTGTTTAAGATCTCCAAAAGTCGTTGGAGTGAGTCGCGATGTTGAGATATCTCGGCCCTCCAGGATATCAATTCCGTTTCTTCTGAAAGAGCCATCAATATCCGGCCCATAACTCCGTTAGATCGGTTCATTTTGGTGAATAATTGCTGCATAAATGAATGACAGGAAGTCAACTCGGCCGACAGTTTGTTCGCGATATACCGAACGTTGGGTGATGACGAATCCAGGTCGAGGAGCGTCGAAAGAGTAGCGACGTCATCGTGGATCCCCTTCAACTCCGAGATTACTTTTTGCCGTTCGTAGGATGCCCGACCGCTGCGAAGGACATCGCAGATCCGTTTGGCGAGCCTGGCGGTCTCTACGATGTCGCCGAATGATCCATAGGTAAGGGCAAAAGCCATGTAGAGGGAGGTAGAAGGTGGGCAGAACCACGCAGTTGAAGAACACTTGTATGGCACTGCCCCTCTCACAGCTGGAGCCGGGACAGCATTCCATGGAGGGGCACGAGGACCGACTCGGAGATTAGTCTTTAAGATCGGGCTGTGAGCCTGAGCTATACTGGGCCGACCCAGGTGACTTCGGAGGCTCATAACGATGCCATATAATGAGCGGCAGAGAGCGGCAGAAGGAGTTCCTGACATCATGGATGCTGTCGAGTTCGACCTGGGCCGCCATCAGAAGCTGTCGCTTTATAAACGGGGGCCAATTAAAACAGTCTACTGCTGTGTGCTGTGGGAGCGGGTGACACGGCCCTGCGCGATTCCGCTTCTCGTCGCTTTATAAATGGCTGGTCAATTAAAACCCAGTCTATTGCTGTGCGTGTAGCGGGAGACGCGCAAGAGACGCACTTCCGTTTCTCCCAAGGGAAGCTGTCAACACAGGTTGGAAATTGCCGCCAACTCCCACTCTTGAGGTCCATGAAAGGAGCGCCATCAGACAGAAAATGGGGTGTCGTCGCAAGAAAGAGAAGATGAAGGCGACAGGGCGGTGAGAGAATTGAGAGAAGAAAACAGGTGACTATTTGTGACAGATTGACTGAGTTTGACTGCGCCCGTTTGGCGCCCGTACGGCCCGATCCGCCACACCTCAACGCAGACCAGCCCACTTGATCAACTTCGACTCACACCGGAGAAAGCAATCATTCGGTTGACCCAAAATGAGCTACGAATTACGGGTCCTAACTTGTTTAGGATCCGTCTTGTCAGCCCGTACCCCGCACAAAAATTGCTCATTCGCTTGGCATTCACTCCCCACTTTTGATTGAGTATTCCCGTCCGTTTGATCCCACTCCACACACAGCATGCTAAAATTAAAATAAACTTGAGGCATGGTAAGCTCTCCGACCACTCGAACCCGCCATTCCAAGGATGATAGCAAATCGGCCGGTAGACCGATTAAAACCGAACATGCCGCGGCGGCAAAACCTCGGCAATCTGAGGCCATTTATGAAACCCTCGGAATGACCGATTATTCACACCCAGTGAACATTTGGTCGAAATACTACAGTAATGGGTGCAGTGTCCAGCGCAAGCCCAAAGAAAGTGTCGCATGAAAAAGCCGTACTTGATGGTAAAGTTCCGGTAAGAGTATTGTCCACCCATACCGCTGAAGGAGATTGTACTTCTTGGAGCTTCCCTGCACAAGGCGTGTTCCATTGCGGGCCGTCGACCTTGTGAATATGTTTAGAATCAGGACCTTTTTTTTTGGTAAGAAGCAATTCTGATATCATGCGAGGAACTGCGGGGAAAGAATGGCGGCAGGTTTTAAATCAAGGAACCGGGCGCACTGGTGAAAGCGTCGAAATGTCAGTCAAAGTCTATGATGCAAAACAACGATATCGCGACGCTGATGTGCAAGGAGAAAAATCAAATTAACGGCAGGTTGAGGAAATGGAATTTGGTACTACAGCGGAATTGAGGATGAGACGAGCAGCGGGGCGACTGGATTTCCGATTTGAAAGTGACAAACTTACACTATTAGGACTTGAGATTTATGGCCGGCGCATGCAAAACTGGAGACGCAAGACACCGGATTAATCGGCCGACTATTCGGTTCTTGAATTTTTTTCCATTCGCTGTTTTATCTCGGAGGCCAAAGAGGTCCATTGAAAGTACATACATGGATCTAGGCGAGATGAAGCAGTACGAGTAATCGACAAAAGTCCGATAAATGCCAAATAATAGGGTGAACGCCACAGGACGGACTCGGCGCGCTGGTAAAGAGTGGGACGACGTGGCGAGACCGGAGTGTGATGCTGCAGATTCGGAACGGAGGCACCGTGCCTGCTCCCTCTGCCCTGTGCGTTTTGGCCGAGGGCGGTGGGGGCGAGAAAGGGCGAGAGGGCGGAGAGGAAGAGAGGGGCCAGCCGCGCATGGGGGTGCGGATTGGTACCGGCGTGGGCGTGGCGAACGAGCAACGGCGACGACGCGGGGCTCAGGGGGTCCGGAAGGCGTGCGTGTTGCTGCGTAGTCATGTGAGAATGGCCTCCCGGTGGCGGGGAGACGTCGAATGGAGCCGGGAGCGTAGGTAGAGGCGGGTTGGATGGGCAGGCATCGCAGGAAAAGGCTCCCGGTAGTGCAGAGCGAGCTGAAATCGGGTGCGCATACACGTGATCGGCGGGCGCGGCGGATGGCGCTGCGCGTGTGTGCCCGCGCGGCTTCGTCTGCTCAGTGCGGCCGCGGGGAGGGCGGTTGAGGGCGGAGGAGAGGGAGACGATGGCGGCGCGGGCATGGGTAGCGCGCGGAGCGGGTAGTGTGCACGGGCGTAGTGTCGACGATTTGGGACGCAGAATGGGCGGGACAGAGACTAGGCTGGGTGACACGTAGCATGCGGGGTAGACTCGGATCCAGCCCTACGTTGAGGAACAAGACAGCGGAGTCTTAATTGAAGACGGAATCCGAAAAAAAAAAAAAAAAAAAAGTTAATAATGGTTCCTCGAACGTAGGGACTGGGAGAACTTAGTACGGAAAACGGTCAATAGAAATCACGTGAGGATTCAATACGACTTAGAAAAATTTCGCCGTTCTGGATTTTTTGACCTCCACAGAATAAAATTCTGAATAGCAGGAAAGTTAAAGGAAGTATTAAAACCTGTGTTTACATGTTCAGATCTTTGGAAATTGTCTCTGTAGTTGTGCAAGCAAGAAAACAGTGAGAAGCGGGATGACGGACCGGTCATCACAGCCACCCACAGCCACCCATCACCGTATTGCCGGGAGATACCGGTGCAGTTTGTCTTCTCCACTACTTTCCCTCAGCGCATTTGGGAAATTAATAAAGTTGTGTGTGCTTTTAAAAAGCTGTTTTAGACCTCTCTGTTTTTTTTGGTTGGCTAGACTTTCACTTGAACAATTTATAGGATGTGGTTACTTCCGTAGCTTCAAGTGAGGCTACCCTACTGTATATGGAATAATTCAATGAAAGGTGGTGTTCTACTGTGCAAACAGAACATCTAAGAATTTTCGAAGACCCTGAAAATATTTCTATTCCTCTTATTTTGGCAGATGTAAGCTTGACATCAAATATCAAAATCTGGCTGTTTTGTGTTCTGTCTAAAGTATTATACATTTGAAGAAGTTTAGACTACATGGGAGGCCTATTTAAATACCTATTCAACTTTCCTACAACTCAGAATTTTATTCTGTGGAGGTCAAAAATCCAGAACGGCGAAATTTTTCTAAGTCGTATTGAATCCTCACGTGATTTCTATTGACCGTTTTCCGTACTAAGTTCTCCCAGCCGCTACGTTCGAGTACAACATAACACATTTTTTCTATCTTTCTCAATTTTTATCCAAATGCCTTGAAAAAAATTGTGCAGCCTCCTCTATATATTTACTCAACATAGCGGCTGGTTACGAGCCTACATGCGGGGCGCGGTTTCGCTGGAAAGGCGTATGGGCGCATTAGGATGTCGAGCGAGCGGGAAAAGCTTCGGTCGACCGAAAAGGGGAGTGGGGCGGCGTGCGCGCGTCCTGTAACGACCACAGCGGGGCGCCAACGTTTGTCATGGACACGCGGGAGGATCGCTGCGGGGTGGTGACAATCCCGACGGCAAGCACGAGCCGCACTGCATGGACGAAAGGATTAGTATATAGTGATGACAGAGGCACGGGAAGGTAAAACATGAGAGAGGTGAAGAGAATGGAGGGAGAAGGGGAGGGGAGGGAATGGAAAGGGTAGGGATGAACTAATCCAAACGAAGACGTACCACGATCCCCTGATATTCTGTCGTCCAGTTGCCTTCGTATTCCATACTGCGCGCGAGGAAGCCGGAGCGGATGGCTTGAGGGAGGAACACGCTGGGGGGGAAACCGAAAGCGGGCGTGGCGTAGGGAAGATAGAGAAGAACGGGTGGCCTAGACGTAGTCGTGGATGAATTAGGGAAGGCTTGCACGAATACCGTAGAGGAGTCGAGGCAACGGCTACCTAGAAAGAATGGCCATGGGCTCGAAAGAGGGTTAGACAGAGAGGGTCAAGATAGCGTTAGTCGTGGGCGGGTGCAAGCCGGGTGAGTGTGAGGGGGCAGAGACGACGTGGCAGCGGCGTTAGCGCGGAGCCTGACGGCGTTGATGGCGACGCTCACGCAAACAAACGCGTCGCGACAAATGAGCGGACGAGCCGGGGATGAGCGCGTTGAAGGGACGGGGCGGATGGGGCCGGAAACCCATTTTCAATCCGAGGGCTGCCCCAAAAAAGGCTTGATAAAGAGACGGGGTCGGTCAAAGCGTGTTCCTGCAACGTGGATAGCCGAAAGTGGAAAATAATAACGTTCTGAGTTCTTGCGGTAAAAATATGATTTTATCTATGGTTAGGGAACGTGGTTGAAATTTTGGGAGAAATCCAAAAGGAAATGCGCCGGGGCACGAGTTTCTACAATTTCTGTCAATATCACCGCTGTTTCAACTTTTCACTCTGCAGCGGCATGGGTTTTGATTTATTAAAGTCAATGAGGTCCAAAATCCTCGTCCCATATGCAGACATACATACATACACAGTCATGTTTTCAAAATGCAACGCACAGGAAAAGAAAATGGGTTTTTTTTCGGCCAGAGCGCGTAGCCTTTTGAACCGATGAAGATCCCCAGGGCACTATCAAGGCCCCGGGGATGTTTTGGGGCAGGGCGGGGCGATCGTGGGAATACTTAAGGATGGGGGAGGGGGTTCGACAACCCAAAATGATTTGGCCTAATATGCCCGACTAATATCCCAACAAGAATTGGTGATGCATTAGTACAGGCTGTACTGCGCTACTTGAGCTTTACACAGGAGCAAATATAATGGGGTCAGGGCAGCTAACAGTTATTCCGTCGCTTTCGCTCTCGGAGGACATTATATTTTTGATGTTGAGGATGGCCCGAGATGCCACGGTGGAGTAAACACTTTGTAAAGGTTTAGCACGTGGAATATTGTAGAAGCGTTACACGTACACCAGAGCGGGCCTATTCGAAGCCAAAATCATGAGTAAGGACGGTTCCTGAAACAATGATAAGAGACATACACAACAAGAAGTTGCTTCAGGGTCTCTCGTTTGCTGGTCCAGATAATGAGCTCGGATCCACCCGCAGCTGAGGCCCACGCCAAAAGAAATGAACTGGAGAAAATTCAAAGCCGAGGGCAAAAAACGCACCGAAAACTGCGAGGAACCAGACGACACCGTCTCGCAGGAACAGTTTCCATATTGGCATGACACGGTGGTCGTTTCTGTGCAACGTGACCCCGCATTTGTACAGCGTCAGCAGAAACATGACGAATGTCTGCTCAATATCGAACTCAGGACGAGAGAATAAGTTAATTCGGAATGCTGACCACAAGGAGCGGAGCGGCCGCATATAGTGTCAGAAACCGCGGAACATCTGGGAATTATTGTCAACAGATATAATATTGGTTCGCATTGAGAGGACGGACTATATGCGTAGCATCCCTTGATCAGGGACCTGGCGTCAATGAGACAGCGGTGATTGTTTCCAATTGAGCTCACTCACCCGAGGTGAACGTAAGCTGGGATCGGGCAGTGAATGGCATAGGAGAATCGCAGGAAGAGGCACATACCGGTCATCTCGGCATACGCAAAGAGATCCACTACGATCCTGGATTTGATCTCAGAGGGGAGTCGAGGCGTTGGCTTGAGACGTACATGATCACGACTTCAGCTATGCCAGTTGGATTTCAAAATCACTCTGTTCGTTAAGAATCCGGGAAACGCACCAATGGCCATGAAAATGAAGAGCCAGACTACCCATCGGCGTCGACCATACAAGATCCACACCCTGGTGGTAAAGGCATTCAATACAGAGAAGAAATGGAATGTCTTGAGCGAGTACCTGACCATAAGAACGATATCCACAGTAGCTATAACTACGGTGGATGTCGATCCTTGAACCTACATTAAATGCTCGAGGTAAGCGTGCGAGGTCTCCAACAATTGTGGGTTCCACGCACCTTTAGCCAACCTATGCATCTTCGCCATTTGAACGCCCAAACCCAGGAAACAAGCGGAGAACGTACTCCTAAACACAACTGTGAGAATGATGAAATTGCAATCGGAGTGTACTTACGCTGGAGGTGGTAATCTCGCGGAGAATGACTTCAAGAAACGTGTGGGAACGTGAGAAGGATCAGCATGATGGGGTTATATACCAGTAGTGTTCAAGCTAGACGCTATATGAATATCCAAAGCCTCGAACAAGTGATATTTTCTCTCACCATATTGAGATGAGACTGAAATATCGATTGAACAGCTTGAAAAAAAGGCGACTGAACGAGCACTCATCGGAACTTTATAGAACATGACTTACATATATAACTTTCGCAAACCCCCAACGGCTTTTCCACATCAGCTCCACCTGGGGTATACTGAGCTAGCAAGATGAATCACTGCAGTAGAAACCGACCTCATCTGGGAAGCACACGATGTGATCATATCTGTGATGAAATTCTCAGCATGGGTGGTCACTCTGCCGGTGATTCCACGTACATGAGCACACAAATTGAAGCGACTAAGGGCGAGACGTTGTCATGAGACACACATTGGGCAAAGAACTGGCGCAAGTACCCGCAAGATATCCGGTGAGTCTGGAGTCCGCGACGAGCTGAAGCAACTGCAAGTTGTCCTGCGCATTGTCTGGCATACGTGGTGTGGCAGGTAATCGACCCTGTGAGGGGGGATCATTGCACGCGCCGCACAGTGCACAAATACTGTGCATACGTACTCGGATGTTCCGCGGGGGAAGAAGATTGACGAACGGCGTAATTGGCACGAGCGCCCATCGAATATGGGCCACAATTAGCATATCTTGCAAGATGAACTAGCATAGCGCGCAGGCTCACCGACAGGTCAGAGCATGTGGCGAGATTTGTCCGCAATAGGCAAGACAAGCGTATCTATCCATCCATAATGTCGCCCCTCAACATATTCCGTATACACCGGGACAGATCACAAACATTTAAGCGCCCAGGTTTAGCGCGCACGCATAAACGAAACAACAGCAATAACGCTGTCAGATATCTGTCGCTGTTCCATTCTCAGTGCCTAACGCCTTCCATTTCAAGTTCCACAACATAGCCAGCAATAATACAACGTAGAAGGCATATTCTTGTTTCAACGGACGTGAGTCAGTGCGTCTGGCGCCGGGGTTCTCAGCTTCGATTTGGGCTTCACTCGAGTCCGGACATATAGCAGCCGCTGAAGAACGCCGAAAGAAGCTTCAAGCGCCCCGAAACATCTTTTCAGGCACTCATATTCTATTTTGAGCGTCCATTTCAATTCCTCCCAGACTATGGTTCATTTCCCCCCCCGGCACTTGTAGTTAGTATAGTGGGTAGGCCCTCCCGCTTGGGCGAAATTTCCTACGTTTGAATGTCAACAATCGCCATTACACCTGAGGCCATAATGTTTGGCTCATGAAGAGAATCGAGCATTAGCCCAACTTCACTCACGTCGGACTCGCCCCGATAAAGTGGCACGGAGATACTCCGAGTCGGACACCAGTGAGCCAGCGCCTAATGGATTTTCCTCATGAAGTGTCACCCTAGTTCTTGACAGGTAGCGCACTTCTGCGCTGGCTTTCTGTTGTTCCATGCCAGGGGGTTCCAACCAAGATGGAGTGACAAAGGGAAGCCTAACTATACCAGCCGAACTTGTACCGAATGGCATGTCGGAAACCGATGCAGTTTCCGTGTTATGCGCGTATCCGTTAACAGCTCAATGGGCGCGCGCCTCTCTATATTTGCATAGTCCAACGCGAAAGATCCTCGTCTTCATGAACAACGTCGGCCTAGGTAAAAGTTTTACTTTCCGGAGAGGTCGCTCGATGTGCTGATTTCAGCGTGTTGCTATCGTCCAGCTGATTCACAATAATCACGATGAGATCTTGTGGGACTGTCCAGGAAGACAAGGTGGTAGGTGGAAAGAGCGCCTCCTTGAGAGCATATCAGAGCCGATGCACCAACGTGGGTTTTCCCTCTTGTTTCTGACTAACAGCTCGCTCGTTCCTAGTTTTGACTGCGGTGCTTGCTTCGGAGTGATACGCCCAGGCCAATATACCTCAAGGAAGTGAATCGCGCACTCATTGCAGCATCCATGCAGTTTCTAGCGTTCCCGCAGCTCTCGCCCTGTCCGCGTCTTTTTGCGTAGGGGATTTACGCGCCGTGTCCGGGAACACGCGGCAGATTGCCGCCGATGATGGCCATCGTGCCAGTTGTCCGATGACTCTTCCGCATCAAAAATAGCCCCTCAGTATACTCAAGCGGGGCGGGATCAGATTCCAGACAGTAAGAAAGGTCATAGAGCCATACTGACTCCATGGTCCATATCGACTAGCCTGACTCAAGCGTTATCACTACGGACAACGTCATCTACATGCTGGGGATGCGATGCTAAGGTACAACAAGAATGATAGCACTTAGCGCAAGGACAAGCAGTAGAAGAAATTACTCCAGGTAACTTAGTGAATAAGGAATTTTTTGTGATCCTAAAATTAAGCCGCACTGTACGCAACAAACATAAAAAAAAAAACTCAAAAAACCAGCGCACACATAAACCAAACGAAGGCAAGTCGATAACACTGCTTCTCTCTATTCTAGCAATATGCCAGAAGCCTTCGTCCTCTCGTGAATCTTGGACGATAAAGCAATATCAATGTAATACATTCCAGTTATATCGTAGAATGGAAGTCGAGAAAAGCCGATCTCGAACTCGGAAACGCCGAACATGTGCAAAGATTTATTGGGCGCCTCTTCCTCCACTATTCTGCACATCGACTGGTAGGCGAGGAGCAGGGATTTGTCGCGACATCACCAATCTCGAAGTTGTGTGAGGGCTTGATGTATGTGCTGAGCCGCCACACGACTCATAACAGCATTATACCTGCGATGATAGGAATGAATGTTATATATTCACATTCAACAGGTTTGCATCGTATCGCTATGAGGTTCCATGGGACGGGCGGGACCCTTTTGTTTGCAGAACAGCAAAATCCAACAATGCTGCGGCACTCGAGAGCGAATCCCTGGGCTTATCTCGCCATCACTCGCCGTCGTCTACTAGTTATTTATGACACTGATGACCTGTCCATATCTTAGTTCAAGGTCTGAACCGCCAGGTTCTTGGAAGAGAGACGGTAGTAGGTATGGCAGTCAACCTGGTTCTTACAATGGGCAGTGTACCATAAATGTCTCTCCACATTTGATCTGCTCTCACACACCGGGAATGGATCCCTCCGAACTTGATCATCAGTGACTATCGAATCAAACCAATCTTCTGAGCGAGCAATCTGTTGATGGACTAGCACCTTCCATGCAACAATAGTTTCAACCATGAACGTACCCCTCAATCACCATTTGATCTGCTACCACTGCCCTCGGGGCATCTGATGAAGCAACACTCACTTGGTGGGTTACTTAACGTTGTCCGCGAAGACATAACCCCCCCCTTTCTGGAACTACACTGGGTCTCTCGTGTCTGAGCCATGTCGACCTTTTTCCCCCCTGCACTTCGCGAGACTTTCAATGATACCGGTGGTGGGAGCTTCCGAAATTTCCTTGAGGTTAATGTTTTCTTAGTGTTCTTTGTCCGTTTTCAGGCGCGGGTCTTGTGGGGTGCCTGCTCGCCATGGGAGTATACGGGCTCACCACCTCGCAAGTACGTGCCTGTGCTCTCAACCCATCCTTCATTCAACCAATGGTTGTTGTGTTGTTTAGACATACTACTACTTTGTCGAGTATCCAAAAGACAAGATCTGGCTGAAGCTTTTTGTGTGTTCTCCATTCTTGATTCGCATTGTTTCTGAGACGTACATGTTTAGGTTTCTGTTCTCTGGTATGGCCGATGGCATTCCATTCCGACATTGTTCCAAGCCTCACTGCTCTATGGTTCTCAGGTTCCTCAACACCCTACATTCTGCCCTCAGTGCGTACTACTCATCCTCCAGTATTTGATCAGAGATTCACCCCGTGCTCTATGCAGTATTCCATCTGATATATCACTACCTTGTCGGTCAGACACACTCAGTGCCCATTTTTATCTGATCGTCCCGTCAGATCCAGAACGCGTTCAATCTTTTGGGAACAATTCAAAATACTTGGTGAGTGATTCTTTGAATACATGGATAGCTGTGTTTATATTGAATAGGTCTCTGGCGGTACGCATGTGTGATTGACCGACTTGCTGCATTCACGGAATACAATTCAACGAAGGTGTCAATGATCGTGCACGTGCGAATATTCGACTCAGGATCGCGCTCGCGAACTAATACAATGTTTCAGCTGGTCGTGGCATGCCTGGTAATGACGTACGTGTACTAGCATGATATGCAACCCCCTGTCTTGACCGCCCTCTCTTATACAGATATTTCTTGAATGTTATTTTTCAGTGTACGTATCCATGACCAATCCGCCTCCACCGTTTCCTGATTTCTGATTGCGGGCTCAGGCAGCAGCCCAAAATTTCGATGGTGGTTAGCAATTCTCAACGTTTGTCTTCCTCTGTTCCTCCGCAGGGTGAGATAAAAATCATTTGCCAGGGGTTTGCAGTATTGGTGTTTATCGGTGAGTCGTCGATGGCCACTTCGTCATCTCGATGTTCATCGCTATCTTCCTACAACCAAGGATTCGGGATTGGTATGTGATAACCTTCGATGCGATGGACTCAGGGTAATTTTTGTTTAGATACAGTCATTGTCCTGTGCGTCAAGTGAAGTATATGGGCGTTTTACCAACACTTTAGCCAACTTGCAGCTTCCAAGCACCGACCCTGCTGAATCTGCCGAACTACACGGTGTGTTGTTCGCTGTTTAGTGTTACACATTATACCATATATCCACAGAAAACAGCCTTCCTACCACTGGCCGCATCGCAAGCCGGTTCAGATTCAACGATAGCAGCAACGCTCTGTTGCGTGTTGTTCAATCATCGGACTGGGTTCCGAAGGTCAGTGGGCATAACCGACCTTGTGTACCTTTCTGAAATAATTGAATTCAAGGACGAACTCCCTGCTGTATACGTTGATGATTTATGCCATCAATCGATGCTTACTGACAGCGTGCGTGGGCAGCTTTGCTTCGTCTATCCATATCATTCGCCTCATTTTCTTTCCCAGTGGGACTACTATGGTTGCCCTTCTCATGGTGCGCGGGCTGAAAAATGAAACTGTACTTCTCTCACGAATCAACTTTCATCAAACACCCCGCTAGATCGTCTTCAAACCGGATAGCATGATGTACATAGGCCCGCAGTTCGTCATCTCAGGACGTACGTCTACCTGCGCATACTATGCTCGAAAATGACTCAATTTGATGACAATTTAATTCAATTCAGTATATACGAACGCCCTCATGGCGACGCTGAACTCGCGACATCGGATCAGCGCCGGGTCAAGAGACGGTACTAATGGCATCAATAGCGTGCATCTCTCAAATTTGGGGTCCGACGCTTCCGGGCCTCGTAAAGGAAATCCTATCACGCCGATGCGACATCATGGTAGCCACTCCGTAAATGCGGATGAATTCAAATCGGACGTTGTATGAGTCGGTGTCCATCCGCGGCCTAGACACATTGCATATATCCTGTAATAACTTGCTCATAACTTGCCTATACTTTGTCTAATTGCTTAGACGCGTGTTGTTGGATGGACTCTTTTCAAAGAAAGCTGTAAATGCGCCTTGATTTGGTTTCGGAAGCGTGCTTGGCTACTGCTACGTATACGCTCTCGGCGCGTACAAGTTGGGGTGTCGGATCTCGAGCTTACGGTTCAAACAAAAACTTCACTCTGGGCATGTACATTCACACACTCAGATAATAGACAAGTTGCGCAAAAGCCATTGCAGCCATCAGATGGCTTTTTTTGCGTGCGCACACTGATGGCTAATGGCTGATGAAGTCTGACAGATGAGTAAATCTTTCTCACTGAAATGAAGCTAATCGAGAGTGTGTGCTGGTATGCAGCTCAAAAATACATTATACTCACCCTTGTCCCACAATTTTCTCCAGGAATCAAAGTGTTGTCATATAAAACTGTCTTTTGGGGCTAGTGGTACATTCTAACCTGTGGATGGTGTATACATGTTCATAACCACCCAATCCACTCACATTACTGTCCAGGCACCGAAGCCATTTTAGCCATTGGCCATCAGTTTACGCACGCAAAAAAAAGCCATTTAGTGGCTTGAATGGCTGTTGCGCAACCTGTCTAATATGAGTACATCACATGCAATGCCATCTCAATGAATAGTAATGGTTGCCTGGCTTGAGCTGGACAGTCCTTCCACCTGATTCGCATACCAATATCAGTGATCTGAGGGTTGCAATCGAACGAGCGGTAATCGAACTTACCGCCATAATTAGGTAATTCATCGTACCCAAGTGCATGCCGAGCGCAGCCCACGCATTGACATGATTGTGAATCATGACTGACCCACTTGTGCGTTTGTTTTGGCGAACGGAAATATACTGGTTTACGAGTACTTATGTAATAAGTATCGTCCCTTTCAAATCTCAGATCACCAATTTCATCGATTTTTTTGACTAGTGACACTGATCGTTGAGGGACTTTTTAGGGGGTGTTGTGATAACTTGGGGGCAGTGCTTAATTTCGCTTCAAATTTTTGTCGTCTTTTTAGTGGCTGTAATGTTTTCAGATGTTTTCCATCAAACCAGGATTTTTCTCCCAGTAAAAAAACTTTTTGTTCTTTGGTGTTGTTGGTTTTGGGCTCCTGACAATTTCCGCCCTCAAATCGACACTCTAGCTTAACCTTTGAATACTGGCCTTTAATTCAAGAGATCAATATGTTACTGTGTTTCTTGTCCATCTACACGTACCAAAACCTTTAGCATACCTTGGTCCTGACGAAAGTCATGAGTGGCCATTTACAAGAGGGGCTTCTTCCGGTCTGGTCTGATTATATCATTTAACCGATTTGATAATCTCCCTTTAAAATAAAATAAGATTCTTGGGATATGGGTGTTATGGCCATATAAATCAGAGCATAATTTACTGTACTACTATGTTTACCATACGGCCACGGCTTGGCCACCACTGACAATTGCGCGTATTTCACAGCCAATTTAGGGGCCTTTTTATTTTTTATTTTGCTGCACACTGTTAATGTTGTCCCATGTGGCTTAAATTATTGTAAGCCTGTACTACCAATCTCTTTTGTTGTTTTATTCCCTGCCCTTACTACCGAATAAAAATAAAAATAAAAAAGTTCACGTGTCTCTGCTCACCCTCTATTGCCCTCAATTCCTAACAGGTATATACAGTGTATATCTTCCCCGCTTGTTCGCGTGCAGAGGAGTTGCTGTCAGGCAGGTGCAGTATTTCTTGGACCCCCTTTGTGATTCTTAAACTATTTCTTATATCTTGTTGTCCTCTTAAAAATGCTGATTGGATATTTCGAGAAAACCCATAAATATATGTTTATCTCCTTGTACCTGTATTTATCATGCAATGCATTTGGTCATTGCACTCCATGCAAAAATGACTTCAGCTTCTTTACCATGAAACAAATGATGAATTTAATATTTGCCTCTGCCTTCTTCAAGGTCACCCACCACACCCATATCTGGTGTCGTCAAGAGCTGCATCCTTTTTCCATGCGAAATTGACTTCAACTTCTTTCTGCAGCAACTCCCAGAGCTTGTGTCAAATCGAAAATTGATTCGACACAAGCTCTGGAGAATGCCAAAATTATAACCACTTATTCCTAGCTACTTCCGACAATCCATCCATCTAATAGTTTGGCGTGAATACAATTGCATGGTAACTAGAAGAGTAAGGAAGGTGTATATTGGTCTCGCATCCATTTGTTTCGTCAAGTTTTTTTGATTGACAGGAGCACGTTGGACCCAAGGCTCCAATATGTACCATCACAATGTCACAGCATATGTGTCCTTGATTGGCGATATATAATAACATGAAAGCACATATACTTGGCCAAGAACACTTCTCTATCATGCTTCTGCTTACCTGATCGATATATTCCGCTGGGTTATACCTATTTCTCTCCACACTGGCAGCCAACCATGATGTTACTTGGTACATAGAACAAAGAAAGAAAAAAAAGAAAAAAAAAAGTAAGTAAGTAAGTACGAGGTCCTGCCAGAAGCAGCCACGGCCCTTCACCCCAAGTGAATGTGACGGTTTCTTGAATGGAGGGCTGGTTCACTTGGGTGTGTTACAAGATCTGGTGATGGGTATATGTTGAGCGGAATTTGAAGCAGTTGAAGTAATTATCAAATAACGGGTTCAATGTTTTGACCTACCTCAAGCATAACTCGCCCTCCTCCATCCTATGAGGTTTGTGAAAGTCAACATCTGTCCGTAATACCTATGGAATTAGTCCTATTCGCGAGGCAGAATCCGAGTTGTGTCAAAAAACAACAGAACATTAGATATCTCCGGTTGGAGTCGAACCACTCACTATCTTTCCTGGAACATTTCTGTACCTTTTACCTTGTGAAAAATAGTTGATCAAATACAAGGACAAGCACTTTGCTTATATTGGGATTCAACTTTGTGGAGGTTGAACCATTGATCGCATGATTTGTTGAAGAGCAGGAACGGTTGCTTGTCACAGTTGATTTTTCACAATAATGGAGTAGCCACAATAGCATTTAGTATCAACGAGTATCCAAGCCGTCGCAAGCGCTTATCTCGGGTCGCGCGGTCCGCGGGAGGGTTCCGTCAGTCCGACTGCCCGATATGGTAAGCGATGTCAATCACACGAGCATGGTGCTCTCGCTTTCCATACTTTTTGGACTCCATCAGAAGAGCAGCATCAAGGCGATGCGTGCACAGACCATGCATGTGCTGAAGGTTTTTCAGTACCGCCCCGTTCCGCTGAGAAAGAAAACCTTCCCCAGTTGATGTTATAGTGCATCATTTCTCTGACACTGAAAGATCTCAAAGACGAACAGTTTACGGATGAATTATTGCAATCCGAGGTTTGTTCTTTGTGGTTGCGTCGAAGTGAACAACAAAGAATGTATGAGTTGAATCCGTTGTACTTAGATAACCATAGGCACCGTAGTGAGCAATATAGTGCAACATAGATGCCGTGGGGGCCTACACAGAGCAACTATGGACACTATATAACCTTCCTGCCTAGTCCTTAGGTTACTAAGCATCGTTCTTACTCACCGATTACAGCCAAGTTTGCTACAGAGGTCAGTTGATTAATTTTGACTAGCTGTGGGAATACCGTTGCGCCGGGTCTTATGCTGCTCAGCGTGGCTATCTGGGCGCGCACACATTCGGTGGCATGGCAACAGCGGCATGTTCCCTGTGGTTACACTTCTTTGGTGACACTCCCAGCGTGAAGAAATGGAATACATTGTACCACCTAATAATATCACACATACCGTCTAATTAGGCGGAACATATGGCCCTAATGTCAAGCCTAACTAGGCTGTTTGACACATCGTTTCATGCCTGCTATATCTTCATCCTCCCATTCGTCGTCTAAAGAATCCTTGGAGATGGAGATGGGAGGTGGAGAGGAAGGAGGAGGAGACGATGCGGTAGGGCCAGAGGGAGACAATCCCTGAAGTTCAGGGTTAGAGGTTGGACTGGTGCAAGCCATTGAAGCAAGTGGTGGTTGGTGGTCGAGATTTTTTGTTGGGTCACATCTCATGATTTGTTATTCTGTATCAAAAACAGGAGGTCGAAAAGAAAGTAATATTTGCCTCCTCCATAACCTCCGTGGTTATTTCCGAGTCGTCTCGATCCGAGTCGTGGATTTTCGTCGTAGTGCGAGCCTTCTGCAAACGATGCACTGCGACAGTGCGACGATGGGCGGGCGAATTTTTTGCTGCACGACAACGGAGGCGCTGGCGCAAGCAGCCCTCATCGCTGCGACACCAGTCCTTGTCATCCTCCTCCCTGACCAACACTGCCCGATCCTTCATCTGTTGCAGTAACTCCCGTAAGCTCTGCACACTTGCTTCCAGCTCCTCCTCCTTCTTTTCCAGCTCCACCGTCACCGCCCCCACAATGCCTTGCTCCGCAAGAATGGCGGAATCGAGCCCAGCGATGGTTTTTTCAAGCTCGGCTGCTCTAGAAGCAGGAGGATATGTGTCGAAGGTGGTCGTGTGTGGCGGCATGGGCAATCCAGAGGGGTTGTAACGAGAGGCAGCGGTGGAGGACACCTTTGTGGTAGTTTTTTTGGTGGGCATGTCGCAAGTCAAGATATTGTTTGGCTACACCATGTTTGGTTCAGAAGCCTCACACTATCTGGGCAGCCAACAAAGATTTTATTCAAACGAAAAAACCATCCAAGCAAAATGATACAAGCAAAAAAAAAATCCCCCCTCTACACTACAGCATCTCAACGTCCTCGAGCTTCACCTCCGACTTCACCTTCTTCGTTTTCCCCGTTGCTCTGGACGACTTGGGTGCCGACTTGATCTCCTCCACTGCTTTTGACGCAGACATCGCCCGCAGCGACTCGTGAGCCCCCATATCGGCAAACCCAATGTCACTGCCAAGATATGTGTTAGCACCAGCAAAGAGTAAGTCAGGGGCACAAAAGAAAAACTTACAACGACTTGTACACAGCTCGCTTCTCTTTGTTATAAAAAACCTCGGGGGAGGTGCTCTGCAGCTTCTTCACCGCAGCAGCCGAAGGAGGACGCTGCAAGGGCGAGGAGGCCTCTCTGAGGCCTGCAAACACCGTTTGGAATTGCACCCGCAAGCCCAAACTTCACCAGCGCTGATGGTTGAAGTTGGGCCCGTGGGTTGGCGTCGGTGCGGGGAGCAGCGGGGGCGTCAACGTCTCCGGCAGTCACGCCAGAGACGCTGACGTCCACGGCGGCGCTCGTGTTGTTAACGCTAGCGCCCAAGTCGGCGCCATCGCTATTATGTTAACGCTAGTGTTAACAACACGAGCGCCAGCGCGGGCGCTAACATTGGCGCCAGCAATGACGCCAGCGCGGGCACTAACATTAGCGCCTGCATTGACGCCCGCGCTGGCGCCAACGCTGGCGACGCTCGCGCGCGTGGCGTCTCTGGCGTTCATGCCGGACACTTTGGGGCACGGACGATCTTGCGCAGGATGGAGGCCGGGGGTGCTGACGGAGGTGGAGTGCGGCAGGGGATTGAGGGTGGGGGAATTGAACACGGCGCGTCTGCACCCGGGGCTCACTGCGGCACGAGGGGCCATGGTATTGGCGGTGGGCACAGCGTTCGTGCCCAGCACAGCATTGGTGTTGGCCGGGTTGGTGGGGTTCGCGTTGGGCGTGCCGCGGTTGGGGGTGGGCGCAGGTGTTGGTGCAGTGTCGGTGTTGGCATTGGCGGTGGGCGCAGGCGCAGCGTGGGGGTTAGGGTTGGTGTTGGGCACAGCATTGGCATTGGCGGCGGGTGCAGGCGCAGTGTGCGTGATGTTGCTGGCGGCAGGTGCGGTGTTGGTGTCGGCGGGCGGATACACCAGCAAGGCGAGGTGGGTGGCGAGGGTTGGTGCGGTGGGGGCAACACAGGCGTAGCGCCGGGCATCTGTGGGATGCCCGGGGAACGTCTCTTCCGCGAGATGCGCAAGAGAGTGGTGCACAGGGAGCCGCCCAATGGACCAGTATTCGGTGGCCAGTTCCTCCGCAACGCGGTGGTTTTCCGCGATTTCTTCTGGTGTGGGGGGGACCGGATCGCGGTAGAAGCGCGCTTGAGAGGGAGAGCGCACGGCGTCCTCGAGCGCCGTAGTTGATGCCGATAGTGACGACGCGGAAGAAATGGAGGCGGTAGAGGTCGGTGATGAGTTGGGAGCGGGCCCGACGCGTGGTTTCTTGGGCGGAGATGCCTCCGACTCGTCGCTGTCGAACAGAGGCTGAAGCGGCGGCGGATTGGCGCTGAGGGGGATTTTGCGAGCGGGGTGTTGAGGCTTGCGTTTGGTGACACGCTTAACGGCGGGTGGCAACGTGGGGGACGAGTCCGAGGACGACCCATCCAGATAGAGCGACATCTTGCCGCTTGACTGCTGTGGGCTGGGGCAAGGCAGTGGGGAAGTCCGGATACAGCGACGAGGATGCGGCGGATTCGCCGCAGCGCAATTCGCCTCCCAAGCCCTCATGGCGAGTGTGCGGGTGTCGAAGGGAGGGCTGAGCGGTAGTGGAAAAGGAGAGGCGGCCTGGGCACCAAGGCTGCGCTACGTTTAGACATCAACACAAAAGAGAGCTCCCCCCCAAAACAAAAGAGAAGACTCACTGGGTCGTGTACATGCCTTTCCCTTCTCCCTCCAGAACCAGCCAATACCCCTTCGTTTTGTCCTCGTCGTGCTGCTCGAAGCCGTCGAAGTCGTCTGTCTTGAAGGTCCGAATAGGACAACAGAGAGAGTGGCGGTTGGTGCGAAACATGGCGCGTTGGGTCACGCATCACGAACGCGTGACATCCCCAAATCGGGTGCACACAGAGTTCGCGACTCGCCTCAGCCTCTAAAACCTCCGACTCCAAAAACACAGAGAAAAGAAAAAAATCGGTATTAAAATGAATAAAAAAGCATTCACATCTAAAAAAAAACTGGTAGATAGACACAATCTGTCAGGCGGGCCTATCTATATCTTCTCTAAAACGGTTTGACGTTTTTTCCCAGCTTCCTTCTTCTTCGACTTGTGTGGGATTTCGTTGGGTGGAGGAACGGGGAGCCGAACACCAGCTAGGTTATAGCCGAATTCCTTGGTTAGAGGACAATAGTATTTGAGATACACCTCGTAGCCGTACTTGTCAAGGTATTTCCTTTTTTTTGCCCAAAAAAATCAGAATGAGGATGGCGCCTACTTAAAATACATACTCTCGGCATTTCCTGGAGGTCCTCAGTATATTTAACATGAAATATGCAAGAGGAGGATGACGCACTGTTCACGGTGCTTCGAATCTAACCCTAGTGCGCTCTTGGCGTTTCCTGGAGGTCCTCAGTCTATTTAACATGAAATATGCAAGAGGAGGATGACGCACCGTTCACGGTGCTTCGAATCTAACCCTAGTGCGGAGGTGGCAGCAGACAAGGTCATGGATTGAGAGCAAAGATCGGCTTGATTTGTATAGTAAATAGTGGACAGCACTTCAAAACTAGACGAGTTCGTGATGAAACCGAATATTTTGACAAAAACGCTCAAACCTCTTGCTCTCCCTCCGGGTTTTTTTTCTAAAACAGTGTATACAAGTCCCAGGGACCCCCAGAAAAATTGCCCATGTCCATGGTATTTTATTGTGGTCCACGCACATTTCCTAAGTCAGAAAATTGAGACGAGTTCGTGATGAACTGATGTATTTCATTTCAATCTTTTTGCTCTTCGACTTTGGTGCCCCCTTTTTTTTTGGACATGTAGAGATGCATTTAACCCATCTTCTACCAAAAGAGCTGGGTCATCACTTGAGTTGAGAGCTCTGAGGAATTTGTTTGAAGTCAGTTCGGCAATTGCCGGAGGTGGCCTGGGTACTCCGAACCTTCCCTGGAGGTCGTTGGAGTCAAGCTCAAAGAAGTTTTTCGATAAGAAAATAATAGGAATAAAATTTGGGAGGTATCTAAAGGTCATCTATGATACTGTACATGTTCATGCCGGCTTGCCACCTCGTCGCTGCCTCAGCTGCCCTCGCGGCCTTCTCTTCTGGGGTGGTTTTGAGCTCGAAGTCCTTGTCTGTCTGGAATCCATTCCGGATCCATTGAAAGAGCCCACTGGCCGAGTACTGGGTGAAGGAGTATCAACGCTCGTGCTGCTGGACCCGAACATTGGAGTGCCGAAGAATTGCTGATGGTATGAGTATAGTCGATCCAGGTGGAAATCGAATGACGAGCTTGAGATCCCATAGGATCAAATGCCCACCACGGTCGGGGTCGAAGTTGCCAAGGGCTGTAATGGAGCACCAGCCCCAGGCGAGGATGCCAAAGTCGAGATGAGGTGCGGTGACGGTGTGGGGGCCAAAGTTGAAGGTGCAAGCGGCGAACACACTGCCCACGAAATTCCAGCGGAGATCCGGGCCCCAAGCCGCGATCTGTGCCATTGCTGACATGCAGAAGACGAAGAGGGTGGGGGCGAAAGTCCTCATCAGTGCTGGGATCAACTGTGAGCAATGGTCGAGCTCGGAGAAAGAAAAAGTTACAGTTGGCAAACCCATTGAGCGATTGGAAGCAGGGGTGTGCTCGGAGCTCAGAGGCTATTTCTTCATGCACCTTGGTGTTGCACAGCTCCCCCGGTTGCTAGGGATCTTCGTGAGGCTAGGAATGGGAGATAGAAGAAAGAGTCACGCATTGGCCGCCACCATGGGAGATGCTGCAGGAGATGCAGGCGTAGGGACATTCCTCATCTGCGAGACGATGGTGGGTGTTGGTCTCGGAGAACGAGGTTCGGCAGCGCTGCGACTCCATGAGTTCTGCAGCCTGGTCGGTGGTGGCCTTCCATCCCTCGAGATCGCGGGGCTTCCCTCCCAGCAGGGCAATGATTCTGCGGTGGGCGTCGAGGATTGGAATCGTGAGGCTGAGCATGGGGATTAGTTTGAAGGGAATGAGACAAATAGATCGTACGCACATGCCCAGCCAGTAGATGTACATGAAACCCAGGGTGCCGGTGAGCAAGTTGATTTCTTCCTGCGTCAAGTTGTGCTCGCCGATGCCGGTGGAGGTCGCGGTGGTCGCGCCCAGAAGGGGTGGGGCAGCAGACCCATCTTCGGCGGTGCGGAGGCCAGTCCAGGCGGGTTGGGTGTGAGGGAGGTCCGCGACATCCACATCAATGTTGACAGCGAGAGCTTTGGCTCGTTGGCGATGCTTGAGGTGGCTATCCCTAAGGCCTGGGTCCTCCTGCCCTGCCTGGGTTGCCTCGCACTTGGGTTTGCGCTTTTTTTTTGAGGCGAGCTTCTTGGGATCGGTGGTGGTATAGATGTGGGGCATGGTGGAAGTCGGCGGTGAAGGTGTGGGCGTGGGAGGGGGGCTAAGATCTGCGGCTGGTGTACATGTGGCGGTGTGGATGGCAGTGTGGATTCGTCTGATCCCAGATCATAGGGCTCGTCGTATTGGCCGGTCCGTTCCTGATCGGCCAGATGTTCGGCAAGAAGATCCGCGACAGAAAAGTGGTGGGGAGGTCGGATGGGCGGCCCAACGGCAAAGGTGAAGGCGGAGAACTCTCGGCCAGAGCGTGTAGTTCGGTATTGACCTGGGTTTTTAATTAGTGTTTGTAGGAGGACAGCCAAAGGAATATATATATATATAAAACACCCACGAGGGAACTGCCAAGTTCCATGGTCGGATCCCGGTCTGCCCATCGGTTTATGGCAAAAGAAACAAAAAAGCAGAGCTCATACACACAGGTTTGCCAAGTTCCATGGTCGGATCCCGGTTGGCCAGTGGTTTACAGAGTTGCACACCAAAAAAACAAAGAAAAAAAGAGAGTGGCAGCAGTGGCTTACCTTCAGCCATAACTCCGGAGTCCTGGGTAGTATAGTGCTCAAGATGAGATAGGAGAGGCAGGCAGAGCCCAGGGAAGCCAGAGAACACGACCAGCAGACGACCTTTGTGGTGGTAGAAAGAAAGAAAAGAGTCAGGTTGGCAGTGTTACGGTCACGTCACATGACGTGACTTCCCGCGACTTGTCCTCACCCAAACAAACGACTTGCAAAATGAAACGAACCTCCAACATGTATAAGACTGGCGGCTCCTCAAAAAGAATGCACATTGCAGGCAGTTCTAGACCCCCAACAGCTGCCATGGAGCCTGCCCCTGTCCGGAGCCAAAGTTTAAATCGCAAAGCAATGGATAAAGACCGGCAGCTGAGAGAGCGCCAACTGCGTGAGCATGTACAGAGTGAGCTGATTTTCCATCTCCAATTTCTCAATCTGATTATGTCTCTCTGGTTCTGTAGACATGGATCCAGTGAATCGCCAGGAGTTCTTGGACCTGCAGGAGGAAGAACGGCCGGGCAAGCCATCAAATGTCGTCAATATGGCAAATGTTTTGGACGGCTCAGAGACCTTCAACATCAGTCATGCTGGGGGAGAGTTTGCGCAGTCATTTGACTTGCAGCAAGGGCTCGAGGCTGAGGAGGACATCGAGGTGGAGATAAATCCGCCCAATCCAAGGTATTTTTTTCCCTCCTTGTTTCTTTTGCAATAATGATCACTGAATATGTTTGCAGAAAGAAATATGTCGACAACCGAACTTGCCGTGATCGCGCGCAGCTTCGTGCCAATGCATTCGAGGCACAGATGGCCGACATGCTCAAGGCATATATGGCCTGGTGTGCTAAGGGAGATGGAGTCCCGGGTCCGCAAGCGCACGAGGGCTCCCCACCAGCTATGGAGGAGGTTTACGAGCTCACAGTTGTGGACCTTTATGGTGAGTCCTCTATCCTTGAGAGGTGCAACATGATTATTTATATGAGAGTCTTGTTAGAATGCTACACCCAAGACGTGGTGCTCGAACCAACAGCAGGGGGCATTGCACCATCTTTAATACTTCAAGGGCTGATGCCTTGCGCTCCTTGGACGCCAACAGTGGCAATCTCGACGCGGGTTCTTGAGCCCTACTGGGTAACCCACGTTCGCTGCCCCCAACTTGCAGTTCAGCCTTTTGTCAAGTCTCTGTGCGACCTTCACGGAGTGAGTACTTTCTGTTTACAGAATCTCTGGGGCTGGCTTATGCTTTGAAAGGTTCCGTTCTGGCCATATCTGATGCAGCAATTTTCGATTGCGTACGACATTTATTTGGACTTGTGTTGAAGAGCAGATCGCAAGGTCAAGGAAGCCCTGGGCCGGGACGCAAGCTGGCGCCAACGAAACCCCTGCCCCGCTTGCACCTACAAGCTCGAGGGTGAGGGAGACCTCATTTTGAGATGCTGATGACGATGGACGGCAATGACTCTTTGAAACGTGTTCTTCAGAGAGAGCCAGCAGACGACGACGTGGAGGGCTCGGTGGGAAAGTCGAGCGAGCGCAAGGATACCTGAGATGCTGGGGATGGGTTCTTCCTTGACCGTGCAATGGTGGACGAGTGGGCAAAGACCAAGGTGGCGGTGTGAGGGAGACTGTGGCGCCTCTTTGGAAAACAGAGTTCCAAAAATGACTTGTTCTTCCTCTGGGGGATTTCTCGATAACAGGTGGGTCGATAAGTGTTAGTGAGAAGAGGAGGTCAAACAGAGTTTGCCCTTGGGATGCTGTGGGAGGTCAAAAATGGGGGATAATGTGAAAAATACCTTGTTCAGATAAGCACACTGCCCTTGTACTTCAATCCGAGACAATATTCAAGTCTCCACTCTGTCTTTCCTCTATCGCCTTTCCCCTTTGAACCGGGTGATAGTTGATGCGACTGGTTCTCCCAAAGGTGGGTTAGCTGTGGCGGCTTGACGAAGGCTTATAGGCTCAACGTGTATTGGACTCGTTTGTTTGACGTAGAGAGTCGGTCGTTAGTCTAGTCAGTCCACGATTTGGTCCGAGATGCCTTGGTCGTTCCTCTCTGCGTGAGCAGTGGTTTTCGATGGTCAAGGGAGCGGTGAGTATGGGTCAGACGTTCGGTATGAACCGTCTAGAGGATGAATGGTCAAGTGTCTCGTGACAAGTTAGATGGTTAGTGTGTGTGTGTGTGTGTGTGTGAACGATGTATTGGGGGATTGGTTTACACTAGAAGACTAGTGGGGGAAAAACCGCTCTAAAGTTCTCTATCTACTGCTGAGCGATCCAGGTCCTTTTATACCTCGCAGCTATCCCCTTTGGAGCATCTCTACATGTCTTCAGTCCGCTTCCTCGGTGTTCCATCTCGTTCCTTCGTGTTTCATGTATCTCGAGGCATCATGACTAGTCGAAGATAGTTGCCTTTTTGGGCCCAAATAGTGTCGAGGCGTGGCGACTCGCGAACTGCTACCTTCCTAATTCGTCCAAAGTCCGTCAAGGAGCGACGACTGAGGTCCGAATTTGGATGAAACGTGTGCGATGTGTCGGGTGCGAGGTATCGGGGACGTTGTTGGCATGGATATCGGTGACGGCGTGTAGAAGTGGTCCGATGTGCTGGTGCAGGTGCGACGCCGTGGGGTGCTGGGATGAAGAAGGTGCGGCGAGTTGGAAAGTTGTAGCGGCTCGGATGAAGTCATCGCAGCTTGTACTTGGTCGTGAGTCATCGTATACGCTGGGGCGTACACAGCGCATGTGGGAGCCCCACAGCGGATATGCTGCCGATGGACGCTACTTCTGTATGTCTTGTTTTTCTTTTTTTTTTCCAGCTTCTCATTGTATGCAGGAGGAAAACCCGTGCACCGAGTGGTGGAAGAACATGATCAACGATGTCATGTCGAAGATGTGGGGGATCTTCGACGAGACGGGGATTTTCTTGGTGCTCTGCCGACATGGTTTTGTGTTGGTGGTGGCAGACATGATTAAAAGTGGTGAGCTGTATGTTGTTTTCTTCTGGGTTTGGTAGGGTCGTTCTGATGGCTGGCTTAGCGCGAAGTACCCACTTGCAGTCTTGAAGGTGATCCTCGACACTTTTGGGAAGAATAATGTCGCTGGCTACGACGTTGGGTGCCACTTCTCCGCTACGATCCGGGATAGTGAGCTGGGGGAGCAGGCACACAGCTGCTGTCTCCATTGTCTTGTTGGCTCCTTCCACGGCCACGCCCACAACCACCTATGTCAGCTCCATTTCCTCTCATCGTATATCGAGGGGATGGGCCTTGAAGATCTGGAAACTTGCGAGCGCTATTTCTCAAGGTCGAATGCCCTTGCAAAGTCTTGCCGCTATGCGAGTCGCTTCCACCGACAGCAAGAAATAAGCACTTACATGAAGCAATTTGACACCGTCGAGACGTATGCAAATCTGAGTACATCTTTTCTGTCTCTATATCATTGTATTCAATTAACGGTCCCCAGGCAAGTTCCTGTGCAGCAACTATCGACAAGCCCTTGCAATTCTGAAGACCGAGGCCGCGCTTCACCGGTTTATGGAGGAGGAGGGGGGTGGTGAGCGAGGATGAGTTTCAGACCTGGCTTGCCGAGGAGAAGGCATATCTGCTGGAGCTGAAGAAGTCCTCCAAGGCCAAGGTCGAGGAGACCCTTGAGATGGAGTATGTCCAGAAGCTCATCAATCTGGACGCTAGCAGGTATGTGGTTGTATGTCCAATCTAATTTTGTCATTGACATGTAGGTTGACCCAGGGCAAAACACTCCGTGGTGGCGGCAGAGGCAAGGCGAGCTGCACGGGACGAGGAGGCATACGTTCCAGGAGTGTGCAAGCCGGAGATCGCAAGGCATCACGCACGTCAGAAGATGGAGCAGGATGAGGACGTGGTCCGAGAGCTGGAGGAGAAGCTGGGGATTGTGGATCGGTGGAACTCGACGTCGCCGAGATGGGCAGATACGGTGGCGGAGGTGAAGAAGCGCAAGTACCAGAAGGCATTGGATGCCCTGGAGCTGCGCATCGTTGAGCGAATTTTCGAGCTCACCAAGATGAATCGCTCGGAGACAGGTAGGTTTTTGGACCTGAGTCGAATTATATTTTTACTAACTGGGACTTATAGGATATAAGATGAGGAAGCACATCGCCAAGGCCCTGCAGGCACGCTCGAAAGCGGTCCGCAACGCCATCGAGAAGTTCAATGCGGCCGCGATTGTTCTCAGCCCCCCAATGCGTACTCTCAGCTGGGAGGACATCGTCGATTATGCCTTCCTTGCTGATTTCGACATCCTCCGCGACACTTCTCAGCTTGTCCAGTCCCGACCTTGGGCACGTCCTTCTTGCCGCCTAGCCATGGACAAGTATTTCCGAATCTGTCGTGCCAAGGAGGAGATCCACAGGCTTAACATCGAAATCCCCCGACATGTCACATGGATCCACGATGAGGACAGCTTCCTACGGTCCAAGGAGCAAGAGTTTCTGGAGGCGGATCCTGAAATGGCGGTTCAAATCCGGAGGTACCGCATGGAGCGTGGACGTTTCGATGATGTGCACATGCGCCGATACTGGGGCCTAGCAAAGACACCTGGGTTTACAGGCTCCATCATGCCTGGGGTTTCGAGGGAGAAGGCTTCGGCGAGGCATGAAAGGCAAGAAAGGAGGCGGAGGGAGAGGGAGGGTTGCGGGGAGTCTGCAGAGATGGAAGAGATGGGTGTGGAGGGAGAGCAGGAGGTGGAGGTCGTCGAGGTGGCTCCAGCCATGCGGTGGCAACGGCCACCGCAGCTGGACGACCCGGAATGGGTGGATGTGGACGATGATGAGGACGAGGGGGAGATTGCAACAGAGGCGGGCCTCTCAAACATGGTATACGAGCTGTCTATGCTGGCAATAGATGGCCAGACCCTCAAGGACACTTAATATTTTTTCTGTATTTTTTTCCTATTTTTTTCCCTATTTTTTGAGTATTTTTTCGACCTATTTCCTTTTTGGGAACTCCCGACGTCGGGGGCGCGGCGGGGCGCGCGCCATCAGCGCCATCAAACGGCGCCGGACGCTCCCGAAACACCCTCTCAATATCTCTAAGTCTTTTGGGGGAATTATTGCATGATTATTGGAGGTATTATTGCAGCATTATTGAAGGATGCACTGAAAAATTTAAACCCTATCTAACTAGGTGGGGACTGACGCCTGCGGTACCCCACCTAACTAGGTGCGCTAGTTGGGATTATTAGGTGGCCTCAAGTGCCAGGAGATACAAAATATGATATTTTAAAAATTCCCTCTCTATCACTAATTGCATATGAATTAGCACAAATTATCTAGCTAGGTTTTATCTCAATCCATGCAAAACTCACAGAGATATGGGGAAATCGGTCGCAAGGAACGAAATCTGCCCAAAATGGAAATTTTTCTGTTCGTGCCTTTGGTACTGCAATTAGCTGTAAGGAATACCAGTGGGCACGATGCATGTGCATTGGGTATGTGAAATCGCCATGGTGCCATTTGTTGAAAATAATATGCATTGTATTGAGGAGCATGTGTCTAAGGGGAGGCAGGATGTATTGGTATGAGAAATAGCTTTGCATACCGGAATGAGAGGATACTCGGAAGAGGAGATGGAGAATGAGTACCAGTTGTGGTCACAATCCACTGTGGAAAGTGGTCGCAGTCGGATCAAGTGCCTAGACAGTTGATCCGGGATTTCAGCACTCGTTCCGACTGCATTTAAAACGACTGCAATTAAAGGCACTTGGACCGACTGCATACAAGGCACTTGGGACAAAAGCACTCGGTTTGAGTGTGTATTGGAGAATTTTGGAACCTGGCCTCCTCACCTTCCTAGTACTCATTTGGGCCTCCAGAAATCAAAATCCGCATCCAGTTTGTTTGTGCTTGAGTCGGAAGGGCTTGATCTTTGATCAGACACTTTTTGCTCTTGCTCAACGCTTTCAAGGCCCATTCCTGGCCTCCCTCGCGCCATAATAACCATTTCTACTCTTTCTGACACCACCGTGACCTTTTTCCTGTGGGAATCCCAGTCTGAGAATCCCCGACACACCAACAAGTTACAAAATCGGAGCCATTAGCGCATCCCTCCTCGATTCTGCCCTCCCTACCACACCCTCTCGTTTTCTATGGCAAGAAGCAAGAAAAAACGATGTCATTGTTGTCCCCACTGCGGGAAACTGCTTTCTGCCCGCACTCGAAGCCTGCATTATGGCACCACTTCTCCCGGCTACCAACTGCCTTCCTCGTCCGAGTCGGAAGCTGCCTCAGAGCCCAATTCTGAGTCAGAAAATGAGACCAAATCTGTCCCCCATGTTCCCATTCTCCCCACTGCCATTCCTCACCCCGATCTCATGTCTGTGGATCCCGACCCTGAGAGCGAGTTTTCTTCAGATGACAACCACATGGAGGCTGATGATCCCAATGAGCCTCTGTCCCATCCCACCGACAATGACATCCCCCCTGCCTACTACAATATCCTGAACCCCGAGATGCCGACACCGGAGCATGAGGACGATGATGAGTTTCAGAATGAGAGCGAGGGATGGTCGGGATTTGATGAGGTTCTCAATGCCGATGCACCTCTTTCTCTTACAGAACAGGTGAATGAGCTGGAGGAGATGATAGGTCCCGAGGACGAAAAAGAGCTATGGGCAATGCGTATGTACCAACCTTAACCTTACTGATGAAATTAAAGTATACTTCCAGGAAACGATGTGCTGACGGAGACGGACCGCGACAGCATACGCGCATTCAAGCTCAAGATATTGGCGAAGATGTCACGCGAAGCCTTCGAACACATGCGCCATGCATTCAGCCACAAGCTCGACATCCAGTCCGAGTACACCATCATTCACCGTATCGCAGTTTTATCTCGTGTTGAGCCTCTCTGGATCTGGATAGACTGCTGTGTGAACTCGTGCATTGCATACATAGGAGATGACTCTCGGACAAAAACTCCTGCCGCTTCTGTCACCAACCACGCTACACTCCTGGCGGGAAACCTCGCCGACTCTTTTGTTATCTCCCATTGATACCCCGCCTGCAAGGCTACTTCCAAAAACCGGAACTTGTCGAGCAGCTGTTGTATCGCCACAAGTATCAGCACCAAAAAAACACCATCGCTGATGTCTTTAACGGCATCCATTACCGAACGCTGCAGAAGACGAATGTGGTCGTCGATGGAGAAATACTCCCTTACAAATACTTTTCAGGAAAATACGACATTGCTCTGGGTGCATGTACCGACTCCTATCTCTTATTCAAGCGAAATCGGGGAGGGCCATCCGCGACACCCATCCTCCTCCAAAATTATTGCATACCCCCCCCAAATTTCGCACTCTATTCGACCATCTCATCCCCATGGGCACAATTCCAGGACCGAAAGGATTCAAGGATGCCCACAGCTGGCTCATTCCCCTCGACAACGAGCTGGCTCGGCTCGCCCGCGGTGTCCCTACATTTGATTCACTAACCCAGGAGATGTTCATGATGCGCGCATACAACATCTTCGAAATGGGTGACATAGTCGCAATTGAAAAGATTCTGAATCTCAAAGGCCATAACAGATATTGCCCGTGTAGGTCCTGCAATGTCAAAGGTGTCCGGAACAAGACTGGAGGCGACACAATATATTATGTCCCGCTTCGCGAACCAGATGTTCCTGGTCAACCGCGAATCACTTGGGATCCGCACAACCTCCCGCCTCGAACACGTGACAGCATCGCCGCGGCTGTCAGCAAACTCGAATCTTGTACAACCGCCACTGCGAGGAACAAAACGGCAATGCATTATGGAATCAATGGGCTTCCTGCGCTGCACCGTGTTCAATCGACTGAATATGGACGATCAGCGCCATGGGACTCGATACACCTCGCTTTCGAAAACAGCGCACCCAATATGTATAAACATTGGAGCGGAAAATTCAAGGGGCTCGATACCGGCATCGAGGACTACGAAATTTCAGATGCTGTGTGGACAGTCATATGGCAAGAAACCGCCGATGCAGTGCGCCACCTCCCCGCCGACTTTGTTTGTGTCCTAGGCAACAACCCGTCATATTATACTGCCGAGGCGTGGTGCTTCTGGATCATATACATGGCCCCTGCGCTGTTGAAGGGTCGATTTCGAAATGAAAAATACTACGAACATGCCTGCCAGTATTCATCCATCATCAAGCGGTGCATCGCATTCAAACTCACGTACGATCAAATTGACCAGCTTGAGGACGATATCATTGACTGGGTTGAAAAGTATGAAAAGTAAGTCAAGTTGATTTTTATCAAATATAATTTTCTCATGCTGAACAGGTATTATTATCAATACGACGAGTTGCGCCTCTCCGCATGTCCTTTAACCATTCATGGCTGGCTCCACGTTCCAGATAATATTCGGTTCTGCGGCCCCTCTTGGACAACATGGACTTTTTACATGGAGCGTTTCTGTGGGTGGATGCAGTCTGGACTGCACTCCCGCCGTTTCCCATGGTCGAACTTGAACAATCTAGTTCTACATCGTGTTTATCTTGAGCAAATTCGTGCCCGGTACGACCTTGAAGCCGAGCTTGGGATGGTCATAAAATCCAAGTCAGAGCCCTCAGCAACAGAGAAGAAATATGATGAATGTCGGTGCATCAACCGTTCCTTCTTTGACTCCTTCTGACATTGCTTCCAGATCCTCTTTCAATCCTCCGACCTCCTTTCACAAGCGCTCACACGCCCGATAAGGCAACAATTCGGCGTATAGCGGGATATTTTTCAGCCGTACTCGAGACCCCCCGAAAAAGAATTCAGCCGCTTCTCCCCGAGGTTATGCCTAGTTGGGGTAAGGTCCGAATTGTAGAGGGTGATTCCATCCGAAGTCTCTCAGCCTGTGGGGATGGAGTCGACAGCCAAAGGGATATGTCCTTTGTGCGAGTATGCCTATTTCTTTTCTTCATCTATCTCCTCTGACCTTCATCTAGTATATTATCGCTGTCAGGAATTCAGAGAGCGAAACTGATGAACAACAAGTCTTCTATGGATGCTTGGAAAAAATCCTGGAATGCGAACTTCTGGATGACGAATTATTCGGCGAATACCCTGCAGCCACACGTTTGCTCGCAATTATCACGCCATGTGTTACATCAGGCAAGGACGCAGCCCAGGAATATACTTCCTACAATCGGACGACAACGGAGATTGTAACAGATCTCCAAACCATCGTAGCGGTTGTAGGGCGTGCGGAGACTCAGGGTAAATGGGTTATTATAGACCGAACCGGGGGTCTTATACACCCCGTTTTTATTGATTAGTATTCATGAACATTGATTCCACATTAAATTTTAATTGTATGAGTGGACAAAAAGTGAGATATAACCATTCAATTTCCTTTCTGTTTTCTTCAATATGGTCGTAGATGAGAAAAAGAGATCCTCTGTTGCTTTGATCTACGGGCTGGGAGTTCGGGTGCAATCAGAACTGACACTGAATGGAAAAAGGCGAAAGAAAATCGGACCAGACCTACTCTGAGTTGGCTTTTTCTGTCTGAAAATGAGTAAAGGTGGCACCCAGACACTTCCTACACACGCAGTTTTTCTTAGGTTGCCGTGGTTGGAAAACAAATATGGTAAATCCTTCCTTATTCATTCAACATCAGTGTCTCGTGGACTTCATGGCCTGTGGTATAGATTTGTAAAACTCTGGGAGACTCCACTTTAGAGCCCACATGCTCAACCAGGGTTTGAGTATATTGATCCAACCTCTCATTTGACCTCGGAACTAACCCACGGTTTCAAGCTCCGCCCCGTTGATCTACCGCTTGATCCAACATTGCCCATTCATTGATATAACCAAGTTCCCGTTGTTGATCCAACATGCCTTAGACATTGTGAGACTACCTGAATCAACCTCTCTTTTTCAATGCGGGACTTGTTGAACTAATCTCTATTTTACTACGAACCCTGGGTATTTATGTAAATCAAGTCCTTCTTTATAAGCAAATATGGTGATTCAACTGACCAATTTTGTGCGTGATATTGTTGACTTGACTCACCTTTTTGCCCGTGATAGTGTTTGATTCAACCTCCCTTTTCAAATGTGCCGGTTGTTGATCCAACATAACTTTTTCTCAGCCAAAGTAATTGAACAAACTCCTTTTTTCTATGCGTGGTGCATTTGAATCAACCCATATTTTCCATCTGAACCCACCCCTCTTTTTCTTCTTCAATCATTGAACCAACCTCACTTTTCAGACGGTTCCCAAAACAGCCAGTTCTCAATATTGCAATGAGGGTATCGTCGGGCCGTTTTCCCTCTCTCTTCACAGCTGCTAGTAAAAAAACAGCCAAACATCTGAATAGACCAGACCAGCGTGTTCAATACCACACCCAACAAGCCGATGGCACCGACGCTAATTCATCAGTCACTCGATGTTTTGGCGCCCATATGTGGGAAAGCAGACACAGCCACAACAGTGCGCTCTGAAACTGTCTGGCTTATATAAGTTTGGGACAGTTTCAAAGTGCACTGTCATGGCTGTGCAAAAATCCTTTTCTATGTTTTATATTGCGGTGTGCGCGGTCTATTGTATAATATGTGATATATATAGAGAACACTATGGACTACTTGCGTTTGCATTTAAAGCTTGGGGCGAACGGCTGGGGAGTACTACCACCTTCCATGCTTTGTGAGCATCGCCCTGCAATGTCGGCTGGATCACTGAGCGGTTGTTTCAATAAACCACCTGCAACAAAATATGAGTTGAGTCAACAAAGAATCAGAAAGTTGAATTGAAGCAATACACACACCCAGCTGAAAGTTGGGCTATTTCAATATGACCGAAATTGACGAAAGGTGGGTTGAATCAATAAGGATGTGAATCAGAAAACCTAGTGAGGACGCCCAAAGTAAGGTTGGTTGGTTCAACTACGGAGAAGCCATAAAAGGCCAGTGGAATCCATAAGAGAGTATCAAAGTTGAGGGTGAGTGGATCAATATAGGCTGCCGCACGTAAAAGTTCAGTTGATTCAATAAGAGCAAAAGCTGGGTTGGGATAAACACAGAGAAATCAGCCGGTTTAAATGGCTAAAAAACTTCGGTTGACTCAATAGACGAAAAGCTGGCAACCGCGAGATGTCACTGCACGTGACCGTGATCGTGACATTCTTTCTCTCTTCCCTTCCACGATGCCGCCGTGACAAGTGAATCTAGCAGAGGAAAATAAGAGACTGCTTGCGCAGCTGAAGGCCCAAGAGAAGCAGATAGGTAAACTTCTACCTCCTAGAAGCCACGGACACTCACGCACCCACATTTCTTTCAGTCGCGTACCGCACAAAGGAGAAAGCAAGGACAGCAAGGAAAACTCTCATCCCCAAGCCAAAGGGACAGGCAGGAAGAGGGGTGCAGGCCGGAGGCTACAACCTGCAGGATGAGATGGGGTTGAAGAACGATGATGAACATTACCAGAGGTTGAAGGTAAGTGACTGTGGTCTAATTTGCTCATATATGCGCGCTTAATAATACTCAGCGCATGGTCAAGCGATATGTTCATAAGTGGCTCGACGTCTTCGAACCAATAGCTCACCAAGAGAAGATTAAACTGAGACAGATGATTGCTGCCGTAGGTTTTATATTCACAAAGTGGACATGGGACTCATACGAATTGTTTCTAGGTCAAGAAGGACATCAATTTCTTGCAGCATTTCGAGGACGGCTGGCCCGTCAAAGATTTTGCACGAACTTATCTTTCGAATGAACAGACCCGGCGCACAGCCGACACCAGAGCCGAGATCAAATGGAGCAAACACTCCGATGAGGAAGACGAAGATGATGAGCTTGACGGAGCAGAGCATCCTGCAAGTTTCCATATTAATCCCATCTACCCCTTGAACTGACTTGGTCCGAGCTAGCTGAGCGCAAAGAAGGTCAAATTTGTTAGTGACGACGAGGAGGAGGAACTGGAGGACGGGGACCCTCAGCCTGAAGAAAAAAAGCCGAAGGTTTGGTCTTGCACTATTATCTGAGACCGCCCTTTGACAGCCCTTCTAGGAAACAGCCGCAGAGAAGAAGCCGGTAGAGTCCAACAATTTCCTATACGCTCTTCCCTTTAATAAACGGCAACTCCCACAAGAAACAGAAGGTGACAAATCGAAAGATCATCCTGTCGGATGACGAAGACAACAGCGATGATGCGGATCTTGCAAAGTTGATTAAACAAAGGCCCATGCACACACCGGTAACGATATATGCGGAAGTAACCTTATTGGATCGTCACACTAACCTGTTTTTAGACTGCCCAAAAACGAAAGAGTCCACCAGTTACAGAAGTAGTCAAGCCACTGAAGAAAAAGGCACGCATTGCCTTCGCTTACCTATTATTTTCTCTTCATTCAGCACAGGCAAAGACGAGCGAGAATACAAACCCAAAAGCAACCACAACAAAGCCGAAAACACCAATGCCAAATGCAATCCAGAGTAAAAGATGCGGCTAGTAAGTATTCTTTCTATTTCACTTTGTAGCTGACAATTCTTTGCAGTTTCGGACCCCAAGGTGAATTTGTCATCTATTCGTGTTTGATGAAGCTTCTCGCCGAGGCAGAGCTTGGCCACGATGAAGATCTTGATAATTTGCTGTGCTCGACAATCCAGTCTGTTGTATCCAAAGATGCTCGCTACAAGTACAACGTAACCTCAAACTTTCTAACTGTGGATGACTTTACTCGCTTCATGCTCGTCCCCCTCACGGCGATCTTACTCATCACCCATGACCTCTCTTTTGACGACTTTCAGAGTGCTCTCTTTGAGCATAACGCTAGTAACGAGTTCGGCGACCTCTTTCACCCAGAAGACGACAACGATGAGATTGTTCACGAGATTCGTCGCCAAAATGTGATGTGGATTCGTACAGCATTTCGAAAGCGGGAGGGAGAGAACATCAAGGAGGATAAGATTCCAGAGGAAATCAAGGCCGCCGAAGCGAAGGCCACCGAAGCGGCTCCGCCACAATTCAGGAAGCCGAATAATGATAAGCTCAAGGTAGGCATTGCGATACTTGAACAATTTCTCACATCATCCGTTTATAGATTCGTCTGCCCGCTCCTGGCCCAATCCCTCCAACACAGTTTAAAACTCTGGAAGACTTCCCATCAGTAAGTCTTCTGTACCCGCTAGTGTGTGGCAAGGGTCCGGGTAAACCCGCAGTATTTCCCACGGGTTCGGGTAGGGTTCGGGTACGGTGTAGGCCCTGGGAAAAACGCAAAAACCGCTACCTGTGGGCTAAAACCCTCAGGTTGAATATTTTTAGAAAAAACAGGTATTTAAAATGTATTTACAATATACAGCTGTTCCAGGCCTTCAATCCAACATGAATGTGATTCAGGGTTAAGTAATGGATGATATAAAAGCTCCTACGTCAATATATTGAGTCATGATTCATTAATCACAGTGTCAGTGATAGGCCATTTTAAAGGCTTTAAATGGGGCCAATATGGTACAGAGAACAGTTTATATTGTTTCATTGCATAGTATAAGGCCTTAGGCCCTCATCATATATTGAAATGAGGCCAGGGAGGAGTGATGAACAAAAATTCCCATATTTGGACGCAGGCGTAGTGGTATTGATGGGAAATAAACAACGACAAACATTGTCCAATTCGGCTCATTTGACCTCTACTCTGACTCTTTAATTTATAATAAATTACTAGGAGGTTCCTACTCATGGAGAACATATTTCTCTGTACAATTTAACACCTGAAACTGCCATAATGTGGTGCATTGGAATATACATGTGAATCACTGAATAAAGAGTGGTAGAAATTGGTGACAGGGTCTCTAGTTGTCCAGAGCACTGTAAGAGCTGTATAGTAAGTGTCAAATGATATTTTAATAGCAGATAGTACCATAGGACTGCCTGGAAGGCTTATTGCTCAAAATTCTATTTTTATTCACAACTGCGGTTATTTAGCCGTAAAACCGTCACCCGTCGTCACGGGTCACGGTGTGACGGTGACGGGTACGGTTCCCATCAAATCTACCCGCAGTTTACCCGTGTCACACACTAGTACCCGCCGATATGTCATGTGATTAATTCCTTGCTCTAGCCGCAAAAAAAAAACAAGGAAGTCCAAACCTGTAGCCAAGAAAAAGACCACGCAGAAAGCTGTAAGTGGTTTCTGGGCATATCATACTTGGCTCAACCACCTATCGATAGAGGCCGACACCTACATCTATGACATCGAACTACAGAATGCGTTCCCGAGCTTCGAGATCCAAGCCAAGCGCAGAGGAGGAAGTTGTCTTGGATTAATTCTTAATTATGAATGTATTTCTAATTCGGAGCTCACTGAAATTGATCGAAACAACGGGAGGAATTTGAATCTATGTGTGTTTAATAACGGGGGTGGGTTGGGAATATTGCTGGCGGTAAAGGGATAACGCGACGCGTTGTTTGCGCATGTTATCACAAATTGATGGGCATTTCAAACTCCGCTCCTTTCCCTCCTCCACCATCTTCGTGTCTGCCTCTGGATTGTCTCGCCTCCTTGGACCATATGGTACAATTCAGCTTTCCTGGCTCCAGAACGACTATCAACACCAAAATACCGATTTTCAGTACTTTTCACCAATAAGGACGCGTAAGCTGCCTGTTATCGAGCAGGTGTCCCTCCAAACTGACCCACCACCTCTCATAGATATAGTCTTGAGACTGAAGAGTGAGCTGGAGTGCTAGAAGGTCTGGGAGTCGACATTTGTTGTCACTGCGAGCTACGTACCTCCAGATCTCGCTCTATTCTTTTTCTTGATACCCCTGCGCCCTTTTCTCCTTTCTGTCTTGCCAGGGGTCGTATATGGTCCAACTGCTGGCTACTCGACTTAGCCTTCACGCCTTCCAACTTCACGCGCGCCAGTGAGCCACACCGCATCATCGCTCATGCAACTATTGTCCCGACGCCTGACTCAGCCCAGACACTGAGCGCGTCGAGGTCGCGTGATACATGAAATGCAGCCGCGGCGCGCGCACGATCCCCAACGGCACTCTCAAGGGTCCCTTCGTATATGTATACGCCCGACTACGTCCAGGTGCCCTGTCCCACCCCATCTTGTTACTCGCACTGACACCATGCAGGTATCTGGCATCAGCGGCTCAGCGTCGTTCTCATGATGTGTGCGTATCTTCCTTCCCTTCGGCCGTGCCATTCTACGCCCCCCACAGCGGAATCCGTCCCCTGACCTTATTACCCTCGCGCTGACTGCCCTCGACTGCGTCAGACCCGCGCGGTGTGGACGGCAACGGCAACACATCACCCGCTAATTGACTAACTTTTGCGATGTGCAGGTAGTATGAGCTCACGCCGCGGCAGGAGCCACAGCAGGCGCACATGTGCGGGATTGGGGGAATGGGTGTGTTGCCTCTCCCGTGTTAATTAACGCATGAATGGCTGATATTGGCTGTACAGTGGACCGCCACCCCATCAACCCGCCCGTGATCGTGCAGTTCGTGTCATCAAACCCCCCACAAGTCTTCAAAACCCCGAGACTGCCTGTGTACGTCAAGGTGGCTTTCTTGCTCCGTCCTAATTATTATTACATTCCTTACTGGCCGTGATAGTCCTGATTCTTATTCATATCTAACCCCAAGCTCATCCAAGACACAGTAATTATGTACCTCAAGATGACCATTCTAGCTCATGGTACGCTTTCCTTGCTCAATTTATTCTCTGCTTACCTCTTTCGTAGTTTTATGCCGTGACTATGCGAGTCCAGGTTCATGCGACTTGCGCGCTCCATTTCAAGGTGTGTATGCTTTCTTGCTGGATTTATTATTTATTTCTTCGCTTGCTTACTACCATTGCTTTATTAGATGGATCCTAGTTCAGGCTCAAGTACACTTGAAGCGAGGTAAGGATTGTTGTTGAAGCTTCAATACTTCATTTTACTGACCGTGTACTTCAAATTCACATTGAAGCTCTATGCAGGTCCGATTTCAGCCAATCCTTCAAAAGGTGCCCCTGTACTCGGTATGTATTTTTCTCATGTCATTTAAACACTAACCATTAAGTTCTTCCCGCCGAAGCTATGCAAGTCCGAGTTCAAGTATGGGTTCTATATTCTATTTCTAATGCTTGATTCGGCGCTGCTTCTACAGCCCGGTTTCAAGACTCACCGACTACGCCCATGACTGGTTTAGCTGCCTTGGCGAGTTCGCGCGTCGCCTGGGTGTTTCTGATCCCAAACTCAGTTCTTTTTTTCGTCGCATATTGACTATTATCTCATGCAGATATTTACACAGTGACTATGGAAGTCCTCCTTTAAGACCACGACTTTATAGCTCGAGGTATGTACACATTCTTACTCCGTTCATTTCGACGCTCACTCATTCTGTTATTTAGATCTCAAGTTCAATCTCCTTCAAAGCACCATTCAAAGACATTGTTCATTTGACGTAGACTGGTGAGTCCCTCTATTCTCTACGGATCGAAGGTAAGCTTAGGTTTCATCCACGTTGGTTCGTCGGTCACTGACCCCGTTGCTCTTTATTCAGATTCCCTGCGGAAGCTCGCGGGTCCTTCAACGTGCTGGGTTTGAGCTCGAGGGTATTGCTTCATGCTATACTGCTTCATTTGTGTTATTCACAGATCTTCAACTACGCCAGTACTACCACACACCTGCCTTGTATTCAAGGTAGCTTTCTATCTAGATTTTGTTCAGACTTCGGTTCTCACTGACCGTTATATTCCCAGTTCTTCAAGTCCTCTATATTCGCAAGACTCTGGACGACGGTATGTGTTCATATTGAGTTTCTTCACCGCATCTGGTCCCGATTGCACTGCGCGCGCAGGGTCGCAGCTTGTTTCTTCGCAGGGCCGTTGTGGTTCCTCGCTCCGGCACCCTGCGCCCGACTTCTGTTCCCTCCCTCCTCGCGCCGGTCTAGCTCTCCTATGCTCGTATGTGTTTAGTCTAATGCCTTTACCGCAGCATCCGCAAGGTCGTGCGTGCTCGGAGTAACACAGTATGTGTATTGTTTTTCTGCGCATCGTACCGCACTGACTTGTTATTCGCGACGTGCGCGACACTGCGCCGAAGAACTACTTTGGACTCTGCAACCATTGGTACGGCTTTCCTTTTGGTGTTGGCACGTCGCTGACTAATATCTAATTAAAAGTATTCGATGAGGCACTGTGCCGCGTGTGAGACGTGAGTGACGAGACACATCAACACATCCGCAGTGGCCACCATACTGATGCCTCCACAGTCTCCCCATATTTCGGACCCGTGAGCGCAAGTCGGCCTCGGCCTCATGGACACGCTCAAGATGATGGAGATTGGGGTCTAGCCGTGGTTGCACTGTAGCTTCGCAGAACGCTGGTATGGTGGTTAAATAGATTCGATGTCATTTATATACTATTTTATATACGGATTTTTGAGCAGTCAATATGAATGTAATGGCAGTCAAACCCAATGCCAAACCGCACTGGATCTGACTGCAGCAATGCAGTCGACTTGACTGCGCTTATGCAGTCGGGTCGACTGCTTCCATTGCCAAACTGCAGTCGGATCGAGAACCGTATGGCAGTCAATCTGACTGCACGAACGCAGTCAGGTTGAGTGCTATTAGGCACTCGGTCCGAGTGCTTTGACGCACTTCATCCGAGTGCGCGTTGTTCCCACAGTGAATCCCGATATCATACGTGGTGGCAGGCAAAAGGAGGATGGAGGATGTGTCAAACGTAGAAGATATTGATGATATTGAAGTGGCGCGCCGGAAGTAGGTATAGGTTCCCAGAGTTTGTTGCAAACTTGGTTGATTGCCCCACGATACCACCTCGAGGCTTAGAAACACGCAACTATATATGCCGCATCGGCGTATGGAAATCAAGATAGCGAGCGGGCGGGGATTACGCAGAAGAAGGTTTGAAGACCTCAAGGAGAGCAACAGTCGAAGTGTTTGTCTTTCAGTGCAATACTTTGATAAGCCCATGTAGGCATACCCCCGAAACTAACAAACGTACTCGGTTAAAACAATATGCATAAATAATGCTCGTCCCGACACGATCACGCGCGCAGCACCCCTCCCCTCGCAGCCAGTCGACAGAAATTGCCGCCCGCGCTGGGATTACGCCTGCACAGGTCGCGGTGCGATGCAAATCACGGGGCGGTGGCGCCGCGGATTGCGTCGATGCGTCGGCCGTGCGGGTCTCGAGCGCAGAAGCATGCACGCAGGGGTTGCATATCCCCGCCGTGTTGTTCGTGTGCTGCCCGCAGGCACGGCTGACGAGCGGGGCGTGCTGCGCATGCGGGCGGCACGACGCGTCGTACCAACCTTGGGGGGTGGGTGTAGTAATTACCGAGCGGGTGCGGCGGCGGCGGCGAGGGTTCGCGCCAGTGGGCGGGCGTATGCGAGGGGGAAGGGGAAGGGGTTTTAGCCGCGGCCGTTGCGTATTCTGCGGTATGCACGTCGGCAGCGCGGTGCGGGCTTCGCGCAGAAGGGGAAGGATGGTGGATGGTGGTGGGCGCGGAGGCGACGAGCAATGGGGAAGGGCTGCTGTCGGCGCTTGGCACGTTAGTGGCGCCGTGTGTGGTCTTGGGAATGCGTCCAAGCGGAGCGCCGAAGATAATGCTCTTGCCGCGCGCCAGGAGGCGACGAGCCAGTGGTATGCGATGAGGAACGGCCACTGCGGTCGCTGCGCATGCGGGAGGTGCTGGTTGTGGGGCTGAGAAGCGCGGCAAAGCCACGAGGGCTGAATTCTGCAGAAGAAGTTCGCACTGTGAAAGTAGGCGCCGTGGCGAAGAGGAACGCTCGCCGGAGGCGCTGGGTACGGCGGTGGAGTGCGCGTCGAGATGTGTGGTGCGTGGTAGGGGTGGTTGCGATGGGCGTTGGCGAAAGGAGAATATCCGCGGGGGTGTGTCTTGTCGTGATGCGTTGCTAACAATACTCGGAGCGGGCAAGGACGCGATAGAAGCAGCCCAAGCGACCAGGGACAGTTGCCGGGACGCTGGGCATGTTGTTAGTGGTGTACGTCCACGCGCGAGGTGGGATAGGAAAAGTCGGGTTGCGCGATGAGGCGACGAAAGTGACGCCTGCGGGGAGCGGCTGGGGGCGGAGGATGGGCTAAGGTGTGTGCCGACGTACACCGCCATTTGAATAACATATTTTCAAAACATTCAAGTCTGATAATTGAACGACATTTCTTAAGATGTCATAAATATACTAGCTCAATGTTCCAGAAATGTTGGAAGCAAAACATTTATGAAACATTGTTCCAATGTTATAACAACGTTTGGGAAACCAATGAGATACATCCCGATCATTATTTAAAGAATGTTCCTGTTACCGGTGTACCATACCGAAGGTGCTGGGAAAAGGGGCACCCTGTGAGCTCGATTAACACTGGATGGCTGCTCAGCGCTCAGTGGTTGGTCTCTGAGTCAGAGCACTGATTTCTTTTCCGCGTACATTAAATTGACATTGAACTCCTCACAGTAATGCCGCAACGTCAGTTGGAGCTAATGAGAAAGTCTTGAACCATATCCACTTTAAGTACATACTACTGGATTAATATTGCGATAGTGCCGATGGAGTGTCAAAATGCCTTCGTTGAAGTCAGGTGGCCCGTGCGCATCAGGCCAAACAACTGTCAATGTTTGGTCGCCCACAAACCATTCTCGTTCGCTCCCCCTCCTCTCTTCCAGCTGGCACCTGCCCACGCCTGCTCACATTTGCTCAGATACAGATGTTTTGTGGGTGGCCTTCCAGCACAACAACAAGCTGTCACCAAGGTTTAACGACATTCAAAACTTAGCAATTTGGTCGCAATTGACTCAAGATATCGAATTTCCATTCCTCCGCGACCCACGACTACGTGCTCTCCCTCCCATCAAAACTAATACAGAGTCGACAACAACAACCGGCCCGCATTGGCCACTCAAGCTCTTCATCAAGCAACGCGCACATGACTTTCTTGGGCCTTTCATTACCAAATACCTGCCGGACGCTCTTTGACGGTATCGCCCTGGTCCTCAATTCGCTTCTCCACACTACTTCCCCAATTTTCTCTGTGCATGTTCATGATGACGATGAGTCTAGCATGTGTACAAGCTTCCCGCCTCAAGTCCGTGCACCTCAATGTCTCAAGAGTCAAGTCTTAGTCAAGTTCCCAAAGTTCTTCTGAATTTCCGACTTCAAAGTTCAAAGCTCAAGTGGCCGAGTCATCTCAAGGTTCCCGTTTCCACCTTCAAAGCTCAAGACGCAGGCGCAAGCCACAACTTTACAATTTTTACACTCAACTGTGATATTTCACTTCATCTGTTGTCGAGTAGCTGCCAATTTTTGTACACTTTTTACGTACCTGAAATTCTATTCAATCCCGGTCTGAACTGCAATGCGAACAATGGGAATTGATTAGTTGGTCATCTCTCCATTAGCCAAAGAACCTCCCAGAAATGTTGTGGGAAATGTCTGTGAGATACCACCTCAAAAGAGGCTCGAGGGATTTGATATTTTTTGTTTTGGAGACATCTTGCCGATGTTTGAAAAACATCCGGACAGCCATACATATATGTTGTCAATCAAACATCTCAAAAATGTTTCTACCAAATGGCGGTGTAGTGTGGGTGTGGCACGGGGGCGGGGACGATATAGCGCGTTCGGGGACATGTCGCAGTCGCGCAGTGGCATGGGTGGGCAGCGCGAAGTCGACGGTGGTGGTGGGAGTGGAAACGGCGCCGTCGCAGTGTTGATTGCCGGGGTGGCGGCGTCCCACATCGCACTGACCGCTCGGCTTCGGTGTCGGAATAGAGACTAGGATCAAAACAGCGCGAGTCTCGGTGCGTAGGGAGTGGTGAGGTATTCGGGAATGGTGTTAACAAGATGTAAGGCAAAACGAGGCATCACAGCGACTTTTTCGAGTTGTTCCCGCCGGCCCGAGTCTTTGATGCGTGGCCGACTAAGTACTGTATCATTACCTATCATTACTCAACTCGACAGCCACGCGTCACGGACCCCGGAGGGGTCGAATAATTGTGCAGCGACACAAAAATTGGTTCCAAGATCCAGCTATTTCTAAATGGACTTGGTTTGTGGGCCATTGCTTCGCATGGCATTACGAGTCCTGCAATTATGGCAGGGTTCAGATTCTTTGTGAATTGAATATATATTTGCGGCATTTAAACTGTACATGGAGATGATCTGATAACTCACATGTATACTAGTTTCATATGTCAGCTGCATATACCGCATAATTGCAGAAATAAGGTGAGTGTAGAAATATCATCTAAATCTTTCATGCAGCCTTCGTCTTTGGTTGTACATCCCGTCGTGATGCCGTCGTGAAACCACATATCGCCATTGCTAGAAAATAGTCGAACCATAAAATGCTCGCTGCTATGGTACACAATTCCCCTCAATCGGCAATTAATATTTCGACCTGCTCATTTAAAATGCAATAGAGACAACATTTGAATTTGTACACTACTTATGGATAAGCAGAGGAGGACAGGAATTTGTAATAACTGGGTCCTCCTTATTAACTGAGATTCAGTGCCATTTTCCGAGCATCTGGGACAGAGTCTAATCTTTCCGGGAAAATAATCCCGGAACCACTCCTGTAAGGTAACCACCACATCTGGATTCCCGTGCAACTCATTAGAAAGAATAACTACGGTATGGTATGCGAAAATATCAGAGAAGCTACTCAAACGGAAACGGTATTTGAGGCAGCTAGTATATGCCCGTCTGCATGCAATTGTAGGCAGCATGCATTCTGCAATTTTGTCTACACTTGTGTGTTACGTTCATAAGGAAAGTCAGCCGCTGTTCTTCCGTGAAGCATGGTGCGCACCATATCTCGAGCTTGTTCTAAAGTTCCAGTTTAATCGTGGCCTGGAAATTAGTGCTTGCATTTCTAGTGAAAACCTCCGCAATTAAGGGCTCCTTTTGTTAACATCATCTTGCCAAATATTATATAATATGGCGAAAAATGAATCATACACGCAACTAAAGTTGTAGCTGTCCCATTTGATTCCAGAAAGCTCAGCTGGCACATTATAGGATACACCATGTTATTCAGAAGCCCGTCGCTTCTTGGTAGAGTCACGCACGGAACAGATTTTGTCGCATTGTCTTTTTTTTAGGCTGTTCCACAACTGACAGATCATGCGGTTCGGTTTTTGAAAAAATGGGGATGTCACTTGAAGAATCCAAAAATCACTGACTTTAACAAAGTCACTAGATATCTACCACCGCGCGCTCCGAATAAGTTGATAACCAGTCCTCTGTTATTAGTATTTGTACTACATGCACATTTGTACAGCTTTGTAACTTCCTAGGTATGATTTGATATTTATCGGCAAACACCGCGAACCTCCGGGATGTCGAATCTACGCATCAAAAATGGAAGGGAAACAATAGCAATGGGAATGTGAATGAGGTAAAATAAGAATTGAAAGGGGGATCTTCCACGTGGTGGAACCTGAACCTTCTATTAAAAATAGCAAATACGCGCATCATCTAACTGACAACCAGGAACCCGGATATTCCGCACCGTGAGACTTGAACACTCTATTACAGTAGCAGGTACGTGCAGCACCACATGTACATGTCTAGAGAAAGAAATAAAATCACAACTCGCTTTTCCGTCATTTAACCATGTGCCAGCAAGCATTGATGGGGTGCATCGCAGATCGAGGCTTCATGAATATAAAGAATGCCCCAGCGCTGCACGGATTCTTGACCAAATTGCTGAAACGAAAAGTGGAATCCCGCTGGAATCACCTTCCAGATCTTGCTACACAGCCGCCTGCAAGCTTTTCTGATGTATAACAGCCTGACAGCAAGGAAAGGTGGGATTCGGACCGTTTCGGCCGCAGCGGCGCCAATACAAGGCCAAACATCCTGGGGGATCAATCGATGTTGTTCGCCTGATTTTCCGGACCCCCCCAGTCGGGTGCTTATGGGGTCGAATGACTGGGGCGGCCATTTACTGGAACATCAAAAATTCAAAAAAATTGTAAATCGGATATCATGTCATGGTGCTATGAATATTTGTTCCAAGGCTCCAAAGTGAGGTGCCGATATCTACAGGGCGAAGAGCAGCCGCGCTGTACGGCATCCGCAGAGATTGAGCGGAGTTTAAAAAGCTTCAGACGTGCCTAATTTTATAAAGAGAGTAGGCGTGCACGGCGCGACTCCATTCACTGTCACCAAACCGTCACAGTACCAGGCTCCCTCGTTCCATCCCTGACTATAATTACCGTGTACTGTGCTGATTGCAAATAGTGTTTAAATAATATATTATTAGTACATGCTTGGTCCATGTCAATGACTCATAGTGTAGCCAAATGAATGGCTAGGACTTGCAGAACTAGCAAAACTGGTGTCGAGGTCGTGCTAACCGGTTAGAAAAGCTGCATCGAACTGAGCGTCGCGGACCTACAATGGTCTCGCAATTGTTCTGGCTAGCCATTGTCTAGGTGACCGGGACGAGCTATTTTAGACAACTAGCCGGACCTTGCCGAACCTCGCGGCAGCTACAACTGCGTTTCGACTGACCCCGCGCCTGTTTCAACTGATTGTGGCATACAGAATGTTCGGATAATTCTATTTGGAACCCCGGTTTGCAAGAGAAACCCCTGAAATCAGAGGACCCCTACAGCTTTTCTATTCAAAAACCCCGCCGGGAGCGCCCCGTTGCGCCGGTCCCGGCCGATGCGCAGTGTGAGCATTGCTATCAACCACACGGCGCCGCAAGTTCCCGAATGTTCCCACGCATTTCTGTTCGGAACGCACATTAAACAAGTTATGAAGGGGCCGTACTCAAAGGCATAAAGTGCACATTTAAATGTTTGAATGTTCATGAATGCTAAAACATTTTTGGGAGAGTGATGGAGACGTCAATAATCATCAGTAGCGCGCTCATTGACACGGTTGGTGCATACTAGAACAACCAAGAAAAACGGGTGTGTGGCACTGCGGTGTGAATTCTCAAATGGCCCAACGACAACATGCCGTTGGCGCTAGCAAACTGCCCTCTGCCATCATAGAGATTATTTACTTCCGCACCGTATTTTGATGTCCTTTGGATTGCTGTTGTCGCTCATAGGCTCCGAGTGTTGGGCTGGTATTATACACTCTGGAAGTAATTAAAGATGCCCTCCTATTTTCTGAACTTTCTGTTAAAACACAATGCTTGCCGGATTAGAATTTGGCGCCCGCTACATCCGGCACATTTGCTCGTAGAAACTTCCCTTTTGGGATGGCACCGGCTCAAAGAAACTCCGAAACCCGGGTTTCCAATTAAGACACAAATGATCGACGGAGTTTCTCTTGGAAACTGGGTTTCCAAATAGAATTATCTAGAATGTTTCGCGTTTCTGCGTAGGTGCTATATCCTCTATCTGTCTGAGTGTCGATCTATCTCTGGTGGCGAAAATTAGGGTCTTAGGCACTCAGTGCGTTCCGGTCTCGCCCAAGTCCATATCTTGTCACCCCGGCGGTGATGTGAGTCGTTGAGGGAGCGCCCAGGGGGAGTGGGATTCTGTGCCCGCATGCTCAGAGGCACTGCCAGTAAAGGGCCTCCATTCCAGCCACACGTCCAGTGGGGCGCAATCGCTGATTCAAGGGTGTAGAAGAACTCCACAGCTTTCTGTCGTACTATAACAATAGATAACCCAACAGCCACTCAAGCCACACGCCGGCTGATTTCGGGTGCTAGCAAGCAGGTGGCTGCGCAAACCTGTTCGCGATCATGTTTGGCAACACCGACTCATTCGCGCGCGCTAAACCCGCAGCTCGGATGGCTGCTGTGCAACTTCTCGAATTTGTCTTCTGCGATGCGAGTCCAGACAAGCGCCACCCCAAATGATGGCTTGTTAGAATATTCGGGGCAATCGGGCTCCGAGATGGGGAGAGGCGCGCGCTGATACACAAATGACTCAAGTTTCAGGACGTCGGAGTGGCTATTGAGTTTCAGTTCCACAATCAGCTCAGGACCAAGATTCCTTCTGATATTCTGACTTTCAGACAGCACCTCGAGCTCGCAGAAGCCTGGCAGGCTTGGCGGTGGGTGCTTATTCTTTGTTCCCATTGTGCCTTTCTTGGGCTTAGCATATATTTTCACGGTTTGGTGAACTTGAGGTAAAAACTGACACCTCAGGTACATCGGTTCAGCGCGCGCTGAACTCGACCCTCAGTCGACCAGTTTCAGTCCTATAGGCCTTTGATTTTGGCTCCTCTGAATTTCGCTCCGATACTCCAAATTGGATAACACCTCCCGCGAGCCAAACTTAGCACTCACCGGTGTGACTGCTGGGGCAGAGTGCATGCAAGCGGAAGACCCCGATCACCTTGCGAAATGAACACGAGGATCATTCGCAGTGTCAACGGCCGCTACGCGCCTACTCTGGTCCTCTAAACGCCGCCCAGGAAAGACAATCAGGTTCTGGGAACTAGATTACCGGGAACCTAATCGTCCCAATAAAAACGATAAATAATACTATGTGCAAGACACTGGCCAGCTATTTGAAAGGGCATGAGGCGTGGATTGAAGACTATACGCAAATTAGTCACTTGCAAACAGACGCTACAGCGATGAAGCTCAAGTCATACCTCGCACCGCACATTGTAGGCCCTAGCACTAGGGCGGACACGGTGCCGTGGCGTGAACAGAAGCCAATCGTGGCGCACGCTCCTCCCACAGAACTACTACTGTGCAATGATTGCATGGACCAGTGACAGATTCCTGATCGACGCAATAGAATTTGCCTGTATACTTAGTTACTCCCTGGGCCCGGCGTTCCTGAGCGGGACCGTGCCGTGTAATCTTCCTTCCTTCCTTCCCCATGATCTGTCACAGAACCTTGGGAGATCTCCTGTGCTAAGGGGTGATTTCAAGCTTCGACCTGTGGGAGAAGGAACCGCTGCCATGATAAATTCGGGTAAGGCTTCCTTCGACCATCTCGTTACTTTCGACCCATCTGCTCTCCATCGCACATACGCACCACCATTATAATGCGTGTTGGGTCCATCCTTTTTATGCTTATATCGGCCACCGACATCCTCCGAGGTCAAGCCGCGGTACAAAATATTTCCCTTGCCGCCGGCACTTCGAGCAATATCACGTAGGCGACGTCGCTGCTTTACCTTCCTATTTCTTCATGACTTCTCCCAATAGCCTGAATGGTTCTGGATGGTGGGGGCCTGGGGGGTGGCAGGGCCTCAAAGACGAAAATACCGCCTGCAACGCATCTACCGACCCTGTCAACAAAGATGGGAAAGCCACCCCGGATCAGGGCACTTCTGTTACTGTTCTTTTCCAAGGTAACGTGCATGGTCCAGCACCCTCACCACATTATTGACCACCTTCCTATCCAGGGACAGCCGTTTATTTCGTTGGATGGAACAACTCGCGCAATGGCGTATATCAACCCTACATTGATGGGGTGCCTGATTCACCGGTTACCGCCTACATACCTGTAGACATGCCGTGGAAGTGTAATGTTGTCCAATTCAAGCGAACGGGTCTCACAAACGCGCAACACAACCTCACAATAGCGCTGCTCCCGGATGATCCTGGCAAAATCAAAATTCCAGGACTATCGGTCAACGGGTTTATGTGAGTTTCTGCTTGTCCTGAGCCTTTAGATCCCGACTCAGGATAAACAGTATCACCACGGACGACGACCCAGTGCTTCATGTCACGTCAACTGACATCGATGGTAGTATTATCACCACCGGCAGCAGCAGTAGCGCTTCCCTGCCCACAAGCACCCCCGCTGCCAGCTCGGCTCCGCAAGCAAGCAGCGCTTTGCGGCCTACAAATTCTGCTGCCGACAGCTCTGGCTCACCGCCAATCACCACCGATGTGAGCCGGATACCATCCACGTCTACCACTGGGAGTAGCTTGCTCTCAACCACCACTGGTAGCAGCCACATACCCCTCACGTCTATCGCCACAACCACTACCTTCCCGACCGCAGCAGCTGCCAGCGACACTAATGAACGCCTTGTTCCGCCATCAACCAACACGGATAGCAGCTTCGTACCACTCATGTCTTTCGACACTAATGAACGCCTTGTTCCGCCATCAACCAGCACGGATAGCGGCTTCGTACCACTCATGTCTATCGCCACAACTGGTACCTTCCCGACCATATTAGCTGGTAGTTCTGTCTCTCCCGCCGCTGTGCAAGTTGGAAGCCCTACCGACGATAGCTTGGTCCCGCCATCAGCCACCAACGATAGCACGTCAATTAGTACCTTCCCGACCACAGCAGTTACTGGTTCTACTTCATCCGCTGCCGTGCAAGTAACAAGCTCTACTGTCGATAGCGTTGTCCCGCCATCAACCACCATTGACTCCAGCTCTGCCCCACATACAGTCACCGTGAAAATCAGCGCTGCCCCGCACACAAAGCCCACAACTCGCAGTTCTGTCTCAACTACATCCACCGCAGTGCAGCCCACAAAGTCCACTAGCGATGACTCTGTCCCGCCGTCAAGTACCGCCAATGTTGGCGCTGTCTTGCCCACTAGCGCCACTGCAAACAGCGGTTTTCCGCTCGCCACCACTGTTGCGACGACTGACAGTGATAATATCCGTGGCCCGCATCCCAACACGGGGCCGATCATAGGCTCCGCAATTGCTGCAATCATAGGCCTCCTGGCTATCGCCGCGCTCGGAAACTTGGCCAGCCAAGTCATTCAAGCAAAGAAGGTAACAAAATGCTTCCTTTTATTCCTGGAAATAAAGAAATTTCATCTCCATCAGGCCTCAAAACCTGGAGCTAACGCAAAGAAGTCCCGCGAGTTCATCTTCGTGTTCCCGCCGTATTTGCCCAGGCCTAAGAAAGAAAAAATAAAATCGCATCAGGTGTGATGGACACTTCGGATTGTGTCTTTGCTGTGCGAGGACTCAATTTCATTCTACAGATAACGCTCACCCTCGCGCCGGTAGACATTGAAGATGACTACACATATCAACAAGTAGTTTGGCAGGTGAGCACTTCTTTTTCCTACAGTAGCCATTCTAACAAACTGGCAGAGGTTCAACATTGATGATGGATCGTCGGAGTTTAGTGCAAAATTCAATTATGAGTAAGTTTAGCAGGTCCAGAGTCATATCACCCGACTCATTCGTACAGTCGGGGATTCGGCACTGCAAATATCAAACCTGGCAGGGATGAGATCAATGGTGTTTCGTTTTGTGACCGACCTTTAGCGATTGGACACGCGAAGGTGCCAATAACATCTTTCAACTTGCCCCACCTTCGTTAACGCCATTCTTTGTCCTTTGCAGCCCGGCCGAATCATTCCGTTGAAGGGATCCGCGTGGGCCAATGCGTTGGAATTCATCATCCGGAAATACACCCGAATAGCCGCAAGAAATGATAGTGAGGTTCCATTGCGTCTGGTCATAGGCGAGTATATTTCTGTGCATATCTGTTCTGCCTTTTGTTCAAACGGCACTGCGTAGGGACATACAACTGTGTGGGAAATGATCCTGAAGCCGCGGGGGAAGGGAATGTGGAAGGTACGGAGGAGCACGATTACCTGGTCCGTTCCCAATCGGCAGGATGGGTGGAGTTCCAGTCATTCGTTATAATGGATGATCCGATTCAGTGCGTGAAAATGTGCCAAATGTTCCGCATACTCACTGAACATGTCTGGGTTGAACCATAGTTATGCGGAGACACTATCGGCCAGCTTTGACTTGACCTTGCGCGCTTACAAGACGCATGATGTTGAAGGTAAGTTTTGGAAGTCGAATAGATGATCGTGGACCAACATCACACCAGTTGGTCAGATCCTGTCGCCATCATACCTCAGGGATAAAGCAGTTCCACTATTGGGGGAGGGCATCCGTATAAGCAAGCTTCCTAAGGTCAGAATACACTCTCTGGATGGTATGGGACTCACAGACATTTTGTAGATCGCGACATGGAATATCCTTTCCAACGACTCAGGGATCGAGCTGGCGAGAGAACGAACGACGCGGAGGAAATCTTCGAAGCGGACCTTGTCCTGGGGACAGATATTTAGATGAAGGTTTCGATGACCTATTGATGTGTACTTGGCAACGCACTGAGGTTGGTGGTTTGAGTGTTGATTAACCTCATATGGACCTGGATCGACCGAAATTAAAGCGTTGATTTACCTTATGTGGCTGCACGGCGAATAATCTGGAGTAGGATGGGAAGGTGCCATGGAGTAGAGGTCCGGGGCGACGGCGCACGTCGATCAGGGCGGCAACGCTGCAGCTGAGGTCTTCTACGACGGTCGCCGAGTAATAGTGTCGGCCGACTTGGACCAAGGCTGTACGGTGCCAGGCACGCAGGTAGTAGCCATCTTCGTCACTTCGTTACTTCGCTTATTTTCACGAAACCTCGTCACTTTGAGCGCATTTAGGGAAAGTTCGTTACTTTTGATGATTTTCTGTCTAAGTCCGTCGTTTTACTCGGCACGTTCAAGAACCGGAACATCGGCCATCATTGTTCCTTCGACACAAGGCCGGGCGGGTTTTTTCATATAGATGCCTTTCCCCGACACCAACCACCGACCCTAACTGCTAACCCAAACCAGAACCACTAACGCAAACCCCTAACGCTAACCGCTAACCTCTAACCACTAACCTCTAACCGTAACCAGCTAACCCAAACCTCCAGCCGAGCTCGGCACACCGCTGATTCTGTGATGTGCCGACAGGCATGCTGTACGTTGATCCAGGGAAAGTGACGAACTTTCGTTGAAGTTCCTTGAACTCACGAACATTCATAGAATGCCATCAAACTGATGAGTTTAAGCGAAGTAACGAAGTGACGAAGATGGCGTGGACTCCAGGCACGCTGATGCCACACACGTGCAAACTACTCTTTCACTTCGACGTGACGGCACCTTCGTTACCTGGACGAACTGGCCGTCCCCACCCACAGCCCTGTGGTTGCCTCCACTACCCCATGAAGTATGGGACTCGCTGTAGGAAATCCATACCGTGGACGTCCGGATTAGTGCTGCCACCCGTGGATTCACGGCAACGGCCCGTGGAAAAACGGCCGTGGACTGCCCTAAAAAACTCCTGACGGCACGGCACGGGCAACGGCACGGCCGTAACGGGTCGACGGCATGCTGAAAATATACATGCACTATGCCTTGTATATATATTATCCTGAGGGTCCCTTCTGCAACCTTTCACTATCTGTAGGTGTTTACCTGCTCCAGAGTCGAACCTATGGCCAGTATATAGTCGGAAACGTAGTTTTGAACATGTTTCGTTATTCAAACTCCGCCATCAGCTCGCGGCAAATTCCGGTACTTCAGTTGTTCGCTTATCTGAGGTAGAATAGCGCAAGGAAAGTAGATTATAATAAGCTACAAATAAGCTACATACCTCATTTAAGGGCATATTAAGGACCCGGGAGGCCTCAAAGGCGGATACAAGCGGTACAGTGAGCGTGGGAACAGAAAAGCCGTTCCACGGCCGTGACGGCCGTGTTTTACGGGCCGTTTTACGAAGGGAAAAATCTTCGACGGCACGGGACGGGTACCCGTGCCACGGGTGCCGTGGAACCGTGACCACGGCAACGGGCGGCAGCCCTAGGACTCCGGATTGCTGTAGCAACCCGGATTGAGGAGACCCGGTATCACATGCAAACTACTTACATCTATTTTAGGCAACCGCAGTATATAACACATGCCCCGGAGCGCTACGTTATTATTAGAGACCCGGAGTCCAGACCTGGAGTGCATGACCCGGAGTACAATGCACTGCTCTTTATTATTACACATCCGGGATCTGTCATAGACTAGAGAGTAGTCACTGCGTTTAGGCCCTTCCTAGACTTAGCTGAGTCTAGGCCACCTAGACATAGCTACACAGACCACCTCTGTCTAGCCCACTAGACACAGTCTGTCTAACTCTGTGAAGGTCTGTCTAGCTCTAGGTAGGTCTGTCTAGGTGTGTTTGGGTCAGTCTAGGTCTGTGTAGTGGCCTAGACAGAGCTAGCATATGTGGCAATTCTCTCACGAAAACATGACCCTGGATGCTCAGTTTCTGCAACGTGATGTTTCTAAAAATATCTGTTCAGCCACAGCCTGAACTCACATGCACTGTCATCTCACTTGGAACGAATTTCTTACTGGCCCGAACACTAGGACAGCTGCTAACCCAAATTCGGGTCAATTCAGTCAATTCAGATCTGTCTAGGTACCTAGACAGACCTACAATCAGCTACACTGATCTACACCAAGCTAGCCAGAGGACTCAAACACAGCTAGACAGGGGCTACACTCAACTAGCCATAATCTGTGTCTAGAAGGCTAGACAGGGTCTGTGTAGTAGTGGCCGAAACACAGCTAGACAGACACTACACTCACTTAGACACACTGAGTCTAGGGGGGCCTTAAACGCAGTGATTTTTGGCAAATCCGTTACGGACCCAGGTTCCGTCCTCGATCCCATCCTGAGACAGACCAACCAACCCAGGATGTTTAACCCTGGGGGACAGTGGAATTAACGATGATGCTCTCGGCACTTGGGGCCCATGACGCAGCACCTGTCATGGAACTGATCACGGTGGGCGAGATATGGCTGGGCGTAGCCAAGGTCTGGATGTTGAAGTTGCCATTAGTGATGGCGAAGTCGTCAGGAATGGCCTTAGGAATGAGAGAACCTGTGTCGACTTGAAAGATGAGCAAGCTCAGAAGGGAACCCAGTGCGATGAAGGTGCTCGAAAACATTTGTTGATTGTTCATTATTTTTGCAAGCCAGACCTTTATAACTCTCGATGATGATCTAACCGGGTAAAAAAGGCCGCACTGATGAACACAAATCGGACAGAAAGTATGGTTGTTCTAAACCACGTGAGAGCGAGCCCAGGCGAGCCCCCTCGCTCTCCGCAGCCTTCCGCAGCACTCAGCAACAGCGACGGCTGTGAGGATTGCCGATCTCTTCTTATCCTGCCTGATCATAGATCTGATCTACAGATCCGCGGTTTCGGCCACTTTCAGGTGGGTGCAGTTAAAATCCGTCCTCCTCCTCCACCATGCAGACATCGATACAGCACTTGGCTTTGAGGCCAGTGCTTTGCATGGCAGTACAAGTCTTTTGACATTGCTACCTCAGAATAACCACAAATAAGCCTCTTGGCGTGGACTCTATCCAGATATTCAGTGGGTACACCTGAAAACATTCGATATTGCAGCATTTTCATTTTCTTCATAGCGAAAAGGTAGAGGGAAGCACCTGTAGGCAAGCATTGATAAAGAAATATATTGACAATCAAGCTGTGGAGAGGTATGCAATTTTAACACATTTGATTGCACCTTCTACTTCTTCATTTGTTCCAGTCATGGGGTGTCAGAGCTCAAGGTTTCTGACTGTGATTTGCTTCGAAAAATTAAATCCAAGATCAAATCAAAAATGTTAAGGATTTGACGGGAAGCACCAGCTAGGTTGTAGTTGGGGGTGGATCAAAGGAAAGGAATCAAAAGATTCAGGGAAGGATATGGGTACGGTGGCATTGACGGGCACAAAATGTGTGCATGGCTCGATTATCGCAATTGAGGTTTGAGACGCATGTGTGGGAAAACAGGATGTGCGTGCATGAAATCGGTTGTGCATGCGTGGTACACGTCGTGCATGTGGGACATGGGTCATGCGTGTGGGAAACAGGGGTGTATGTGCTTGATCGGGGACTTAGAATACGGAAGAGGAACAATAACTGATACTGTTCCAGAGGGCGAGAGGTGGGTGGGAAGACTTTGGGTAAGAAGTGCTTGTTTGGAAGAGTACAAATCGGGCTAAATTTATACTACAGTGAAAAAAGTCAGAATGACTCCACGTGAGTCATGATGACTAAGCATGAGTCAATTCCAATCGACTCAAACTGCTGTGCTGTGTATGAATGGAAATGACTAAAAATGAATCAGAATGAAAAAGGAAATTGATCCCATCAATAATCCCATCACTTCTTTGGTGAGCGAAATTCGCCTCGAAAATCAATGTTCTGACTACCACTTCAGTGGAAGTCTGACATCCACAGGGAACATACCTTAACCGTCCTTGGTTGACTGCTTGAATTCCTTCATCTTCCATTGAGAGAGGATGGATGACTCCTCGGTTTCGTTGTAGGGATGCAAGAAGATCTGCAGGATTTCCATACGGTTCCTGTGCTTGGCTGTTGGCTGTTGTCGTCAATCCAGTGGGAGCATGTCCCAGTACACCAGCCTGTAAGCAGCTTTGATCCAAATATCTTTTGCATCGGTGAGATGGCTGAAATGAAAACACGCTTACAATTTGGCAAAACTCAGTCTAAACCGATCATCTTACCACTCAGTGGTACACAATTAGAGTCAGAGTGAGCTCCGAGCTGCTGATTGAGTCTCAAAGATGTGATGGAATACAAGTGATTGACCATACTGCGACTGTATACAATGCTCTAAACAATGTGGGGTCAGTACAGTGTTCAGCGAGTTAGTCATGAGTAGTTGTGCATTGCTTTACTTTGTGTCACTTTGCTGAGAATATTTTACCGGACTTTCTTTTACCATAACTTTACTTTATTTGGCGTGCAGGTACATGAAAGAAACCCATTGACTGAGGTCACAAAACAAACTGAGTCAAGTAACATATTTACACGTACTAGTAGTCCATTATTCTGGATTTAATACCCAGTAAGTTTCTATCCCTCGACACTGTATACAGCTCCATATCCTTTGTGGTGACACCGGGCGCCAACTGGCCGTACATGCGGGTGTGCGGAACTTGGAAGTGACTTTAGGGAGACGACGTTGGGGTCGAGTGGACATTTGTTTCCTGCCCTCTTAACCCTCCTTATTCTTTTCGCAGGTTGACCCCTTTCGCTTCTCTACAGGAAATGCACGATTGGGGGCACAATTATCTTGCAGATCATTCCAATTTCGCTTCTCTACAGGAAATGCACGATTGGGGGCATAATTATCTTGCAGATCATTCCAATTTCCAGCTAGTCCCAGAAAAGCTCGTTAAATCAGACCAGAAACGGAATTTCTCTTGCTTGGATCGGTCCAGTATTGTACTCGATTATGCCGCATTCGTGAGAGTTCAGTGTGTTCCAAACGTCACGGATCACTAAGAGTCCCAGAATTTCAACTCACCCGAGGGCGAATTATTGTGCGGCAGACTGAATAGAAGAGGTTTTTTACAGGAGACGGTAGAAAATGGAGGACTGGGCTGTCCCATGAAGATCACCCGCTATGCGCATAAAATCCCAAAACCCCAGCCTCCTCGTACAACGAGTTCAACGCGAGGTAAATCATCAGGATAGCCTTCACCGGCATCCCTACTTTCCATCCTGCCGAGAGCGTGGACTCCTGATTATGCTCGGTGTGCTCAATTGTCGAGCTCTGCAGTGGAATTTCTGCGGGCACGCGTAGATGTGTTAGCGGAAGAGTTCAAAGTTTAAATCCTTCCACTCACCAGACTTGGGTCATTTTTCTCCTCGTCAATATCAGCGCGGCGTTGGTTTGACTCTTGCCCTTTTGCAGGAGTGGAGTCGTCCGTTGGGAAGCCTGAGTTCCGGGTTAATTGTAACTTCGCTTCAGGACATAATTTTGCTGACATGAAATTTGACACGGGCCCGCATTAAGTGCTGACAATGAGCACTAAGCAAGATTTGTTGTCCAGCGCGCTGGGAAGGGAAGTTGGCGTGGAGCATGGAATGTCTCACTGTAAATTACGCTCAATTCAACACGGGGTGCACTCGAGCCATTCTGGCAAGCAACGCCAGAGCTCAAGTAAACCCGAATCTGATCAGTTTTTGGTTCGACCTTGTCCTGGGCTGTATGCGTAGCAAATGCGCCATATGTTCCATAGAACACCGATTTCTAGACCGATTTAGTTCGAAAACACACTCTTTGTACCTATAGGGGGGGAGCGGTGATGACGCCGGGCCCTATGTTTCTGATGATAGTAAATAAAGGAATTTTTTTTACCTTGGAACTTTACTTACGTGCCATTTTAACCGGGTCGCACTTTACGGGGCTTCACTTGGCTTTTTTCCCATGCGTGGACATTCCAACTTATACTTGCGATTAATACAAGTTTTGCATGCTGGAGCTGTGATGGCCTGGGCAGGCCTAAATAACGTTCTGATGGCCATATCAGCCTCCAATTCATGTTCCTGGAGACTTTACTCCCCTTTATGCATTTGTTTTCACATCTCACGCAAGTACGGGTCGGGGACCGAGTATATTTCATCAGAAACAATTACCCCAGTCGAAGCCATTACTAGTCATTCGAAGCAAAGTACTTAGGGAGTAAGAGATTGCGCATCTGACTATTCAGGTGCTTGGGAGAGATTTAATTTATTGCAAGTTCAGTTGGACTTGCAGTGTTTAACTTTGAATGTTGGTGGTGTTTTACTTAACTTGATGTACGTCTACTTGACCGTGCGCGCAAGCACATCACGCAGAATAATCTAAGCCGCAGAAGCGAACTTAATTACATCCACCACATTCATGCCAAGTAAACTAATTAACGGACCATGGTAATAGTCCCAGCTTCTGAATTTGATACCGGAGATCCACCACATCATTGTCCCTCCAAGATGAGGAGATTTGATGGTGCACCATCGAGTTAGCTTGGGAATTTGCCGTGGCTTGACTTGACGCTGTACCCATCGATATAATTTGTCCAGCAAGTTTATAAACGGCATCAATCAGCCTACTTAGGACACAGGCGGTGCAAGTCAGTTACAGTAGATTTATGTCCATACGGAAGGTCTTTTATGTTACTACTGTCGACATCGAGAGTTCCATGACCCACGGCACAAGCCTACCCGATGTTAATTTCGAAAATTTCAACCAAAATGTGCCCCTGAACATTCCCTTAATGGTACAGCAAAAATTGTGGAGAGCTTTTGAGTCTCTCCATGGTTAGATATTGTGTCGGATATTAACCGTTCTCCTGAGGAGATGTATATTCGTTCTCCCATCACCGTCCACCGAACGACGGCGGGATTGAAATTATGTACACAGTGTCGCAGTCCTCCCCACTGCGGCGCAGAGTCGGCATGGGAGATGAACCAGGCTAGATAAGTGGCCTTGGTGCCTAACAGGGATCTTTGGATGCCCCCGGAGAAAATTCAACCAGGGCATGTACAATAGCACTCAAGCAATGAATAAATTAGTCGGCCGCTGGAGCGAAGCACCGGTGACTATAAATGCAATCCAGAATTTGAGAATGCACCTGAATTATTTAATGCACATGAATAAAAGTCAGTGCAGAAGCATCGGCCGTTAGTAAGTACCGATGAATATAGCGGGAGCACACATTGATCACCGGACCGAGTGCTTTGTCCCCAGAGTGACTGCCCTCGACTTTCCTTGGTTGTACACTAACTATTTTATTGGCTTGAGACAAGCTGCCGTGAAACTCATTGGTGTGTCTCCCAAACCACTAGCTGATCCCATTACTTACGATGCCTTGCCGCTGTGGTGTTAATTCAACCATTCTTTGGATATATACTTGAATGTATGTAGCTGGTACCTCGCTGTATTTAAAGATACTTGCTGTACTTACCTTGTACTTCCACTTTACAGGTACTTACTATGGTCCAGAGTCGAAGAGGAGCCTTAAAAATGGAGGCTACTCCTCGCACCATCACTTATATGTTTAATTACTCACTCACCCGTCTCGTTGCACCCTTAAAATGGCTACACTTGGATTTACTTACTGTTACTTTGCTGTACTTAACTGTTACTTTGCTGTACGTTGCTGTACTTAACGGGTACTTTTGGTTTACTTTACTTGACAAAAGTACTTAGCCTGCCAAAAGTAAAGTAAAGTTAAATTTGTAGGGCCAAGTTAATTTTCATAAGTAACTTAGTGAGGTCTCCGTCCAGCTGTACGGTGACAGCTGTCGCCTCCTTTCAATGTTGCCTAAGGCTCGCAAGCGAATTCAGGACGGGACGGAGCACGACAAGTACAGACTGGCAGTTTTTGCTGCGGACCTGCATACCCTGCTTCCCCCTGGATCCGGCCCATTATCTGGTCTCGTTAGCGGCATTGTGAATGAAATGCCTCAGCTACCGAATGGGTGGCCCGTCTTCCGCATGTATTTTGCAGCAGCCGACCGCTGCAGCAATCCGATTCACCACCGTGTTGGGGGAGAAACCGATTCCCTTCCGGGGTCGTTCAGGGTCGCCGTCAAATCGAAGCTCAAGCGCGGTGAGAGGATGCAGACTTGCACAGCTTGCAACGCGAGCCGATTCTGCTTTAAAATGTGTCAGAAATAGGCTCGATTCCAGCCTGTACATGAGAGCGAGCTCGTCGATGTACAGGCTGGTCGATCTGAGTTTAAATTCCCAATACAAGCGACATGTCCCCATTGGGCTATTCCGGGTAAAGCCCAGAATCACTTCTGCGTTGCCAGTCGATATAATTCTGCCTCGCATGTGGTCGGTATATGTCCATAAACATAATGCAAAAGACCCGAAGCGAAGGCGTTGAGTATTGCCTGCATGGGGCTGTCATTTGTTTTTGTTGTCCTTGTTTGCATTGAAAGCCACCCGCACGGAACCCGGTCCGGAATAGCCTTTTTTGGAAAGCTCGCTTGTATTGGAGATTTAAACTCAGATCGACTGGTCTGTTACATCGACAAGCTTGCTTTCATGTAACAGACAGTCACTGGTCTATGTCAAAAAGAGAGTTGGAAGGGTGGAAAGACGCCTCACCGGGATGTTTGTCCCATCCTTGCGCAAATAGTACTCGTGCAGAAGGATCGGGAAAGAACCACGGGAAAGCCAGACGGAGTCGATCGGCTCTATTTTGATGCTGGGATCACAAGTAAGGAGGTTGAGGCGGCGCTGGGGTATGTCTTGAACATGATGGAATGTTTTTCCAACTATGAGGAATGATTCTCTGAAAGCGTTTACACAATATACATTATATATTTATATATGAGGATGATTTTGTGGTTCAAATCAACAGGGGGGTGACGAGAAAACCAGATGGTTTGAAAGACATCACTAGCCAAGGTGTTATCACTCAGGCAATTAATGAGCCTTCCTGAGTCGCAGTACATGAATGATGCCGTTGTCCTCTTTTTTGTACTACAGAAAAAATGAATACCGGAACTTTGAATGCACGCGGAAGGATTCGAATCTCTCTGATCTCAATTGACATATAATGGATGATGTACCCTCGTAATTGGGTAGTCCGATTCCAAGCAGATCACTTCGGTCCTCGACGAGTCGGAAGACCTCATCGTCTATTTGTGGCGTGGAGAAACAATGCTTAGAGCGGGGAGGATGCACATAGAGGAGTTGCACCAGTGTGACTGGAAAGCGGACGAAGAGAGAGGTACATAGTCGGCGCATATCATGCGGATCTAGAGCCGAGGGCAAATTGAAGACAAAGGAAAAACGAGTGGGATGTATGATCCCGAAATTGATTAATCACTGCAGTGCGGCGAGCTGCTACTAACCAATGTTTACCATTGATTAAGTTATCACAAAACATTACAGAGTCGACGAAGGAAATCGGTGGGTGCTGAGAATTGTCAACCCAATTATTGGGAGAGAGAATGGTGCATTCATCACGGCTTTGCCTCCGTAGTGCATGGGTGTTTGTGGATGAGGGACTTCGATGCGACAACCAATGCGGCGCTGCGGGCATAATTTAGCGGTTGGCGCGTTTTTTTTTTTACGATCTGAGCGAATTCACACAAGATGCGGTTGGGCAGCATTTTCGGGAACCCGAGCTAAGGAAGTCCTGCGACTCGGAGGGGGTAAGATATCCTGCGAGGCAATGCGTACTCACTGGGAAAAAGTTTGAAGTCGGCACCAGTAGAGAGGATATCTATTTTTCTTTCACGCTCGCAGATCGTCTTCCTGAAGGTGGGCATGGTTGAGTCGAAGCCGGAGGGCGGGGGGGGAAATTAGGTTTGAAGCGCGATTGGTCGGGAAGGTGGATGCGTAGGGTACGCATTTGTAAAAGAAACCCAACGTCAGCTAGGATCGGAGCGGGTTTATGTGGCATGGCCGCGGAGAAGCAAGACTCGGAGGGAGGCAGAGGAGCGTAAACCGTAGATATGAATATGCAGGTGAAGATTGAATTGTTATACCCACTCACCTGCTAGTTATGCTGTCACAAGGACGGACTCGAACGTCAACTTGAATAAGGTGGATTATTCGAAATGACAATGGCAGTGGTATCTCGTCATGTTATTGTGAGCATTGGCGAAAATACTGTCAACCAAGGCTCCTCTGGTAGTAGTAAACGCAACGTACTTCCACGAACCTGACTGATAAACAACGGAGCGCTGGCAGTAGTATGCTGTCACGCAGCAATGGGATCGGAGACACGACGTCGGCAATCACGCCTTCGAGGACGGCTGAGTCGCATTGGAGGGACTGCGTTGACCGAGGCCACTTGAACGGTGTAAAATATCGCGAGGGAGTAGATCAGGGGGGTGCACGGTAAGGCCCTAACAGGAGAAACCCAGTTGTAAATTATTTCCAGGTAGCGGGGATCGCAACGAGGCAGGCGATCTTATGGCGGAATGAATTTGAAATCAAACTTGAATACTCCCTATTAGCAGTACAACACAGATGTTGTGGAAGCTTGACCAGACTTTGTTGAGTCATAGCCGATTTCACTGAGAAAAAGAAGCGAGCCTGAAATCTTGAGAGATATTTTGAGCAGTGAATATAGATTGGGTGCGAAGTAAATCATGGCGGAAAGTAGACCTGTGTAAGTATCGGCAGGGAGAGAGACGCCAACGCCGGGCGTGTGCGTAAGGAATACCAGTGCGCGCGATGCCTGTGCGTTGAGTACGTGAATTCGCCATGGTGCCATTTGTTGAAAATAATATGCATTGTATCGAGGAGCATGCGTTTATGGGGAGGCGGGATGTATTGGTATGAGAAATAGCTCTGCGTACCGGAATGAGAGGGTACTCGGAAGAGGAGATGGAGAAGGAGTACCAGTTGTGGTCACAAGTCCGATATCATACGCGGTGGCAGGCAAAAGGAGAATGGAGGATGTGTCCAGCTAGAAGATATTGAAGATATTTAAGTGCCGCACCGGAAGTAGGTATATGTTCCCAGAGTTCGTTGCAAACTTGGTTGATTGCCCCACGATTCCACCTCGAGACTCAGAAACACGCAACTATATATGCCGCGTCGGCGTATGGAATCAAGACAGCGAGCGGGCGGGGATTACGCAGAAGGTTTGAAGACCTCAGCAGCAGTCGAAGTATTTTTCTTTCAGTGCAATACTTTGATAAGCACATGAGGCATACCCCTCGGAACTAACAAACGTACTCGGTTAAAACAATATGCATAAATATGCTCGTCCGGACACGATCGCGCGCGCAGTACCCCTCCCTCCCCTCGCGGCCAGTCGACAGAAATTTCCGCCCGCGCCGGGATTACGCCTGCACAGGTCGCGGTGCGATGCAAATTACGGGGCGGTGGCGCCGCGGATTGCGGCGATGCGTCGTCCGTGCGGGTCTCGAGCGCAGAATCATGCACGCAGGGGCTGCATATCCCCGCCGTGTTGTCCGTGTCCTGCCCGCAGCCGCGGCTGACGAGCGGGGCGTGCTGCGCATGCGGGCGGCCCGACGCGTCGTACCAACCTTGCGGGGTGGGTGTCGTGATCGCCGAGCGGGTGCGGCGGCGGCGGCGAGGGTTCGCGCCGGGTGGGCGGGCGTATGCGAGGGGGAAGGGGTTTTAGCCGCAGCCGCTGCGCATTCTGCGGTGTGCACGTTGGCAGCGCGGTGCGGGCTTCGCGCAGAAGGGGAAGGATGGTGGATGGTGGTGAGCGCGGAGGCGACGAACGCGGCTGTCGTCGGCGCTGGGCACGCCGGTGGCGCCGTGTGTGGTCTTGGGAATGGGTCCAAGTGGAGCGCCGAAGATAATGCTCTTGTCGCGCGCGAGGAGGCGACGAGCGAGTGGCATGCGATAGGGAACGGCCACCGCGATCGCTGCACATGAGGGAGGTGCTGGTTGTGGGGCTGAGGAGCGCGGCAAGGCGCCGAGGGCAGAATTGTGCAGAAGAAGTTTGCACTGCGAAAGTAGGCGCCGTGGCGAAGAGGAACGCCCGCCGGAGGCCCTGGGTACGACGGTGGAGTGCGCGTCGATATGTGGGCGGTAGGGGTGGTCGCGATGGGCGTTGGTGAAAGCAGGATATCCGCGGGGGTGTGTCGTGTCGTGACGCGTTGCTAACAAGGACGCGATAGAAGCGGCCCAAGCGACCAGGGACGTCTGCCGGGGTGCTGGGGATGTTGTTAGTGGTGTACGTCCACGCGCGAGGTGGGATAGGAAAAGTCGGGTTGCGCGATGACGCGACGAGAGTGACGCCTGCGGGGAGCGGCTGGGCGGAGGATGGGCTGAGGTGCGTGCTGACGTAGTGTGGATGTGGCGCAGGGGCGGGGACGATATAGCGCATTCGGGGACATGTCGCAGTCGCGCAGTGGGATGGGTAGGCAGCGCGAAGTCGACGGTGGTGGTGGGAGTAGAAACGGCGCCGTGGCAGTGTTGATTGCCGGGTTGGCGGCACGTAGCGTCATCTGCGCCCGACATCTCGCACGCCCGGCTTCGGTGTCGGAATAGAGACTAGGATCAAAACAGCGCGGCTTGAATGGAGTCTCGAATCGTGGGAAGGACTAGGTATTCGGGAATGGTGTTGACAAGGTGTTAAGGCAAAGCGAGGTATCACAGCGACTTCTTCGAGTTGTTCCCGCCGGCCCGAGTCTTTGATGCGTGGCCGACTAAGTACTGTATCATCACCTATCATTACTCAACTCGACAGCCACGCGTCACGGACCCCGGAGGGGTTGAAGAATTGTGCAGCGACACAAAAATTGGTTCCCAGATTCAGCTATTTCTGAATGGAATTGTGAAAAAATGCAATCGAAAGATGCAGAGCTACAAAGAGTGTGCTTATGAACGAAATCAGTCCAGAAATCGGTGCTCCATGGAAAATATGGCACATTTGCTACGGAAAACAACTTGTTGAACCAAAAGCTGATCGGATTCAATTTGATTTAAGCTCCGGCCTTGCTTGCCAGAATGGTTCGAGTCGCACCCCCTGCCCAGTTGAACGTAATGTTGCCGTAAGACATTCCATGCCCCACGCCATCTGCGCTTCACAGAGCGAATCTTGAAATCTTGATTGGCACTCATTGTCAGCGCTTAAGGCGGGCTGGCGCCTAATCCTACGCGGGCAGACGCGGGCCCGCGCCAAATTCTGACAATCCCATCTCGTGATCCTGTAACATCCGAGCTGCCAAAATTTCATCTCCACTGTCCACGGTTCTATCCTATATACTTACCTATGTACCTACAGTAGGTTACAGCATCTTAGCATCTTAACCCCGATAGCGAATGAAATGGAAACACAGCTGATCAAGATCAGACACCTGTACTGCTGTGTAATTACCGCGAAGCGCCGAAGCCTTTCAAGTTGTATTTTTAGGGTTGGCGCCAAATTAACGGCACCATGAGGCTACGCATGCATGCATGATGTTCTGCAACATACCACCAGTGTGAGGTTTGCCGACGTTGGTGTCGAGAGGAGTCAGTCTATTTACACGGAGGTTTCAAATAGTGGGGGAGTCACCTTTGCGCAGCACCTTGTCCTCGGGGTTCGAGAATTGAGATAGGCGCTGATGGAAGCACTGAGTGGCGACATCTGGTCAACGCGACAGATATGTATTTATGTCTGATGTGGCTCAAATCGGTATCGGTTGTCCCATGCCTTTACAGCACCTTGCGGCCACGTTGATGCCGCGTGGCTGTCTGGCATATATAAGATTGGCTTCCTGGCCTTCAAGCTTCTTCCCCTCACAATCATGTCCAAGTTGAAAACAGTGTTAGTATCCCGGACCTCCTGTTGAGACTTGCAATTCAATTAATATCCTTGAATTAGCATTCAGCTTCACAGTAAGCACTTGCCTATGTCGATGCTGCCAAACCATGCTTAGTGCTTTTTCGCAGGTATCCGTGTCACGTCTTTGACTAACCCCCACAATGATCTTCCGAGTGACATGAAAATGTTTGCTCAGCTCATTGTTGAGGAGAACATATTCCTTCAAACCTTGCCGGTGGCATCGGAGGATGATCAAACGAGTTGGAAACTCGGTTTTGGGTGTAACATGTACGTGTGTGATTGTTTTACACTATAGAATTGGGATTCACTGTAATTCTCACTTCCTCTCACAGCCCACCCCATGCTCCTACTTTCTCCGTGACAATCTTGCACCAGAGTGAAACTGAAGGAACACGACTTCTTGGCCATGTTGAAATCGGGCGGGGTGAAGTCATTGGATCTGTAGAATCGAATAGGTGTAGTGGGTGCAGTGTCCGTTACTTTCAGCACAGTTACTCAAAATTACAATGTAGCCTTGCAGCTCAAATTCAATACGGTGAATCCCGATGGCCCTTCTCTCAGATTCCATGCTGGTTTCTCTGTTACCGAGTTGCGGTCCCAGGATGTATCTGGTTTAGATCTCAATCATATGCAAGGAGATACAAGTGAAATTCCCTATATATGGTCAGAATACTTCCTGAATCATCTATGTACAGGTGCCTCTGTCAAGAGTCATGGCATCAGGAGTGAGCTACAGAAGATGTATGAAGATTCCTGGAAACCCCAATTTTCGATGGATTCTCTGCAGCTTTGGGTGATGCATGAGAGGATTCTACTCTGCTATCAAAGCAGTAACAACAGGGCTCGGTGCCTCAATATACTCGGGAATATTATTTCACAGTCTTACGAAGGATCTGGGAATGTGGATGACGTGAATCAGGCAGTCTGTGTATACAATGATGCAGTGCGGGATGACCCAGGGCCGGTCATGTATCTTGCAGATCTTGGAAGGTCCTTGCGACATCGCTTTGAGCAGTGTGGTCGCTTGCTGGATATCAACCAATCTGTCATGATGCTTGAGGCTGCTGTTGAGCGCACTTTGCAGGGGGATTCACACGAGCCGTCACGGCTGAATGACCTCGGGAATTCACTCCTTCGCCGCTTTGAGCAACTTGGTGGTCTTGATGATCTCAACCAGTCTGTATTGAGACTTGAAGCTGCTGTTACTCTCACTCCAGATGGCCACCCGGACAAGCCTTCACTGCTGAATAACCTTGGGAATTCACTCCTTGGCCGCTTTGAGCGACTTGGTGGTCTTGATGATCTCAACCAGTCTGTATTGAGATGTGAAGCTGCTGTTACTCTCACTCCAGATGACCACCCAGCCAAGCCTTTGTGGCTGAGTAACCTTGGGAATTCACTCCTTGGCCGCTTTGAGCGACTTGGTGGTCTTGATGATCTCAACCAGTCTGTATTGAGATTTGAAGCTGCTGTTACTCTCACTCCAGATGGCCACCCAGAAAAGCCTTCACGGCTGAGTAACCTTGGGAATTCATTCCTTGGCCGCTTTAAGCGACTTGGTGGTCTTGATGATCTCAACCAGTCTGTATTGAGACTTGAAGCTGCTGTTACTCTCACTCCAGATGGCCACCCAGACAAGCCTTCACGGCTGAATAACCTCGGGAGTTCACTCCTTGGCTGCTTTGAGCGACTTGGTGGTCTTGATGATCTCAACCAGTCTGTATTGAGATTTGAAGCTGCTGTTACTCTCACTCCAGATGACGACCACCCAGACAAGCCTTTGTGGCTGAGTAACCTCGGGAATTCACTCCTTCATCGTTTTAAGCGACTTGGTGGTCTTGATGATCTCAACCAGTCTGTATTGAGATTTGAAGCTGCTGTTACTCTCACTCCAGATGGCCACCCAGACAAGCCTTCACTGCTGAGTAACCTTGGGAGTTCACTCATCAGGCGCTTTGAGCGACTTGGTGGTCTTGATGATCTCAACCAGTCTGTATTGAGACTTGAAGCTGCTGTTACTCTCACTCCAGATGGCCACCCAAACAAGCCTTCATGGCTGAGTAACCTAGGGAGTTCACTCAGCAGGCGCTTTGAGCGACTTGGTGGTCTTGATGATCTCAACCAGTCTGTATTGAGACTTGAAGCTGCTGTTACTCTCACTCCAGATGGCCACCCAGGCAAGCCCTTAATGCTAAGCAACCTTGGGAATGCACTGCACCACCGCTTTGAGCGACTTGGTGGTCTTGATGATCTCAACCAGTCTGTATTAAGAAAAGAAGCTGCTGTTACTCTCACTCCAGATGGCCACCCGGAAAAGCCTTCACTGCTGAATAACCTCGGGAGTTCACTCCTTGGCCGCTTTGAGCGACTTGGTGGTCTTGATGATCTCAACCAGTCTGTATTGAGATTTGAAGCTGCTGTTACTCTCACTCCAGATGGCCACCCAGACAAGCCTTCATGGCTGAGTGACCTCGGGAGTTCACTCCTTGGCCGCTTTGAGCGACTTGGTGGTCTTGATGATCTCAACCAGTCTGTATTGAGAAGAGAAGCTACTGTTACTCTCACTCCAGATGACCACCCAGACAAGCCTTTGTGGCTGAGTAACCTCGGGAGTTCACTCCTTGGCCGCTTTGAGCGACTTGGTGGTCTTGATGATCTCAACCAGTCTGTATTGAGATTTGAAGCTGCTGTTACTCTCACTCCAGATGGCCACCCAAACAAGCCTTCATGGCTGAGTAACCTAGGGAGGTCACTCGGCAGGCGCTTTGAGCGATTTGGTGGTCTTGATGATCTCAACCAGTCTGTATTGAGATTTGAAGCTGCTGTTACTCTCACTCCAGATGGCCACCCAAACAAGCCTTCATGGCTGAGTAACCTTGGGAATTCACTCCTTAGCCGCTTTGAGCGACTTGGTGGTCTTGATGATCTCAACCAGTCTGTATTGAGATTTGAAGCTGCCGTTACCCTCACTCCAGATGGCCACCCGGACAAGCCTTCACTGCTGAGCCACCTCGGGAGTTCACTCCTTGGCCGCTTTAAGCGGCTTGGTGATCTTGACGATCTCAACCAGTCTGTATTGAGACAAGAAGCTGCTGTTACTCTCACTCCAGATGGCCACCCAAACAAGCCTTCATGGCTGTGTAACCTCGGGGGTTCACTCATTGGCCGCTTTGAGCGACTTGATGGTCTTGATGATCTCAACCAGTCTGTATTGAGATTTGAAGCTGCTGTTACTCTCACTCCAGATGGCCACCCAGGCAAGCCCTTAATGCTAAGCAACCTTGGGAATGCACTGCACCACCGCTTTGAGCAGCTCCATGATCCTCAAGACGCTCAGCAGCTGATATTTCACTACACTTCAGCTGCATGCACAGTTACAGGCCCTGCACATATAAGATCTCATGCAGCCAAACAGTGGGCAAAACATGCCCACCTTCATGAACCCTCATCCCTACTCAGTGCATATACTATTGCCATTGAACTTCTACCGGAACTGGCATGGCTGGGGCTGTCCATCACTGATCGACATCATCACCTCTTGCAAGCAGGCCAAGTTGTGAGAGATGCTGCCTCAGCTGCAATTGCAGTACATGACTACAAGAAGGCTGTTGATTGGCTTGATCAGGGTCGTTCAGTTATATGGGGTCAGCTTCTAAATCTGCGGACACCAGTAGACCAACTCAGGAAGAGCCATCCTGGCCTTGCTGATCAGCTTGTCTCGCTCTCCACCTCATTAGAAACTGCCGGCACTCAGAGCAATTATGTGGCTGATCCTCTCAAACCAGAATCACTTGACTCCATTGCAAAGCAATCTCATGCCTTTGTTCTTGAAAGGAATCATGTCCTCCGACAGATCCGGGAGCTGCCAGGGTTTGAGAGGTTCCTATTATCCAAGCCCTTTTCTGAGCTCTTGCCTGCTGCGAAAATGGGCCCTGTTGCCATCTTGAATATCAGCGCATATGGAGGTGATGCTCTGATTCTCATGCCGGACCTTGGAGATGAAGTCATCCATGTCCCACTGACCGACTTCACACTGCCTGAGGCACAGGCTCTGGCCAAATCTCTGGCATCAATTGTGGGAACTCCCGGACGCAGTGAGAGGTTATTTGGATTTCAGGAAGGATATATGGCTCCAGATGATCTCTTTTCCCATATTCTATCTGAGCTCTGGTTAAAGCTTGTTCGCCCCATCCTCAATGCACTCGCAGTTACTGTAAGCTAATTTAATCAACACATTCAAATCCCTTCCTAATGATTTTTGTAGACTCCAGTGAACCAAGATTTGGGTCGCATCTGGTGGTGTCCAACAGGGCCACTCGCATTTCTTCCCATCCATGCAGCAGGACTCTATGGGGAAGACCAAGCCTTTGGATCGAAATTATCCGACTTCCTGATTTCCTCTTACACACCATCATTGACCGCCTTGATCCAAGGGTTTTGCCCACATTCTGAATCCCAGGCAGAACTTCAATTCCTTGCTGTCACTCAGCCATCAGCCCAGGGGCAGCCATACCTCCCAGGCACTCAGGACGAAATTGCATGCATTCAGCGGTGTCTTGAGGGTAAAAAGGTCCATCTTGAGTGGTTGGATGAAGAAATGGCCACAATAAACAAGGTTGAACAGGGCATGAAGAATTCCAGATGGGTCCATTTTGCCTGCCATGGTGTGCAAAGTGACTCTCCTACTGAAAGTGCCCTCCTCCTTGCCGGCAGCTCACGGTTGACACTGTCAAAAATTATCCAGCTATCCCTCCCACATGCTGATCTGGCATTCCTGTCTGCATGTCAAACCGCCACTGGTTCCCAAAAGCTCCAAGATGAGTCGGTTCATCTCAGCGCTGGGATGTTACTAGCAGGATACCGAGGTGTCATTGGGACAATGTGGTCTATTGATGACAATGATGCCCCACAAGTTGCCGGTGATGTTTATGTTCACCTATTCGAGGCATCACCTCCAGATCCAATGAGGGCTGCTCAGGCGCTGCATCTCGCTGTTCAAAGGCTTCGACAGCAGCCCGGACCCAAGAAATCCTTTTTACACTGGGTGCCTTTCATACATTTTGGGGTTTAACTTGGGGATTTCCAAGTAGTTCAGTAGAGTATCTGTAGGACCCCTTATGAGTTGGAGTCTTGATTTTATTTGATGCAGTGTTAGAGATTTACAGCCTCTAAACAACTCGGGACAAATAAGTAAGATATATTCATATGCCGTCCAACATGTATCAGGTCCAACCTGAGAAGCTGGGAGAATAAAATCAATGCCAGAGATCACAAGCTCAAGAAAAAAAAAAGAGACTCACAGGCTATTGATTCCCGACCGAGCTGAGCGTTGGTCTCTGCACATTCGCACCAAAACGAGGTGAAAGAAATTCGGCTCAAAATCTGGAATAGATAGACCAACCAACAACACCAACCTTCCCACCCGTAAATCTAATGCAATTGCTAAGAAGCGAGCGTTGATTTGAATATGTGATTGATGTTGACCTCGACGGCGGCTTTGCATTTCAACACTATCTTTGACCAACATCAAGACATTAGTTTGAATGCAGACAAACATTTACTTACCACCGACAGCCATTCTCCTTACGGCCTTTACTTTGACATGGCGATCAACATTAGAGAGTTTGTGCTGCAGCCATCAGAGCCATCTGATGGCTTTTTTGCATTGCGCAAATGGATGGCTAATGGCTTGAACCACTTTTGTGATGACAGCATTTTTTTCCTACCCTGATGGGAGATGACGGGACGCAGTTTTCATGTGTGTGTGGAGAACACTCACTGATTGGCCATCACTCAATTTTGTAGTATTTTTCAGGTTGTACTTGCATTTTTTAACCACAAAATGAACAGGACATGTGACCAAAAAGACTTTGGAGAGTGCCCTAGAGTGCCTATGCTATTTTCACGTTCTTACTGTGCACTTAGGCTACCTGTGATTTTTTTCTTGCAGCCATCAGCCATCCATTTGCACAATGCAAAAAAGCCATCAGTGGCTCTGATGACTGCAGCGCAAACCCTCTATTCAGCTCAATGAAATTTCAATTCTCTATAACGGTTTAATTGACCCACTTATTCCTGTTGATTTGACACAGACATGGGCCACGAAAAGCCAACGGAACGTTGGCGACGAGTGGCTGTAGACTTCATGAACTCAAGGTGGGAATTAAAGATTATTATTTGCGACCCTGCTGAATGAACTCAATTTGAACTTAGCGAGAGTGATTGATCAGAGGTACCGTCTACATATATCAATACTGCTCTTCTTTTTTGTGATTTGACATGGGAGTCACAAGGAGCCAACGAAAGGTTGGCGACGAGTGGCGGGGAACACGTTAGCTCAATCAAAGCTCAATATAGCATCGAATCGACAGTGGCTGGGGTACGAATTCATCCACGAGGGCCTCCGCCGGAGCCGACTGCCCATCGTTCATTACCAGTAAAAATTACCTTGCTTGACAAGGTCTCTCCAAACTCATAATTGCACCACTTTTCACACCACCCGGATTAATCCGCTTCAACATATTCCGTATCTTTTCGATGTCACCTGTCGGATACTGCCGAATAAGTTCACTCTTTCTGCCTGAACTTTCGAGTACTGTGTCTACTACTTAAGACACATCCCCATCTTCAAGTACCCTCTTATCAGGCAGTCCAATGACGCCAACACACTATCAACGACATCCTTAGTCGCAGTTCATTGTGTTGCAGCTGAATGGCACAACGCCGCCTCGTCCGGTGTCCGGCTAGTGGGCAGTAGGATCTGGGGTGATTGAAAAAGGGAAATGGCAAAGGATACAGATATGCGCAAGAGGAAGATAAGGGGATTATATTGGGTTGACATGGTTCAATTTGATAGAAAATTAAACAAAGCATTGCAATAAAACAGCGCTGTAATGCAGAGCTCCCAGAAAAATACCAAACAGGGTTTCCAGCAAGGTCCTTGCCGATGAAGTCGGCGCTTCCTCGTAAATAATAGGGGTGCTCAATTCTTATCTCGTGGGCCCGTCCCGTGGTATATTTGGTCGAAACAAATAAAGATTCAAACTCCGCTTCGTCTTGGTCTCAACCTCACTGTTCCTACCCACATTTCAGAGACAAATGAGCCCCACAATATATTCAATGAGGTAAAGAATGGTACCCCAAGTGTTTATCTTCCTTCAATACAATGTTCACTGCCAGATATAAATATACTTGTATGAATGTGGCAAAACCCCGAAGTTGCGGGCCCCTCAAATTTGTAAGGCCTTGTTAAATTGATCCAGATGAGTGACTAAAGGTTAGGGTGAGTTTGGAGCCAAAGTTGGGCTAGGAAATGAAGCAAGAGGATGTGCAAAACGGCTTGTTTCCTGGCGGAGTTTCAATCTTTATTTGTTTCGACCAAATATGCCACGGGACAGGCCCACGGGATAAGAATTGAGCACCCCTAATAGCGCTACAATATTTTGTTTCTGCGTATGTCATTAAATTCCAACGAGGATAGAGTTGAAAGTGAATTTCAGTACATAATATGCCTTCGAATGAGTCCGGTATCTACCTCAAGTTTGCTCAGGATTGCCAAAAAAAAAAATTCACCTACACGAGAGAATCAAACTCAGCTTTCCATCTGTTGGCGTCCATTCTGTTAGATTGCGGATAATGTGTGAATTTATGCACGCGGGATGTTCGTCATGCTTCTCAGCCCGAGCATCTTCATTTGCAGTCCAAATCGGTCCTCGATGGAGCCGAAAAATGAAAATATTCACCCATAAGGCATATGCCGTGGACAAGTGAAAAGCAAGTGCGGAAAGAAAATATGAAAAGCAAGTATACGAAAATACAAGGCAATGTCACGACACTGCCTAAAATGAGTACACACTCACTGAGCCATGGCCCATTAACAATCCAATCTTGGTCTTCGACATCGTGGATTAGAACATGGATGAGTTGTGGTCGATAATATGCCAGTGTAGATGGATGGCTGTTGTTGCGCGAATAAAGACAAGGGGTCTGTGCTCAGACTTCTGCACGAGAACCCAGTGCGCACGAAGAACCGTGGTGTCGGCGAGGAGGATGGAGGTACCGTGGACCGTCATAGTACTAGTATGGAGTACACGCACCGATAGGAGAGGCATAAAGTGCGCCGGGAGAAATAAATTCAAGGAGTCAGTATTATTTGCGAACCGGTACATCAATCGGATCATGCAGGTTCCAAACAGCGGAAGTTTCGTATCGCGTATCCGCCGCTTCGCATTTCTGCGGGTCCCGAGTTCAGCTTTTTGCGTGATATGAAAGTTGGTACGCGCCGAACCTTCAAAGGCAACGCGCAGAGAAGTCGCCGCCCCCCCTAAAAAAAAAGGCGGTAAATGTGAGTTGGGGAGTTGGGGGTGCGCAGGAAAGGCGGCTTACGGTACAATCACCAAGTCATAAACCAACTGTAGATTTGGGGGATCCGTGCGTGGACCGCGCATAATTCTCGACGTCGCCAGCAAGCAAAGGCTCAAGCTGATTACACTTTGTTAATGAGCTTTCCAGGGAGCCTTGGCCGATAAAGAGGGAGCGGGAGCGTCTTGAAACATGCAGGTTCCGCATGGCGCTCAATTCCAAGTCGCGTTTCACCAAGAGTGGGGTGTTATTGGTATTGCGAAGGACGTTGGAACGCACCGTCTGATGATCGGTATTGAAATGGAACGCGCTGGTTACGGTTGGCGCGGTATGCGTGAGATAAGGCAATGCAGATGGATTGTTGGATATCCTGAGCTATTGGAGCGGACGTCGGGGTATGGGATGCGCCGAAGATTGGACGGGAAGAAGGAGATAACGCAGAGGAGCCTTGCTTTTGCATTCGTGGCGGGATTCATTCCAGGCAAAAAGGGTGGGGGCAAGAAAACGACGGCGCAGAGTATATTTGGGAAACCGAGCGTACTACGTGCTCAGAAAAAAATAAATCCTGCAGAGAGGATTTCTTTTATGCTAGACGCATCGGTCCTCGTAAGTCCGGGTGGATAGATGGGCGTGAGGTCGATCCGCATGGTAAGTCCAAGCTGACTGCCTCTACGAACACACGATCAGACTGACACGTCGAGCCCAGCCTTCGTCTTGATGTACTTTTTGTGGGGTGCTAGTTCTGCGGCGGATGTGGAGGAAGCAGGAGGAACATAGGGGGGGATGGGGGAAGTGGAGTCGAAGAGTAACTGGGAGGTGGTGCGAGATTGGTGGGAAGAGAAAGCGGAAGGTGGAGGGGGGAGGGTAGTATTCGCAATGAATTCGGCATCGGAGATAACGGAACGGGGGGCAGCGAGAAGTTCATGGGCGTGGAGTGGGCTGGGGGCGGGGGAACGAGGTGTGGATTGGATAGCATGGGATCTGGATGCAGTGCGCGGGATGTCGCGGATGGGAAGAGGATGGAGGTCAAGGAGACGGAGGGGCGAAAGGGGGAGTGGATGGGCATGGGGTGACGTGCAGAGGAAGTGCATGCGGGATGCGTGGGAGGGTGGTAGGATAAGAACGACGTGGAGACTAAAAGACGGTGCAGAGGTGGAGGAGGGAATGGAAGGTAGCGCAGGATGGGTGGAGGGAGGGAGAGATAAGTGGAGTGGTGCGGGGTATACCGCTCGCGGCAGGAGCTTGGGCGGTGTGGAGAGGGAGTGCGTGGTGCAGAGGGGGTAAGAGGAGAGAATCCGTGAAAGAGCGAGTAAGTATGGGAGGTATACCGCAGGACGGGCGGGACGGGCGGGACGCGGAACGTAGGGTGCATGACCGATGTCTGACTGGAGAGGTGGAACGAGCTGCTCGATGGGAACGATGAAAGGTGGCCGCGGGAGCGGTGGATGTAATGGGAATAAGAATTGGCGTTGGGAAGGAAGGGAGAGGGCAGCAGGAGGGGCGGAAAGAGACATTGCGTAGTAGATGAAGATGAGCGGGTTAGGTCCCTCCATATGCGAACTTCGTCTTGCGATATACTCGCGCCGTGGGTGTTAGTTTCTGCTGTTATATTTGGGGAGGCGGGTATAAAGAGGGAGTGAAAGGAAGTGGGATAAAAGGATGGGAATGTACCAAAACGCGGGAGTAGAGAAACAGGGCGCAGAGGTGGATACTGTGGGATGGGCGGGAACGGGCGCAGTAGTGGACGTGTCGAGAGCGCGAGAGCGAATGGAAAGAGCGAGGCGGGTTGGGAATAGAACGGCACGCAACAGTGGAGGGCGGGGCGAGACAGGCAGGAGGGGAGTTGTGCAGGAAGGGACGGCAGGAAGCGGAGAGAGGCGGAGAAGCTACACATAAGCAGTAGAGGACGCAGGCGTAGGATGGCGAGATGGGTGAGGGTGCCGCATCGACCAGCAGGTGCAGGCATGGAGGGGAACGGGACAAAAAAAAGTAAAGTACAACTCTCGTCGTCGCCGCCGTTCGGCCTGCAGCTATGTGTCTCGCATGCTGTATATCAGGTCAGTCGTGGGCACGCCAGCGGCGCAGCGGATAACACACCTCCACGCCGATGAAAGCAAGAGCTCTTCGTCGGGTCTTTTTCGCCTGCTGGGCCATCCGTCCGAGTGCGCCAAAGCATACCTCGAGGCTCTTCATCGACTTCTTGCGCGGGAATTGGACGTAGCCGAGGCGCAAGGGTCGGCGCATAAGACGATGTAACGCACATGGATGCAGTATAAAGAGTGGCGGTGCATCTCGGCAGTAGTCGCCGGTCGGCCCGCTCTCCGACTCACCCGCTCTTGACTGATGGGATGGCCGGCAAGCGGCGGGTCACAAATCAAACTTTTGCACGCTCGGGCCGCGCTTCGCGCGCCCCTCGCTCGCGCCCGAAGGAGGATCGGAGATCGCCGAGCGGCACGTGGGGATTACATAACGTTTTTTGGCGACAATCCTGAGCACGGTAAGACACAAAGTGTCCAAACAAGTTTGGTTTGTGAACCTTATGCGCAAACCACGTCGCTCTCAATGAAGATCGGACGCTATGCTGGCTCACTCTGTGTTGAAACTTCGCGCTCATCCTCCAACAAATATCATGCATTTCACTCGGATTTACTCATATCCGAGTCGCAACTTAGCAGTAAGGCTCCAATCATTTAGTTTTTGTGTATGGATCTGGGCGCACTAAACGGAAACGATACTTAAACGGCCTACACACAGTATTTTTGTAGGGTTTGATTTCCACCGTCAAGAACCTGTCCATGAAATGGGCTTCCAGTTTGAAATATGCTTGAGGATCTCTGGCGTGATTAACAACTTCTCCGAAGTCTGCAGGAGACACAGAAGACGGCCAGCGGTGTGGAGGTCGGCAGTAGGAGGCCTCCATTACAACACGTGTATGCCTCCGAATGGGGAACATTCACATGCCCTCCTGAGGATTCGAACCTCCGCCTACCATTTCCATTTGAACCCTGAAATTTTAATGGATAAGAATGAACGATGTGGCCATTCATCGACGAGGGCTTATGTGCTTGATTTTAAACATAGATAATCCCGTCGGTTTCACTCTATTAATCTTGAGTAGCAATATTTCTCTGCGCCTTGTAATACCATGCCACAAAGACCGCCGCAAAAGCGAAGTTTAGTACATATGCATATACCGTAGAACTGGCCCGGCATCTGCTTCAATTTAACTGGGACGGCCTGAATGGAAATTCATTCAGCTACACATGCTCGGGGGGATTGGCACTTCCCCCTTCCATTTCGTCACCTCTTCAATATTTTTTCATGCAAAAATCCTTTTGCCCGGAGTTCACACAGTGCCGGGATGAGACAGGGAGAATTTCGAATTCTAACGACATCACCAGAGAGGATTTATCATATTAAAGTAAGAGCGGAGAAAATGTACACGGAGGATTAGCGCGACTCTAGTGGAGTTGGCGGCGCAGTGTACAAATATATTATGCCGGTGAGGGGCCGTGTAGTTGTGGCGACCGTTGGCACCAAGAAGACTCGCTACATATTAGGGGCGGTATTCGGTGACAGGAAGAAGCAATCGTTCGAAGGTCCAGAAGCAGAAGAGTCACGGTAGGTAGGTGTCTTAGAGGCGGGAGGGTGAATTAAAGAGCCTGCGAAGACACGCAGAGAGGGGGGCTTTGAAGTTTGAATGAGTATCCTGCAGCGGCAGCCGATGTGCCGCCCCCAGCAGTGCCGGTGTTCCGGTGCAGTTCTCAGCCTCTTCTCTTGCTCTTCTCCATAGTTCAAAAACAAATTCACCTGGACAAGGAATCTGTGCATGCATTGTGAAGAGTGTGAGTCTGCTGATATCTAGAAAGCGGCACATTTACAGTACAATGTAATTATCATATACAGAGTTGTGATGTGACGGTCTGTAATTATGGTTCCGATGGTAACATCCAGCCTACACAATGTTCTGCTTGATACTGAGTGGGCTTCTACTGATTCTGTGAATATTTCCTAAGTTCCTTCCTTTTTTGAATTCTTTTTTGTGTTTGTCCCCATTTATACCCAGTAGAATGAAATAAAAACCGTTGCCAAGGATCCGGCCCGGTATGCACAGCCCCCACTCAGGACACGTGCCATCAAAAACATGGTTGGTGGCCGTATTCCGAATTCGGAAGTAGCGACGACACATGTCAGCAGCTTTCTTGTAGATCCGCAATGACGATACTGTACTATTTCGACCAAGTGTTCACAGGGTGTTACGCGTTACGCACTAGTGTTCACTCAAACTGGTGTTCATTCCGTGGGAAAATACCATAATAGGGATCCCGGGCCGCGAAAATTTGAATTTCAGCCCAAATTTGATCCAAATCGGGACAATTTTGGCCCTGTTACGCGTTACGGGGGCCTAAAGTGTTCAATTCACAAGTCCCCGTTACGCATTATTTGAACAGTTGGTCAAAATAGTACAGTAGACCGGCGACCGATCTCTCGTATAAAGATAATTGTTCATAGAGAGACCGGTCAATCTAGGGTTCGGATCAAGCCCCGTTCTCATCAAAAGCATGACCTTCACGTGCTTCGGAAGGCTCTCCGAGAATCACCGGCTCTCCGAACCTAGGTCAATCTGGGTTTAAATCCTTAGGAGGCCTGATCAGTCACGTTTCTGGCACATGCATCGCACGAATGAAGGAAAGAAGAGCGCATTCCCGTCGTACTACGAACGGATAATTCGTATAAAAATTAGAGATGACTCAATTTGAGCGTATAAAACTGGAGGACTGGGTATAATTGTTTAAATATGCATCTTCCGAGTCCATTCGGCCAAATTACTGCAAACCAGCCCAAGTATGTGTTTCCAATATGTGGACCAGTTAACGGGCTGAATTTCAGGTGCTAATTGAGGCCTTGAGGATATTGGAGGTAGTTTAGGTGCTAATTATATTTTTATTGCATCGTTGTTGTCGGGTTTGCGCTTTTTCGATGATTTTTCTGTGATCAAAATGTGACTGATCGGGGCTCCTGAGAATTCAAACCCAGATCGACCGGTCTCTCTATGAACGACGAGAGATCGGTCACCGGTCTACAATGACGACGCGTCGTTGCCTGTGCACTACTGTAATATTGACCGAGCACACGCCGACAACGACCCTGCTGCTGCACCCCCGGCGCCCGATCCCCTCTATCCCGCCCGCCACTCGTGAAGGCGCGTAACGGAACTTTTCGATCCTCCAACTCCACCTTCACCGCCACCAGCTCGCATTTCCCACGACGATCGCTGCATCGTGACTCCCCGCCATCTACTTCCCTCTCCGCCTCCGCCTCCACCTCCACCACATCCGCGATGTCCACTCCTCCCCGTGCCACGGATATGTCTTAGCCAACTCCCGATCCTCCTCCTTGCTCTTGGAAATGTCGAGTACGCTGAAGGAGTAATGCGCTCGGAGAACGGGAGCTGGGGACGCAACGTGCGCAAGTACGATGTCTCATCACTGATGCCGGCGACCGCTCACTACAGTCCCATGTTTTAAGGTAAAGCGAGGCGTCAAACGCTCTGGATGGAGTGTAACCTAGTATACGGGCTTACGGAATCTTTGCGTAGGGATTGACTCAAGGAAACCGGTTGAAACGATATTTAAATTACAGAATTGTGGAAAAGTAAAATAGCAGATGTTATGTTGCAGGCCTAGTGATTACGGAAATTACTATCTATTTCTAATGTGGCGTCTAATACTTGAAACGCCTCGACTGCACACTTGCGAACAAGGTAGTCCGGATCGCTGGGCCAGAAGCTTCAATTTTGCAGACAAGGAGGAAAGAGGCGAGCCATACTCAAACAGTGCGAAAATATCCTCTTGCGGCACTATCGCTACCACGGCCTGCACTGTTGATTCGTGCCCAACGAGTTCTCGCAGCAATCGACACGTAGCCAACCGTATCGGGTGGGAGTATGAATGAAGCCCATTGAGGACGGCATTTAGCAGCTTTGTGATCGCCACGCTTTCGGCGCCTCCCCGCCATCTCGCGATCCGGGCAAGCAGGTTAATTACTGAAATGGTGAGAGTCAGTGGACAACCATTCGGGTATTCACTGGATGACTTTATAAGCCTCTGCGTAGATGCCAGTGGACAAAGGAGAGGAGACGTACCACCAGAGAGTTGCGAGCGAGTTGTACAGGCGCACATCGAGCACGACAGTCGCAGTGGACTCTTGGAACACCAAGCTCTCTAGCATTAGGAAAATGTGCTTGTATAAGTCGGTAGGGCGAGATCTCAGAAGTGTCTCTACGGCATTTAGTACATTCGCCTCCAAGACGGCTACTGCACTGAACTCGTTGTGGAACGCCAAGTGGGATAATATTTGAAATATCACTGGATAGCGCCATTTTGCGGTATTCGGACCCTTGAGCACGTCCACAAGGCGACCCAGCCGCTCTGCGTCGACAGATATTCTGGTTGTGACCGCTGGAAATTTGATATGGGGAACGCGAGATAGTACCCATAATGCTCCGTCAACAACCTGGGGCATATCACTGTGGCTAATAGCAAGGATGAGAGGCAGGGCACTACAGTGGTTGATGTCTCACCAAACGAGAGCCACAAGTGAACCGCAGGTTGCCTCAGCGGTGGCTTTACGCGAGTCATCAAACAATTTCGCAGTGACCCCCGCCCACAACCTCGTAAGTGTGTCAATCGGCGCGATATCGTCGACACTTTGTTGGATGAGCTTGTAAACCCCTGAGGAAATGTGTAATTGAAGGGAGACGTACCGCCAGAGAGTCCCAAGCATGTCGAGGGGGAGAATGTGGACAGTGGCCTTCGCAGTGGACTCGTGGGATGCCAAGCTCTCCAGCATCTGGAAAATGTGCTGGTATAGGTCGGTGGGGCGAGATCCTAAAAGTTTCTCCACGGAGTTTAGTATGTTTGCCTCCACGACGGCTACTGCACTGGACTCGTTGTGGAGTGTCAGGAGCGATAATGTCTGAAGTATCACTGGATACCGCCATTTTGCGGTGTTCGGAGCTTTCAGCATGTCCACAAGGCGACCCAGCCGCTCTGCGTTGACGGATACTCTGCTTGTTACCGGCGGGAATTTGATATTGGGAATACGAGATAGTACCCATAATGCTCCATCAACGGCTCCCTGGGGCATATCACTGTCACTAATAACAAGCATGAGAGGTGTGGCAGCGAATGTACTGTTGATATCTCACCACAGGAGAGCCACAAGTGAACCGCAGGTTTCCTCTGCGGTAGCTTTACGTGGGGCATCCAGTACTTTCACAGTGACCCCCTCCCACCACCTCGTAAGTGTGTCAATTGGCGCGATATTGTCGACACTTTTATTGGATGAGATTGTAAACCTCCGAGGACATGTGTAAGTCAAGGGAGACATACCGCCAAAAAGTCCCAAGCAGGTCAAGGGGGAGTATGCGGACAACGGCCATCGCAGTGGACTCGTAGGATCCCAAGCTCTCCAGCATCTGGAAAATGTGCTGGTATAGGTCGGTAGGGCAAGATCTCAGAAGTTCAGTACGTTCGCCTCCACGATGGCTACTGCACTGCACTCGTCGTAGAGTGCCAGGTGGGATAATGTCTGAAATATCACCGGATAGCGCCATTTTGCGGTCTTCGGAGCTTCGAGCATGTCCACAAGGTGAACCAGCAGCTTTACCTCCACGGATACTCCGGTTGTGACTGGCGGGAATTGGATTTGGGCAACGCGAGATAGTAGCCATATTGCTCCATCAACGATCTGGGGCATATCACTGTCGCTGATAACAAAGATGAGAGAGAGGTGTGCCAGCAAACACAGTACCAATATCTCACCAAGCAAGAGCCACAAGTGAACTGCAGGTAGCCTCGGCAGTGGCTTTACGCGGGGCAGCCAGCAATCTCGTGGTCGCCAGAACCTCCCAACGGCTCGCAAGCGGGTCGATCAGTGCGGTACCGTCGACACTTTTGCTGCATGAGCTTAGTGTAAACCTCCAGGAAAGGTTTAGGTCAATGAAAACTCACTGCCAGCGAGGCCCAAGCAGGTCGAGGGGGAGCATGCGGACGACGGCTATCGCAGTGGACTCATGGGACGCTAAGTTCTCTAGTATCGAGAAAATATGCGAGTATAGGTTGGCGGGCCGAGATCTCAGAAGTTGTTCGATATGGTTTAGTATGCATGCCTCCACGGCGGCTACTGCAGTGCGCTCGTGGAGCACCAGGTTCGATACTATCTTGAGTATACACAGACGGTGCAACTCTGTGGGCGATGAATCTTCGAGTATGTCCAGGAGGCGGTCCAGCAGCTTCCCCTCGACGGATGCTCCAGATGTGACGGGCGAAAATTTAATAAGGGAAGTCGAAGATAGTACAAATAGTACTCCATCAACGACATGTGGCACACGACTGTCGCTAATTGCACAAATGAGTGATGTGGAGCTGAACAACACAGGTGATATCTCACCACAGGAGAGCCACAAGTGAACCGCAGGTCGTCTCCGCGGTTACTTCACACTCGGCCAACCTCCCGAGGATCGGCCGTACGGCCTCCCACATCCTGATGTCCATTGCTACTGGTACTTCAAGTAGTTGGAGGAGGTCATGCAACATATTTGAGTCCGCCACCAATGCTTCAGGATCGCAAAACACTTTCCGGGACAGATCCTCCAGAATGGTGTGCTTCGTGGAAGTCGAGACATAGTCGCATCTGGATAATGAATCAATGCTGGGTGTCAGATGTCTTAGTGGATGAACATACAATAGGTAGCTCAAATAGAGCTCAAATTCCATCGCAGACAGTGGGATAGAGCGATTATTTATGATGAAGTCCAGTGCTTGGCGATTATACAGGAGCTTCATGAGTGGCTTCGCCGCCGCATGGAGGTTGATGGTTGGGCCACGAAGGTGAGGATTACTGTCCGACCACCAGCTGCGCGTACTTCCGAACGTTTGCTGGCGAGTAAGTGGTGGCATGGGGGAAGGTGGAAAGGTATGGAGATACAGCATTTGCGCATGGCTGTGCCACAGGTGATTGGAGGAGATCCTAATTTTGGAAAGAATCAAACGCTAAGCGCTGGCAACCAGCAATGGGCGATGTGTTCCGTGTAACCCATGCATTCAAGGAGAATATCCACGGGAGGGGACAGTAGAAAGGCATGGAGACACAGCATTTGCATTTCGCTGTACCACAGGTAACTTGGAGGAGATCCTAAATTTGGAAAGAATCAAGCGCCAAGCGCTGGCGACCAGCAATGGGGCGTGTAGCCCATGCATTCAAGGAGAATATCCACGGGACGGGACAGTAGAAAACGTGGGGACACAGCATTTGCATTTCGCTGTACCACAGGTGATTTGGAGGAGATCAAAATTTGCAAAGAATCAAGCGCCAAGCGCTGGCGACCAGCACTGGGGCGATGCGTTCCGTGTAACCTATGCATTCAAGGAGAATATCCACGGGAGGGGACGCGTGAGATAGCATGATTCTGGAACTGTGTCGTGCGACCTGGGGCGCCTGTACACTCGCTCAGAAGGTGGTTCTGCACCACGAAATCTCTCCAACGATGACGATGCCATCTGTCAGCGTGGATGACCAGTCATAATCTGCCTCCGTTAATGATGAAATGAATAGTTGCGGGGGGCTCCTGAAGAGAAAAAATTACCCTTTTACATATCGACGCTACTAGCGAACCGAGGCTCGAGCTACAACGAAAAAATCCGAAAACAGCGAACAAAGTCGACGAATTCTCAACTCCATTCCAGGAGGATTCAAAACAGATTCATAGGCCTCATATTAAATTCAATATTTGAGGATCAGCACACAAACAATCATTCCCTTCCCTTTGTCCCGCCGCCCATCCCGCACCTGACGCGTCAATGTCGCGGCGTTCTTCGTGTCACCACAATATTCTCACATTCAAATTGCCAACATGACCAGAAAGCTCGTACCATAAGACTTGTCTGGCAGAAGAATAAATTAAAGCGCAGTACCCTTTTGGTCCTTTTACGAGCGGGAGGTTTAGATGGACAGGAGAAGATAAATATTATGTAATGTATGTTAGTGAATCACGCAGGGCAGCGTCGATTCTGTAAATTGATTCTGGGCTGTTCCTCCTCTGGAGGATGTCGCAAAAGTCCTTTGTAGAAGATAAGTCGGTATAACTAAGTATAAGACAGTGTAAGCTTGTAAGGTTTTTGGGGGGCCTATAAACTTCAGAATGGGGCTATCCTAGGTTATAAGGACTTACGGAGGTTATAAGCGGTTACAGGGTTATAGGAGGTTATAGCAGCTTATAACTGGCCAAAGTAAAATTTCGAACAGATCTTGCTCCCCTCCGCTGGTACTTTGTTGTACCAGCGGGAAGGAGAGTAGTTACTTTACTAGGTAGAATCATTGTTATTAAGTATCAGTTAACAAGGTAGGTCAGGGTCAGTCTTCAGTAATTATATTATAAAGTGTTGAAGACTCAAACTACATTCAGAGTATCTATTATCAGTGCAGGGAAAAGCTCAGATGTCACCAACACAGTTTTGCACCGTGCTCAGCGCTCGGGTTGGAGTTCCACTCCACCGAGCTCCACCCGCTCCACAACTGACCTGTAAACTCACCCCAAAAACGGCGTTTTTTTTGGTGACTCGGCAGATTAGGATATTGGGACAATATATAGATGCCTCTCAGCCCTCAATGCCCCACAATTATCACTCAAGGATATATTGAATTGTAACTAGTTGTAAGACTAGTATAAGTTGCCTGTAACTTGCTTATAAGCCTGTAAGCCTTCCTAACCCCTTATAGGTGATCAGGCCCTTTTGCGACAGAGGAACACGATTCTGAGTCGATTCTCAATTCTGATCCAGAATCAGCTCAAGAATCGATTTCAGAATCGGCTCTGTCTGACTCAAGTCTGACTGCTTTTGACTTTACAAGTACTTATGTAATAAGTATTGTCCCTTTCAAAACTCAGATCACCCCTTTTCTCAGTTTTTGAGACTAGTGACGCTGATCATTGAGGGACTTTTTACTGGCCGTGTTGGGACAACTTAGTGGGAGTGCTAAATTTGATTCCAAAATTTGTAGTCTTTTTAGTGGCTGTAATGTTTACTGATGTTATTTTCCATCAAAACGGGATTTTTCACCGAGTAAAAAAACTTTTTGTTCTTTGATGTTGTTACTTTTGAGGGGCCCCCTGCCAATTTCCGCCCTAAAGACGAAGCTCTAGCTCGGCAACCGTTGAATATGGTCCTCTAATTTAAAAGAGACATATGTAGCTGCGTGCTTTGACTACCTAGTCACACCAAGGTTTTTAGAACACCTGTGGTCCTGTCCGAAATATAAGACGTCCTTCAGAGAGGGGTCTCATCCGGTCCGGTCCGAAATTCGGTCTGTTCCGGTACGACACTTCACCGATTCAGTAGTCTTGCTTTTTTTTCTATTCGCTTGTGGTGATGGTAGCATGTGGAAAGCGCTAGTCTAGTTCCCTGATTTTCGTGCATTCAGAACATGCCACCACGGCTGAAAGGTGTGTGGAGCTGATCGGCCGGGTTTGTTTTTGGTTGTGGACTGTCTTTACCTGTGGCATTGATGCTCGTAAGCATGTAATACTTATCCTCTTTCTTGTTTCTATCCTTGAACTTCCGCCGCTGTGGTACCGACTACTGAAAAGATTGAGAAGCTACATCACGTGTAGCCGCTCACCCTCTATTGCCCTCCGTTACTAACAGGGACATACAGTCCCGTTTAGGTGCGGAAAAAGTTGCTCTCAGGCTTATCCAGAGCAGAGTCCTTCGCCTCTTGAATGTGAATTTAACTCTCAGGTTTTATGCCCGCCTAATTATTGCACTGTAACCTGAATGAAATTAAAATGACAATTGCGAAGTATGTAGAAAAGGAAAAAAAGGTAATTAAATGATTGCCTATTCAGCTACTTGTTCAATGTTGTTCAAGAACTTAAAAATAGGCCTCTTATTCCTGTCTTGTTCCTCCCCCTCCATCTTGTCTGAGGAAACCTGCCTCCATTTGGTGCTCTCCGCGGGTTTCATGCAAACCATCTGCATGCTCATAGCCGCCATTCTCTCGGCCACTCGAGCATCCTGTGAATAATTAGCATGGGTAAAAAATTAATATTGAATTTTGTACCCTGGTGTGAGTACCATCCAGCTAAACCAGGATAGACGATACGGAACCCTAGCCTCAGATGTCAGAATATTGCAATCACATGTGAGTGAGATAACGCTTGATATATGAATAGTCCGAGGGAATGTGGTCCTTGTAAGGTGTCTATATTTACTGTGGAAATATGTTGCGAGTGCAAGAACCGGTGGTACGCGAGCACGGAATTAAGTGAGCGCACATGAAGTCAACATCTGCTCCTTATCAGCTCCCGTGCGAATTGTCCATCATTTTGGTTATTGAGACTTATTGTCGCTATTCGGGCAAGCAGGCCGAATCATTATCACAACTCTTGGAATGAGGCGGATGAATAATTATAAATGCAAGATGCACTCACACTGAGATCCTATCACCAGTACATGACGGTTGATTATCAGGTATTACTGATGTTGAGGAGAACAAAAATTAAAAAAGGAAGTACGAGGTCATGCCGGGCGCAGCCACGGCCCTTTACCCCAAGTACCCTAATGATTGGAAGAATGAAATTACAACAAAGACAAGATATGACCTCGTGAGGCTTCGGACCCCCGCCCACCTTCCATTTACGATTCAGTGTCATCTTCACGAAGAATGGATGATGTGCTAGTTCATCTATTAATGTTTGTCTTAACTCGAAACTTAGGGACCACACAGTCAATCTTTCTTGACTTGCAGAAGAATAAACAGTGCATTGTCGGTGTTGCCAAAAGAGTGTTTCCTGGCCGCTCATAGATTCAAAACTCTGCATCTGTAGGCTCTATGAATGGGTATTGGATAATGTCTCCACGGCACATACTAGAATCTAGGGCTATGCACTTACATGAACCTGAACTGGAATACGACTTCAGCATGTTACAACATTGAAGTGCTGAGAGTGAAAATAAAAAGTGCAGTGCGCGGTGTTACTGCAAAAGGGATCATCCCCTCTGACATGCCCTTGAAAGGATTCGAGCCTCTGTCTTCCATTCATACGGGTATATATACCATTGCACGGCCAATGGGTGGTACACCAGCTCAGTGTTCATCCATGAGGGCTTATTTCCGGAACTCAGATAATTCGATTAATTCCTTATCTCTCTTGCTCATGATTAAAAGAAACTATGCCACAACTTTGCCTTCAAACACGGATGTGCCAATTCATATATAAGGGCTATCTTCTCCTAACATGGATAACATCATCTCCTTTCTCCTTGAAATGTATGTAAATGAAAACAAATGTCGCGTGCAAAGCATAATACCCTTCCCCTGATCCGCCAATGAGCTTCGCACTAGTAAAATGGCTGGGGTACCAGTTTATCCTCGAGTGTTTTTTACTAGCCTCGAACCGAGACATAACTCAGTCAATTTGGAAAGAAAAAAATGACCCAGTCCTTGGTGGAGCCAAAAAAAGAAAACAATGGCGCCGTCACAATTGGGAGGATTCTATTCACCCCTGCAATATTTCCTATTTCTACCACAAGGAATGGCTGATGTGCCCATTCATGCATAATCCTACTTTTATTCACCGATGGCACTGTGTATTCTTCCCAGCTTTCTTCGGTAAAAAAATCCCAACTCACTTGAAGCAAGAAACAGGAGATTCAGTACATCAGCCCAGGAACGAGTCGGGCCGGGCCTTCCCCGTTACTCCACCTCGGGCGGATTACAACCCCCACGTCCTCGATCGGTGAGTACAAATAACGTGGATGTTGTGACAAATCAGCCACGGGGTCATTTTTCTTTCCAGGCCATATACCAGCCCAATTTTTTTTTTTTTTCGATGGACCACTAAAACGAGGATGCCTCGATGATTCCCCGGGGAGGATCCGAACCCCCGCCTCCCGTTTGCAGACATTGTGACTTAGGTAATGCATAATGGTGATTCCATCCTGCTGTCTGGTATGGTGGTGGTAGTAGTTTCTTTGAGGCATGAGACAGTTTATTCAATAGATGTAATAGTTAACGGTGGAAGTACGAAGGAAATTGACGGAGGGAGCCAGTTGTGGAGTCACAACACCGTGTTGCATCGATGACGTTGGCTGACGCCGCAGCAAACAATTGTAAGCACGTTTGGAGCAGCTATATTTTTGGAAAGGTGTAAAAACTTTTGAAAAGAGCTGTAACATTTGTCTTAATTCGAAACTTAGGGACCACACAATCAATCTTTCTTGACTTGCACGAGAATAAAAAGTGCATTGTCGGTGCTGCGGACTTACCCAGTCACCTCGAGGAATTGCATATAATGGGTGACTATTCATATTTTTCAATATAAAATTTTACTCTAGAATAAAATACAGAACGCTTTGACCACGCACTATTTGCCCGTGTTGCATTCGGGGGTGTCGCAAGACATGTGTCATTGCTTTCCTCATTCTTCCTCCTTTGCGGTCCCTTCTCCCTACTTCTCGCACGGTGCTCAAGATCCTCTCGCCGCGGCGTGCCATCCGCGCCGATCCTTTCCGCCGTCCTCGCGGTGCGCCACATTCCGCGCACCACAACCTGCGATCGTGATGGTCGTGAACAGCTTCTACATCCCCACCGCCGTGCCTCCCGCCCTAGTCTCCTTTCTTCCCTCCACAGACGGCCCAAATCCGTGTACGCTCTTCCTCCGCACCGCAATCCTCGTGCGTCGCCTCCTAGTAGGAGTCCTAGACATGCTCGACACCGCGCCTGTCCGCCCTCCGCCTCCGCGTCGGAATATTAATCTTTGGCCCACGCACGGAAACTACTCAGATGTACAGAACCGTCGTATCTCTCTCTCCTGCTCCGTCGTGTCTGTACATTCCTTGCGTACCACCCACGCGCATTTCACTGCCGTTTTTTTTTTGTCGGCCACTCGTCTACGCCTCTCAGCCTTTCCAATTTCGCCCAGGTTCTCATTCGTTCAAACCTCTTTTTTTACTAATTAATTTTCTTCCTAGTGTTCGGCGCGCGCACGATCCGCCGTATCAAACAAAATACTGGACGCGAGACCCGCCCGATTCTCTCTGCATCTTTACAGCCAAAGCGGCAAATAGCTGGTACGTAGTACGAGTAACATCTACTGGTAGGCCACCATGACCTGATATATCAGTTCAATGAGAACCGCTCCTCGGTTCTCTCTCAATGTCATCGTATCCTCCATTGACTTCAATGTGCCGTGTGGTATTAAATTCCAAGCAATATCGGCACGAGAGGCGGCACGAAGACAAAAACAGGTGGATTATGTGGCATCGGACCGCATAGTGGAGTTTGAAGGCTTACGGACACTCATGCGCTCAGAGCCCAGCTAGCCGCAAAACTAGCGGAGCCCAGCCAGGCTGTTTCGGGACGTCGCGAGGCGTGACGAGGTGGGAACTAGCCGGGCCTCGCCGGAGCTAGACGTGGATTTTTTGCGCCTCGCCAGGCCTCCCTACATCTAGAAAATCACTTCGGCTGCCTGGAGCCTGAACGCAGTGAGTATTCGTAGCTTTATAAAGTCACATTCCGGTGTTCTTGTCGGGACCGGGATCTAATTAACCCGACCGAATTAAGAACGACGCCGTCTACACCCGGTTGACGCCGGGTGTACGAGAACAACACCATCTGTCAAATGTTAACCTCTGATTCCGTTGGGTTGGAAAGCTCTTGGCGTCCCGTGCTCGTGCCTCGACCCCAGCGATATTACCAGGTTGAAGCTCGTACTTGTACGACCCGTGGCTTTGAAGGTTCAAATTTTGCGTCCCGAGGCCAAACTTTGATTCATGGGACAGGGGCTTATTCTAATGAAACCTGGTTTCTCCGGAAAGCTGCAAGTGCTATCAGGTAGCCGGGTTCCCAGAAGAACCCCTTCGCCCGTCGTGTGGAGCCTGTCCCGGTTCATACTCATAACACTTGGGCGTAAGCTTGTAGAACAACTTTTTCAGTCCAAACAATGCCACCCAAATCTGTTCGCTGAATCCAAAAGGACATGAGATATTAAACTTTGCTGAATGAACCTCAAAATGGCAATATGTGGACGAAATGTGATAGCGATGGCATATAACCAGGAAAAGGCAAGTCCTTATTACATTGCCGGCTGGCTTGGACCCAGTTCAGTATTTTTTGATGGGATGCGAATCTGTTGCGGCCTGCAAGTTGTTTTTCCCCCCGGACGGAAAGGTTTGGTGAAGGAGATGCCGACGGGGGCAGGCATCAAATATTCAAGGTTCGACATTATTGCTGGCCTTGCTCATTAGGATATTAATATTCCAATATTTCTCTGATGCCCGGGGTTCCTGAGAAACCGGGTTTTTCATTAGACCCCGCCCCGCCAACACCGTGCGCCACCGCGCGGCAAACTTCGCTCACCGCCGGACCCGAGTTAAAGACACTTGACATGATCTGCTGCCAAGACTTTAATTTATGCTTCCTTGGCACGAAATTTTTCCTTTCTGGAGAGTCGAGTTCTGACAAAATTGGCTGGCTATGTCTCCGAAACTCGGATAGAAGAGGTATTTTGACACCCTGGTCCTTGGGCGAAGTTTTCCAAGATGTCTTGGCTCTTTTGGCGGCACGGTGAAACTTGCGCCGCAGCTAAAAATATTCCATCCTCAGCGAATTTAAGCCCCCTGCCCTCAGCAACAATCCTTCACTCTCTTCGCCACCACCAACCAGCTTGCTAACCCAGCGGATCGGCTCAACCCTCATCATGCAGTTCACACCCATCCTCATCGGCGTCCTCGCCGCCCTCACCGCCACGGCCTCGGCCACGCAAACCTTCGCTAACCGGGCACCACCCCGGCAGGCTGGGACTTTGTTCTCAAGGAGCACCAAGGCACAGTGGACCAAGTTACCAACGTCGTCTACGGCACGAACGGCACCGCCATCAAGGTGACGCAGACCTACGACCCAGCCTACCACGACCGCTACCACTCCGAGGTGCACCACTTCCAGGGGTACCATCGCAGCGAGCAGGGCTTCTACGGCTTCGCGTTCCGGCTGCAGCAGGACTGGCAGTTTGCGCCAGCGCAGTCGTACAACCTGGCCCAGTTCATCGCCGACTTCACCGACACGGGCTGCGACGACTGGATGCCCTCGAGCATGGTGTGGATCATCGGCAACCAGCTGGCCACCCGAGTGAAAACGGGTTCCGTCTGCCACCAGGACCCCCCCGTCGAGTTCAAGAACCTGGCCACCGTCTCTGCCGGTACTTGGCACAAGGTGGTCATCCAGGCCAACTGGCAGAATGACGGCACCGGGTTCTACAAGCTTTGGTTTGACGGGGTGAAGGTGCTGGAGAAGTTTAACATTGCCACGACCATCGCCGAGACCCGCGAGTTCCAGTTCCACATTGGGCTTTATGCTAACGGGTGGCATGACGATGTGGGGGGCATGAAGGGGACACAGCCGTTTAGGCAGGTGTGGTACGACCAGATCGGGATGGGGACCACGTTTGCCGATGCGGATCCGGATCAGAGGTCTTAGGGACTAGCGCACTTTCCGCCACAACGTGGCATCCGAATGCGGTAATTTGATGGCGGCAGGAACGGCAAGCGAGAGTTTGCCGGAGACATGCCGGTTGACTCCACAAGAGCAGAACTAGTTTCCGCAGGTTTCCGCTCGACGAAAAGTCTCCAGTAAGAAGGAAATAGTCAATTATATCAATGTCAGTGCATATCTACAAGCACAGGGAGAACACTACTGGCACCAATATGTTTCAGAGTATATGTAGAGCAGTAGATATGGGATGTGGGTAGAATAGATATTGAGAGTGCAGATATGACAGTGAAATAGTAGTAGAGTGGTAGGGAACAGAGTAGGGGATGTGTGGTAAGGATTTGGAGCATTGAGAAAGAGGACTGAGCTGGGCGAGTCGACGTACGTGCCAAATATACCTCGATCCGAGCCTTCTTCCCGCTTTCGGTGTTCGGGATCTTGACACGAAGATGGCGGCCCCACGTGGAATACCATTGACGATGGGGGTGGTGTATGACGCGAGCGAGGCGGTTGACATGGTGGTAAGAGGGAGAGGCGTGTAATATTGTGACGGTCAGCCACTGCCAAACAACGGACAAGTTGCCGACTTGCCGTTATCAAATGCTGCCGTCTTGCCGCCATCAAATTACCGGTTTTGGGTTGCCACGTTATGGCGGAAAGTCAGGAGTGGTCTTAGGGGCGTTATTGGTCACTTTTTTGTCAAGGAGATTGTACATATGTCTGTTCTATCACTCAACATGTCACTAAAGGACTTAGATGCTTTATTTGTAGACTGCTTTCAGAGGTTTCTGGATATGCTAAGCTTGCTGCCAATGAGAGGGGAATTGAGGTTGGCCAGAGTCCGTCGAAGAGAATTTGAATACTGAAGAGGGTAGGGTGATCAACCGCGCGAAGGAGAGGCTGAAAATCGGGTAAAGGAGAATAACGCGCTTCCCCAATGGTAGAATCAAAGGGAGTTTCGTCGTTTTCACTGCCAAAATAGAATGATGTGAGTCTTCAGCAATAATCGAAGGAGGAAAAAAAGAATGATATGGAAATTGCCGAAGCTTCCGCTATTGAATTAAACCATGAACCCGTATGGAAACCAGTAGTTGAAAACTAATTGGCAGAATGCACCACACAGTGTATCACAGTTTTCACCTCATTACTTCGTTCAGGAAGCATTGCCTAGGAACGATGTTACAAAGGAGAACCAGCTGCTTCGTATATAAAGTCTCATTGGTGATTAGAAGTAACACGAGTAGCCCTTGTGAATGAATAGGCACATCAGCCATTTTTTGTGGAAATAGTGAAAGTTGATCAATGTGACCGCGCCATTTTTTGAGGGTGGAGTAGAATCCTCCCGGTGAGTTGGCTCAAACAAGATCCAGCTCTACGTCGCTCCTTTTAATTTTCCTCTGATTTAGTCCGGCGAACATCGAAGGAATAAAAGCCTCCGTTTACTAATCAGCGCGTCACCCTTTCACTGTAGCAGGCGAAGCTCTTTTTGATTGGTGCCGACGCTTCACTGCAGTACTGGCTAAATGCATGTTTTTTTTGCACTCTACGGCAAAGGAATTTTTGGCAAGCCGTGAAGACGGAACAGAAAGTTGAAGTGGAGCTTGAAAAGCCTCATACGGACAACGTAGTTTTATAGAGAGAGAGCGATTCCGACGGCACTAAGGAGGAAGTACCGAAGACGAAGCTTTTTGCAGCAGTTTTGATGGTTATATAGGAAGAATGAGAAATTATGCCACGAATAAAAGCCACACCAAGAAAAAGAGGGATATAGACGAGAACAAAAATTGGCCAGAGTCCGTCGAAGAGAATTTATTTCAAAATGGAGAGATGGCTTCGCAATAGCGCGTACCGGAAATTTATAGTGTAATAGTTTCAACCCTTTTCGAATCCGCCTGGTGGAATCTGTTCACCGCACATGTGCTATTATTCTTCTCATTTATGCAGATCCTCCATCATTAATCGACACACCACCCTTGCATTTTAGCAAATTTGACGGAGGGAAACGGGGGATCGTCTCCTTTTGGTGGTTTTCTTCTTGCAGTCGGTTTGGAATTTCTCAAATTCATCATGGGTTCGTTTTTATTATAAATCGTTTGGAACGTAATTGCCCGATTTGAGTGGAGTTTTCCGCTTTAGTAAAATAACTGACCGGGTGCATGCTGCTCGCAATGATAAGCATATCTATACGCAGACATCGCCGCCATTGACTAATTGGCGAGTCGTTCTCGAGCTCTGTGCTTCTTCTTTACAAAGTGTGAGGAAGATGGAGGCTCATTTCTTTCCTCTTATCATGTCCATCCCAACTTGCAATAATGAAGGCTCGGTGGACGATGAAGAAGAGGTATACCGGGTTGAAATTCTCTTGGTAGCCTTATACGCTTTTCTTTGCCGGTATTTTTTTTTTACCCACTTCAAAATTGATTTTTTGTAAATATAGAATTTGCTCTAAAGATATACAGATCGGTGCAAACAACTGTCTAGTATATAAGGTTGATAGAATATATTATTTCAGATATCCGCGCTTGGACCACGGACTGTTTGTGTCTGTGTCACTCGGGGAGCGTTGCACGACACACGTCACTCCTCTTCTCTTTGATTCCTCCTCCTTGCCTTCTCCACTTCTCAACGGAACCTGCGCGTATACTGCTCAAGCGCTCAAGCTCGATCATCGCCGTCGCCGCGATTCCCTCCGTGCATATCGTCATCGCCCTTGTCACTGTCGTCGCCTTGCGCACCGATCACACAAGGGCGCAGCACAACCCGCGAGCGGGACCATTCGCGAGTAATAAGACGCAGTCGCGCATTCACAGCCCTCGGCCTAACCCCCATCAAGGCTCTCATCTCCTGCGGCGCCAATATCATCGGGCCAACATCGCGCTCTCTCTGCACGCCGTAGCGACGTTCTGCGCAGCACGACTTGGGATCGAAAATATACATACGCGGAACACTCTCACATCGCTGCGCCGCCGTCCCTTCACGCTTTCTGCCCTCACTTCCTACACGTGAAGGAGACGCGCATGGATGCGCCGTTATGTACACACAATAACCCGCATGTGCGGCGCACGGCGCATTCACGTCCCTCGTTCTAACCGTCGTCGCGGCCCTCTCTCCCGCGGCACACAGATCATTGCGCTCCCACCCCACGCCGTCGCCCCCTCTGTAACAACGTGAATCGACCATTTGTGCGACCTGGCCGCGCCGACACCTGTGTGTGCGCTTCCTCGAGGCTCCTCTTTTCCCCCTCCACAACCCTCGTTCAAACAGCCAAAATCCACGCTGACCCCAACCACGCTTTTCCTCCGCCAATGGGCACCCGCTCCGCCTCCAGCGGATCCGCGACTCTTCCCGCTGCGTCAGTCCCGCCCACCGTCTCCGTGCCGTCTTCCACCACGTTTCCGTGGCACCCCGCACCCCGCACCCCGCAGAAGTCCAAAAGCGTCACCATGCGCGTCACACCCCGGGATTCAGTCGTGTCGGTCGCACGTTTGTTGAACGCCGACTGCTTGCCCCCACAGCGTCCGCGGTGGGATTATGTACGTGATGTCGTTGATTTTGAACGACCCAATTTATTTTGTCGCTTTAGGCTTCGTTCTGATTGTACGTGCGTTTCATTTTATTCGATCTCGATATCTGTTGCGTTCACGCATTTGCTCTAGTTACTAGCATATGTGCGCCACCGACACTTCCGTTCCCTTCCACCCCTGTTTTCCCTTCCATCTTCGCACGTACATCTTTCCATTTCATCTCCTATTCTCCCTCCTTGTCCGCTCATTTTCTTACCATGATATTACCTCTCGCTTCAGTTTCCTGATTCCGCGTCCCCTGCATCCCTCCCCAATTTCCTTTCTTTTCTTCTTTGTCTTCCGTTGATTTCTATGTCTCTTTCCTTCCCCCACCTTCCACCCAGACTCCTTTTCTTCCTGATTTGATTTCTCTGAGTGTGTGCGATATTCTGTATTCTTTTGCCTGTTTTTGTCTTTTCCCTTTCGCTTATATATATATATCACTGCCGTTTCTCTTCTTTCCTTTTCCCTTACACCGAATTTCATTTCATCCTTAATTTCCTTCTCGCTCCTTCTGTCGGTTGCCCTTGCGCAGTCGTTGTTGCGCGGTCTACTCAGTTTACTTATATCCTGATTCTTCTTCCTCTCTTCTCCGTATTCCATCATTCATTCATTCTTCTTCTACTTCCTATCCGCACATTCTCTTCCCGAAAAGTGCTTGGAATATAAGCACGCCATCCCCATCGCCTTGATTTTTGGGGGATAATTGTATCACTTTCCTTTCTTTTTCCGCTCTTGTGCGTTGGGCTTTGGTGGCATGCGGCGAGACTCAAAGAGCGGCCCAGACGGACGTATGCCCTATGCATCGTCGAACCCTCGTACTCCTCATCTTGATTGAGGAAAAGACTATCAAACCCCACGGACGCACAGTCGCAGGTCATTGCTGAAGCTATGGCCGCATTTCAATTTAACAATCGCCGGTACACGACCGACTTTTATCTGGTGCTCGTAACGCTTGAGTTGAGCAACACTGGCAACTACCCAATACCATTCTTCCGAGACCGTTGTTTCGAAGTGGGTCGCAGTCATGACACATGCCCGTCGTGCGAGTGATAGGATGGAGGACACTCAATACCGGCAAGAGGCCCTGAGCTTTTAAAACATTGGCTAAGAGCCGCTGGAAGGCGATTTTGAAGGATCTTTAGGTGAATCACATCCGCTCAGTCGACACATTCTTAACCACTGACGGTATCAAGAGAAATGTCGAGGTCAGCAGGCATCGCTTGGTCAATGGTGTACGCCCCGCGATCTGTTAGCCCATGTAGAAGAGCCCATACCCCCACAGGAAGTCAGTAGCCAGTATTACACCTTCGAATTTCAGTTTCATCTTCATAATAACAGGGGTTTACCAGTTCAAGCTCTATTTCAATTAACTGACTTCTATATATCCGCACATTCATACCCATGAAGTGCCAAAAGAAGTTCCCCGAACCTCTTTCTTTCTTTCCATTTTCTAGTCCTGTTTTGCCCCAATAAAATTAGAACAATGCAGTTCATGCCCAAATGGAGGCAAATCCGTGTAGCAACCAAGGTGATCCGAGGCCCGGAGAGCGCCCGAGGCAGTACCGCCCAGCCGCCACATTCGAGCTCTCGCTGTTGAGTCAAATTCTCGCTCGCACGGTGCGTCATTCAAAGTTTTTGTGAAATGAAACTCGCGGCTAAGTCTCGCGGCTAAATTGGAACTCTTACAATGGCCAACTCTGTAAGGCACACTTTTTTCCTAGTAAATCCCTTGCCGTTTATTTATTTTACAGAGGGAGCGCCATAGGCGGGAATAGGTGTCACGAAATTCATCCCTAGCGCAGAGATTCAATAATGGCTCACTGGCTCAGATGGTTTGGCAGTGGGACTGGGTAAGCATGCCGGAACTTCGAACAGCTTTCCGCAATTTTCCAGGCCGAAGATAGCTATCGGTCGCTATTGTGTAATTCTACATCACGTCGGGCTATTCGCCTACCAACGGGAATTCCAACGCCCGGACTGGATCTCAGATCTCAGCCTCGCTCAGCATCTGTGACCCGGCTGGCTACTCGCGCTCGATGTCAACGACTCTACTTTGTAGGCGTCGGCGTACTCGTATGAAACCGCCTGTCCCATCATTGGGGATACCTGGCCGACCTTGTCGCAATTATATTTATAAACCATTATCACGAAATCGGTTACGGCTTTGGTGGACGGGCGGAGGACTGGCCAGCGTGAGCCGCTCAGGAGGCTCTGAAATTCAGACTTCTGGAGGCTGGAGCTCGGGACATAAGTATTGCTCGGTGGTTGCCAATCATGGGGCATCAAGGTCCTTATCAAAAAGTGTGAGAGAGGATCGCTTTCCTTGGCCCGCTAAAAGCTTTATTGCCGGTTTTATCTCACGAACTGACGTACCTATATAAAACGCGATGCAGCTTCTGTGTTCTCCGTGATCCTCCTATCCTTCCGACATGAAGGCCTCTGGCTTTTTTTTAGCGCTCTTGGGTGCGTCATCCGCCTTGGGAAATGTCGACCTGTCGAGCATAAAACGGGTGACGAACCTGGGTACTGTCCCCAACAAGTTCATCGTCGAGGTTGAAGCTGCAGCGGACATTCCCAACAAAAGAGATGGCACTGTGAGTTTGCCTCCTTCTCCACAAATGCTCCTGATGTCCCCTCCAGCCTCATGAACGCCTCTACAACTCCCTTCGGGCAAGAAACATCTTCTTCAATGTGCACAAGGAATACGATTCTCCTGGGCTTTTTGTTGGGGTGGCTCTGGAACTGACTGTAAGCGTTTGGTTTCTGTGGCGTTTCTGATATTTACGGAATATCAGAATGCCAAGGCATGTCTTGTCGGAGGCATAAAATTTCAGGCGCCTAACCATTGTCCAGGATGTAGCTAACATTCTTGCCACCGCTGGCGTCTTAGCCATCCATCCCATCAAGACATACGGTCGCCCCAAGTGAACACCGTCTCTGCATATCGTGTAGTACAGCTGACTCTTTCTCCAGTCCCGTTCTGAGTAATCCTGTCCACACCGACGATGAGGGACTGCCTGACTCGCAATCGACGCACGTTCAGACCGTGAGTTTATCGCGTATTTCTCTGAGGGTCGGCCTTACCACCCCGTATACAGGGTGTTGACAAGCTGCACGCAAAAGGAATCACTGGAATGGGCGTGAAGATCGCCATGTGAGCATTGCTTGGATCGCTCTCTCGTCGAGTCTGATGATCCCTTTACAGCCTCGATACAGGAATCGACTACACACACCCTGACCTTGGGGCTGGCTTCGGGAAGGGCTTCAAAGTTGCTGGCGGATTTGATCTTGTTGGCGACGACTATGATGGCTCTAACGAGCCCGTGCCGGACAACGATCCTTTAGATCAATGCGCTGGGTGGGCGAGCCTTCCTTTCAGCTACTACTGATTCACATTTAACACTTTTGCAAACAGACACGGTTAGCATATGTTTTTTGACATTCTTATCGTTCGCTTATTTTAAACCTGCATAGGAACTCACGTTGCGGTAAGCGCAGACTGACTTGGTGGAGCTCCCGGTACTAATATTCGATCGGCAGGGTATCATCGGCGCTAACCCAGGCAACGCGTTCAACATCAGCGGGGTTGCGTACGGTTCTACCATCTTGGCCTACAGAATTTTCGGGTGTTTGGGGGTGGTTAGCGATGACGGTAAACAAATACAACAAGTGCTGTGAATCTCATGACTCACTGCGCTCAGTTATAATTGATGCGCTGCTCAGAGCTGTGAAAGATGGCGCTGATATTTTGAACTTGTCCCTGGGCGGCCCTGATGGCTGGACTGAGAGTGCGGGTAGCGTTGTGGCGTCTAGGATCGCCGCGACAGGAAAGATTGTCACTATTGCTGCAAGCAATGAAGTATGTATTGCCTTGTCTGCATGGCAATTTCCCAGTAGGCTGATTTTTTTCTGTAGGGTGCTTCTGGTTCCTGGTTTACTGCCAACCCCGGAAATGGCATCAACGTGATCTCAGTCGGGTCTTCGGATAATACTGCCGTTCCGCTGCAAACACTAAGAGTTCAGGGTGCGACCCACGATCCCATTCTATATTACGCCGTATGATATAATAATCGTTGAATATTGTCTAACACTGATGCATGCAAGCATAGAATTTCCCTCTCCCTGTCACCGAGACTCTGCCCATTTATGCCACATCTAAGGACACCACCATCGTTGACGACGCATGCAACCCCCTGCCAGCCTCAACCCCTGATCTTTCTAAATTTGTCGTCCTTGTTCGCCGCGGAACTTGCGCATTCGTAAGTCAACCACAAGAACCTCCATGATCAAATCACGCGCTAAATATAATGGCATAGGTTATTAAGATTGCCAACATTCAGGCGTTCGGAGCTAAGGCGGCTCTGATATATGAGCTAGTCTACCATTTTGTTCTCCAGTGGATGCTGACCTAAATGAATAACAGTAATGGAAGTGGTTTCGCTGGCATTCCTGTCGAAGATTTCCCCGCATTTTCGATTCAGGCGGAGGACGGTGTCTTCGTGAGTATCCTCTTCTCCTTTTACATATAATTGATGATTTGCAGCTTGCAGAGCAATTCGCTGCAGGAACACCGATCACAGTGACCTTCCCTCAAACCAACGGTTCTATCAGCTTCCCAGACCGCAACGGTGGCCTCGTTTCGTCGTTCACAACGTACGGACCCACGAATGACTTCTACTTCAAGCCCGCCATTACCGCTCCAGGAGGCAACATTCTGTCGACGGTCCCGATTCCACTAGGTTCTTATGCTGTCAAGTCCGGAGTAAGCCTTACGGTATAGATTGGTGTGATATCCATGCTGACATTCCCAGACGTCCATGGCTACCCCTTTCTTGGCTGGAGTCTCCGCGCTTTTATTCAGTGTCAAGGGAAACTCTGCTCAGGTTGGAAGAACTGCGCGCACTCTCTTCCAGTCTACCGCCTCCGTAATACCGTCCAGCAAGACCGATGGCGACCCACTGCAGACTGTTACCCAACAGGGTGCTGGTCTCATCCAAGCCTACGACGCCATCTTTGCGACCACCATTTTGTCTCGCACTGAGCTCATTCTCAACGACACCGCACACTTCGCTGCCGTGCACGTTATTTCGTCTTCATCAATTCCCCGAAACTAATGACATCGTTTGACAGTCAAAAATTCTCCGTTAAGAACACTGGGAAGACTGTGAAGAAATACACTGTTAGTCACGTTCCGGTTGGAACCGCCGTTACCGTTACTCCCGTACGTTCCTGTCGTCATACAAAGGGAATATCCTCTGATCCTGCTACTCGGAACAGGGAACAATCCTGCCAGCATCAGGCCCTGTTCCACAGTCTAAGGACTTTGCGAGCGTGTCTTTCAACTCCGCAAAATTCACTCTGGCCCCTGGGCAGTCGTATGAAGTCGTTGCGACTATTAAGCCCCCCAAGGGTGTTGACGCCTCAACCTTCCCCGTGTATTCTGGCTTCATAGACATCACCAGCGGCGCTGAGAAGGTCCACGCCACCTACCTCGGCCTCGCCGCATCCCTCAAGGACAAGCAGACGATCGATGATAGTGACTTCCTCTTCGGTTTCCCAACTCCGGTCGTCTTCGACCCACTCGGGAACGCCCAGAAAGGGCCGGTCAACTACACCTTTGTTGGAGACGACGCACCGCTCCTTCTTTGGCGCCAGGCGTTCGGCACGCCCGTCCTCCGTCTGGATCTCGTGTCGTCCACTATCACATTCAGCGGCACCTTGAACAAGCGCGGAGCAGCGTTCGGGATTTCATTCACTCACTCGCACAAGGGCGGCTCCTTCGCAAAGGTGCCCATCATCGGCTCTCTCCTCGAGGCGGACTACCTGACTCGCAACGACAAGGTAAGCCGTATTTGATTGTAGCGCAGTACTTTGCCACTCATTATTTGAATGCACGGTCAGAGAGTTCTGTTGGACAAGAGCATTGTGCTTGCCAAGGCCTTCGCCAACGGCACCGTGATCCCGAATGGGTCCTACAAGATCCTTCTCCGTTCTTTGCGGGTAACGGGTGACCCGACTAACGAGGCCGATTATGACAGCTGGTTGAGCCCTGTTATCGGGGTTGTCTAAACCGTGGGATAACACACTATTGAGGCTGGCTAAGTTGTGGAAGGGGATTCATACTATAAACACGCTCGTTGAATACGCTCGCTAATTTTTGAAGACCACAATAAACAAACCGAAAGGATATATATTATTATACTCGCGTGGTCCACAGGTTGAACAACGAGTTTATGGAAGACAGACATGTAGTTCTGTACGGGTGGTTATCCTTACAGAGTTCTACAAGATGTCAACCAAGCAATATTTACGCGCATGCGTAAAGGTCAAGGTAAAAGGGGCGAACAGAAATACCTGCAGAAGGATACGGAAAGAAACCCTGAGGCTTGAAAGCATAACATGCTGGAGTTACGTGGGATTGATTTGAATTTGATGTGCGACTCGATTCTCAAGTCTGAGGGAGTATTGGCTCATGAGTCTACTAGGAGACACAAAACAGAAGTCACCCAAAAAAGTATTGACCATACTTCGGACACGAAGGAGCAGCATGGCCAGGGAATTATGCAGAGATAAAACATGATCATGAACGCTTGAGTGGAATCTGAAGCCCGGTGAAAAAGTTTTGAGCCTGATCAATTAACCGGATTGATGTATACCGGTGCTAAAAACGAATTACCACAAACACTGTTCATCAGGGTTAAGTGGTAGGGAATGTTGATCTTCGTTACAGTAATGGCGGAGAATTTCTTTTACGTAACCGAGACAACGGTCATCCGTCTGGACCGTCAGCGCTAGCTGACAATACTGATCAATGAGGGACAGAGAAATATTAAGTGAACGTGAGGAACAGTGGTTCGAACAATGCGACGGGTGTGCGAGCTGGGGAAAGTTCGGAAGAGCAGAATCTGTGCCACAGGATGTGTGTTCTTACTTTCCACTTAGCCAACGGAAGGGGTGATCTGCCAATGAAGCTGCGATCCTGGGAAATATGGTTGCGTCATGTCGTCGAAGTATGAATTGGTATAGTCTCTCCTAACAAGATATCAACTTGTTCCTCGTTTTGTTGAAGAATTGGTATGTACTTGAACGAAAAAAACAAGCACTGGTTATATCAATTAGGGAGCTTGAAGTCACAGAAGGGTTAATTGTGGCCCACATTCGAGTCCATCCCATGAACATTGACGTATCTGCTGGCCAGGAACAATCTGCCCTAATACTGCAGGACAATATGTGGATCTGGATGATGTAGTGGCGGCGTCGCTGAGTCAATGGACCGGTGCTCGCGAGATCATGAGGAAAGTAAACGTATGACATTATGGTATATGGTGGCGACATGTCCGAGTCAAATGGACGGGAGCTCGCGAGATCATGAGGGAACCGAACCACTGCATTCCGTGGGGAAATCATTGACAAGACAGGCATAATATATATATAATTTTCAGGCCGGAGCCCCACATCGGTTGAAAAAAAGTGCGTAAATTTCCCGACATCCATCCTCAAACAGCCCCAATATTCGTCATTCCAAATGCTCTCAAGAAAAAAAGAGAGAGACGGAAGAAAGCGGGTAAATCAGGATACGGCCCGACTTCACCCGCGACGCACCGCCACGCCCAATCGCATTCCATGATGTGGCTGTCACACATCCTCGACCACCGATTCACCCGCCCAGCGCACCGCACACCCGACGCACGGCACCATCATGACTGACAGAGTTTCGTGAAGTGTGTGCTGTCCCCTCATCCCTTCCCATCCCTCCTTTCTGCATCCCTCCCGAGTCCCATCCGCATCGCGATCCATTCGCATTGATATTCATATCCTTGTCCTATCCTCTGCCCCACATCCTGCGCGCCAGATATTGCAACGGTGCTAACCCTCTCTCTCAGCGCCTCATCAACCTCCGCACGGAAGTCGACGCCGCGACCGAGTGCGCGAAGGTCGCCGAGGGCAGGGTGAAGGTTCTCAAGCAGACGCTGCTCGAGTACGGGCACGACTTGAAGAGCCTCGAGGTGCGCCTTGCGCACTCGAATGAACAGCTGGAGAAGGCGGAGGAGCAGGTGAAGGAGATGAGAGCGAAGTAAGTCTTGTTTCATCCTCTTGCGTTTACATTTGGCGTACGGGGAGTGGACACTCGATACCCGTGTGGGTCTTCGTTATCCGCTCTTCCGTGTCGTTTTTGATGAGGATGCGCGCATGACTGACGAATCTGTGGACGTTGCAGACTGCGAGACACGGCCCTACACACGGAGCAGATGGAAAGGGCGGCGGCGGCCGCGGAGAAGGACAGAGACTAGTGGGAGAAGAAGTGTGAGATGCGTATTCTGCTTTTTTTCTCCCTCTCCATACATGCGACATTCCTGCTACTACACCACCTCCCACCGTGCGCTTCATCCCATCCCATCTACTTATTTTCACCCACCCACTCGACTAAACCATCTTTCTCGCGGCGCCCCTCCAACACCCAATACCGGTACTAACCCGAGGACGCCGAAGCGAAATACCGCAAGACGAAGGACGAACTGGACGAACTTGTCGCGCAGATGGAGGGGCTCTGAGCGCGCCCGGGGCTCCATTTTCCTCTATACGTGTTCCATGTGGTCGAGCGCCTGTCGCCCTCCTGCATCCATCCACCCCTCTCGCCCAATCCATCCCCACTCGGTCCCTCCTCCCGCTTCCGCTCCCTTCTGGACCCGTCTTCGTCCTCACCTACTGCGTGGTCACTCCCCATCTCTCCTCCCTACTGGCGCCCTGTGCTACCCTTTTCCCTCCCCCTTCTCCCTCCTCGCCACCTTCCTACCGCACAATGTCCCCCGCCCGCTCCCCTTCCGGAATGTGCATGGTGTATATTTTCAACATTCTGTACGGGTGACTTTTTTTCTTTTGGAGTTCATCCCACAGTGTGTAGCACCGTGTAGGCCATACAGTCTAACCCGATTGGCAAGTCGCTGCCGCGGTGGGCTGTTGATAATCTGAGGCAAACGGGGGTTTGAATCATCCTGGTGACTTGCTCTTCCCGCCTTTTCATTTTGTAGCTTTATCCCAGCCTATTCTTCAGTTCGTGTTCCGAAATCATATTATAGGAGACAGGATCTCACGGCACTGTTGTGGCTCATCTGACATCTGCGTCCGACATTGCGCCGATTGGCCAGCGTTATTTAATTGCAGTGAATAGCTTGATGGCGTTGAGGCCGAACGACCTTCGAGTGTTTCCGAGTTCTTTTTGTGTCCGAGTCCTAGTACTGTACCATTACGTTCAATTCGCAGTCACGGAAGGGTCTGTTGGTGCCGAATAATTGTGCAGCGTCGCTGGGGTAGTTGTGGCATTGTTTCCAAGGTTCACCTATTCCCTAATGCAATTGTGATCTGACGGTGTTCCAAGGAAAATATTAGTCTCACGTAGTCAGAATCTAAAAAAAAGTCTATGAGATAGTCGATAAAACCAGAATGGCTCGACCCCAAGTTAAGGGAGAAGGAATCATTTTTGGAAGCTGCCAAGAAAGATCCCTCTGTTGAAGCACTCACAAGTCATCCGTTTCTTTTTAGTCTCTTGGACTTGCGGAATGGACGCAGAAATGTATGGAGGGATTAGAATCTGCCAAATTGGACGTATGGTACCATATGGCAATTGTACATTTCACGCTCGCATGCCGTCCGCGGCGTGCTAGACATCAAAACTTGCATCAAGTTGTTTGACGCTCATTGTCGGCGCTTAAAGCGGACTGGCGCCTAATTCTAGTGGGCTCCAGCGTCAAATTCTATGTTTGAAACTCCATTTGATCCTGAAACTCTCAAGCTGCCTAAATAGCATCTTAACTCCGATGCCGAATCACCGAGCGGGAAATGACCAGGCCACACCTTTGTATTCTTGGGGCATGGTACCCAATTATAATTAACAGGCCGCGCTTGCATGCATGATGTTCTTCGACACACCACCAGTGTGAGGTTCGCCGACGCTGGTGTCCGGAAGAGTCAGTCTTTTTACATGGAGGTTCAAAACAGTAGGAGTCACCTTTCCGCCGCACCTTGTCATCGGGGCTCGAGATAGGCGTTGATGGAAGCGCTGAGAGCGGTGACACCGCGCATGCACATTGCATTGCCAATTCGGAGCATGTTTTTATCACAGCAGATACCCATATAGCATGATTCGTCCTGATACCGGGGCTCAAATGGGAGTCCGGTATTGATTGTCCCACACCTTTACAGCACCTTGCAGCCACGTTGTGCGCGTCTGACATATATAAGATCGACTTCCTGGCCCTGAAGCTTCCCCTCGCCACCATGTCCGAGTTGAAAACAGTGTGAGTATCCCGTATCTCCTGTCAAGACTATTGATTAAATCAATGTCCTCGGATTAGGATTCAGCTTCACAGTAAGCACCTGCTTATGTTGATGCTACCAAACTATATTCAGTTTTCTTTCACAGGTATCCGTGTCACGTCCTTGACTAACCCCCACGATGATCTTCCGAGTGACATGAAAATGTTTGCCCAACTCATCATTGATGGTAATATTGCCCTGCAAACCTTGCCGGTGGCATCAGAGCACGATCAAACGGGTTGGAAACTCGGTTTTGAATGCAACATGTGCGTGTGTGATGGTTTTGCACTATAGAATTAGGATTCACTAGGAATCTCACTTCCCTCTTACAGCCCACCCCATCTTCCTACTTTCTCAGTAGCTTTTTGCACCAGAGTGAAACTGAAGGAACCCGACTTCTTGGCCATGTTGAAATCAGGCAAGATGAAGTTCTTGGATCTGTAGAATCAAATAGGTGTAGTAGGTGCACTGTCTGTTACTCTGAGCATGGACACTCAAAATTACGATGTAGCCATCGAGCTCAAGTTCAATAGAGTGAATCCAGATGGCCCTTCTCTTAAATCCAATACTGGTTTCTCAGTTGGCAAGCTGCCGTACCAGGAGGTACCTGGTTTAGATGTCATTGATATGCCAGAACATACAAGTGAGATTTTCTATATATTGTCAGAATATTTCCTGAATCATCTACAGTTGCCTCTGTCATGGGTGGCAGGATCAGAAGTGAGCTGCAGCAGATGCATGAAGACTCCAGGAAACCCCAATTTTCGATAGATGCTCTGGAGCGTTGGGTGATGCATGAGAGGATTCTACTGTGCTACCAAAGCATTGACAACAGGGCTCAGTGCCTCAACATACTCGGGGATATTCTTTTACAGTCTTACCAGGCATCTGGGAATGTGGATGACCTGAACCAGGCAGTGCGGGATGACTCAGGGACTGTAATCTATCTTGCAGATCTTGGAAGGTCCTTGCGACATCGCTTTGAGCGGTGTGGTCACTTGCTGGATATCAACCGATCTGCCATGATGCTTGAGGCTGCTGTTGAACGCACTTTGCAGGGGGATTCACATAAGCCTTCGGGGCTGAATGACCTCGGGAATTCACTCTTCAGACGCTTGAGCGACTTGGCGATCTCAATGATCCCACCCAGTCTGTCTCGAGGCTTAAGCTGCTGTTACTCTTACACAGGATGGCCACCCAGACAAACCTTCACGGCTGAGTAACCTCGGAAATTCACTCCTTGGGTGCTTTGAACGGCTTGGTGATCTCAATGATCTCCATCCAGTCTGTCTCAAGGTTTGAAGCTGCTGTTACTCTCATTCCAGATGGCCACCCCGATAAGCCTTTGTGGCTGAGTAACCTTGGACATTCACTCAAGAAGTGCTTTGAACGACTCGGTGAACTCAATGATCTCAATCAGTCTATATTGAGGTCTGAAGCTGCTGTTACTCTCACTCCAGATGACCACCTGGACAAGCCTTCATGGCTGAGTAACCTTGGAAATTCACTCCTTAGGTGCTTTGAGCTGCTTGGTGATCTTGATGATCTCAACCAGTCTGTCTTGTGGCTTGAAGCTGCTGTTGCTCTCACTCCAGATGGCCACCCCGACAAGCCTTCACTGCTGAATACCCTCGGGAATTCACTCAGCAGGCGCTTTGAACAACTTGGTGATCTCAATGATCTCACCCAGTGTGTCTCGAGGCTTGAAGCTGCTATTGCTCTCACTCCAGATGGCCACCCCAACAAGCCTTCACAGCTGAGCAAGCTTGGGAACTCACTCCTTGGCTGCTTCAAGCAGCTTGTTGATCTTGATGATCTCAACCAGTCTGTCTTGAGACTTGAAGCTGCTGTTGCTCTCACTCCAGATGGACACCCCGACAAGCCTTCACTGCTCAATAATCTCGGGAATTTACTCAGCAGGCGCATCAAACGACTTGGTGATCACAATGATCTCACCCAGTCTGTCTCGAGGCTTGAACCTGCTGTTACTCTTGCTCCAAATGACAACCCAGACAAGCCTACGCTGCCGAATAATCTCGGGAATTCACTCCACCAACAGTTTGAGCAGTTCCAAGATCCTCAAGACTCTCAGCAACTGGTACTTCACTACACTTTACTACTTCCTGCTCAGCAACAGGCCCTGCTAGCATAAGATTCCATGCAGCCACACAGTGGGCAAAAAATGCCCACATTCACGAACCCTCGTCGATACTCCATGCATATACTACTGCAATAGAACTTCTACCTGAATTGGCATGGCTGGGGCTGTCTATAACCGATCGGCATCATCACCTCTCCCATGCAGGCCAAGTTGTGAGAGATGCTGCCACCGCTGCAATCGCAGTGCATGACTACAAGAAGGCTGTAGAATGGCTTGATCAGGGTCGTTCAGTGATTTGGGGTCAGCTTCTCAATTTGCGCACACCAGTAGATGAACTGAAGAAGAGCCATCCTAATCTTGCTGCTCGGTTTGTTTCTCTCTCCACCGCATTAGAAACTGCTGGCACCCGGACCAATGCTGTTCCTGATGCTGTCAAACCACAATCATTTGACTTCATTGGCCAGCAATCTCATGACCTTGCTCTTGCAAGGGATCATGTCCTCCAACAGATCCGAGAGCTGCCGGGGTTCAAGAGGTTCCTAACACCCAAGCCCTTTTCTGAGCTCTTGCTTGCTGCGAAAATGGGCCCTGTTGTGATCTTGAATATCAGTGCATATGCATGTGATGCACTGATCCTTATGCCAGACTTTGGCGATGAAGTCATCCATGTGCCACTAAGTGACTTCACAATTCATGAGGCACAGGCCTTTGCCAAAGTTCTGGCATCAATTGTGGGAACTCCCGGACGAAGTGATAGATCTTTTGGATTTCACAAGGGAGATATGGCTCCAGATGATATTTTTTCCCATATTCTCTCTGTTCTCTGGTTTAAAATTGTTCACCCCATCCTCAGTGCACTTGCAATCACGGTAAGCTGATTTAACCAACACATTCAAATCCCTTCCTAATGAATTTTGTAGACTCCAGTAAGCCAAGATCTGGGGCGTATCTGGTGGTGTCCAACAGGCCCACTATCATTTCTTCCTATACATGCAGCGGGACTCTATGGTGGAGACCAAACCCTTGGCTCAAAATTATCCGACTTCCTGATTTCCTCTTATACACCATCATTGACCGCCTTGATCCACGCATTTCGCCCACATCCAGAATCCCAGGCAGAACTTCAACTCCTTGCTATCACTCAAACTTCCGCCAAGGGGCAGTCCTACCTCCCAGGAACTCAGGAAGAAGTTGAATGCATCCAAGAACATGCTAGGGGAAAGGTCCGGGTTCGGTGGTTGGATGAAGAAATGGCAACAATCGACGAGGTTCAGAAGGGCATGATGAATTCCGGATGGGTCCATTTCGCCTGCCATGGTGTGCAGAGTGACTCTCCAACTGAAAGTGCCCTCCTCCTTGGCGACAGCTCGCGGTTGACACTGTCAAAAACTATCCGATTATTGCTCCCAAATGCCGACTTGGCATTCCTCTCTGCCTGCCAAACAGCCACTGGTTCCCAAGAGCTCCAAGATGAGTCAGTTCATCTCATCGCTGGGATGTTACTAGCGGGATGCCGAGGTGTCATTGGGACAATGTGGTCTATCGATGACAATGATGCCCCACAAGTTGCCGGTGATGTTTATGTCCATCTATTGGAGGAATCACCTCCAGATCCGACGAGGGCGGCTCAGGCACTACATCTCGCCGTTCAAAGGCTTCGAGAGCAACCTGGACCAAACAAATCATTTTTACACTGGGTGCCTTTCATACATTTTGGGGTTTAACTTGGGAGACAAGACAAAATACGGGTAGCTGGAGAAGTACTTTGGTAGTAGTGCATGTTTCTTTAGGACCGTTACAGTCTTAATGTTACTCAATGGAGTCTTGGATATAGGTAGTTGTAAAGTAGTTTGGTGGTAGTGTATGTTTCTTTGGGGCTGTTACAGTTGTGATTCTATTAGGGGTGCTCAATTGCTATCTCGTGGGCCCGTCCCGTCGGTTTATTTGTCCCGAACAAATAGAACTCAAACTCCGCCCGGTATTTATGCCGTTTCCAGAGCTACACTAGCTCTCAGTGGAGTTCCAACACCACTTATAAAACATGAAGAGGCTCTAATGAGCTAATGGACATTTTTCTGAGTGGTATTTGGAAATGAATCCACGAAACTATGTGTGCAAAGCTAGTCATCAGTTATTCATACCTCCAGACCTGCTTCTACATATCAAATCTATCCAGAAATGTTACCAAAGTACTCTAGAATGTGTTATGTGACTTTGGGGCAAGATATATGCACCGTTAGCGGCCGCACCGTTGTTATAAAAAGTCTTTTTGGATGGCAGAGTTTGAATTCTATTTGTTCAGGACAAATAAACCCACGGGACGGGCCCACGAGATAGCAATTGAGCACCCCTATTCAACGAAGTGTTACAAGTAACAATCTCTAAGAGCATCTTATTTATATTACCCAACTTGATTTTTGTGTCCAACCTGGGAAGCTTGGTGACTGCAGGAAGAAATTCATAGACATAAGCTCAATGCCTGAGAGCACAGCTATGACTCACAAAAGGGAACATTGAACTACACTTAGACTTCAAACAAAACAAGACTCGCAGGCTACCGATTCCCAACCAAGCCGAGTAACAGTTTCTGCTATATGAATATCCAGACTCAGAGTGTGTAAATTGCTTTCAAAAGAAGGTGAAAGAAATTCGACGCAAAAATTGGGGTGTACCAACACCAACCTTTTCTAGCTGCAAATATAATTCTCCATGATCGGTACACAGCACAGCACGGTTTATCCTGGATCAATAGACCAATAACTCAGGCACAGTGTTTTTTCTGCTTTTTTATATCCATTCTCAAACTCAACATTGAAAGTTGAAATTCCGGGTCAAGCTCAAACACCCAATGGTCACGTTTAAGAGACTCGAGCAGAAGATTGATGATTCAGTAATGATATTTCAAGGCTGAAGGTGATACTATTTCAGTGTTTAAATAAAGCTTTATTACTCCAAATGCCCCCTCCCGAAAAAAAAAGAGAGGAGGTAGGTAGGTAGGTAGGTAGTATTACATGGTCCGAATAACGAACACAAGTTTCTAGTTGGCTTCTAGAGATTATCCCGGCGTACAAAACAAGCTAAATTACAGATCACCCCAGGACCTCTAACTGCTTTCCAAACTAAGCTCGCAGATCCCACAAGTCGCCCACGATAGAGTCTAATTCCCGCTACCTTTAGGTACGGCGGATTTCTATTGGACGCCCCATCAACCAGGTTTTGGCTTTAAATCACATGTTGGTCCTTCTTTGTCACGTAAGTAGTTTTTCTCCCTTCCAAGATGCTTTACAAGGTTCCCATGACAGAATCAAGTTATTTTGAACTTGGTTCATCTTCTTCTGCTTTGTTTTCTTGAGATTTTTGTGGTTGTGTGTGTAAATCTGGGGCATGATGGTTTGAGCTTGTGACCCTTGAGCTTTTCATATTGGCGAGAAATTCATCTTGAATCTTATTCCGCTTCTTCAGCTCTGTTTCCCGGTGACATGACTCAGGACTGCGCTGCGTAGATCGATGCCACAATAAATGAGCTTGGGACATTGAGCTTTCATACTTGGTAAGAAATCTATTTTAAACTGCATTCAGCTTCTCCAGCTTTTTCCCTTGGCCATTGCTTGTGGTTCAGCTTCATGAGCCATCATATAATAAATTGAGCCTGAGATTCTTCATCATGAACTTATTGTCATCGTGGGCTTGTAGTGACTTAATTTACGGTGAAGCTCAACTGAGTGCTGCCCAAGTTGAATGTGATGGATGAGCTTACCTTGAGCTTACCGTCAGCTGAGCGGGTTGTGAGCGTGAGACCGTAGAACCAAATCTGGGTGGGAAAAGTCCGGAAGAGTCCGAGGAAGGGTGACCGAGCTTGGGATTTGGAACATCAAAGAAAAGTTCTTTAGGAATAGTTTTGTATCATAGATCGATCTCAGAATCTTCCATACTGACACACGCTGGACCTAAATAAACGAATTTCAACAATAGGGGCACTTCATTTAGCACATCGACCGAGCAAGCTTTGGGCCGTCAAAGATATGCACACCATCAATACGATTTTTGACTGTGAATGAGACTAAACTGCGAGCTTTGTTTCGCTAAAATCAATCAATTTTGTGTCGACCTTACCCACTTTATAGATCACAGCTAGAAGCAAAGATAATTTCACCTTTCAGTAACCAGAATAATACACAAGTCTTCGATCCGGTATACCGTGGGACAAACAAATCACATTTTGATCCACTGAGACAGAGAACTCTTGTAGAACTTCATTCACAAATTTCACCACCAGCACAATAGTGGAATGCTCATAAATCATGGCTTTTAAGAACTCAACATTGCGAAGTTCAACTTTTTTTTTCTGCATTTTCGATACAAATATTCCAGAAAAATGTTGCGCATGTTGAGAAGTGTCGGAGAAAACTGACATTCAAAGCATCGCATGTTCTGGGTTTTTTTTTTTTTTTTTTTCAGAATTGGCTGAGTCGTTCACGTCGTGGGACAGGATGTCAACTTTCGGAATCCGGATACGACCCGACTCCAGCCGAGGCACCGCCACGCCCAATCGGGGATGTGACGCGTTCCATGATGTGACTGTCACAACTCGACTCACAGCGCGCCGCCATCCTCGATCCACCGATCCACCCGCCCAGCGCACCTCACACCCACCGCACGACATCACCATGACCGACAGAGTCCGCGAGGTGTGTACTGTCCCCTCATCCCGTCCCATCCCTCCTTTCTGCATCCCTCCCATCCGCATCGCGATCCATTCGCATTGATCTTCATATCCTGTCCTATCCTCTGCCCCTCATCTTGTGCGCCAGGTATTATAATGGTGCTGACCTTCTCTCTCAGCGCCTCATCAACCTCCGCGCGGAAGTCGACGCCGCGATCGAGCGTGCGGAAGTCGCCGAGGGCAAGGTGAAGGTCCTCGAGCAGACGCTACTCGAGCGCGGGCACGACTTGAAGAGTCTCGAGGTGCGCCTCGCGCACTCGGACGAGCAGCTGGAGAAGGCGGAGGAGCAGGTGAAGGAGATGAGCGCGAAGTAAGTCTTGTTTCACCCTCTTTCGTTCACGTTTGGCGTACGGAGAGTGGACACTCGATAATCCGTGCGAGTCTTCGTTATCCGCTCCTCCGTGTCGTTTGTGGAGAGGATGCGTGCATGGCTGACGAATCTGTGGACGTTGCAGACTGCGAGACACGGCGCTACATGCGGAGCAGATGGAAAGGGCGGCGGCGGTAGCGGAGAAGGACAGGGACCAGTGGGAGAAGAAGTGCGAGGTGCGTCGTGCCGATTCTGTCTTTCCTTTCTTTCCTCCCTCCCCATACCTCCGACATTCCTGCTGCCGCACTACCCACCGTGCGCTGCATCTTATCCCATCCCATCCTACTTATTTTCACCGCCCACTCCGATCCAACCTATCTTTCTTGCTGCGCACCTTAAACATCTAACACCGGTACTAACTCCCACCCCCGCAGGATGCCGACGCGAAATTCCGCAAGACGAAGGGCGAGCTCGACGAACTCGTCGCGCAGATGGAGGGCCTCTGAGCTTGTGCGTTGTTCGCGCGCGGGGCACGGCGCCATTTTCGTGCACATGTGCGCCGCGCATCCAGGCGTGCGCCTGTATATATTATATATGGCTCATTTCGTTTCGTTATATCCATTCCATTCCATTCTCTCTAGACCTCTTCGGATCCCATCGTCTTGCCGGCACACCGAGTACACCGCACGCCGTTCAGTTCGGCGATCCGATTCTCACAGCGCGGTTTCACTCTTGTCTGCAACCAGCGGCAAGCACATACGATCTGGATTCGATGCGGACGTCGTTGGCCCGAACTTGGCCACGCCGTCGGCACACTGTCTGAAGGGGTACGCGCGCACTCGATCGGTGCAAGATTTGGATACCTTCAAAGTAATTCCAATCATCAAACCAACGCCATCATAGGAATCAACTGAAATGCTCACCGAGGATATTGGGATCTGCGCCGTGTGTCAATAAGAACCAGATAGACCTTGCATCTCTCTTGGACACAGAAATCAGCAGTGCCGTTAGATATTCAAGACCCGCCTACACAATTCAATGGCGACACCAAAGTGAATAAACTGCAGCCCACTGTCGGCGACTGCATTTGGATCTGCACCGTTCTTGACCAGATCGCGAATTACATCCAGATCTGCGGTCGTCCTCAACGTATAGAGATGTCGACGCGTTTTTTCACGCGCGGCAAGGACTTTCTCGCCTCGCGCAACCTCTTCCTGGTGCGCTTTCTCCCGCCGTGCTACCTTCTCCAGGCGGGCCTTTTCGCGGCGCGCCAGCATCGTTCCTACAATATCCAGCAACGGCAGGACGAGTAGAAGGATGGCCAGGGTTTGGCCAAATGTCCAACTGGACTATTCAGAGGAGCCGTTGTGCTGAAGAGTGAGCTCGATATCAACGAGAAAGATGACGTTGACTATGAAAGAATCGCCAGGCTGACCAGAATAGGTGCAATGCTCGGGGAGCTGTGCAGGCGCTGGTACCACGATCGAGACCGCTGGGAGAGCCGATGTAAGAGAGCCAGCAGACCATGGAGGCTATTGGAATGCCGAATATTGGATCCCCAACGCTGGCGCAATTTCCGGTAGGTGGAGAAGAGCGCGAAGAAGAGGCCCATTGGTAGAATCAAAGTGTAAGGAAGAGCGAGTATATTGCAATCGAGAAAAAGCGCAACGCTCCGTTGGACCTGGTTTCCTAGAATGCAAGTGGACGTGGTATTGATGGCACAGGAATTTGCGGTGCCCGAAGGTGCACGGGCTCTGCCATGACAGTGGGGTGGAGAGCACCCAGGATGAGGACGATCCTTCTGAATACTTCCTGCGCTGAGGAAGGCTGTCGCGATTGGCGATTTTCGCCTGGCCCCAGATTAGATCATAGATATATGAAAAATTAAGGATCCTACGGGGCGCATTGAAACCATTCAGGACAGCTATTTCAACGTCATCAGCAGGAACAGGCAACTGCTCGACGGTGATTAAGCAATGCCGTGCGCTCTCCGGTTACCTACAATGAAATGAGAGTTGAGACTTTTCCCCGAATATGCGCCATCCAAGAGCGCCAATCCATCGCCGCCCAGGGCCAGCTTGACTCTTGTGATGAACATAAAGCAGGAAGTATATGAACGTGTTGGTGTTGTTCAACCACCTCAGACTGAGCATGATGTTTGCATGGAAATTCGAGAGTTAGTCCGCCCCTGGACGATAGCCGAAATTGGAAGAACTAAAGCGGTTACTAGAATGGTGGTGGATTGAGTTTCGACGGACTCCAGCTCGTAGAGTTTGACCTCTCTGTCCCAGAGCGCCCACAGTGCGGGAATGAAGCTGATGAGATTTTGAATGTAGATCGCTGCACGGACACCCATCCCTGCGATGTCGGGATCTGGGGGGATGCAGTCGAGGGAGCTCGTGGTAGAAGGTAGAAGCAAAGAGCAAGAGAAAACATGTTCGTTTGACACGCAACGGAGGGGTGGGGGCTAGCGCCGTCGCGGGCCACGATGTACTTCAAGTATAGCAATTGTAGGCGCCTTCGATCTGTAAACCGGCTCTGCCCGAGGAACAACTTCAAAAGTTGACAGGATGATGGACAACGATGTTCGACGGTGGAGGTGTTCCCAATCAGGCATGCCGCAGGCGCTCGCTCGCCCTAAGGCGCGGCGTACAAGTCATCATAAGACAACCCAACGGTTTGGTGAGGACACCTGAAAAGAGTCAGAGCTCGTCATATCACGTTTAGAGTAAATGCAGTATTGAACTTAACCACTGTGCTTTCCACGAATTATACGCGGCAGAGTAGAGCATGCACGATACCGGGAAAATGTTTACAGATTGAATTCAGAAGTGTGAGCTTATGCTGAGTTATAGAAAGAGGAATACCATGTGCCTGCTGGCGTGATTTGTATGACTGTAGGTATGAAAGTTGGATTGGAACACAATCCCGAGGCTCCTTCAGGAATTATTGTCCATAAAACGAGTGTGCGGGAAGCACGCAGAAATTGGATCAGACCCTACCATTCAAAATTTGGTTTTTCCGACTAATCCCGGCCGGCGGGCGTTGATGCTGTGTCGAAAAGAACTTGGAACAGCAGTGAGAGCGCGTGTGCAGAGGACTAGATGGTGGTAGAGCGGCGGTAAAATTCGACCAGATGTACTTGAAGAAAAAAAAAACTCGAAAAATTAGAGGGACTCCAAGCCCGGGAGCTTTGGAATTTCGGTGCAATTTGCATGGGTGGCCACAATGCGTCTAGAGAATATTATTCCAGAATGACAGAGAAGAGACGTCAAGCAGCAAGTTTGCGCGACAACCCGTTTATATTCGTGCATTTCCTTGGCAATTTTGGGGGCCACGGGGCTTGCGCCGGTCGTCTCTCTTTCTTCAAGTGGAATTATTGTGGTGACGGCTTAGGTAGGGCTGTGCGCTCGTCGCGACGGTCTACGGGTCCCGTGCAACGGTTCCGTCGGTGTTCTTAGCGTTTTTTCAACGGCGCGGGGACGAGATGGATCGCTGACCCGACGGCCGTCGACGGGTCAACGGAGTTCAACGGATTGGGCTGGAAAGCGCGTGGATGTGCGAGCAGCGAGCACCGAGCGAGCTCGTCCCAGGATGACATATCTATCTATATTTATTTATGGTGGACGGCAACCATCCTGAGCGGCAATTTAAATATAATGCCAGGATCTTTCTGAACCACTCAACTACATCCTCACGCGTTTAGCCTGTTCCCTCACATGTTCAGTACGCTCAGAACGCGTCAAACACCAAGATTGCCTTACCCGCAGCTCCCATTTCCCGCTGAACATCCAGGCGGGTCCACAATCACAATAAAAGATTGCACATCAATATCTCTCTCCGCAGGGCGAGTTTAAAGCCGGATACCAGTCGAACCCCGATTATGGTGAAGCAGCGCCTTTGACTTGCTTGCAATGCGGTAAAAAAGGTCTTATGCAAAGACTCAACTACTACATACTTCGAAATTCAAATCTCATATTCATTTCATTCCGTCATTGTTCAAATTTTTTGTACACTGTGCTTTAATCAATAGCGGGGCTCCAACATCGTATGAAGTGTTTGAAATTATCATCCGACACTCGATGTCGCAAATTTATCTTTAAGCTTATAAGAAGCTTCTATTACGAGCCCTTATCAACCGCTTATAATAAGCTTAACAACACATAAGCGCCCACAAGTAACGCGGCCAAAATTTGTTTTAAAGCCAGTGTTGCGTTTGAGCCGCGCACCGCCAGTATTTCATGTCTAAAATGATGTTTTCAATGGAAACTTTGATTCTGCATACCACAATATCCCAATAGCTGCGATCCTAGCGAAAAAAAAATCATCTTATGCGAGATCTTTATTCCGATAAGAAGCTTTAAGGGGCACAGCTCTTATGGCCTTATACTTAAGGCCTTAGAGCGCCTTATCAGCGAAATTACCAAGTTGGGACAGAAGTAAACTATATCTATTGTGCCTGCACCCGCACTGGTGGGAAAAGGGAACTGGTGTATGACTGTCGGACCGTGACGGCCGTCCCGTCACCCGTCCCGTCCCGTAGGGATATTTTCAACTTGGGGGTAAAGGGCTGTGGCTCCGCCCGGCATGACCTCGTACTTACTTTTTTTTCTGGTACTTTACTGCTCTTTGCGGAACTTAGGGCGGGAGCGTTTTTTTTTCTAAAAACAGCTGTTTTCACCATAACGACGATTGCGCGTCCAGTTTTCATCCGTTTGCCCTGAAACCAAGATAGAACGATTCGCAGCGTAAATCCACAGGCGCCTGCATCCTAAATTAAATACTTCCATCTGCGCGCACTACCAATAGCATATTTAGGCATGTATTTAGCATAACATTTATAGCAGCCAAACTAGTGAAGTTGGATGTCTCGGTTCTGTGGTCAATTCAAGGTAATAGTGTTCCTCAGGTGCCCCCATGTCCAAAATCACTTTGCGACGCATTCAAGAGATTTTGTGAGTGGGTACAGTCACGAGCACCTGGAGGAACAGTGTAACACTTGCAAAATCTCTTGGATGCGTCGCAAAGTGATTTTGGACATGGGGGCACCTGAGGAACACTATTACGTTAAATTTACCACAGAATCGAGACATCCAACTTCACTAGCTTGGCTGCTAGAAATGTTATGCTAAGTACATGCCTAAATATGCTATTGGTAGTGCGCGCAGATGGAAGTATTTATTTTAGGATGCAGGCGCCTGTGGATTTACGCTGCAAATCGTTCTATCTTGGTTTCAGGGCAAACAGATGAAAACTGGACGCGCAATCGTCGTTATGGTGAAAACAGCTGTTTTTAGAAAAAAAACGCTCCCGCCCTAAGTTCCGCAAAGAGCAGTAACCTGCAATTTAAGTTTGCCGTGAATGTGGTTTCTTCATTTGTAAACTGCCGACCGCCGGGAATGGTCCATGAAACAAAATCGTCCGGTTTATCACCAGTGGTATCTTTCTTTATTTCTTTATTTGGTTCGAGCCTGCAATTTTACGCTCCAAAGTTTTCAGGTAAGGAACATGCAAACAGTCATAAAATTAATCAGGCGCAGCGACTACAAAGGCGCTGGTGATGTGTTTACTGCCTCGGCTTAACCGTAACTTGCAAATTCTTACTCAGAAGAGTCCTGGCTACTTCAGGAAGTCTCTGAAAAAAAAGGACCCTCAATAAAATATTCTCCGCTCAGAAAAAATGATTTACAACAGAATGTTGGTGTTTTGAGCAGAAATTCCAAGCAAATGGTGTATTCTTTAGGTTCAAATCAGCGGAACCACCTCCAGTGGGATCCTAGAGCAGCTCCGGGACATATCCCCGGTCCCGAATGAGTCTGATGAGTGTAGAAGCATCTCCAAATGGCTGGAGATGGAGAGTGTTTATTTGTTTGTGTCGATTTTTCTATTTTATTTTAAGCGACCTGACCGGGTTGACCTAAGAATTGAGCACCCCTTTTAGTATTTTCGACAGAGAGAGATGTGTGCCAGATTCACACCGAATGTGTTGAAGAAGGCACATTTTTGTTCCGGCTGCTGTACTGGTGGAGCTGACTATATACAGCTTCCATAGCAGTGTTGCCCACTATTGTCAATTCGCACAGCAAGGCTTCCACTGAAAAGAAACACATCGTGTACAGCCTGTACCAGCTCTTCTCTTTTGCCACCACGTTCGACCCAGTCTACTCCCCAACTGCATGCGGAATCAAGCACCTCCACCTCCATCAAGGCTTCAGACGAATGCAACAATGCCCCAAGCAGCTAGGTATTTATTTGCCTATCTGACCGAAGGGCCCTGATGTTGACACGCGGTAGGCGCGCGGTATTTGACCGCTGCCAAATTGGTACGGTTAGCGGGGGGGTTTATACTATTTATGCAAATGGCAATGATTCGGATGAAAGCGGTGAAATTATCCGTGGTCATTGAGTTCTCTTAGTTGACCTATTTAGATTTTCCGAACATCAAGCCGGGCCATCTCAAGCTCGTGAAGGAGGTCGCCAAACAAAATATTGTGGAATATCGAGAGATTCCCCACAAGAGAACAGGAGTGGTGAAGCGCCGTGTTAAAGAGGTGGTTGGTGTTCGGAAAGTTCATCAAGCACGTATCCATGGCAGCCAGGAGGAATTTACCGCGGTTATGTACCACGGCTCTGGTTTTGAAAAGGTAAGCTATCTCTATTTCATCATTGGGTGATAAATAATTCCTCCAGCACCGGGCCCATGCAGAACGACGTGAAGAGTTTCGGTGAGAATAATTTGTGCAGGCCATTCTCCACCGTCTGATCACCCGTCCCCAGACATCCTTCCTTGGTTCAATTATTCGGTGTGACCTCGGGTTCCCGCCTCAAAGTTTTAATCTACAACGACGGCCAGTGAGACATTCAGCGCTCGTGCTGAATCTGATTTCCGGTTTTTTTTTTACAGGATTGGTACCAGTGGATGAATTTAGAAAAATTCATCGCCAATCTCAGCTGATGTCGGCCCTTATAGAGTATGAAATAGTATGTTTTCACCTTCATTGGCTCCAGCATGCCCCTCACTACGAGTTGGCTAGGGAAAGCACTTTGATGTGAGTTCAACGATGTGATAATTACATCCTTAACTCACGGCTTCGAGGCGGCACTCGATCACTGGGAGGAGGTTACGGGAGCATTTCTACTTGGCCGGGATTCATACGGGTTCTGGACCCGGCTAGAGACGGGCACAATGTTATGGATCCGCATCTCCACTGGGCAGTTGTGCATTGAGGTCAACGAAAATGAGGTCCAGGATCCCACAAGCATTCCTTGGACAACATCAAGTAATTCCAACCTTGGAATTCATCTCACCTCTGACAGCGATGTGGAGCAAATCCTTCTTTCCACCGCATCTCTGGATGATATCCACAACATATTTTCGGCCTCTACCCGGTGGGATTCGATTCATATTGCTGATTCAGGCACCATTCTGCTTGGATCTCTGTCTTGGCCCATGGCTAGCGGTGCACATCTGTTCAATCCATTTACCGAGGTTCCTTTATTAGACGGACTTGGATTGCTGGATGTGGGTGTAGAACGTTGGGAATATGTAGATTCAACCCCTTGGGGCACTTCCTCCTGGACTGAGGGCCTTATCATGTTATCGAATGGGTGGACACGGTATGACTCTCTGTTTTTTTAAACCCTGAGTACAACTAACGAAAAATACAGTGTTGCACTAGCGGATTTACCCATTCATGAAGAGTGTAACTTGAGAAAACGCATATATCCGACTATGGAAGCACAGCTAAAAGTGCGAAAGACCTGGCTCTCACAGGCAAATCATATTTTGAGCAAGTCAAACTTGGATGCAGGTAAGTTCCTGCAAATCAATACTTCAGACCTTGGCTCAATGTTATCCCTTCAGAGGAATATTGTATGTGACAGTTCATGCAAATCATACGAGGCTAACCCTTCTTGCAGTCATCATTGCTTATATTCTGTTACAATTCTCGATACTGCCCGATGTGGATGAGTTTACACTTCAAGGAACGTTCATGGCCGGCTCCCCGACAGACGATGTTTATCTCTTCCTATTCCTCGCCGGCGTAGACGACTCAGACGGAAGCTTGGCTGTTCGCGTGCCTCCGGGGATCGAAGCATATTACTGGTCATTTGATCCTGAGGGGATTGAGCACTTGCCGCAGGACGCCTTGGACAAGCTCGCGCTTCCACGCGTAAATTTCCAGGCCCGCGTGTACGGGGGATGGTGGAGCCATGAGATCTATGATTCAATTTCAGAGCTTCACAGCGCAAAAGGATATGATCCTGCCAGCCAAGATGTTGCAATTAAACTTGGGTATCCCCTTGTGGATGTTGATATGTTGAATGATCTCATTAATGTCAGTAAGGTGAATAGACTCCATGTTACCATTGACCACAAAAAAATCTGACCACTGGCCAAAGATCGAAGAGGTCGACGAGCTTGAGGTGCAAGAGGGGAACATTTGACTACGCCTCCTGTGGGCAGTATTTTACTCCCCCAGAGTTGTTGTGTTAGGATGTTCTGAATATCACTATGAACCAACCCGGCATTGAGTTGAGCTCGAAGTCAACTGGCCGGTCCCACTGTTTTCTTTTACCTCACGACGACGGAATTTTTTCGCAGAGGGTGGTAGGCACATAGGGCTTTGACCGTCCGTAGTCTTCAATGGGGTTGACGGCCCCCGTCTTATTTATCAATCAGAAGTCAAGCCACTTCGTCCGCATACACATTGAGACCAGTGGGCCTACTTGTACTACATGGCACCCAGGCAGGAATCTCTTCTTATTTGGCAACTTCCGAGGGCTGAGAAATTGGAGCCATCTTATCCCTGAATAGATAGATATATCTACGCCATATGGAACTCAAAATACACTCAGTGATTCTCGGCTCTCTTTACCTTGCGCGGCGCAGTACTTTGAATTTATTCGTTTTTCTTGACCAGGAGCCTGCCAGCGATAGCATGAGATCCTAACATCGCCACACAAATTGCCTCTCTTCGGCTGCTTCGACGATACATGCCTCGGCTCTCGGGATACAGCCTCCGCGACGGCATACACGGGTTCCTTCTATCCTTCTCGTCTCTCCGCCTTGTGAACGACCAATCTCCCGTCGCCCGAGTCGCGCCCCGACGCACCTAGTTCGCCTTAACCGCTGCTTTCCCACTCTGCTCGCTGCCCCCATACATCGCTTCACAACCAATCCGTGCTTGCCCCGCACGCCCCGATCGCGACACCTCTTCGCCATATACGCTGATGTCTTGTGATTTGCCTATACGCACGACGATCTGATTCGCGCTTCCGCCCTGACGCCTCGATGTCCCTCCGCCATATCCGCCGCCCATTAGCCGTCTCGCGCTTCTGCGCGCGTCCCGATGCACCTTCTCCATAGTAGCCGCTACCGCCATCCGGCTTTTCTCCCGTGCCCGCACGACCCAATCCGCACGCCCACGTCCCGCACGCCTCTTCTACTTATACTTCCGGCACACGCTTCTCCATGCCCGCCCGAGACCCAATCCGCTAGCGTTTTGCCCACCCCGATGCCCTTTGCCGTGTCCACTGCGCCACACATTTGGCGATGGATATACACGGTACCGCGCGCAGGTCGATGGTGATGGAGCAGGCGGGGGAAGAAAGCGCTCTCTGGATCAGGCGGCGACGATGGCGCGAGGAACGGGCGGCTAGCGCGGGTACTAGAGGTACATCGTCTCTGATGATCAATGTCACGGTGAGCTCGTATGTACCTTCGTCGGCTTCACAAGCAGGCCGGATACAGTGCCGTGCTGCTCCTCCCGCGCGATATGAGCGCGATTGCTGCCACGCATCACGCCCTCGATTCCGCGCTGGCTACGCCCGTATCCACTGGTCCGTCCGCCTTCCTCTCATATCTCGCATCCGCAGCGCCGGGGCGTGGAGGTGGACAAGGAAGCGGCCGAGCACGCGCAGGAGAGACGCTCGTGCCCCCGTAGTGCGTCCTTCGTCTTCATATTCTGCCTATCGCGCTTACACTGCTGCGGGACTCTCCGCACCTTGCCCGACGTGTCGCGTCCTCAAGGCTGGATTCGCCCGCACCTCTAACGCACGGCGTGAAGAGCTCCCTCCGCTCAGACGCGCGCCTCTCGATCTGCTGCCTCCATTGCGCGGCGGCTGTACAGCGCGCTGTGCACTGTTTCTCGGAGATTCAGATGTAGCTGGTGCGGTGTCATTGCTTTGACGACCTCTTTTGCATCTCGCCGATCTGGTTAACATGTTTGTCAGGCTCCGTCTCGACTTCCTTCAGGCGAGCCAAGGCGTGTTTACAGAGAGATTCCAAATCATTCCTCGACCCAACCTGGAATCATTAACCGTCCAGCCCACTGAGAAGCAGGACATTCCATCTACACAATAATCCAATGTAATCCCTCCGCTTCACAGATTTACTTCCAGTTCGATATGTGTCGATGATTTCTTCTGGTTGAGGAATTTCTAATTCGCTTTTTTGTTCTTTTTACTTAACAGTGAGTAGATTGTGAATGAATTGGTGCCATCGCCCATTGCCCGTCGTGTAAGGCATCACGACGAGGTTCGAATCCTCCCGGGGGCATTCGAACGCTCGCCGCTCTTCATTTTACTCCACCGACGACTTCGCGCCGCCCCTGCTGTGGAACGGGTTTTCACCGCAGGACTGCAGTAGCCTCGACGCGTTCCGTGGCCACAGACGCGTTGTTCTCGAGCCCTGGTGGGTGCCGGAGGTGAATTGGGCTGTTGGGAACCCTAACCCGCGTCCAAACTGAAACTTTCGCGAAGCTGGGGTGCGTCAATCTAGTCATTCTTGATGCAGATGAACAAATGTAGGTTGGCAGCTATGTAGTTGACAGCGCGTGAGAGACGGCATGTACCCGGTACCGAGCTTCAAAATGCTATCACAGGCCCATTAGCAAGTTATCAATCACTCCATGGTCGTCTGGGGTATGCTTGAAAGGTATTTCGACGCGTCTTTGGAAGCGTAGCAGCGTAGGACAAGAGGATGGTCGCCGGGGAGGGTGGTGGTAGAGGAAAGAGGCGGGGCAAATATTTGGCTATTTTGTACTGCATCAGCGCGTTCTGACACGATCACAGTCGCACGTCAACGATCCGCCATATTTTCTCCATCTCCATCGTGCCACTCAAAGTCAAAGAGTGTCCCGCTGGCGTATGCCATCAAATCAAGTTTCGGTCGACGACTCCAAAACTGCGCCTCCCGCTTTTCAAGATCACGCTCGCCTCCTCCGTTTAAATTTTATTGACCTCCCGCATCACATACGCTGGTATAAATTCTGTTCCCGCCACGACAGGCGCAAGCGCTCACCAAGGTCAAAACCCAAGCAAGTTTACCTCATGACAGGGATTCGCGATGGGACATATATATCTGATTGTTCTCGAACATCGGCTCAATTACGCGGGTGAAATATATAAATGCTCCGGTTGTCCCTGACAGGCTTTGCGAATCTTCTTCAGGCACTGCTGTCACCTATTTTATCGCCTCCGCTTTTTTTTTTCGGTCGTATATCAAGGTCCAACACGCCCCGCTTCGCTCAGATTCACCTGTCCCCCAGTACATCATCCATAAATATGCGCAGATTTCACCCTTGCATCGTTGGCCTCGTATTTATGGTGCATAAAACCTTATATCTCCTTGCTTGTTGGACTAATCACGTCTTCAGGTTACCATGACCCGTTGTACATGGGCCGCGGGCCCTGCACCAGTTCCGTTGGGAACTGCGTCCACCTCGACAGTGGCGTTTGCACCCCAATGTACCCCGACTGTGGCCCCATGCGTTACTGTCGAGTTCGCGGGCCTGACTGCTTCGGTTGAGGGACACGACTTCCTCACCTTTACTCTCACGGATACTGTTCAAGGTTCGTCCTTCGGAATAACATTGATCGTATTCGCCTGCAACTACCAACAGAGTGCATCGACTTATGTCTCTGCCTTCCCGGCGGGTGTGCGTTTGTAAATCGTACGTCCTCCTATTCATTCTTCCTCGACGCATTAACGAATTATTTGGCATCTTTCAGCGCACTTGGACAGCACGAAGGCATGTGGTTCAAACCCTTTTATGTACGTTCCGGTTAGCTAATTCACCTTCACCAACAGAACACGACAAAGTTGACATGCGCATTTTACGCCCAATGCCACACCACTGAGGACGCGACCAACTTCGGCGGACAGACACAGCCTGATGGGAGTCTTTCGACAGTTTCTTCCAGCAGCGGGATCTGCTTGGACCCGTGCTGACTTCGCCACGAGCGGAATTCTTCGGATTAAAAACTATATCTATAAGTGCGGTATTTCACTCCTTCCTCGGACTCTTGATGATACTTGTACATTACGTGCAATTGTGGGTGTGGATAGCGAGACTTGTTAAATAAGACGAAGGCGCGACACCAACGAAGGGTGTGGAGTCATTTAGTCCGTTCACTTTTGAGCTCGTTCAGCGCAGGCAAAAGGAAATATTATAAGGACCAGGAATGTGAGTACTTTGATGCAACCAACTCGGACACGATCCACTTCGTGCACGGCGCTACCACGGTCGGGGACGACAAACAAGAGGCCAACGGGGACGCTCCACATGGGTGTGCCAATCCGCCGCGCTGACATGTCGCGCTACAGCTATATCGATCTCGTGGTGGCGGAGAAAAGGAGGAGGATGGCTCTGCGGGGCCGGAACTCCTCTTAGATGAATTGGGACATCACCAATTATTTATGGGGGAACAGAGAGGCATATGCATGGGAGGCGGGGGGCTTCGCCAGCCATGAATAAAACTCTTGGGCGCTGCGGCCATTTATTTTTAATTTGAGGTGAGAAGGATGCAGGTTCTGAAGTAGGCAGATAAGCCCTCGTGGATGAGTTGGCACATCATCCACCTTACTTGTGCACTTATATCTATCGCGGCAAGGGGAAGGCGGAGGTTCGAATCCTCCCAGGGGCTTGAAGGTCTATCTTACGCTTTTGGGTGGCCGACCCATTTATTTTTTATTTGAGGTGAGGAGGATCATGCGTCCGTAGGTTCTACAGAAGGCAAATAAGCTTTTCATAGGTGAGTTGGCACATCACCCATTGATTGTGATGCGAAAATATATATATAAAGGGGAGGCGAAGGTTTAAATCTTCCTGCGAGCATACGGCGGCACCGGACACATTTTTTTTCTTTCTTTCCTTTAGCTGTCCTGCACGAGTTTCTCTCTTTTCGTCTCGCCGTCTGGGAAATGCGAGGTAGGGTGCAAGTCAGGTCTTGGGGTTGGTTGGTTCAGTTGGTTCATTATGATTTATTTATTAGCAAAGAAGGAATAGAGTGCAGGTCTTTCCCCTTTAGCTCTCATAGATGAACTGTGGTTGCACAGATACTCAATTTATTTGAGGCTGCATCGGAGACAACTTGCAGAGCAATGGTAGTTATTTTGTCTTCACAATTTGGACCACACTTAATCATGGGCAAAATAAATAAATATGCAGACTACATACTGGACAAAATGCTATGACCTGGACACGGCATGCTGCGCACACCAGGAACAGGCGGGTATCCAATTGTCCAAATATGAGCGGAGTTGTGGAAAGGCTGAAGAGAAAGAACAACAAGAGTGAAAGACACACCCTGACCATCCAATATTCAGACCGTGCTTCAAACCAAGACTTCTTCCCTCCCCTTGTCCCCAACATGGTTTCCTTGAGCCAATTTGTCCTCTTCCTCATCCTCAACAATGTATGTGCCCTCCGCTGGGCCAACAGGTACATTCAAGTCTGGAAGTCGTTGAAGTTGTTCCTCATACTCCAGCAAAGCAGCAGAGTCAACCTCTGCTAGCTTTGCATCAATCTTGGCTATATCCTTCATTTGGGAAGACCTTTTGAACAGGGGTCTGGCTGTCTTCCATAATTCAACTGCCTTCAGGACCTCTCCACGGTTATTCAGTATATCACCAATTCGAACCATGCAATCTGCCCTCAAATGATGGACATCCATGAATGTGAATCCATCAAGAGCAACCTTGAATAATCTGAGTGCTGTTTCATCATCACCTTGGGTGGCAAAAATCTGGCCAAGGCATCGGAATGCCTGCATTGTCTGGCGCATGTCGTTGCACTTCAGAGCCAGGCTAAGGAATACTCCTGTCCATCGGAGTGTAGTTGAGATGCAATTCATGCCAGTGGAAAGATCTCCCAGCCTTTCAAGGCATAGGAGTGGAAGGCCTGTTGAAATGTCCTGAGATAGTGAAAAACACTTTTCAAGCATTTCCCTTCCAGCACCATGATCCCCATCTCGAAGACAGAGTTCAGCAGCCACATAATCAATGAAAAGACCTATCTGTCTGCCATAATACCCATACAATGCCTTCGAATGAGACTGAGCCATATCTAGAGTTTGGCGAATGTTTTTTGAGTCAGCACCAACAACAACATCAATGCAGGCAATGTTCAAGTTTCCTAGGATGGCATTGTATGAAGTTGGCTGACAACTGGATGCAATGGCTACTTGAAGTTGGCGACATTCAAGATACTCAGATTTCACAAGGTGTGTTTCAGCCTCCAAACCTAAAAGGTTAAGCCCCAAGATACCATGTTGCAGCCCACAAGCAGTTAAGATATCTCTGGACTTTTGAAGAAGAAATTGGTCATGCCGATAGTTTGCCAGGGTTCCATGACATTTTGCTTGCAGGTAGAGAGACCATGCTTGTCCATAGATGTCCCCTAAGTGCTCAGCATATCTATGTGCCTCCTTGGCATGTGTGAGTGCACTCAAGGGCTTTCCGGTAATGAGCAGGACTTCACATATGCTGGTTAAAACTTGGCTGCCAATAATTGTGGGATATCCAATACTGTCTGCAAGAGCAGATGCTGTTTCATAATACTTGAGGGCTCCTGCTATATCTGACTGTGCTGACCGGAAGTAAATTCCCAAAGCATGGTACCATCTGGCTGGTGAGAAATTAGTCAGGTAAAATGACAGTAATTATGTCTTACCCTGTTCCAGTGGAGCTTTTGATTGGAAATACTGAGTCCCTAAGGTGATGTTGCTATTGAAATCAAGATCCGGCAAATAGTCAGAACTTTGCAGTAGCTCAATTAGATATTCCCCAAAAATTGGATGGTCTTTCCAATGCAGGATTTTCCCAGAAAGCTGGAGCAGAAGGGGTGAGTATGTGTCTTGAACCCGAGCATAGAATTGATTGAGAAATAGGATGCTCTGAAGATTCTGGACAATATCAGACCCATCTGTTTCAAGCCCATTGTAGAGAATAGTGCTGAAGTTTCCCAAGTTGCATGAAATTTGAGGGAGTATATCAGCTACATTGAGATCCTTGAATTGGTTCCAAAGATCAAGAATTTGATGGAAATGTTCTCGTAGCTTCAGCTTCAAGGTATTTGCTGGAGGATGAATATGGAGGATGTGTTCTCGAATTGGAACCAGCACTTTCAGGTGCTGATTCTGGTCAACAAAGGCCAATGATGTCCGAATCAGAGTTGTTTTGCAGGCAAGGATGTCAGCAATGGGAAGTTTGGCTTGTACCAAATCAGCATCTCTGAGCCCATCTGGTAGCATTGACAGAATGCCAAGCAATTCCTGAGCACCTGGGGTCATCCGGGAGCTGGTGTAAGATAACATTATGGAAATGTCCAGGCTCGATCTCTGGTCATACCCTTCTGAAAGCATATGGGTACTTTCCAATTTCCAACGAGAAAGTGCCTGGGCACATCCTTCAGAAGCAGCAACACTTGCAATGAGACTGACCGCCAGTGGAAGATTCCCTGTTAGATCAAGGAGTTCTTTGATGATGGCATCATCATGGCCTTCATCAGCAACCTCAATGAAGGTCTGCCAAGCTGCCACATTGGAAAGTGGCTTGAGAGGTGCCAGGAAAGGCCTGGTCCATTTGACTGTACTTGGTCGCTCAGCACCTCTCAGGGTAATCTACAAGAAGTTCAAGGCATTATTGGATAAACTCGAAATCAACACTCACCACGAGACTCAAGTGGGGGACATCAGTCAGGAGAGATAGAAACTCTTCAACTTCAAAGCGAGATGATATTGCCTCCCAAGGGGTTTCCAGATTGTCCAGGACCAGAAGGGAAGGAGGAGCATGGGAAAAATAATGTGCAACTCTTTTTGACATGTTTGAGCCCTTCTCCAACCCAATATGATCTGCAATTGTCGCTGCCAACTCAGGGCAAGTGGGGCTCGAGTGGCATGGAACAAAATATCGTTGAGAATACTTGGCTTCCACCTGTGGATTATGGAGGGCTGCTGTGGCAAGGCTGGTCTTTCCGATCCCACCTGCACCGAGAATGGCAATGCGGGCAGAATTTTGGAGGAGTACATCAACCACATCCTTCAGCTCTGATTCACGACCATGGAAGATTTTGGGAGATGGTGGAAGTAGACTAAAGGATCCTGAACTACTATGGAAATCAGTGACTGCGGATCATTACGTCTACCACAATAACGGACCTATTCCCAGCACTTGAAAGAGCCCCAATCACCTAAATAAAAAGATGAGCTGGGAAACTATAGTCTGATTTTGAACTGCAACTAACAGAGGAGCGGTCCAACCAGGTAAGGTTTGGATCAGCTTTGAGGAGAGCCATAAGCTCATCATGTTGCTGTTTTGCATCCTTTTTAATTTGCCCTATTTGAGAGAGCAGTGATCCCCCAGCTCTAACCTGAATGAATTTTAGTGATGAGATGACAATGCCTCCGGACTGCCTTCAGACATACCCTGAACATCCCAATGGTCTTATGGAGTTCCTGCTTGCATGTCTCCAATTTTCCAGCATTATCAGTTTGTTTGAACAGTTGCTTGATCTTTCCCATTCTTTGCAGTGCTTGAAGGAAAGCAAAAATCTTCTGAAGTGTTCTGCTATAATGTCTCACTGTGTGCATCCCGAAAAATGAAATGATTACACACTCCGCAAATTTTGCAATGTCATATAAGAGTTCCATTGGAAGCACCCCTTTAATTTCGGATGTGGAGCACAGCACCACAATAGTACAAAGGATCTCGTGGATTTGTTCAGCCATTATCATCCACTCGTCCCTGTTGGACCTGACAGCCTATATCACCATCAGGAGGTATTTCTTTTTACTAGCGATGGGCTAGACTTACCTCCACACATTTCAGAATTGACAAAGTCAATGCTGTGGCTGAGGATAAGAAGGGAATCTGGAACGATCCAGCGATCTCCTCCGCAGTGCTAGCAGCCACTGTCGTGTACTGGATTAGATTCTCAAGCTGTGCTGGTACTTTCATTGTTGGGGATCATGGAATGCATAGTGAAAACTCAGTACTCTTATCTATCCTACGGATTCCCGCTGTCATAGGGCAGCAATTCAAGATTACTATCAACAGGTCTGCCGAACTATGTTACATTCACTGCATGTCAAACTGCAGGCAACCATAGTCTTACAAAGGAGTGCCATCCGTCTGGGTGTATGTATATTCCGTATTCTTCCCACAGACACTCTCATTCTCAGACTCACATAAAGCACATAATATGTGCAGGAATACTCACTGTTGATGTTCTGCAGGAAAATAAGTGCCGCAAACAAACAGGGAGATGCTGCGGTGAATTTACATTCCATCATTATAACATTGGAATATAAGAACCGATTTTAAGGCAGCAAACGGCAAAAAACAGCAGAGCTGGGGCGGCTATCCGTTGATGTTCAACAACATCTGTCGGCTGAGCTTCTTGTGTCGTGAAATCACAACGGGAGCCGGGATCCAATCTCCACTCAATGAGGCACCGCCTTCAACAATCCGCAGCAAGAACCGCTCCCAAAATGCAACCGTCCAATAATGATTGGTCTCCGAGGGCCGACTCCCCGCCCTCACTGCGGCATCTACTACTTTTTTTTTGTCACCGGTGCCGTATATTCAACTTGGAAGCGAAATGAGGTTCAATTATGTAGCACATTGGGAGGAAATTACTCGAAGAATGGGAGTACATTGTAAAGTGAGAGAAACATGGGCCGGACAAAGCGCGGAACGCAGGAAGAGAAGCCACGTCCACGGTCCAGAGATATAAGACCTCGGCATCAAGAAACCACATCTGCCAAGATGGTGGGAGAAACTGAATCCCATGTCCCGACTCCGTGGCGTCTTGTAGTTACCGTCTAAAAAAGAACCGCCCCTTGCGGGCGATGCGCCGGCCGAGGCGAAAAAAATGAGATTCTCCAGGCTGTTAATAGACTTTAATACCGAGAGGTTGGCGAAGTGAATGTGGGACTAAAAGAGGATACGACGGTTTCCCTGCAGAGAAGCAGGGATTATTTTACGGTACGAAATAGGCAGGTAAAGTCACTAAAAAAAAACTAAAATTGCTCAGTGAATGATAGTTCTCGAGTAGCATGCGTTTAATCATTCATTCACTGAATCACTCGAGATCAGGTTGGTGAAAGCTTGCGCCGTATTATCGCCGTGCGCACAGGAAGCCGAAGGAAACATGATCCGGAGAAAACCCACGGCGGGATGCACGGAGGTGCCGATGAAAGAGTTGAGTCATAACATCACGTCACTGCCTCGATTAGGCGTGGCGGTGCACCTCGGGACAGGTCGGGGCGCTTTCCGATTCGCCCACTACGCGCCTCACCCAACGCCAGCCTTGCTCAAGTGGAAGCTCGCTATTAGCCTGTTTGCGATGCAGCCATTCGAGCCATCTGATGGCTGTTTGGCGTTGCGCAAACTGATGGCTAATGCTCGATGGATGGCTGACAAAAGAAAGTTAGTGTATGCTCTTTTCTACTAGAAAGAGTGTCAATAAGTGTGTTATCACACCTGGACCTTAAGGAATGCCCTAGACTGCATAAGACCTCCAAATTCAGCAACCTTAACAATTTTGGGCCTACAATCTGGCTGTTAGACTTGTGAGTGGAACTGATCACCCATATATGAGCTGAACAACTCGGAGGCAACTCAATGACTCCAAAAATATGGGCAAGAATTGAAGCCATTCGAGCCATTAGCCATCAATTTGCGCAATGCAAAACAGCCATCAGATGGCTCGAATGGCTGCCTCGCAAACTCTCTATTTAATGAGACGAATTCCGTCCCCCGAGAACAACGAGATCACCGCATGTCTGCATCTATGGCTACATCCACTGCAACCACTGCTACGACTTGGCTACGACTGTGAATGCCGGTACCCAATGGGCCGTCGGAATTCTAAATTTGGATATAGGCTCTTTGGGAGAGAAAATGTTTGTCTTGGTTACTTTTGTCAGAAAATCAGAAAAAATCACATACAGTGGCCCAACCACGGCTCTCTGCAATGTCGTGAAAGGTTCAAACTCCGACGATTATATAACAACTTTGATTGATGTACACTTGCGTACTCCGCTCGTGGTCAGGTCCTACGTGTTTTAACCGCATATCCTGCCATACAAGTGGCCAGCCAGTCACAGTAAGCCAGTGTCTTGTGTGATCGACCCCCTGAAATGGTGTTGTGCTCGGTTTACATCTTGTAGATTTTCTTGATGGATAACCACTCTGATAGTACTGCATGTTTGTATCCCATAAACTCGTTATTCAGGCTTTTGGACCATGCGAGTATAATAAATCCCCCCCCCCCCCCCATCAACCCCACCTAAATAACAAACTACAACTAACGAGGTACGAGTTATTGTAGTCTATGTAGAAAAGACTACGGTCAAAGCCGAAAAAAAACTTTTTCACTGTATATCAAAAGAGGCGGGAATGGCTCAAAACACATTTCCACAGCTTTAAAAAAAGGGCTCTAACATTTCGGCCTTAAAAAACTTTTCAACGCTATATCCATTTTTCGAAAGCTCAGGTGTGCGCATGATCTGATCTGAATCATTCGTTCATTCGCTAATATAGCGATCCTATCGCTGGTAATGGATACACCCTAGTGGATGAACCGGCACACCACCCATTGCCCATGATTCACATACGCGTGAGTAAGGTTAGGCGGTTGAGTCCTCCCGAGGGCGTTAAATGTTTCCCGAACCTTTTTTGCAGCAGCAGCATTACATGGGCTAGTGGGCCATTTATTCCCGATCTGACCGAGTTTTGAGGGTCCCATTCAGTTTTAATTTGAGCTGAGGCATGTGGTGGTTACGAAGTAGGCGAATAAGCCCTTGTGGATGAATTGGCACATCACCCGTTAATTGTCATAGACAAACAAAATCCTATAAATGGGAGGCGGAGGCTTGAATCCTCCTGGGGGCATTCAGATGACCGGCACTTTTTTATTTTTGTTTTACTTTGGTATACATCTCCTGGAGGGATATGACTTGTTAAAAAAATTAAATCAGACCAGCAGGAGAAATTTATGGACAATTATGCCAGATTACAGACTACAATCCGTGGGTCGACATCTGAATCTCCCGGAGGGATATGACCCGTTTGAAATTCAACTATTAGACTTGACAGCTATACTACCTGTCAATTCAATTCTTTTACCAGGCACCGGAGGAACCAGGTCTGCTTGGAGGGCCGTGTTATTAGGAAATAAGTTACTTTATTCACACTGTCAAACTGCCGTGTCTACGGCCCGACGGGTGTTCATTCAGCTACACTACCCGGATCTCACCACATGGGGTGTATTTCGCGTGGGCTATCCAGCTGTTTAATGCAGCGGAACAGTTGGACTCTTCTCTACTGCATGTTTCTTGACCTGACAAGAAATCCAGTAACCGTGGGCGATCTCGGAAATCATCGCGTAGTTGAACCCTGATTATACTGCGGGCACCCAACACATTGGACGACAGTCCCGCAACGAAAACAACTGCGCTCGACGCTAGAAGCGCTGTAGCCGGTGAATGGTGATTCCATCTAATCTTGCCTCGCGCACTGCACCACGACCTTTTTTGCCTTGACAAACGACGTAAACGAAACAAAGACAAACTACCCATCCTGGAGGGGCTGAACTTCGCACTAAAGACAGTGGGTTTATTCCCTTGCCTAGCGCGACACAACGGCCTCTTCACCTCCTCAGGAACGAGAGACGTAGACGGAACAAAGGCAAAAACACCCGTCCTGATCCCACGACACTCGCTTGTTTCCTCGGGGCCCGGGACGCGGAATAAACGTGAAGCATGGAAACGAACGGCCAAGGGGGTGGGAGAGAGGAAGGAGAACCACCACGACATTGGACCCAAGGTACATTCCGCTAGGTAAATTGTGAGATTCAATGATAGAGGCGCATACTGACGGTGACCTATACAAGTATGAAGACCAATATCACCCGTACCCTATCGGCCAGTATCCTCGGTTCTGTCTGACGTGGGACCATGGACCCACAGTGACACCACCAGGTGCGAGACCGGATAGCTTGATCGTTGGATCACTGTAGCTGAAGGGCTTGCGTTGCATAGTTCGCATTGGTCCCCTGGTTCCCTACATGGAGGACAAAAAATGTGGTCGCTTCTTCCGGGGCGTCGCATCTCTCTGCCGACAGCCATTCCCTCCATTCCATGCAAATCGAAAAAAAGAAAAGAGAAAGCCGATGAAAGAAGACAGCGTCGTCCCGTGCCTCGAACGGATATACCAAAAATCGGGAAAGTCCCTCCGGCCGCGATGGAAGTGTCGTGGCGCCGACAACCACGAGCGCAAAGAAAAGGGGGGAGGAACGGACGTGTCGCGCAATCGCACCTCCATGCGAAATAGGAAAGAAGCAGACGCAGCCGGTCGTGCATGAACCCGAGGAGGCCGACGAGCGATCTGTGCGTGTCCAGCCCAAACGCAACGCACGCCGTGTAAAACAGAAAGAGCGGCTCAGTGGACCTTCTTTGGCAGGAGCGAGAAGACGAGGTTAAAGAGGCCGAAGCCTGGGAGCGATGTCTAACTCAGAAGCAGTTCGGTAGATAAGATGTATCGGCGAGAGGGAAGATGTGGGGATACGGATGGGGAGGGGGGGGGGGACGCAGGGGGATGGGAGGGCATCGCACGGACGAACAAACACGCAGCGCGCCCGCAAGCGGGCGCACGAGCACAAGGCGCATATACGCACAGTGGTATACGGCGTGCGAAGGGACTGGGGCAGATGATCATACGAAGATTGGGGTATGGACACATTCGCGAAAGGGATGTGATGCCACGATAGAAGGAGCGGCGCGCGCGGAGTATGAAGATGGGAGCAGACTACCAAACGTCGTCCCCGCCACGATCATCTCCTCCAACGGCCGGTCCGGGGAGTACGCCGGGCTATGCGTGTCGCTAACGGCGGGCAGCGCGAGGACGGCAGTGCTGCTCATGCCGCAGCGCGTGAATATCGACTTGGACTGGGGCGGTGCGAGGGTGCCGCCGGTAGTACTAGTAATTGAGGGGGAGACCGCGAGCGACGCTGTGAGCGCGTCCCTCGACGGGACGCGCGCGCCCGCGGGTGTACGGTACGCATCGAGCCCCGCTGGGAAGACGGTCTTGTAGAGCATCGTGAAGTTGGGGTGCGCGCTGTTGAGCGCGTACATGCACGGGAAGTAGCCCGTGTACGACTCGGACAGCGCGTGCGTGAGCCCAAGGAGTACCACTGCGTCCGCGTTGAGGATCTCCCAGGCCTGGGCGGGAAGCGGCCCTGACCACTGCTCTTATTGCTGGCGCCGCTGGTAGCGGCGGACTTTGCATACCGCCGCGCGCCTGCATCGATGAGCGTGAGCAGCCGCGTTGCCTTGTCCATCAGGCCCTCCTCTATGCCCAGCGCGGCCGCGAGGAATGCACATACCTTGGGTAAGTTAGCATTACTCCTGAGATAAGAAGAGAGATTTTGGAGAGATTAGTGCATACCCCCCTAGCCGAGGAGGCGGAATGGCGTGTCCGCGGCAATGTCGTTCGCGAATAGGCGGTCAATGCCTTGGTTGGCAGAGGAGAGTGCAAGGGCGGTCGATGTCCGTGGTTGCCGTTTACGAGTACTTATGTAATAAGGATCGTCTCTTTTATATCTCGGGGGACCTTAATTCAGGTCAGTGACAAAAAACTGTGAGGCACTTTTTAGTGGCTGTGTGTAGTTGAAAAAATCACTCCATTAGACAAAAACCTAATGTTTTTAGTGGCTGAGCATTGTACTTGTGTACGTACTCGGGGAAAAATACCCCCTACTCAGTGAAAAATAACAACATCCGCAAACATTGTAAATTTTTTTTTTGACATCGCCTTCGGAATGATCCGACGGGTTTCATTTCTGCGGGCACCATATTTCTTAGGTTTGTCACCTATCTCGCCATGTGTTCGCGTGCTGGGAGTCTTTACATCTCCATCTTCTGCTGACTAACCTCGCTTCGGCAATATCCTGCGGAACTATTGCGTCCTTATATTGCATGTAAACAATCCTTAAATAATACATTCAATCAGGTGTGGGGTCCGTCAAGATTATTCTATTCACGATTAACTACAGCCTTGGTAGCGCAATGACCGAGAAGCCTAGATCGACTGCTGTCTGCGGCAATGGTGGATGCACAAAACTAACCGCAATAAAAGGACACCATCCACCGAGTGCTGGTGCCATGCCATCTGTCTGGTCAAGATGTCTAGAAGGTGATAGAAGGTGGTGGTATGGCGAATCTATTTGCTGATTAAGCATGCACCCTCTATCATATTGTAATATTAACATGACCAAACATGCCATCCACTCGGCCATCCGCTCGGCCCGACCAGTGTAGCTGGTCCAGTGCAATGTACATAGGTAGAACAGACTGGAACATGAAGTGTTGGACCACGCTGCCTGCAAGGACTCAACCGAAGGTAAATCAAAGGAAATTTGGGGGCCAGGGCAGACCCCTAGCGCCTGCCGCCCGGCAAAGCAGGACTGCACTATTTTGGTCCATAGATATCCCACTGACACACATAATCTATTCTGCATGCTTCTCCACATCAGTGCCTCGCTCTCTGTGCCTACGCTCTCATGCCGTGACGCCGTCTGCTTTCTCTCTTGCCCTGGGCTCCTTTGATCTTTCAATTTGTTATTTTGCTCTTGTCTCCTATCCGACAAAATGGACGACAAATGAGACCCGCTCACCTCCTATAAAAACTGCCATGACTGGGAATCCCAGCATGGTTAGAATGGCTAATGCAAGAGGCTGAAATGGTGGACACTGGGGGATCTGCTGTTGCAATTCCGAGGGCAGCCATCAAAATGTCCAGTATAGACCTTGGTCTAATGTTAGAGACTGAGATAGGCCACTATGGACGTTTTCGCTATCTGCGCGTCGTTTGCGCGCGGGCGGTATCGGCAAGCGAGCAAGGGCTCCGGGACTTTCCGAGACACGCGGAATCGTGGTCCGATGTGTCTCACGCCCCTATCCTCATCTTGAGTGAGGAACATCAGTTGATTTGGAGTCTAATGAAGTCAAGTTGGTTTTTGGCTATGGCCCATGATTTGACGACTCCAAGAACTCGATAGCTCACATATACCTATGTTAGCTTGTTCATACACGAGGATTTTTCTCCTGCCGGATGAAACTCATGAGCCGCTTTTTATTATTGACTCATAATGGTGTATACTCGAACGTTGTATGTCGTAAACCAAGATGATAATCTCGCCGACGGTTTCAAGACCTTAATTGGTGTGCTAACAGATGAGTTGGCTTCACCAACCCTGCATGAAATAACTTTTCCCGCACTTCACAGACACTTTTGGGCCCCACTGCGACAAAATTTCTGTCGAGGCACAACTGTCTGCCATTTGCATCGGAGAAGCCTGAGGCTGCCAATGCTACATTTTTCTTGTTAGGCTATCTTCACCTCATTGGAACTTGATGTTCTTTCTCAATATTTTCTCAAAAAAGCGTCCAAAACTAGGAACGTGGTGAATGGAACCTTCGCAGCTGACTATTAATATTAACTGCATACCACCTCCCAAGGGAATTTGTTTACACATGGTGCAGGTTAACCGCACCGCACATTCGGATTTATAGTCTGCTTGGACACCCGTGCGGCAATCTTAAAACATTGGCAGATGTTCAACACAAATTCATCAGACACCGTCTCGGGATCCACAACCACTCTATCCTATAAATTTATTCACCGAGACAAGTGTCTTCCAGCCAAATACTGGCTTCCAGTTCTAGTGTTGAGGTATATCTGATTTACCCATCTCGCCAGTGCCACATGCTCATCACATTGAAATTCTTCGATCAATTCTGAAATACGGCCGTGGAAGGCGAGAACTATGTCTTTATTGGCTGTCGAGGAAACTCAGAGTTTACTTAACTCCGCGCCTTATTGTTTTTGTGGGATGTGTGTCACCTGAATTGATGCTGAATCTCCCCATATATCCCTCACACGGGAATCTCAGCGGATTTCCTCCACAAATGAGCGCTGTACCAAAACATCGACATTACTCAAATGTTACTAAACATCTGGCCGAGTATACTTTCGAGGTTTATAAAAATTTATGCCACGCGCGATGTTTTAAAACCCAGAGTACTTGTTTCATACTAGAATAATGACAACAGAATAGGAATTCCGAAATGGAGGGTAGATCAATCAGCAGAAGATTGAGGGTACCCGTAGCACATATTCTGACGCAATGTATGTAGTACTGACACCGGCTGTTTCCTGATGGGACTGCGTCGGAATATACCTACCTACCTACCTACCCTAGCCTCTTCATCAGATCCGAATATTTCCTATGACTCTGTGTTGAACATTGATATTCGGGATACACACCATCGAAATGCTATCCATGGAGTTGTCTACCATGGTCATAACCACTTCACTGCTAGATTTATAAAAACAAACGGGGTGGTCTAGTTTTATGATGGGATTCTGACACTGCGATTTGACAGGTCCCAACTGCGAGCAAGATGGTGTTACACATGGGCTTCCACAGGGATGTCTGAATACTTGCAATATTGACAGTGAGATCAATTGTATTTATATTATGTTTTAGGTTGCCTTTGAATAAATTAAGTACGAGTTTCATGCCGGGCAAAGCCACGGCCCTTTACCCCAAGTCTTGAGGGAGGAGGATGACAGAGACGGTGGGATTACGTGATCGGCATGACCAGCCGGCGGGGGCGATGCCGAGCGGAGTTGCGTTCAACTTCAACGGTTCAATATCAATAGTCTTCAAGTTGGAGAGGCGAGCGGATGAGAAACATAACGGCGAATTCATTTTCAATAGGGTAGCTGGGTAGTTCTCTTGCCGCTTTTTAAAACAAAAATAAACTTTGTACATCATCTGTACACGACCCGACGCCGAATCGAACAAGGTTCCGTATGTCAAGTTCATGCTACCAGATGTATGTCTAATGCTTAGCGGATTCGCACCAGCGCTGCAGGTCTTTCTTTCCATTCCTTTGAACCGAATACTGCCCAGTTCATTTTCTTCGCGCGAACAAAAATCAATACAAAAAGTGTTTGAATCAGAGACCACATTCATGACCCGACCCCAGATCGAACAAGGCGCCTACATACGTGTAGCGTCGTGACTCTGCACAAATATTTAGCAGATGCGCACCAGCGCCATGGGTCTTTATTCCCATCCCTTCGACTTTCAATAAGTCATTGACTTCTCATACTGCTCTGGCAGTCATAATTAGAAAAAAAATTTGACAACGTCCTATCATGACCCGACCCCGAATCGAACGAGGTTCCCGCATATAAACTTCCCTAACATGCTTAAATGTTCAGTGGATGCGCACCAGCGCCACGGGTCTTCCTTTCCATCCTTCTGAACCTATAGATAGTCGCCTCAATGTGGCACTTCTCTGGCAGTCATGATAGTGGAAAAAAATAACAATACAAATAAACCATGACCCGGGAGATCCAGTACGTGTGTGCGTAAATCGTCACGGTAGAGCGAGGTGTAGATATGAGGAGAGTGAGGAGGTCTTTGTGCAGGCAGGATTACAGAGTCAGCTATGAGAATTGAGAATCGCAGGCGGCAGATAAGATACGGAGAGGCTCATGTTTGATTTTCCCTCACCACTCCGTTTTGATCTACGTGATCACAAAGGCAAACCGATATGAATTTATCATTGTTCAGGCTTTTGGACCACGCGAGTATAATAAATCCCCCCTGCCGCCATTTATGACCGTCAAATTAGGGTTCGCATGAATATCCAGACATGAAGCCACTTCTGCTTCTGTTCCAATACCAGAACGACGGTAGCTCATAAGCGGAGGTTGAGCAGGTGAAAAACCTACACACAGCCAAAGGCCATCTTTTGGGTCTATTCTACATACAGTGCAAAGGGAGATCCACAACATGGTCAAGGTACATGTGAGAAATGGGATTACCATCACTGCGTTCGCTCACTGCCTTTGTTGTAGCTCCTTATGCCATCGAGCCCCACTTCTACAGAACCAGAACAGAATGCGGAAATCAGTCATCAAGAGAAGGCTGAAGCAAATAAAATGCGTGCAGGCTCACCCTGGAAGATGTTTGACGTATGGATACCGCCGTGAAGCGCCGTTCTAACCGCTTCGCGGTAGTTGAGACTGGTTTAGTGGGTCGGTCAGACGGTTGGGTCAGGTAGAAGAGAAGGAGCATACGCTGCGAGCATGGCGTTGCAGTAGACTGGACAAAAAATGACGTTAGCTGGCGCGTATAGTTACAGTTCGGAACATACGTCTGCTTCGGATGAGGGTGAGCGCTACGAATGCGAAACTGTGCGGCATGACTAGGAACTGCGTGTTTTTTCCAGCATAAGTTGAATTAACAGTAAGGTCGGAAATGGCACAGACCAAAATAAGAGTCAAAAGCGAGGCCACACTCGTAAGGAGTCCGAGGTTGACCATGTACAGGATGAGTTTGCCAATCATCTTCTCCGTTCTAAGGAGATAAATATTTGAGGAGCCTGGGTAAGAGAATATGCATATTTACTTTGCGAATCCAGTTCTATATGAAGATTAGATATACATGTACCGAGAATGAACCGGCCAACTGACCGGCCGCGATGTAAGTAGAACCAGAGGCATAGGGATATACCGACATCGCAAAGTGTTGTTGAAGTAAGTGTACCAGTAGTAGCCATCTATATCACCAAGTCAGCTATTTAGTACAAGGAAAATCATAGGGCTGACTTGGCTGGTCGGTTTGTGCAGTGCGAAAAGAGTGTTCTTGGTGAAAAGGTCCTCCAAAAGGACTAGATAACAATTAGTACTTGGGTATATCTGAACATGAATGGCCTCACGTAAACCAAAAGCTTTCAGATATTGTCAGATTCGCATAAGAGAATCAAACAAGTTGGCAAGAAACCTAGCTGGGCGAGGGAGAGTGCCCCCTAGCAAGTATTCTTAGCGTCTGAAATAGAGGTAAATACAAAGTTACTCACAAGGACAAGTGCAACCCACATGTTCTTACTGACTGGGATACAGCTTGTCAGGATATCACCCAAAAAGGATAAAAGCCTTGCGTACGCCTGTACACTCCGCAGGATGTATAGCCTTTAGAACTGTAAGTATAGATCAGAAATAGAAATGGGTTTGGTTACATTTGAACCAGGGTTGTGATGCAATACTAATCTTAAAGTCAGTCGAAGCTATAACCTAAAATTATGAGCTACCGTCGCGATCATCGATGCCTAGAACCGAAATAATCAGTGTCACAATATGTTTAGACCGGCTCGACGCACCCCAAAAGACCTAAACAAAATCAGATCTTGTCAAGAAAAATAGTAAACCACGATGTGCACCAGCGGAATTCAGTCAACAGCGCATAGTTCTGCGGTAGTTTGCAGAAAATGTACCAATTATGCAGACCCTCTGAAACCATAACAAAATGGAAGGTGTCTAGAATACTAAGGGCGAGTTGATGTCCGCAGAAAGGAAATAGAATGTCGACCGTACAGTGCGGTACCAACCTTGCGGAAGAAAATCAGAAGCCAGCCATGTAGTCTTGGTGAACTTACCAGTGCGCGGAGGACAATAGTATCGTCCCAGAAGCTTCGAAAGTATATAATGGCCTGGGAGATGGTGATGCCGAATAAACTGAGTTAATCAATGAGCACTGAAAGCCGTCTAGAGGAGCGCAATCGAGTTACAAGCATCCGACCATCATGCCACCAAGGAATGGAGCATAGATGAGGCCAACTTCTCTGATTGCTTCACTCATTGCCGCCCAACCAGTGGTATGTGAATGGCTTTCGCTGGAGGGACCTAGGGGGGCGTGGAGGCAGAAGACAATCTGTTAGCGGGCAAATATGGGCGGCGCCGCCTACATATAGAAAACGTAAATCAAACGTAAGCGTTGATCAGAACAGCTTCAAGCTCCTCTGAGTAATTCGCACAAAGGCACGTATGGTCGACAGCAGCGGTCTCACCCGTTGCCGAACGACGGCACAGATTAAAGCGGCACGAAGAACTTGTCGCACAGAAGCACATCAAAGATGCGGAGAAGTTGGCGAAGGAAAAGGCCGCGAAAGAAGTGTTGGACACCGTAACTCCTTGAACGACAGCAGCGCGGGTACGTTACGATCCAGAGAAGCAGAAGGAGCCGTCCAACAAGGAGCTCGACCTGCAGTTTGCATGGCACAGGCGTGTTGAGCCCCTGCTTCCTAAAGGAGTCAAGTCGAGGCATTGGTAGAGGCAATAGAGCATGCGCGTTTAGGGTTAAACTCGGGGACGCGCAGTGGTGCCGAAGACGATGAAGAGAGTGTTAAAGAGCCTAACAGTGACGCGGACATGGAACTGGCATATTAAATATATTTCATGGCATAAATATAATTCAGGTATAATTACAACATATTTGGGTGGCTAGGATAGGGCAGAGAGGTATGAGATCGTGGTAGCGAGCATGAAACCGTCGCTTTAGTGTGAGCAAACAAGAACAAACAGCACAGCTCAGACCCGTCAATTGCTGGTGCCCACCACTGCATGTGGATATGCGCCTCGACTTTTGCCGAATCCGATCTATCCTGCTTCGTCCTTCGTCCCAAACGTTGATCCTTCTTTATGTGGTTTTTCTCCGTTGGAGCGCGCCTCAGTATATCCCTCTCAGGCCGAAAGATACACGGCCAGATCTTCTTGAGATCTTCTCCCGACTATCGCGATCGCTTCATCAAATTGAAACGAACATCTCCTTTCGGATCCACTCATGGGATGGGATAATTCTATTAAGGAACCCGGTTTTCAAGAGAAACCCGGGGAGCCCGTGCTGAGCGCTGTTTCGTGCCATGCCCGCCGGCGGGTCCCAAAAGGAGATTACCGCGAGGTTCGGAAATCACTAATATCTAGGCCGTGAGCGGGCAATTGGTGCGCGGCATAAAGCGCATTTGTATGGTCTTCAGTTCGCAATCTCTTAGGAGGAGGAGCTGTTGCAAGCTCATTTTCATCAGGGACAAGTGTTACAGCACTCGGGATGAGATTGGGTTTGCGATGTGCAGCGCTGGAAGCGCCGCCACCTCGGACACAGCCCTCGCATGCATTTGTGAGTCGGGTAGTACAGGGCCTTCCTTTACGCGAAACGGAGAGATGTAGAAGGGAGATTCTGTACATCAATCCAAATACGAAAATAATGGCGGCATGGAATCCCGAGATTGGCTCCCATGCAACAATCACATATATAACGGCCATCAGAAAGTACCGCAATGTAGTGAAAGGTGCCGGTGGAGTCGTGAGTACATCGGCCTACATGCCCTACCCACTATACTACAGCCCACTTATCTTCAACGAGTTCACCGTGTTCAAGGTTGTAGATCTAAATCCGCAAGCTGCAGTTAATTATCGCTATGTTACCCGTTCCACAGTGTAGTTTCCCGAGTGGCCGCCGTTTCAGGGCGGATCAGCGCGCGCGAACAGCTCACTGCGTAATTTCTCCCTCGGATTCGAGATCCACGTAGATATCCATCTGCCGACTCATTCATTGCGTTCCGATTTATCCTCCGAGTCCTCTCTGAACATGGCCGAGTCTGGCAAGCCTAATCCTTTTGCAGCGTTCGCGCACCTCTCCTTGCAAGGTCTCGAGGACACTCTGGGTGTCTTGTATATTGGGCACGCGGTCCAGTCATAATATTCATGCAAATTGCCGACGATATACTTTAGCTACACCCTCGCAGTGGTCGGCTATGGCTTCACCTTCTTTCGTTCGCGTTCTTTAACACCGCAATATCTATTCAATTCTGCTCATTTCAGAAACTTACTACTATTTCATCCGTTACCCGAAGGACCATTGGTCCGTTAAGGCTGCGATAAGTATACTGTTCCCCCCGGAATTGCGTTGCTGAATGACTACCAGGTAGCGGCTCTTTGGTCAGTCCAGTTCGGAGTCTTCTCGATATGATCTCACCTACTGCAAACAGTATGCTGGACACGACCATGTCTGCGCTATGTACACACCTCATTTAATACCATCTTATTTTGCCCATCTCATGCTTTCTTGCAGCCTCACACACACTCTATTACTATCTGGTCACTATGCTTGCGTTGCCAGTCACGCCAGACGATGCCACTTCGTGAGTTGGTTGGATTGGGCCCGATAATTGATTTCACTTGCTATCTATTCAGATCCTTCTGTGTCGAGGTTCTCCTATCAGTCACTGCATTCAGCGGGTTAATAGCTAGACTCGTGAACCAGTCGACGTTAACGAGCGATCTCACTCAGAGAATTCCGGACCTAAATCTAAATTAGGAACATCAGTTAATAAGGACAAAAATCAGACAAAGAGCATACAACAGGGAGATCGCCGTTAACGGACTGGGCCCTCTGGGCACCATTTTAGCGGGGTTTTGGATCCCCCGCCATTTCAGAGGTGCGGACTGGGGAAAAATCAGGCTCGAGGTGTCCCAAATGCTCTGAAAAAGTGTCAAAAGTCCGTGTATCAAAGTGGAGTGAATTCTAATTCTAAGCAGAATGAGCACAACATGTTTTGCAAAATTACACCAAATCGAGCTCATCGTGCGCGCACGGACCATTTGACGACAACGACCACATCAAAAGTGCCATCAGAAAAACATATATGCCTCATTCGATAGAGAATCAAAAACAAACAGTTATTCATGTAGGAAATTTGAGCACTTTTTTCGAGGTCAAGGCCGAATTTTTACGAAGTACGCACCTCTGAAATGGCGGAACGAAGGAAACCCCGCTAAAACAGTACCGAGAGGGCCCAGCCGGTATCAGTCCGAGCGTTAGCGAGTGATGGTGATGGGTTTGTCGCTGTTTTCCTAGATGCCGGATGGGGACGAGCCTAGTTAATAGCCAGTGTTACGTGGAGCTGCTACGATATCCGGCTACTTCCGGCGATCTGCGGCTATTTGGCCTAGCCACAGCCACATAGCCCTACTTCATGGAGCTGTTACGAGGTCCGGCTACATCGACCCTCAGTCCCCTGCAGCCCAAGCTTATGGCAACAACTCTGCCCCGCCAATGTATTCCTCTCCAATATTAACTTGCTATATCGGCCTAACTGCACTGGGTAATTTATTACCCGTGTGGGCTCATGATATTCCGCGCGGACCGAGATCAATCAATCATTACACAAATCTACACAAACAAATCGCAATTAGGCGGAATACATCCACAGCGTCGCATCTGTTGGCAGAGAGAATTTCGGGACCAGAGGAGTAATGGCTAGTCGAATCTTGCTGTTGCAAGGTGTAGGGAGGTGTGAGGAGGTGTGGTGAGGTGTGGCTAGCACGGCTAGCCACACGTCGCCAAGCCGGATAGCCACACATCAGTGGCTATGTCTCGGCAGGCTTTCCTGCGGCTATTGGGCCGCTGAATGCAGTGAGTATGGAAGGCAACCTTCCGTCTTTGCCGTTCTTGAACGTCTCGTGCTATAGGGGCTCGCAATTTTTGTCGTTTAAGGCTTCTATGCGTTCCGAATCTGGAAGCGTAGTTATCTCACTTTCTCTCAGGAGACCAGTTTTGTTGATATGTTGTTGCAGTGAGCAACAATGTTTTGATTGCAATCGCAATTGTATGGATCCCATGTTGGTCACGCTCATTCATTAATTTTCGTATATAGGCGATGATTTCCGCTGGAGCAGCTGGTATGAATTCCCTCTACTCGACACCCTCACTGTTTCTAATGTATTTTCGCCAGGCCTTTCAATTGGTATAAGCTAATTCGGTGTTCACATTATTTATGTTTATCTTTCCTCCCCCTCAGCTTCGACTGTCCTCATGTTCGTGCTGGACCCTGGTTTACCTTCGTACCCTAACAATCACCTAGGATGCGCAATACCCCCTTCGCAAATTTTGCGCAGGCGTACATGACGGTTCATTGTCTCCAATGAAGTAGGCCGCCCAAATAATGCAACTCGGAATAGACTACCATCGGTTCGGGCCAGGGTCTGCGCGTGCTCTCCGGGCTGCTCATCACCAGCCTCCACGCAATCTATGCATATAAGGCTCCTCGGAAGGAGGCACCCTCGTGCGCAACAGCTCATATTTTCTACCGGCCGACTTTGAGATTTTGTGTGCAGCCTCTGGGAACCGGTAGTGAATCTCCTCGCATCTGGTCTGGGCGCTGTGACAGTACAAGCCGTGTGCCTCATCACAGTACGCCGCTTCCATTCATTTTCACTGTGCTTCGGGACCTATTCGCGGCCGCATTAATTATCCAGTTCGTCGCGATGCCCAACAAGTACACCTGGATCGTCCCGCACCTCGTCTCGAGCCGTGTTTTCGTCAACTGGCTGCTCCTCTCGCGCGTTTACTTCCTAAGCCTCGAATATTGCCCACAGCTAACCTCATCCACCTGGCAGGCTCAACACATACCCCATTTCGCATGGTCGCGGGCTCTACGCCGAGGAGACGCAGCGCATCTCGGCCAACATGGATGATGCCTTTTCTGAGGTGCAGTTCGCCCCGCGCGAACTCGACAACAAAATAGCGCGTACAATCGTCAGCGACGCGGACACCGTCCTTGGCGGGAAGGGGTACCTGAGCAATCGGAGCGAGGTCCGTTCTGATTTACCTGTTGAGCCCCCGGCCGTCTTTGAGCTTTGTTGTACTGGAGTGGGTTCTGTTAGCACTCATTCAATGACAAAGTCAACGTGCATGCGTCCTGAAAATGGGCTCTGAGCTCCATTCTTTTGGGTTTGGTCTGGCCTAGGAGCAGCGCGAGAGGGGGTCTGTACTCTGCATGTACACCGCGAGCCTGTACAGTCTATTACGCCGCATGCAAGCTCGCTACATAGGAATGCTGGTTTGGGAAAGTATCCCGGTATACTACCTGGCAATTTGCCCCCAATTTCCTGAAACCAAAAAGGGGTGTCAAAAATGTGATTCGGGGTGATTTGCATACTATAGAATTATCTATGTATGCCATTGTTTCCGGAGACTCTGGAGGCCGTTTCTGCCGTGAATATCCCACCACCGAAGTCCGGATCTGCTTCCCATCCATCCAGTCATCGCCGGATATGAGTCTTTCCGGGTACGCTGGTGGGCGAGCCGCGAGGTACCTGCTCAGTGACCTCTTGCCATGCCAGTGGGAAGCAATGGGATACTATTGTTCCCTTTGGGTCTGGAACTGCCCTGTCTAGCTGGAACAGCTTTTTCTCTTTTTTCCCTGTAAACCTTTGCCCCCGGTATCCTCCGGGTTTCATTAGTGTATATCCAATGCATGTTTCCGAAAAAGAACTAAGAGATTCGGCCAGGGGAAAGTATGGTTTGCTTGTTGCCGGGCGCGTCAATGCCAGGGTAATACGGAATATTACACCGCCATTTGTCAGACACGTTCCCACCACCTGTGCGCGAGGTGTGTGTTGCATGTTGTTGAAGAATGACCAGCAGGTGCTGGGCAGGTTGATGCCAGGTTCAGTCGCCTATGGCCACAGACTGTGGCCAGGTCGACCTGGCCACCAGCTGGAATCCCGATCTGGCAAGCACCTGCGACTATAAATTGAATCAATTTTGTTTTTAGGTTTGTTTCGGATCACCCACAAAGAATGGATCAATTGTGTATTCAATATGGCTACAGAAGGAAGATAACAAGCGAGAGTCGATACTGGGCGCATACGCCAGCACGGCCAGTACCGAAAGAGAAAACACTTCAATAAACATATGATTCAGTACCACGCATACGGAGTACGCAACGACACACCAACAGCCTTTCAAGTTCACAAGTAGTCCAAAATTTGCTGCTTGCAAAGGTAGTTAGTTGCCTGCAAACAAATAGTCAGTGAAAGACGAGAGCAATTAAAAAGGGCTACCATTGAGTCGCAGTACCGATTTCTTGAGAATGTCCACTGCAAAAGCCAGAGAGACGCCGAAGGTCTCCAATGTCGAGTGAACTAGAAAGTGCTGGGAACGACCGCAGCTTGAAGGAACTGATTGACAATATTGATGTCTTGCACAAGAGAAGATAGTTCTTGCAGGACTTGTGGGACTTCTTCGCAGTAGATCGGGAGCGCAATACGAAGCAGAAACAGGAGTTTAAGGACTCTTGAGTTTTTGACAAATTGCATTGGCAGAAGCCTCTTCAAAGGATAGTTGCCTTGGGAGCTTCGAGGGTTACAAGCCTCCTCAGTCTTGAGGGATTGTTTCTTTCGACTCTCGAGTACAGTGGGCTTGATTCTTGAAAAAGACTTAAGTGTGGGTTGGACTGGTGCCGGGTCACTGGGCCTTGAAGTAGAGCTGGTATAAGCGGGGAAGGGTGTGTGTGGTGGTAGGGTGGGAGACGATGCATGTTGAGGGAGGTCAAGGACGATGATGGGTGAAGGAAAGAGAAGGACGCTGAATGGGCGAGATCAACATTACGTGCGGAGTTTAATCGTAAACGCAAAAACGACAGCCGTAGAATGTACTTAGTACTTACTCGGCACTTGTAATGTGGCTTCAGTTCTGTCTTTGTCACAATATTGTTCAATCTGCACCTAGCCACCCAACTCTTTTTGCACCAGATGCGGTGAAGTTGCCGCCTGTAATAATTTAATGAAGCGAGCTTAAGGAACTGACCCAAACTGACCCTCAGTTCTCCTCAGTTCCAGGCTGAATGGTCATCGGTAATTTAAGGTGCAAATCCAGCAGTATAAAATCCAGACTGAAAGATATATTTATTTCAATTCCAACTTTTTCTGGGATACGTAGACAAAGGCTGTCGGTGGTATGTTGGATCCAGCCTCCAGGCGGGTGGCCAGCTGTCAGAAAGCTGAAATGCGGGCTGACAAAATTAGGTGGCAGCTACCTGGTTGCCACCTGTGGGCAGGACACCAAACATGTGGTCTCTACCTGAATATCTCAGGCCGCGGCAACGTGCTGGCGCTTTGGCGGTGTACCGAAATTCTCCGTGTCCGCTGATTTCGAAGCTCCGAAAAAAAAACAAGCATCTTTTTACACAACAAGGAAAGGTTTCTATCTCTTCAGAATTTGTTTCCGGAATGATGTGTCTACGACCTGGGCTAGAAAGCCACATCGTCACTGTATGTCACGGTTTTGATATGAGCTTGACATGTCACGCTTTCTGCACCTCCCCACCCAGTGCATGGGCACATCGTTCCGGGAACCTATTCTGAGGAAGCAGAAACCATGTTTAATTGTTTAAAAACGCCCCTGGATTTTTTGAGGGCTTCGGGGTCAGCGGACACGGAGAAAGTGCATAGTATTACATATTACCCTCTGATCACTATGCCCGGCAACGAACTATCTATATGTTCCTCTGGCCGAATCTCTTAGTTTTTTTGCAGGTCCATGCATCAGACGTGTATCAATGAATGCCGGAGGATATCGGGGGCAAAGGTTTATAGAAGAAAATAAGAAAAAGCCGTTCCAGCTAGACAGAGCAGTTCCAGGCCCCAAGGGAACAATAGTATGGAAAGCGTGCAAGAGGTGTCAGATCTCTGAATCGGACAACCTGATCAGCTCGCATGGCAAATCACGTGCAATGACGTTACCTGCTCGAGAAAACACACGGCGCAGTCAATTACGAGTCCTAAATTTATTTAGGTAATCGTTCTTTATCAGCACTTCCTAACCACTTTTTTGTACAGTCGTAAGCCTCAAAACTTTGACTAGCCATGGGATTACCATTGCCCTGGGTTGATGGAGGTCGCCTGCCACTTCGTTTACTTATTATAGATTTGGTGAAGTTCGCCAAGATTGCTTATGTGGTCACATATGACTTTCGTCGTAAACATAGTTTGTCATGCCATGTGCCTCGGTTCGCTTGGCTTTCTCATGGGAGCATATAAGCGATGCAAGAGTTGGATTGTAGCCATGGCTTTATCCCGTTCCGATGCTTTTGAGAGGTGAGATGATCATCGGAGCAAAGATGCCAATTGATTGCCAACTTCCCCCATAGATATTATTAGATATCGTCGACTTAATCCGTTGTCGCATGGGTTTGCTATGACCCCTCAAGTCGATAGACAATAAAGAATGTCATTGGAATCTTCATCATACTGGACGTGTCGTACGAGAAGTTTTCTCCAGGCTTGACGACTTTCGCAGTCTGATCATGGGATCAGTGCCGCTGGCCACGATATGTAACTTGAATATCATCTGCCTGTTCCAGTATCAAACTTCATAGCTAGTATTTTCAATTGCTGAAATGGGGTTTGTCCTTGATAGCGATGCAGCGTGCTCCAGACCGCTCGGGCTGGATCAGCATATATTTTATTTCACCGTGAAGATCGGCTGGTAAAATTTTGTTGTCAATGTCTGATTGTTGGCGATTGAGCTTCAGGGTCTCACGGTAACGCTGACCGTCGCTTCCAATTCTGAAATAGTCGAATTGTTATACACCACACCTTGCTCTCACCAGACGAATGCGATCGGCCTAGGGTATTGCTCTGCTCATATCTTGAGCTAACAATGTGGTTTGAGAGCTTGAAGGGATTTACGTACAGTCTATGGGAAGAGACTCCCTCTGAGGTCAGTCCCACATATTTGCCATCCACCTCGCCGTTTCCACAATTGGTGTCCCTCCTGGATTCTACACGCAATTGGGGTCGGGAGTGTGGAGGAGCTTGCTCTGGCTTGTGGAGGTTCGTCGGCAGGGACAGTCATATAATTCGCATTGCATGGAATGAAGCCCATGTAAGCGATGGACTGACGAGAGCGAGGGTGAGGTGAGGTGGAGGACAGGCGTGGCGTGTTTCAATCCGAAATGCCGGTGGTCTATTCGAGTGGACAAAAGTGGTTCGGCTTACCTTCATCCCTATTGTACAGTGGGAAGGCAATTGTGATTATATTCCGAGTTGTATCATTTGTCTTTGTCTAGTAGGTGAGAATAGGGTATTTGACTGCTGATGTCCTCCCTCATGGTGCCAGGGAACATTCTGCTCATAGTCTGAGAATGTCCATGAGTGACTGTAAGCTCAGATTCGAGTTTCATACCTCTACCGATTGTGCCTCTGTCTTGAGTGTGTTCAAGATAGTCCCTCCTGCTATCGAACAATATTCGACCTCAGATGTGAAGAAGGGTTGAAACAAGCTAGTTTATCTACAGACTCTGTAACAGAGGGGATGGTAAAGTATACCTGGTTTCGGGATTTTCTGCTCTGACCCAAGAAGACTTCGAGCAGACACCTATGTTGATGCGTCGATACAAGGTCGAGGCTTCGCTCGACTGGTTGAAGCTGGTTACAAGGACCTCGAGATTAGTCGGGCTAATTTAGATTCTTATCCAGAAAATCAGAAAATGGTACACCTGCGAGTGTGTATCCTGAAGTCAAATTGTATGATCCAGGCCATGACTGGGCTATTTTGCCGTTAGCGATGAGTGTGCATGATGATGGAGATGAGCATGGGACCACTCACGGGCCTTGTACCTTCGCTGTTCATAGATAGAGCAGCGCGGATTACGCCAAGGTGTCTATGCGTAGCATGAAGTCCGTGGCCTTGAGGCACTGTCTGACGGACAAGGGAGACATGCACGGGATCTAGGTACTTGTATGTAATTCCTGTATGTATACCGGTTTATAAAAAACCGGCTTTTAATTGGTTTGGTCAAGATGGTCTGTTTTTAATTATATTCGGGCCCCAGGCCGATGACAATCCCTGAAATGAATTGCAAATATTTTAAACCTCCAGTCAACCTCCAGTACTTGTCTAGCGATGAATTGGGGTCATGGTGGAGCTACCCAATTTAAAATATAATTATTGACCTTGATGCATTTTTTGGGGCAGAGCGATGGTCTCAGATTGGCTTTGTGGATGAGATTGCAGGATATCAAGCTTGGTAGGATGTGCCGAGAGTCAACGGTGGACTCCAGGCACAAATTTTTGCAGAGGCCAGAGCCCCAAATCTGTTTTTACCCCATATACCGTGACGGTATATAAACAGGTTTATAAATAGCCGAGGACGCGTCTCGGAAATCAGTCCTGATTTTGCTGACAATCGCAAAGTACGGGATTTTATTGACGCTCAAACAAGGAAGGAATATCCTCGTGGAATGGGATGGGATGGTGACGATTCAGACACTTCTTCTTCTGAAGTATTTCTCAAGTGTACCTCAACGGCTCCAATATAACGAAGTCAATCTCCCAAAAGAGGAGCGTTACATTCACTCCGCCATGCAGAATAATAGCTTTCGTCTCGCATGCATCCATATATTACAAAATTCGCACACAACATTCTCTCGCTCACCATGGATTTTACTTTCAAAGGGGTCGAAGGGGATATGGATGAATGGGAGGTCGCACATTTTCTAGACCGGTTAACACACTGTAAACTTGTGCCTCAATTTTGCTATCTTTTCTGAGCAACTACATTGACTAGGCCTAACATTTACGAGTCTTTATTGCGGCAAGAAGACCCGCCCGGCCTTTCGTCAGCTGTTCACGGAATTGTTTGATGGAATTCTCAGGTAACTGGGGAACCTTTCAACCTTGCACCCTTTTTTCTGGATGCGAAATATTGTGTGGTCATTATGGACGGAGAGGTTCTGCAAGTCCAGGGTTTGGGTGATTTTCTTGCGACCTACAATGATCCAGCCATCAGCAGAAGATACACGCTGAAGTGGGATAAACTCATCTTATACTCACTCAAGACTTGCAATCCTCACTTTCAGCGGTATTTTCCATTTTCTCCTCGAGTTTGAGCTGCATAGCTGATTCTTTATTCTTTTTTATTCCCTAGCCACCGGAACGAATTGCCTGTGCATATTCCCAGACCAGTGATTTTTCATCTCAAATCCATCATGGGTCTTGGAACCCAAGGGGAGATCGTCTCCTGGCACGAATTCTGCGCCGCTGAAACTGAACCAAGCATCAAAAGCGAGTCATACATCATTTTCTGTCTCATACTGCTACTAATTGACGGTTTCAAGATTGGTATGCTCACAAACACGCAAATCCATGGGTTCTCCCCTCCATCAACAAGTTTCTTTCCAAAATACGCCAGCAGATTGGGATGTAACACCGAATCACTCGAATTATGTGGAAACTGCGCACACTGGCTGTAATTCCGAAACATCAGTTGGTGTTAGACTTCTCACAGCCATACTCCAGTATGTTCATATCCCTCCCCTTATTTTAGTTTTTTCTCCCCGATTATTAGGGCCCAGGAGCGCGACAACATCAAAAGCCTGTTCCGGCATCTGCGGCATTCTCCTCGGCTGAACGACGAGCCAAAACCTTTGGCAGAGAAAATCACTAATGAGTCAGATGTGCTGAAGAAAATGTGATTTACTGCGAGGCCTGAAATTAGGGCGGCCTAAGACCCTTACCTAATGGTAGCGGGAATCCTCGGCAGAGCTGTGTCAATGGAACTGAGGCACTGATGATGGGAGTGGCCCAGTCCCAGTCCTATTCTTCTAGTATATACTCACTTCGCCGTGAGCCTGGACAGGTCGTCAGTATGGGTAGTAAATGGATCCGAAATCATTTGCTGCATAAAACGGGTTCTTGTCGAAGATGCTTAGTTAATCCAGTAGACTTCCCATTGTACAGGATGACAACACTGACATCTATTCCCGCAGTGCTGTGCTTGTCTACTACTGGTAAGCAAGTTCAACTGGATCCGGTATTGCGCTTTAATTGTGATGGTCATAGGGTGGTGGTCACCAAGCTGCGTGGGATGATATATCATAGAGATGAGCATTTTACGAGTTGCATGTTCACTACCGACGGTAATATATGGTTTCACGACGGAATAACTACGCGGTCCTCAACGAGATTCGAGGAAAATTTGAGAAACATTGCTCTGGTCTTCTTACGTTGTGGCGTGGTTGGCAGCGGCTAGCGTAGTTTGGCATATTAGGTTCGGATGTGCATCATCGGTTTTTCCTCCGCTTTCCACCCTCCCGCTGCGAGCCCCGCTGGCTCTTCTCCCCTGAGAGGTCGTAGACCCTCTCCATTTGGTGATGAGAGTAGGATTTGCTCTACTCCACGTGTCCTTCGGCCCAGATAGGCCTTGTTTCCCTCTGACAATAGCATCTCTAGATTTGTCTCACATCTGCTGCTAGCAGATTCCTCGCTTTTTTTTCCCCCCGGCCTATCCCCCCATCCATCTACTCTCGGCTCATACCATCACCGGCACCTCGTATCGACCGCGTCTTTCGATGCACATTCACAGCTACCACCACTTTCCAGTTTTCACCCATTTTACGGGATGCCGAAGGCCTGGTTGGTGCAAAAGAGGAAGAGGAGAGCAGAGGAGGAGGCAAACCGAGTCCCTGTAAGCATCTCACAGTTGTTGCTGTTACCGATGACGCCATCCCATGAGGCTCACGGTCCCCACCTCACCTGGAACGCCTCAAAAGAGGTACTCCACTACGAGACCGATAGTGATGACAAGTCGTCTAATCTTATCACCATCCACTTGTGCAGTGGGCCATTGCTTCGCATGGCAATACGAGTCCATCTAGATAGTCCCTGATATACGGCCTTGATAAATAAAATAATATGAAATTAACAGATACACTGTCAACACAGAATGGCAGCCTAAGGCCACATTGGCGCTAGGCACTCGATTTCAGAAGGTCCGGCCTATTTAGTACGCTGAAATATGTTCAAGCCGCAGCACTTTGATATCATATCGCACAATGTAAAATTATGCAACACCGCAGTGATGGGGTACTCGACAAACGCAGATGATTCTATTGAGGAACCCAGGTTGATGCTGGTGCATATCGTAATTGAGATAGCACCTTGTATAGGGTTGTTCACAGTAGCCCTTTTTCGCTCCTTTTTCACTCCTTTTTCTTTTCCTTTTTCCTTCCTTTTTCAAAGAGGGAAGAAGGGAGTCAAAAAGGAGTCGAAAAAGGGCCCTTTTTCCATTCCTTTTATTTTTCCTTTTTCAGACTGCTTTTCCCCCTCGTTTTCATTCTTGTTGGGTTAGATGGTGCATAACCTCTTAAATATGCCCCGAACAGGCCTTGCGATCCTTCAAGAACACAAATATTCTAGGTGATATATAAGACCAGCAATGTTTCCTTTTTCTCTCCTTTTTTCGAAATCCCTGTGCTTACCCGTTCACAGTAGCCCATTTTTGTTCACTTTTCCGCTTCTTTTTTTGTGGTTTTCGGCCAATTTTTGATGTGGGGAAGCGGATTTTTGGGTGGGAGAGCTTTTTGCATGTCTGAATGGAAAAGGGGAAAAAAAACCCGGCGAAAATCGACGGGAACATCAAAAAGGAGGAAAAAAGGAAGAGAAAAAGGGAAGAAAAAGGGCTACTGTGAACAACCCTTATGTCTCGCTCTGCTCGCTCAGAATATTCTTGCATCAGTATGTGAGCAATATCCATTTTCTTCGAATGTATTGGCTTGCTGGGTGCCGGTTTTGAGTGAAAAATGAGGCATACCATCCTTTTGATGGGACCAGATGAAGTTGAACTAATCTCTGCAACGACCCTACACTCGTGTTAGGTCTTGGAAGAATGTGGGGACCACAACTGTACAGTTCTATGATTGAAATATTGCCTGGCCGATTTTCCACACTTGATTCTCACACAAAAAATCTGAAAATAAAGCATTTATTTCAATTTTCAAAATTAATGACCTTTTGGGGGAAAAAAAGAAACTTTCAAAGGGCGGGGCGCCCAGCAGAGCAGGTTCGAACCCCGCCACGCGCAATCATTTTTCGCTGATGCGCCATCAAACAAGCCATCACATGCAAATTTCTTGTTTTCCTCGGACTCTCAAGACTTCTGGGGGCTCAAATTCCATACATAAAAAGCTTCTATGTATGTATACATGTCCTGAAAAAGCAGATGACAATTGCATGCATCAATGGGTTTGTAATTGAAGAATTGAAGTATATACCTGATTTGGTTTCTTTCATACCGGATTGAGGGCAAATTAATCCTCAGGCATACCCTAAATTTGTGGACGGTAATTTTCAGGTGTTGTGACTCGGAAAACCATTTTGTAAGTGCTGGGAATCCCTATATCACACAATATTCATAGTAGATCTTTTATAGAACAGTATGCTGTCGAGGAGTGCCGTGAATTTCCAAAATCATGATAGAGCACTTGCTTCAACATTGTAACGTATTATGAGGGTCCCATAATGTGCTAGGTGTATTATTAGACAGTCTGAAAGGCATTCAGCTGAACTACAAAATATTCTGATATGTGCGATGCCTTGCATGCTTGGCAAGTAAAAATACCAACTCTGGCAGTCTATAGGGTCGTATGGGGCATTTGTGGATAGTTGATTGCTCTTAGAGGCCGCGGGAGGCTGAGGAATAAAAGAAATTTGTTTCTGATGGCTTGTTTGATGGGGTATCAATGATAAATGATTGTGCGTGGCGGGGTTCGAACCCACGTTGCTGGGCTCCTAGCCCTCCGAAAGTTTTTCTTTTCTTTTCCAAAGCGTTAATTTGAAAATTGCAATAGTTCCAACATTGCGGCCCGGTGAAAACTGGTACTTTTATTTTTTAAATAGCCCTACAAAACTCATTGAGGTCTTGTGGACTGCCAGTGAGCTTTGTAATTTAGTGGTAGAAGGAAGGATCAACATGATGTTTGGGCCGCATTTGTGTCTTAATTTTTATATTATCCAAATCCCGGCGTTGAGGTTTATTCACAATCAGTGCAAGTCTTTGAATGGGAGATGGCTTCACCAATGTAAAGGTATGGTTCAGTGGGAGATGTGTTTGATTTAGATACCTGACACTGACAGAGCATGAACTTGAACCAGTGACATGCTGGCAAACTTGTACAGAAACGAAGCTAAGCCGCCATCTGGTTCAATACTTGGTCTGAACAAACCTTCATTAAATTTCATTTCATAAATCACGGGTAGAAACGGTTTACCTCTATAGGGGACAGGTGGTTCCCGCCCAATTCGCGTCGACCAGCTCAGATTGGGTGGAACGATAGCATGGCCTTTGGCCATGCCCGCCAATATTTCATCTGTGGTAGCAGACCAGAAGAACACATGGACAAAATCCATATCTTGAAGAAAAGCCAAGGCAAGTTTGATTTAGTCTCCATGGAATTGTATGTGTCGACCCTGGTCAATGACAACAAAATGATTGAGTTGATGTATTGGCCACTACATAGCTGCAGACATATTCGCCTACCCGGATACTTCCGGGCCCCAGCATTATTCCTGTACCTTGTAATAGGGGCAGTCACAGTAGCGATTCTCCGGCGATTCTGAGGTGATTCTGATGGGGATTCTGATGGGGATTCTCGGTCGATTCTGGACAAATTTAATTTCAGAGAATCACAATCGCCTCAGAATCGTCGCAGAAACGCCTCCAGAGGAGCTTCTACACGATTAAAAGTGATTCTCATGACGGCGATTCTCTTACCCTTTTATCACCTGAGAATCGCTTTGAGAATCATCCAAGAATCGTCGATAAGAGGCCACCTACCTTATCGATGATACCTGGTGATTCAGCTTGAGGATTAGTGAGCACGCTGAGAAACCTGGCTTATGCATCACTTTAATCAGCAAGGAATAACGGTGAGTAATATTCCATCTGCCTCGTTGCTTGTGAGTCGTAACCACGTGTTCGGACCGGCTACCGGCGGAAGAATAGTTGGAAGCTGCGACCTCAATGAATAGTAATATGGACCCATTCCAGAATGTCAGGCATAGTGCGGTACGTATCTTGTGGAGCAATCTTAGTTTTCTAGAGTTCTCACAGAAGGTTGGAAAATGCGGTACCGCGAAATCCTTGGCATCAACCCAATCAACTTCCTATCCCACGCAAAGTCAAAGTCATCAAATACTGACTTTTTTCCAAAAAGTGGCCTAGGAAAATGACTAAAAATGATTACCTAAACAAGTTTAGGACTTGTAACCCTCTCTATCCCTCCGCTTCCTATGACCCATCCACCCCGCGACTTCTCAGCCCTTTCCAGCACGCACCCATGGCGTACTGTTCGTAAACGCAACCCCCACCGCGAACTAATATGGCCATTTCCCAAATCCCTGCCGAAGAAAACCACGAGCCCTGCCCTGTGTGCAGATATCCTGGCCCTCAACCCTCACACTTCCCTCGTTCCTCCACCATCGCCGCCGTTACCTCCGCCACTGCCTCTCGAGCGTCACTTCCATGGTCTATCGCTGCGACCAGTCGATCTTCTTGGTCTGCTGCCATTACACTGCAACGACCCAGTTAACCCTGACGACGTCTCTTTGCTCGATATGCCTGCACCATCCCTTTGTCCGTGCCCAGCCGACCATTTACCACCGTCGCCGCCCGTTCCACCTGCACCTCTGCCGCTCTTGGCTCCCATCCTTCCCGTGCAGACTTCATACGGAGTTGTTCGCACAAGTCTTGCTCTCGCATGTGTGAATGAGAAGGCATGCATTGACGGCATCTCGAACATTTTTGAGCTCATTTGGGGGCCACGTCCGTCCTTGGCAAACAAGGGCTATCTGGTGGAACTCCCTGCTGATCAGCTTGTTTTTCTCTGCACCCTTTCCCACTTTGTCGAACTTGAACCTGTCTTTGCGGAGTTTTTGCACCCGGCAATCGCCAACTTCGCAAACGGGTGGGTCACCCATTGTCGGCAGGAAGATTCATTTGGTTAGTTGGATGGCGCGGGGTCACGCCACGTCCCTCACTTTGCTTGGACGTTTTTTGGAGGGGGGTGACTGTGGTGTGGTTGGCAGCGGCTAGCATAGTTTGGCGTATTAGGTTCGGATGTGCATCATTGGCAATCACATTGGGTTTTTCCTCCACTTTCCACCCTCCCACTGCGAGCCCCGCTGGCTCTTCTCCCCTGAGAGGTTGTAGACCCTCTCCAACGTATCGCAGGAAAGACGCTACGCTCGCCATGTATGCTGTGAGTGTTTAATGAAAATGTCTGGTAGGGTCTGTCTGGCCGGTGATCTCATGCAAGAAGCTACTTATCTTATATTTATTCTCTCTGCTTTCGATAATTTTGAGGTTGGGAATTTTAACCTCCAGTAATAAGAATAATGGTCATTGTATTCGATGGTTTAGATGTCATACACCGTACTCCGGGAATATATTCATGATTATCAACTAATACTCCGAAAACCATGTAGGCATGCCGATTTCCATTCCTGTCTCCACTTCTATCTCCTTCATATCCAACCACTTCGGATCTGCCGTGTGCTTGTCCTCCATCTCTACATACTCTTTGAAGACACAAGATAAATTCTGTCCTTTCTTTCCCCCCCTACACCACATCAAAATCCTAACCAAAAAAAAAGGAGGAAAAATTAGGAAGTATAAGCAAACTACATCGGGACTTTTCGGTCCTAAATGATACTTTAATACATTAAATGCAGTGGAAGATAGTCCAGAGACAGTACCGGGACCGCTATCTTATCTCTCACAAGGGGTTGCCAAAATACCAATCAGGGCAGGGTTTGCCTAATACTATTAGAACTACTGTATCATTTCGACCAAGTGTGACGGGTGACACTCAATTTTTGTTTATTTATGTACGCAAAAATCGCCTTAAATCAAACAAAATTTATCGGCCATTGAGGACATCGAAATTTGCGAAATTGATGAACACTTGGTTGAAATGGTACATTATCCCACAGTGCACATGCCATGATCGTATACCCCGGGACTGGACTCATACTGCCATACGAAGCAGTGGCCCACAAGCCAAGTTTGAGTAGATATCACACAAGCTCTTGCAAAACTTTTCAGAAAGTATTAGAGCATATCCCCTGCAGTGTTTTCCAACTTTTTGTGGGGAGGATGAGCAAAAATCGTTGAGTGGCAGTACCGGCTCGTCACGTTGTCTTTCCCAATTTGGGGGGGTTCGGATCAGGTTATCCGATCCAGAGATCTGACACCTCTTGAAAGCGAGAGCACCAGGCTCATTTGATTGACATCACTTGCCAGATTGGGCAATCGGACTGATGGAACCCTTCCTGCGGACCGCGCGACCCGCTTCAACCACAAGGAGATAAGCACTACATCGTCGATAGTAAATGCTATTGTGGCCATCGCATTATTGTGATCAATCAACCAACAATCAACTGTGATTGCAAGCCACCGTTCATCATGATCAAATGGAGAGAATCATGTGGTCAAAGGTTCAACCTCCACAATACCGGCGTCAACCAACCGCGATGCATTCTTTAGGCCGCGTCGTTGCCGATGATACAACGGGAGCCGTAATGTTTAAAAATTTCGCCACTTTTACTGTCCCTAGGTCATATTCTGTACCTGATGACCTCACCCTTGAGTACAACAGGATACTGCACTTGTACATTGGTTCCCTTTGGCACACAGGTGTTCCAATAGCTAGTTAATTATAAGCTTTATATTTTGTCGAAGGCTGGCATTCAGTAGCAGAAAATGCATAGCTAATTAACTTAAGATCTGAGCCGAACCACCGCGTTCCCTGGGCGCCGAGGCACAGGCTCTGCCGAGGTGTGCCGAGATCTGCAAATTTATCTCCCTATTCCAAGCTCCGTTTGACATCGTTCGTGGCCAGGGAAGGTCCCTGCGGCACTGAAATCCCTGCTAGTGAAAAAAAAACCGCATCTTGAGTGAGGCGTTGTGGCTGTTTGGCAATAACTTTGGGCTGATGGCCGCAGGGCGCAGCACAGGTACACACAAGCTGTGCCGAGGTCTGTCGAGATGTGCCGCCGTCATCGCCACGTGGCCTGCCTCGGGCTCTCGGCACACCTCAGCACAGGGCCGTAGACCTTTGCCTCGGTGCCCAGGGAACGCAGTGAACTTGGACTCACCTGAACCAGACATAGGAATAGCCTGACGGCCTATCCTGGCCATAAGAAACACGGATAGGACCTTCCTCAAGAAGTTCCCGGAGCTCAGAGTTGACATCCTTGAGGGCTTAAGAGAACTAGCCGCAAGTTAGGTAGCATATCAGTTGGAGTCAGCGGTGTAATATGAACGCAATGATGTATTCCATCCGTATAGAATGTACATGTGGCCTCCCTCCTGAAACTATGATACCTTGGAGTCGACACCTTTCAAGAATCAAGGTAACAATTATTACATAATAAGCAAGCTAGAAAATATCCAACTTGGAACACAGTTGAAGTTAATTCATTGAATAATATGCACTGCCTCCACGAGGGCCTAACCCATTCGTATTATTCGTAGATAAGGTGGCTAGAACTCGACGATGACGTCTGGTAGATGGTGTTGACGATCCAAAGCAACAACAAGCAGGGCAGAATGAATTAAATTGAAAAAAAAAACTCGAAGTTAGGCTCACCAGATACAGTGTAATACTGATCCAACGGCCTATCGCATAAAAGATGCAGAAGATGTTCCTCTTGAAGTTATAATAGCGTGGGGTCAATGCCTTCAGGACCGAATTAGGTTAGTATGAGGTTAAATACATTTTAAATCTTCAAAATTGAATCGGCTTCCCCTTCAAATAAATATAATTTCTAAGGTAGCAAGTCATGAGCGCAAGGGTCCATCTCGGAGAGTCTAAATTGAGAAAAATGTCGCAATGTGTTTCCAGAGAGGTTCAAAGGCAAGAAGCTGATATTCATCGCAACAGAGTAGATACCCTTGGTGGGGATCGCACTCCCGAAGTTGAAAGCCAAGAGGCTGTTTCCGGGCATCTATTTTTCAGGTCAGATGGCCGGAATACTCTGACGGACAGCAGGAAATCCTCTGGAAAAGGCAAGGCTCTTCTAATAGGAGGGATGTAAGTTTAGTTGAAATTTCCGCGGATAATATACCTTGAGCATACTCAAATCATCTCATGTAGGACTGTCGCAGAGCTGGGATACAATTCGTAATAAACTATGTTCTGGTCTGAGATGGGGAGGGGGGGGGGCGATGTGGCGCTTGAACCTAGCCATAAAATTTGATAATCGCCTCAGACTCTTTGTTTGCGTCCATAGGACAGAAAATTTACGACAGTCACTGCGTTTCAAGGCCTCGTCGGCAGAGCCTCTGCCGAGCCCCGTCGGCAGAGCTCGGCCGACCCTGATTTACGGCACACCGGGAAGCCTCTGCCGTAAGAAATCACATCTCGCAACCCCTCTCAATGCATTCGGAGGGCTCAATTTGGTCTGGGGACCAATTTTGGTGGAAATCTGGAGGTTGAGAGTGGCAGAAAATATTTTGTGTGGAGCTAGTCGGCAGAGGGCAGGCAGAGGCGTCAACCCAGGTCGGCACAGATCTGCCGATCAAGACTCGGCAGAGTTTGCCGCGCCGGGTCGGCAGAAGTCCACTGACGTCAGCCCAAGTCAACCCACTCTGCCGATCCGCCCTTGAAACGCAGTGAGTGGCGGCCATCAACGACTATTGATGCGTCGTGTTATTCTGTTCTTCCTGCGGGCGCCGGAGCGTCGGCCGCGGTACATTCGACATGTGACGCTGAAGTTCGATTGGAGACATCTGGCCAGCTGACCCACCACGGCGCTCCTTGTCTGGGAAAGAAAGAAAGAAGAGGGAGAATAAGAGATTTCAGTGTCCATGGGCTCAATATGAGCACTACAGACACAAATGAAGCATGACACATACCCAAAGAATTCTGCCGCTGCATGGCACAGAGTTCATATGCCAAAAAGGCGAAGAATAAGTGGTTCCATGGTGTCTGTGCAAACAGCAACGGCGTCACAGTAATTATTTTAAGACGAGTTGCGTCATTGGGACTTCTGGATCAGCAAATCTTCGATAGTCGTGCATTTTGATTGATTCCCAATTGAGAAGCTATTATGACAATTGATGCCCCACAAACATCGCTCCCGAGCCTGACTCCGCTACCGAGCCTGATTCACCTCGGTAAGAATCAGTAGCGAGCCTGACTCATGACTCAAAGGTTACTTAAGGGACGGGACATAGAACATTTACCCGCGGACCATTTGAAAGCATGTGCAAGAGCTTACTATCGGCGTTCCTCGCATTCGGGGCAGTGGCGGCCCAACAGCCATCTGTAACCATCAAGAACGGTACAGTCCGGTGAGCCTGCGGTTCGCGACGACTTGAACACATCTAAGGTCTATGCAGTGGTGTTTCACTGCCTCAATTTGGCCAGGATCTATTCCTCGGCATTCCCTTTGCTCAACCTCCGGTCGGGGACCTTCGTCTTGCAATCCCAAAACCAATGTAAGCCTGTTCCCGAGCCTCACACTATTTCTAACATCCCGACGAATGTAGTAACACTTCATTTGGAACCATCGACGCTACTGCGTACGGACCGCACTGTTGGTCCAGATTCACGACGGGTTTCGTACGTTTTTTCTTTTTAAACTGTCCACCACCATTTAGGCTAAATATATTCAGGACGACAATTCTGGCTTCAGAAACTCTGAGGACTGCTTAACCCTCAATGTTATCCGCCCGCACGGCGTCTCGGAGAAGAATCCAGCGCCCGTTCTTGTCTGGAGTGTGTATTAATCACATTCCTCCCTGTGAATCCTTTAATCTCAACATCATAATTTTCAGTTCATGGTGGCGGTCTGGTGCTTTACATCATATATATCGGGAATCCACCCATGCTTACCACAGTTTCTCTCCCCCTCAGAGCACTGGCGGCAGCGTGAGTTATTGGTTATATTTGACATCGTTGATCTAAATAACTGCCAGGCCGACTTCCGTTACAATGGAACGTGGATGGTGCAAGCTTCGGTGGACAACGGCAAGCCCATCGTGTTTGTATCCGTAAAGTGCGCAATATTTCACTCGAAGGCAGCGGGACTTATTCTTCGATTGCAGCTACCGCCTCGCATCTCTCGGTTTCTTGGGCGGTAAAACACTCCAGGACGGCGGGTTGCTTAATCTCGGCTTCCGCGACCAGCGCCTCGCTCTCCACTGGGTACAAGCGAATATCGAGAAATTTGGAGGCAATCCCAAGTAAGCGTCGGTCCGCATTGAATAGATGATAACAATTAATGATCATGTCCACTTGTAGAAAAGTGACGATTCAAGGAGAAAGGTGGGGCATATTTCCGTCATCTTGGGCAACATAACTAATCCGCTATCACAGTGTAAGATCACGCCCGAGATCGATGGACGGCCCGTATTCAATGACGGCTCTCATTTTCTTTATTATAGTCCGGGGCTACCAGCGTGCATGCCCAGGTAATCGCCTACAAAGGACGTGACGATAAGTTGTTCAACCAAGCGGTCGCGCAAAGCGGGTACCGGTGGTGGACAGTTCAACAGAGGCGACGCTGCGAATTTCCAGGCAACCTACAACGCCCTCCTAGCCAACACCACCTGTGCATCCACTGCAACTGAGTCCGCAGCTACTCAGCTGAGCTGTATTCGTGCACTTCCCATCGACGTCTTCCGAAAAGCCTCTGTGGGCTCTACAGGCCTCGCACTTGATGGGGACTTTATCAACTCGCCGAGCTTCTTCAGCGCCTATCGGTCGGGCACGTATGTCAAGGCTGCATTTATCGTGAATATTATATGTTACTCTTTGTATCGTCGTCCTGGGCAGCTAATGTGTATTAATTAGGTCGGGAGCAACTCCGACGAGGGCCTCAGCTTCTCGGACACTGGAGTGAACACGACTGCGCAAGTCACGGCCGCCCTGACTTCCTTCCCTGCGCAATTCCGTGATGCTGCGGTTGCACTTTACCCTGATGTCCCAGCGCTGGGATGTCCGTTCAATACCGGCGACTTCCAGACGTTCCTCGATGTTATTCCAGGTGCGCAGAACAAGCGCCTTGCCGCTATCAATGGCGATTTATTGATGGCTGGGTCGGTTTTTAATGCTTAAACCTCCTAGTACTAACCAACATTTTACTCCAGGGGCCCTCGAGCGCTCGGCCAAATAATCGGTTCAAGAGTTCCTGTTTACAAGTACACGTACGCTCGACTTTCCCGTAAACACAATCCAGCCTCTGATTATTCCCTCTCAAGGTTCAATCACATTCCTTGGTCTGGCTCCTGCTGTAATTTCGACTACATCGGGCATTTCCTCGAAGTACGTGTAAAGGATATTCCGCAATACGTGCTAGATCAACGTCTGTCAGGTCGGCTATGTTTTCAACACGCAAAACAACGAGTGAGTATTTTCCAGTCTATAGAACTGGTTGTTAACATTCTTCAGCACGGATTTCTGGATCACCAACCATTTCACGGCGACGTACCTGGGCCCGACAGCGCCTGTCGCAGACCGCTTCCTGGGCGTCTACATGTCCAGATCGTGGGCCGCCTTCGCCGCGACAGGCGATCCGAACAACGCCAATGGTGCGTTACTCTACTGCGTGCTGGTAGCTTTGGCGTTCAACGCAGCACCTTGTAGTCCCGTCCAAGGTCAAATGGCCACAATATTCCGACGGAGCGCAGGAGATGCTCTGGCAGACGCAAGGGTCCATTACTCGGAAGGACGTGCGTTGTCTCTGAAAACTTTGCTCCTGTTAGAATACTCATTTTGTTTCGCTGGCATGCAGAACTTCCGCGCGACCGGAATGCAGTTCATCATCGACCATGTCATGGTTTGAGATGTGGGGTGATAAACAAAATACTGTGGTATTTTCCGTGTTCGAGCTCGGTATATTCAGACTGTTTCTTGATTCTATTCGTGGAGTCAGTATAATATATCCCCCCCCCCCCTATGTCGGTGCCTGTATCACGTCAGCTGCATGTCCCATATTCGACCCCACTTGCGGGCGTGAGTGATTTCATCTATTCCTCTACCAGACTGGAGTCGACGCCGACCTACGGACTTGAAGCCTGACAATTCATAATAAAAGTCTATGAATGGCACTTTTTACGCACATATAAAGCCGCAGCTGCTCAAAGGAATTAGCACCGAGGATTCGCTGTGAGTCGACCCACACTTACTCTCGACCTTGCTCTTGACATGCCAGTCCTTGAGTTCGTTTGCCCTTACCCTATCTACGGCTCTTTCTTTTCGTGCCAAATAATGGCTCAACGCACCAAACCATGGCTACACGATTTTTTCGGCGACTCCTTCCCCGGCCAGATCGACTTGGGCAAGGGCGAGAGCGAAGGCGCGGGCACCTGGTCACTCAGCCCACTGATCAAACAGTGCAACGATGCCAACTCCGTGGCCTCCGGCCCCAACGAGGCGTGCGCAGTGTATCTCACGCGCCGACCGGATGGGCTGGCAGGGGAGGCAATTATTAAGCTAAGGATACAGTACGCGGGTCATCTTGCCATGCAACTTCGCGATCTGACTTTCTTTGAAGAATCCTGCCTGCACCCGAAGGCGACTCGTACCACGTTGAGCTCGAACCGCACAAGAACGCGCGGCACGCCGTCGACCGGGCCTCCGCGCACTACTGCTCCACGAACGAGATCGCCACACTCACCCGTCTGAGCGATCGCAAAGCCGCACACGCACCCTTTCTGCTTGCGCTCAAATGGGACGTGTAGAAGGCGGGGATGATCGTCCCCGGTGGATATATGGTTTATGTGTGCAAATCGTGATCCTACACCTTCTCGCCATGTTAATTTGGGTCCAGATCCCGATGTCCAAGCTCCCTGGCGCGCGGCTGACGCGTGAGGCATACCACGCGCTCCCTACGCCGGAGAGAGCGCACGTACGGGTTGATTTCCAGGAGGCGTTGGCGGAACTGCGCGGGTGTGGGATTCGGCACGACGATACGAGGCTGGAGAACCTTATGTGGGACGCCGATAATAAATGGATGTGAGTTACATTGAATCTGCATGTGAACTCGACGTTTTTGGTGTATTATATCATTGACCTTTTCTCTCTTTTTCAGATCCATACTGGACTTCGAAGAGATCGTGTGGGAGGAGGGCACGGCGCCTGTGGACAACACGGACCTCGCCGAAGAAGAGTGGAGTTCGAAGTGGTAGATTGCTGAATAAACGGTGCGAGAATGGAGTATGTACAGTAGTGGCCAAAAATAATGCCCGCTCTTGTGTGGGCTTATTTTTATGTCGAATCGCTTCAGATAAAATACTGGTGATGTGCGTGCTTCGGGGCTGAAAGCGGAGCTAAAAACAAAACTCCAACTCTCGGGGAAGCCATACGGGTCTGTCCTACTTCGTCCGCAGATCAACCAAGATGGGTGAAGGATGATGGGAAGGATGGGTGAATATATATGAGCGAGGGCGAAGCGAGAGCGAAGTAGCCAACGACGAATGGCTATCCGCGGTAGACACATAGTACAACGGACCGTGGATCGAGACACTGGACGACGAGGTGATAGCAAATGCTATACGAAAGGGGGGCACGGAGAACGGAGTGCGGCTACTACGAGCAGCGACGAAGACGGGTGCGAAGACGACGAGGGCTAAGGATGAACGTGGCTATTACAAACAGCAACTACAGTCATTCCATGGTCCTTGCATGAGCTTTTGAATGTTGGCCTTTCTCCTTCAAAATTCAAGCTCCACAGCCTGGCCAGAGTATGTAGAGGACCTAAATGAAGGCCTAGATTCCCAAACAACGAAAAGAATTAGAAGACTGCACCCTCTTTTGCATTTTTGGGCCACATTGGTGCAGGCTGGATTTTCCGACATAATTGGTCCTTGCATTTCTGTGCAAAATTCAGTGTTATGACTTCAAAGCATGGAAACTTCGATGGTTTGGAATGCTTTAGTGCATCAGCAAATCGGGGAAATCCTGCTATTCCCTTTCACGGATCACCCGGCCTGATCCCGGTATGTAAGGCGGTGTCCGGCCTTCTGTTTCCTTGCAAGGCCTTCCAAGGTGTTATCCAGCTTGGTGAAGGGTATGTATGGCAGCGGAAGGCTTTCTGGGCCTTTATAAAGGTATGTAAATGGAGTATCTCACTGCTATTTGACCTTGGCAAACATAAATACTCGAGACCGTCTCAAGCTCAAGTTGGTCCTTGCGGCAGGAAGAAGTTTTGGGTACTTTCTACAGTTATATTATGCTGGAAATAATGTAGTAACTTGACCTGAGCCGTCGGCGTCGTCGGAATGGCCGGTATTTACAGTCAATGTTACGGCTTTGATCAACTATCTATCGCGCTCAGATCTTCGAGCTTGCTCTTTCATGTATGTTAAAGGTAAAGGTCATTAATACTATCCAGATATGAGCGAGATGCAAGTCCACATGCAATGATGTGGCAGCGGTTTTGATCATCAGCCAAACATGTATCCATGTTCGGATTGCCATCAAAGCCATCACGTCCTCCCTTCTTTCTCCCACCGCGCCCTCTTTCCCCCCTCTTCAATTGAGCTCGTTCGTCGTCGTCGGCTCCCAGGCTCAGCAACACCTTAAACCACAAGACCCTTAAATTAGCCTGGTCACTTGTGGAACACTCAGTTCGTGTGACGACTGCAATCTCATACCTTCTTTCTCTCGCACGCGTCGGCATCGCCTCAACGTCGTTTCTTGATCTTGAAGCCTGGTTATTGTTTGCATTCCGTCAAGTCGTCAAGAACCTCAAGCCGTCAAGCCATCTCAAGCCGTCGCGCATCTCAAGCCGTCAAGCACCCACTCAAGACATCAAGTTCTTTCACTCGTGTCCCCAAAGGCCAAGCTATTAAACTCCTGCCCAGTCATGCCCAAGACACTTCAGATACATCAAACCTTGCTTCAAATGGTCGTCCCGTATCGTCAAATTGAGTTCTCGCGGAGTCTATCCCTCGATGCCGTGCCTCGCCGTTCATCTCCGCCAACGTGTTCCTTGTCAACTTAATGCTCTCAGAAGGCTCGGCGCATGAGGCCAACACAATTCAAGTACCCCAAACTGGCAAGTCTCGACACGCGCCTCAAGTTCCAAAGGCACTCCCACTGCGTGTGCTGTGACTATTGAAGCCATTGCTGTTTCCACCCGCCTATTAGTGCTGTCGTTAGTCTGCCGCTGCGAATATATACACTTTTACCTCCATTTTTGTGCCTTTTGGAAAGTTGAAGGGATTAGAGTGTGGATCGGATGGGTTGAATGTTACTCAGCCTTCCACGATCCTGGCAGGTTTTCAATGCTTTTTGTGCCTATATATACTTATTGAGGTACCATATAAGCCTATTTGAACTTTTCATATGGCTGACGGGGTTTGGGACCCATGTGACACTTGCAAAGCCATATATGCCTTCCAAGAACTTCCCCGTTTTCGTGATGTGAACATTTGGACTTTCTATCAACTGATTCTTTCTCCAAGTCCCAGCTTTCCTCCCATTTCCTCCTCTGACTTGAGATCTGATTCAAGATCTGAAAAATTTAAACCTTCCACTGAAATTCCCTGGATTTATCGGAAGGAATGTTCTCCTCATATCGACCTTGCACCCCTCATCATATGAACCCTCCACACCGCTTATCTTATCGCCGTCATCACGGAACCGGTCCCCGGTAACGGTACCCTCCGTTCACTGCGTTGAGCGGGTCCCTATTACCTAAACCCGTAAAAGTGTAGAACCTGTGAGACGGGTCTAGATCGGTCTAGATGACGTTTATGTACGCCTATTTACCTAGACCTGTCAAGTCGAGGCCGCCTAGACCCGGCATCAGCCGAGATCATCTGAGACAGGTCTATGTCCGCTTGTCGAGGGCGAGTCGAGAGGTGGCTGAGGAGGTGGCTACAACTGCCTAGCCACCTAGAAACACTGTGTCTGGTTGGCTAGACACAATTGGCTATCTAGGCACCTAGACACGATCCAGTTCTAAGGGACCGCTGAACGCAGTGGTTGCCTCAAAAATAGGCAACGGGTTTGTCACGGTCCCCAGACCGTTGCTTCCCTACATGTTGCGACAGCATATCGAACTCAGACGGTATCAAGCCGAGCAGATGCTGAATTCCGGGATACGATGCCGAGGAGGCGCTCCAGGTAAATATCCGGGGTTTTTTTATCATATTCGGTTTTTTTTTATAATGATCTTGCGCAGTTTGAAGGAGATGGGGGTGGGGCATGCAGTTTCGACGATTTCAGTGGTTCAACGCTGCAGTGGGAGCCCTATAGACGGGGCAGCGGTCGGGTGCGCGCGCAGACGTGCGTGCGTTGCGCTCGCGCGCGACCACGTCGTGAGGCGCCTCGAGCGCGACAGCGGCGTGAAGCTCGAGGTGCGCCTCGCGCACTCGGAGACGCGGCTCGAGAAGGCAAAGGAGTATGTGCAGCGCAGGAGATGGGGGGAAGTTAGTCCTATTTTGTTTTGTTTTCATTTTCTTGTTCGTATGCGTCCGTTCGTTCGGTCCGGTGGATCCGATACTCTGATATTCTCATATATTGAACGCTCAATGGATAATCCATGCGGATGTTTGCTCGATAATCCACGCGCATACCCTATATTCGCTTGATAATCCGATACTCGCTCTCCATACTGGATATCCAAGTGTGTGAACCACCGGGCCAATGCGTCTCGGGAGCGCCCCGCCAGCGATCCTGAGCTTTCCGACCTCGGTTCGATTAGCTTGTCACGGTCGTTGCGCGCTGCCTGTGATGAACCGTCATCATGGTGGCCATGCTTTTCCCTCGCTCATGCTCTAGCCTCCCGTTGACTTGCCGGCAATGGGCATACGTATTCCCGGTTCTCCCCCACTGTGCTCGAATGAAAATAAGTGCTACTTAGACGTTACCTTTATAATAGGAGTCCAGGACCCTCACGATGATTAGGTACGGCGGCGAAATTCTTACTTTAATTTTGATCAATAACCCCTACCACCGCCGCTTCGATGCGCGCTTCCCGCTGAGAAGAACTATTTCAGGAAGCGCCGCTTGTACTTTGTGCGTTTCCGGCGCTGTGATTTTTTTCTTCAATGGTGACACTGATGTCTTCCACGGACGGCTCACCACAGATTCACCCCGGCGACAAAACAGGATATCGCGATATGCCACAAAATAATGTTCCTCCCGACCAGGGTGTAAATGACTTTACGGTGTCGCCGTCATCGATATCAGTCACAGAAGGCGAGTAACGCAGAGGGGATTAGCGATCTTGTCGTTAAAATCGACCAGTTTCAGCCCTGTCGCAGTCCGGGGCCACATGGAGTCGCTGTCTTGCAAGCTGAATGAAAATTTCCCCACCATCTTAGCAACGATTATCTGTATCTCCAAGATTTTCTGAAATTGAAGAGGAACTGTGAGAAGCTCAGACCAATGAATCCACTTACCTGAAGCGCCACCTTTGGGATGTGCTCATTCTGTTAGTGATTGATTTGCAGGTAAATTAATGAAAGGCTTCCCTAAACATCCATGTCACATGTGGGCCCCAAAGAAAGTGAGCCTGCGGATGACTCGATAAGTTCGCGGAAACAGGCGAAACGGGGACAGTCGCACAAATTTGCGTATATGCCCACTGCCTCTCCCTGGAACACATGCCCTTCAAGCCATCTGTCAGGACGCGTGCATCTGGTCCCCAGACGGATTCCAGTCTGCCAAACATTCAAAATTGTGAACTTACACACAAGTTGAGAGTCTCCGATCGCAAGGAGCACGATCTAACCCGAAACCAGATATGGTTTGCATTGTTGATGTCCAGACCGTAGCATAGCCAGAGAAGATTGAAATGTGCACCCTAACTTGAGCAGTCACATCGACCCAGAGTCTTTCGATCCGGACATTATAAACACTTCTACGTTGGAATTAAATCATGTTAGCAACCGATTTGGGGATATGGATTGAGCACTCACTGGCCCCAGACATAAGAGCCTTGGCAAACATCACAGTGTTCTTCCATCCAGGATATAACCTTGATATTTTCAACACCACGATCGCCACGGAGACGAGAGGGGATCCCATATGTATGGGCCAAATCTAGAAATAGACTAGTGCGATTGTTCAAACAAATTGCGTCTAGACGCAAATTGACATTTAAACACCTGTTTAATCTAATCATGTTTAATGAATCAGCGGGTGATCAGGGAGTCAGAACCCTGCCGAACATGTGCTTTTTTCCGTTTAAACGCCGTTTAAATAGTCCGTTTAATCACCCCCGATCACCCACTTGAGAGGCCATAAAAAACCCGGATCCTATTGTAAGTACGCACAGACCTAGAGCACTCCGAGTGTTGATGGGATTTCGTGGATGAAGGGGATGAGTATGGACACGGACATATTTCTGGGCGGAAACCACTGCGAAAAACAACTCAGGAACACGATTAGGAACCTATCCAAAGATTTGAGACAAAGAGGTCGAACAAGAGAGGTAGTACCTACCATAATATAGTTCTTCCGGGATTCGGGATTTGGATAATTGGATGGGATGAGCTAATAATGAGGAATTGACAGCTCCGTACCGGTGAACACAGTCTCTAGCTGGCTACCAAGAAACAAGAGAAGGAGCTGGGATAGAGCAGAAATTACTTCCCAAGATATGGCATTTGTGCTGTTTCATATTTTGAGTAGAAGCATGCCGTTGGAAGGCCACAGTTATTGGAGGCTTACGGATTCGAGTTTTAATTTCCTCTTGAAATTGCGCCGGGTAGCCATGAGAACGATACCAAGGAGAAAACTGAAGGCAGGATCCGGCAGATTTCGATGCATTCACGCTGAGTTCAGGCCGCCGGCATGAATTTTTTGATTTTTGAAGGATAGTGTGTAAGGGATTTTGAGCCTGGCCTTGACTAAAACAGCATTCATAAGTCTTGTGTGCTCCTACCGTGCTCCCGTGTATTAATTGCCAGTCAAAGTACATCCAGTCGAGGCGAAGAATTTGCAAACTGGGCGGAGAAATGATGGAATGAATGACAAGCCCCGCAAGTCGCGATATATTGTCTTCAATTCCATTCGCTGGGAACTATCACCGTACGGGGATCCTGCCCCAAATAGAGACAGTCCTTGAATCATCTGCCAAAACGGTCGATAGATTCAAGAGCCATCAGATCATCAAAATAGTTTGGAGTGTACACTAGGTGAGTTTTGAGAGTGAATTTCGGGCCATATGACTCCAGTATATCTCAGATTTCTCTCCTACTTTTTCTTCTTTTTCTTACTTGAATAACTTGAATTTCAGCCCCTTCTCAACTCAACGAACATCGTCCATGAGCCTCACTCAATGCTCTGGCGAGATCATCCATTGATCAACAGATATAGGAAAGATACCTGCCAAAACCAACTTGCCTAGTTGACACCGTGAATTACAATAAGAAAGTTTAGTTGCCTGCACAAAAATCACACCCAAAAATAATTATTGAATTATGTAAGGTTTGAACTCTACTGACACTGCCATATTATTCTATGAGTAAGTATGTGCCTTGTGAAATATTACGATAATATATAATCGTGAGTTAGACCGAAAGAGTGTTGCGAATTGCCGACAGGGATGGGGCAAAAAAGTATTCTCCTCCCTGCGAAACAACGAAATCTAGATTTCTGATGAGCATAGATTTCGGACGGCAATGGAACCACTTGCCAGTTGTCAGGGTGGTGGGACGAGAAGCGTTTCTAGGGTCGAGTCCGCCAATGACACGCGGGGCATTGGCCGGCGAACCCGTTGCGCGGCCCTGGGATTCAAGTTGACGTCCTGCATGTAACGTATGAAAGATCGGGACTCACAATAATCGGATCAACGCCAACACCGCGGTGCACAAAGCTGTGGGTCTTATCAGTCTCTGCGGTGAACAGCGTTTGGAAATACTAACTTTACGTTGTCAGCCCATACGCGTTGCAAGAACTGGAATCCGGCGGCGAGGTTGGACTGGTAGCAGACTAAATCAATAGTCAGAAGTGGTCGGCTAGAGGACAAAGCTCCGGAGCTCACCGAATGCTAGACCACGCTCGACGGAGGTTTTCTTCGATGAAGCCTCCCGGGAAGTGACCTCGGGACCATACGGGATACCTGCACGCATTATGTGATGCGCCGAATCTTCGGGGGTACCCAAATCAGCGCGCGGTCTGGTCTTGCGGATGTGGGCGGAGAAGGGGCATCTATTTGAATAAATGTGAGTCGGGGCATTCAACGTTTCACGAGTGGTGCTAACCTGGTCTGGTCGGTGCTATTGGCTACGTCTTGGCCTGGCGCAGCAAACGTGAAGTTGTTGTTGCGATTGCGATCAGCACCAAGAGTGGGGTTGTCAACACGGGGGGACAATTCAATCGGGGCTCCCTATACATTCCGAACCGAATCAGTTATATACCACAGGTATGAATCGAGGACCGTACACTCTTCCATCTGCCCACCATGCGCGCGCCGAGGAGGTCCGAGCCTTGCTTAGGGGTCAGGCCGCGAATACGGATCGGGTTGTCGGTCAGGAATTTGTTGAATTCAGGCACGAGCTGCTTGAGTTGTCTGAATACGAGGAAGGATCCATCCTTGGCCCAAGCCGGGCGGCTATCAATGAGGTTGTCTCCCTCTTCTCCGACGAGAATTGATCCAGTGCTGACAACAGATTGGCCGGGCAGTGGGGTGGAAAAACCTTGGACCGCAGGGTTGGAAATTCCGTCCAAGAATCCAAAATCTGAGACTGTATGAGTAGAGCCCCTTTAATGTTAATGACCGAAACTAACGTTCGTGCCCTTCCTGGTTTCCGGGCCGCGCAGCACCCTGCAGGGAGTATACCTCCTTGATTGTGTTTGACAGTGTGCGTTTGAGCTTCGTGAGCTCGTTGTTGCAATTGTTGACAGTGTCGGAAGCGAACAGAATAACGCCGTGGATTTTAGTGCCTACGAATTGGGGGACCCAATCTGCGGTGCCCGGGTCGCCAAGGTTAGCAGCATCCTTCAGTTGGCCACCGGCGAACGCGGGATCCCCCAGTGAATCGGTGATGTTCAGAGCGGTGAGTCCGGACTGGGAGAACGCGATGTTGAGAGCCGTCACAGGCTGCTTAGAGACGCTGAGGAGCTGAGTCGTGGTAGTGAGGATAGGTAGGATCTCCTTGTTCAATTTAGCCTTGAATTTCTTGGCGTCGGTTATACTGAAGAAGAAGAACAGTTCTCGCTTCTTCTTCATTCCGATCCTTCGAGGGCCAATCAACAAAAAATAATGAACCAATTTGTTGCACAAACAATATGTCGCCCTGGATGTCATCTAAGTTCAGACCGACGGAGCTCGCCGCTTTTTCGGCCGCGCCAGCAGAGGGGAGGTTCGGTTGAGCAGCGGGATCTAATACAAAGTGAGAACATGTTTTCATAATGCAGAAATTCGCGAACCTATCAGAATCGAATCTGTCCTGCGAGGCTGAACGGGGGCTCGGGAGTTTAACTCAGCAAGGGAGCGTGCGGTGGCCTGTTCTGAGGCAAGCCAAGCCAAAAGTGCGAGAGAAAGGAGGGGGCTAGTCGGGAGTCTCATTGCAGCGCGAAGGAAGATGGTCGGTTGAGTTCAGCTGGATCCATAGCCGGCTTATATAGAGGCTCGGGGGTTGAAAGGAGTCAGAGGATGAAGTGGCAGAGGCGTTCCTCAAACGTGAGACGTGACAAATCATGGGCGTAAGCCGGCCAAGACAGCATTTATGCACATTGGCCTAGATTACCAAATTTAAGCTTCTGTCAACCCTGAAAGTCATATTAATCCCGATATGGAAAGCTCTATATAGAGCACCAATATTTTGCACACCATCTCGCAAAAGATCCAGTGGCTTGCAGTAGAGAAACGCTCAGAGTGTTATTTATGGTCAGTAGTGAATACGGCGGAATCAATAGCGATGGATGCAGGGTGTGAAGGCAGCCAATTTTCATTCCGAACCAAGCCGGGGTTCCCACGGGGATAAATGAAGAGTAGCCATCGTTAATTATTTAATTGAGCTCAATATTTAATGCTCCTTGGCGGTTTCAGTGGAACGACAGTTGGATTAGAGGACAGGCGGTTGCGCTGGAATAATACGCGTTGGGTCTATCCCCACAGTTGCCCAGGAACACGAACCAAACTGATCGTCGCGGCGTGATTGACGCGGTAATGCTATACATATCGAGCAAGGAGATACAGTAGTGGGGGTCATAATTTATCACCTCACAATGCATAATGGCCCATAATGCATAGGATTTGGGTCAATTGTGATGGTTTTCAAGCCTTTTGCCGTGGTGGGGACCGCGTTCTTACAGAAGATGCTTAGTAATCCAGCACAGTTGCCACACGAATGGTCATCCAGCATACCACGAGTTTTATCAGCACTGATTCGTTTAGGAATCCAAATCTGATGCAATATGGCAAAAGACCTGATTTTGAGCTGTGTAAGTCCATGGGAAAAGGGACCCAGAACTATTGTATTCAATTTCCTGCGAGTCCACGCCATCTTCGTCACTTCGTTACTTCGCTTAAACTCATCAGTTTGATGGCATTCTATGAAAGTACGTGAGTTCAAGGAACTTCAACGAAAGTTCGTCACTTTCCCTGGATCAACGTACAGCATGCCTGTCGGCACATCACAGAATCAGCGGTGTGCCGAGCTCGGCTGGAGGTTTGGGTTAGCTGGTTACGGTTAGAGGTTAGTGGTTAGAGGTTAGCGGTTAGCGTTAGGGGTTTGCGTTAGTGGTTCTGGTTTGGGTTAGCAATTAGGGTCGGTGGTTGGTGTCGGGGAAAGGCATCTATATGAAAAACCCGCCCGGCCTTGTGTCGAAGGAACAATGATAGCCGATGTTCCGGTTCTTGAACGTGCCGAGTAAAACGACGAACTTAGACAGAAAATCATCAAAAGTAACGAACTTTCCCTAAATGCGATCAAAGTGACGAGGTTTCGTGAAAATAAGCGAAGTAACGAAGTGACGAAGATGGCTACTACCCATTTCCTGCCCATCGCTTGGGACTTATCTATTTGAAGCGCTAAAGCGGGGAAAACTGCTTCGGCTTTCATAGATGAAGTGGCACATCGTCCACTTCACTTTGGGCCAGTTCATGTCCACAAATAGGTGGAGGGGGTTTGAATCCTCCCATTGAGGAACTTGACACAATCTTTTGGTTACGGCCCGATTTTACGCTGCAAATCGAAACAAAAATGATGAGTGGTATCTAAGCTCGAAAGTAACCAAATAAACCCTCGTAGATGAGCTAGCGCATCACCCATTCGTTATGCGAGGCTGGGAACGACAGCGTAAGTGGGAGGCGGAGGTTTGAATCCTCCCGGTGGCCTTAGAGAATGCTTTTGGGCGGCTGGGCCATTTATTTTTTATTGAGCTGAACCTGGCACCGGGGGCAGAGAACCACGCATATCAAAACGACACAAGATGTGCCTCCGCTTCGTTCCGGGAACTGGGAAAGCAGTCGGGTAATAATATTATTGATTGAGGTTGATACTTCAATATGAACACGGATTACGGGAGAGTGAGGGAAAAATAGAGGTGGAATATATATATAAAAATGTGGCTAAGAGCCAAATCGGAGGCATGTTTGTTCTCCAAGCTACACCAGACGCCGATGCATCGAAAAATCCAGGGGAAACGGATGGGATAAGAGCAATTGGTGTTTGGCATGAGAAGATGATTCTTGGATAACAAAAACCTTTCGAAGTGTTGCGTTGCAGCGCTAGCGTTACTTCAAGAGCTGAGGGATTCCTGCCGGATTCAGAAACAATATTAAAATTCATTGATGAGGAGCCTGGTAATGTCTATGTGGTGAGAATAATAATAATGATAAAGAGGTGGTCTGAGGAGATTTAAAGGACCGGGAAAGAAGTGGGACTGAAAGAAGAAGAGTCAAAGCGGGGTGAGGAGGGAAGGAAAGCACTGATAACGATAACGAGTGTGGATGTGAAAGGGAAAGAATACATGGAAGCGCGTTGGGCGTTGCGCGTGGCTGTCTCCTGCGGAAGGAAATGATATGCAATAAAATCCGCGTGGCACTTCACGGAGATGCCAGAGAAACGGCGCGCGAGCCGATGCCGACACCTATTCCGCAAAATATCGCACCACTGTCCGTCTCCCCGTACCGACGCTGTACTTGTTGGTATACATAATAAAAGTCAGCATCGGATTCGGATTCGGATTGGGATTCGGAAGTACACGAGGGAGGGAGGGAGGAAGGGAACAAGCCGCAAAAAAAAATGGTGAGATTCAGCAAGCCCGACGTGTCTTGGTAGGAATGAATATGAAATTTGAGATTGGAGAAATAGTAAGGCTAACCAAGGACGCTGCGGAATTGATCGAAAGGGAAACGAACGAACGGCAGGGAGATATATAGGTCGACGACGCAAAATGATATAAAAAAGGAGAGAAAGACTGAATAGAATGAGTGAAGAACACACCCATCTGCGCCAGGCGCTCGATCTCGGCAAAGAGGTTCGCTTGAGTGAACTAACCTGCATATGTAAAGGAAGCAATTTGTCAGTTGGATGAAATAAAATAGGCGTCGATGGGTCTACCGCGGACGATACCGCACATGCGCAGAACGCGCTCGGTGCGACGCGACGCAGATTCCCACCCACGAATAAACGCCAACACAATGCGCCGCATGCGGGCGCGCGCTGAAGGACAGGCATATCGAAAGGTAGTCACTACTGTGAACGCCGTAGTTCGCACCAAAAAAACACATAGAACAGAGGGGGAAAAGTACGCACCGCATTAAACCCAAACCTCTGCGCATTGCTCACAGCGTCCCCCTATGGCGCCGGGCTAGATTTCTCACCTGCCCAAGAGGTCCTGCGTGCGCGTCGTGGTTGGACATACGTTCTACACTCGGAATACGCTCCCCCTCGGGCGGTACACAGGGCGGAGACTTCTCATTGTAGAGTGGTAGGTAGGTAGGTAGGTAGCATTAAGGTAGGTAGAGCGGAATTCTGAGCTCGGTGGCGACGGAAGACGGAAGACGTCGACGTCGATGACGCAGCGGCGGACGTAGGGAGAGAGGTAAGCTATGGCGCGCGCTCTCAATTGTCTTCTCAGGCGTTGTGACGGCGTATGTACTGCAGATGCGTGTCGCCTGTTTGCTGTTCGAGGGACTGCTCATCGTCGGAGCAAGGCAGCCAGAGCTTGCAATCAGCAAGGGCTTTAGGAGGGCGGATGGACAGAAGAGCGTACCTGTTAGCTGCTGTGCATAAAAATAATACTGATAGGCTTTAAAATTCGTCGGTGCCGCCATTGGAGGGAAACACCGCCCAGGGCGCCCGGCGGGATGCACGTGGACGGCGAAGGCGGTAGTCACGATGTCACGTCACTGCCTCAATTAGGCGTGGCGGTGCACTTCGGGACAGGTCGGCGCGCTTCCAATTCGCCCGACTTCCCCCACAACGTCTTCCGCCAGCCACCCACACTAGTCCATGCATTACGCGCCTCACCCAACACCAGCTTTTCTCAAGTGGAAGCTCTCCATTGAACAAGAGAAGTCCCGTCCCCGAAGAACTACAAGCTCGCCGCATGTCTGCATCTATGTCTGCATCCACTGCAACTACTGCTACTACGACTACGAATGCCGGTACCAGCCCGTCCCTGAAGAACCAAAAGCTCGCCGCGTGTCTTCATCTATGGCTGCATCCACCGCAGCTACTGCTCCTACGACCATGAATGCCGGTACCAGCACGAGCAAGAGTAACGCGACGGCTTCTCGATGCTCCACCCGCACATCCAAAGACGCTCGAGCGGCCAGGCTGCTGCGTGGTCCACCCACACCCACAACCTGAAGTCCACCGCACGACACCTGCTCCTCAGTGCCGTTCGTAAATAGGATGCGCGCATGGCTGACAAGTATGTGAACGTTGCAGATTGCCAGACAAGGCCCTGAGTTCGTAGCAGAAGGAGAGGGCGGCGACGGTGGGAGAAGAAGTGCGAGGTGCGTGCTGTCGAGTTCTTGTTCCATTTTTTTAATCCACCATTCACCTATACACTGTCCTTCACCGTCTCTCTTCGATCCAGCGCCCCAATGTGCCGCTCGTCCCGCCGCTTCCACTCTCCCCCATCCCCCGCATTTCTTCCGTAGATCCTTTCCCGGGCCCTAACTCCCTGCCCCCGCAGGATGCCGAAGCGAAATACCGCAAAGCGAAAGGCGAGCTCGTCGCGCGGATGAATGTCCAGTGAGCGCGCGGGATGTTCGTGGCTGTCAAGGCCCCCGCGCGTGGTATTTTCGTTTGCATGTGCCGCGCACCTGTATATATTATATATGGATCGTTTCGTTTCCTTCATCCTCCGGAACCACCGTCTCTCCGGGAGTACACCGCGCGCTGTCCAGTTTAATTCTCACAGCGCGCTTCCGCTCTCTGTCCGGAACCAGCGCAAGCACACGAGCTCGATTCTATGCGCACATCGTTGGTCCACAGTCGGGCACGTCGTCGCTACGCCGTACACGCGCACTCAATCGGTGAATTCCTTCAACGCTATTCCAATTATCAATCAATCCAATAGCTGCCCTGAATCGTTCATTCGTTAATCCTGCCGTAGGTGCGATCCTCTGCGATCCTATCGCTGTGCTCTGATCTCATAACGACTCCCTCGTGGATGAGCCGGCACATCACCCATTGCCCATGTAGATTCTCACACGTTCTAGTGAATTTATAGGCAGCCAGTTCTCCCGGGGGTATTAAATGTTCATCGAGAAAATCTTTTTTTTGGCAGCATTAATATTGGTCCAGTGGGCAATTCATCCCCATTCGACTGTTTCGGGTGGCGTTCATTTTTCATTTCAGCGGAGGCATGTGGTGGTTACGAAGTAAGCGAATACGCCTTCGTGGATGAATTGGCACATCACCCATTAATTGTCGTTGATGAATAGACACATATAAATGGGAAGCGGATGTTCGAATCCTCCCGGGGGCTTGGGCAGCTGTGACAGTGTTTTGGGCGCCTGGGCCCTTTATTTTTAATTTGACTCAGTTTTCATTTAAGCTGAGAAGGATCAGAGTCCACAGTGGGTAAATAAGCTCCTCGCGGATGAATTGGTACATCATCCACATTGTATGATCCTCCATATGCCATTGAGTGGGAGGCGGAGGTTCGAATTCTCCGGGCTTGGCTAGCCTTGAGAACATCTTTTGGTGGTTGGCCATTTTTTATTTAAGCTGAGAAGGACCAGGTATATACAGGTTCGGATGTAAGCAAATCAGCCCCCGTGGATGAATCGGTACATCATCCATATTGCATGAGCCTTCGTATCACACATTGAGTGGAAGGCGGAGGTTCGAATCCTCCTGGGGGCATGGGACGGGTCCATGTAGATTTTTATTTGTGGAAAATCGCTGTAGATGGCGGATTTATCATTTCACTCTAGGTGCATTGGATTCGGTTTTCGTTTGCAAGCCAGGTCTCGGTTGGTTGGAAGGTTATTATTAATTTTGAATGAGCTGACCATGAGTTTTTTCCTGGCAACGACTGGCTAATAACCAGTAACACAAGCGGATGAGCTTGGAATGCTTCTGCAGACTGAGTGACATTATCCCAAACGCTCAAGAAAAAAAAGAAAAAAAAGGATGAGCGGAGCTGAGCGGGAAACAAGTAAGCTGTGCGCGTGTCTTATACCTAAAAGTCTTGTGGATGAACTGGCACATCACCCAAGTTATTTGCACTTCAAATCGAGAAAAAAATGGTGAGGAGTATCCAGGCTTCAAAGTACACAAATAAGCCCTCGTAGATGAATCGGCACATCGCCCACTATACGTGGTTTGGAAAGACCCCCGCTTAAATGGGTGGCGGAGCTAGGTAAGACGTTCGTGTTGTCGTTGTCAAAGCGGAGGGGGGAAAGGGATGGAGGGAAAGCAGGGGGAAAAAAGGAGGGGAAAGAACAGCGGAGGCAAGAAAAGCGGAGGAAAAAAAGGGAGGAAGAAAGGGAGAAAAATTGGGGGGTAGGAATGCAGATGGAGAGAGGCAGGTGCGTGTGTGCGTGGAGGAGCGAGGTGAAAATGATTTCGTGGGTGGGCGGTCGAAGGGAACGGCGGTCTGAGTACGTACGTTGTGGCGTGGTTGGCAGTGCGTATGTAGAAGTATTGTATTAGGTTCTCATGTCGTAGTTCGGCAATCACATTGGGTTTCTTCCTGCTTCCACCCTCCCCGCTGCGAGCCCCGTTGGCTCTTCTCCCTCAAGAGGTCATACACGGCCTCCAACGTGGAGGTATGATGCGGGGAAAGCGAGTTTTTTCCGGGAAAGGAAGGCACAGCACAGGTGATTCCATGTTACTTCTTCGATTCCGGTTCGAGTCAGGCCTGGAGTGAGAACATATGCGGAAATAGTGTCGCCAGGAAGGTTCTACGTGCAGTGAGGACGAATATCTAGAGTGCGAACATTGATGATCGCCGTTCGATGCGTACGAGTCTACCATAGAAAATACGTGGAACCCCGAAATTTGTAAAAAAAAAAAAAACAGAACCGCAAAATGTGGGACCAAAGTCTGCGCTTGGTTTAACAGGCGAGGCAGGGATTGTTAAGCCACCAAGCGCTTTGGGGACGGAGGTGAAGATGAGCACCGTGGAAGGCGAGGTGAACAGCGACGACATACTAGTAGAGTACAGTACGAGGGAGATGCGACTCGAGTCCTGGGCGGGCAGCAAGGAGCAGTGGTGGCTTAAGCCCTTAGCCTTATGCTGCCCTTAAGATAAGCCATAACGGATTAGTCCAAAAGTTGGTAAGGCTCAAGTAAGACTTCAAAAGAGTTCGGGCCGGTAGTACCGAGCCGGAGATCCGGTCAAGATTACTCGTGAAAATTTTGCGCATCTTGTCTCCTCTCCCATGGGTCTTAAAGACCATTTCCACAGCCTGGGAAAAAAACAAAACAAAAGTCACTTCGAGACGTACTACAAAGGTTGCGTTAGCCATCACCGTGATGAACTCAAACTTTGGCTGACACTGCGGAAGATGCTCGGCTTGATGATGGATAAGTATCAGGATAATATATTGCCCTGCGTGGTCCCATTTCGGAACATGCAGGGTTGTAGTGTTTAGTACATTGGCCTAAATGCCCTACCCGCTACACTACATACAGCTCACTTATCTTCGACGAGCTCACCGCTTTTAAGGTTGTAGATCTAAATCCGCGAGCTGTAGCTAGAAACTGACTGTTCCTCCGAATACTGTAAACTAGGGGTACTTTCCTTGGAGCGGACAGATGATTCCCAGAATCAGCAAGACACCTAATCTCACTAATATTTGAGTTTTGAGACACGCTCCAAGCTTTCTGGCCGGCCTTCATTGGTGTGGCAGGACTGATGGTTGAAACCGCATGGGGCCTGTCCAGAGTTCTCCCTCTCCAGGCGTAAATCCCCACCGTCCACCAGAATAGGCTTTCGTTGTCTTCTGTAGAGATGAGATACCTTGACTGAAAGCGGGCCAACCGCCACAGTCCTCGGTCTGGACTCGATAGCTCACATCGGCAGTCCCAGTTCAGCAAATGATACGCTTCCTGAAAGAAAGCATCATTTGGGCCTTAAATCTGAGCAATTTGCCACCAGAGACGGGACATATCCCATCCCAGCTGACATTGCTGTTGTCTGCGCCCGTGCGATATTCCACACCACAGCGTTCATGCAGATAAACAATTATATATTGCTAAATTCTCTGTGCCCATGCGATGTATTCGACACCACATCGTTCACCCGAAGATGTCCTATCCAAGGGGTACGGTTGGCCGCTGCAATTTCCCCGTGACCATTCGGTGTACTATACACCACAGCGTGCACTTGGAATGCTTGTTTGCTGCCCATCCCAGCTGACATTGCTGTTGTCTGCGCCCGTGCAATGTTCCACACCACAGTGTTCATGCAGATAAACAATTATATATTGCTAAATTCTCTGTGCCCGTGCGATGTATTCGACACCACATCGAAATAATAATAACGAAATAAATTCACTCGAAGATTCCCATCCAAGGAGTACGGATTGGCCGCTGCAATTTCCCCGTGACCATTCGGCGTACTATACACCAGAGCGTGCACTGGGAATGCTTGTTTGCTGAGCCAACCACACAGAACACCGCCCATCGTTGCAGTTTCTCCGTGCCCGTTAGGTGTATTGCACCACAACGTTCACTTAGAATACTTGTTTCCAAGATATAGTGCCAAGAGTACATGAGCCGGGTGCCGCCGTTCAAAGAATTTCAATGAGGAATACATCCACCAAGAACCGGGTGTTTCAGGGGGCCGGGAAATCTCGGAGTCAGAGCAATTGATCCGCAAAAGGTCCGTGCGCACCCATACTGCTGAGTCGCCAGCTCAGACTCCTGCCGTCACCCCCCTATACATAACAATGGATGGAGAGGCGGCCCGAGTCTTGGAGAGGGAATAGATCCCGGAGCAGATAGATAGCGGCCAAGACGCGGAGTCTGCAAAGTCCAGGACGTAATTGAGTCTTGAGGGAGATCGTTCCCCGTGCCCGTGCGACGTATGGAACACCACAGCGTTCACTTGGACTCGTTCACCACAAATATAGAGCCCATTTGAGCCCGCAGTATGATCCCTGTAAGGCCTGTAATAGATTTTGGGTGTCGACACCAGATAGGGGTCGCACGACGATGAAGAAATAGCAGGGATGGAAGACTCGAGGAAGACTTCGTGGGCAAGTCAAGATGGATTTAGCTTCCTAGGTGTATTCACATAGCGTTTGAGCAAGCTGCTGATGAGCCGGCGAGTTTTTCGAAATCGATGGTGGTGGTACAGCAGCGGCAACAGTCTGCAATCGAGGAGCCCGGCGATGAGTACGTACCTTAGATATGTTTTTATCATGTACCACAACGTGCAGCTTGGCCCGAAATACCATGAAAACACTATATACGGCTATTTCCTAAAATAGATTTAAGCCCTTAATTATCCCTTAAGCCCTAAGCCTTAATACCCCCTAAGCCTTAAGGCTCCGGCTGACCAAAGATTAAGTCTTAACGGCCACCACTGGCAAGGAGCGTTCAGCTAACCGCCCTCCTTCCAGCCATGACATTCGAGCAGCGTCTTCTCAGGTCTACTCCATCCCTCCGCGCGTAGGTTTACCGTTGTAAGGGTCATGGAACATTCCCCTTACATGGAACACTGTACGTACTTCATGGGCATTCTATTTACATTCACGGACACTTTACTTATATTCTATGGACTCCGTTCCATGCTATATTCATGAACTCTTTACATATGTTTCTCCATGGTCACTCTACTAACTCGTTGGATATTACCTCACTTGGTCCGGCTTCGGAATCTAATTGTGCTCTTTTGGGATGTTCAGACGCGTTTTCTGAGCCATTTTCGCGAACCATGGGACCAATTCGAACACTAGGTGCGTGATGCGTGACGTTCGAATTGAATGAAAAAAGACAGTACTTCGCTTATGAATGAGAAAATCCGTGAGTTTGATGTAAAAGCGTGAAAGTTCGTCATTTCAGCTGATTTCTGGGAAAGCTCGTCACTTTCGGACGTGCGCGACCGATGCGCTTGCCAGGTGTATTGTTTGATCACCCGAATTATAAACACCTCGACGTTCTTTGTTACCACCATTTACACCCATGCCGGCGATTCGCAGTCGCGTGCTCGCTCGTTATGGACTATAACGCGTTTTCGGACGATACATGGTGTTCTTGAAGTGATGACCGAATTCTTCTTGGCGTGTTCGCGCCCCCCATGCCTGCAAGAGTCCGCCCACCAAACCCAGCGCGATGAATTTCTATTGGCTGACGAGAACATTGCTCACACCCATGCAGATGATCACGGTGCTACCAAGGTGTCTCGATGTAAACACTCCACCGCTCAAGGTTTGTCCCGTTAATGTGGGAAATTTTTAATTTTAATTCATAACTTAGTTCCCCTGAATGCATCAATATCTGCCGGTAGCGCGACTGTCAGGAACGAACCGATACCAGGTGAGACTAATAGCCTGGAATATTTACCGAAGACATACCATGGACTGAAACTTCTTTGACAGCTTCGATGCCAACCACGTCCAAGCCGCCGAGGCCTGTTCGCAAATGTTCTGCATCATATCCGGCTTTTTTTGGGTGATAATCGGGGTTTTAATAATCATCTGGTCGGGTGGTTGTGCCGATTTAGCATACAACTTTCAGATCGCTTGGACTCATACTGCTACAGATACAATGGAAGCCTGGTGCATAAAATAGTGCGTTTTCTTGAAGATCCGTCGACCATCTCTACCATTCGCCTTGATCTGCTCCGGCCACTGCTCCGACGCGTGATCCCCAGCGGAGAGCGCCCGAAGACGATTTATCACTGCACGGACTCGGTGTGAGGCAAGATGGAGCCGGCCCTCCGTTCTATATCGAATCTGGCAAGAGCTGGGGCGAGTCTTTCTCCTTAATCACCCCACCATAGTCGAAAACTGGCAAAGTCGAGATCTCTGCCCCCCATGAGTTTATCATGAGTTTATCGTGCGTTAAATCGGTTCGGGCAGCGTGGAGATCTATAGCACCTGAATTGGATTAAATGCGGAAGTCTAACAAGCAGCTGAGCAGAGAAAGAACGAAGGAGCATGCATACAGGGGGGAAATAACAGAGGATTTGTACCAGGAACAGATAACTAAGGACATTCGCCGTGCCAGAGCAAGATTATCTGAATTAAATGCCACTTGCTCGATACGATATGTGGCTTTTGAGGTGATATCAGACTTGCTCGTTCTCCCTCCCGACTATTGTCACCTCCTTACTCGCAAACTCATGGTTAAACAACCGATCTCTCGATTTTTGGGGCGACTGCACTTCATCCGCCTCCATAGAGACGTTAGTGACCCCCGCTCCTCTCGGCGCAAATGCAAGGCTACGTGAGGCTTGCGCGTAGCTATCAACGGACTTTCCAGTGATAACGCGAATGCCTAGAAGAGTTGGGGCAATACCCTGTATTCCAATAGTGAGCTCGAAGTGAACTTGCTAGAAAGAGGACAACATACGTAGAAATGAACAGTACACGTTTCCATGAGACTGAACGCTGGACTCTCCAACGAGTTGAGAACGAGGTAGAGTAGTTGGACAACAAAGTTCATAAGCCCTGATTCGACCATCAACGTGATGACGCGGTTATAGGGATTGCCTAGATTTTTTTCTTCCCCATCGCATAAGACCTTGAGTTGCCGAGACTGAACCCAGATCTTTCCCGCGATTAGTCCAGTAACGAGGGTGTTAACGGCCATAGAGAGGCTAATGCCCACTGTCGCGATCGGAACCTCAATATGGAGGACAGGTTCAACCGCCCCACCCGAAACACTTCCGCGGTACCCTACAGCGACCAGTTGACCCACTGAATGGGAGCCATGAGCACATATATCAGCGAGCTGTTTTAATCCTCACATAAAGAAGCGGCGGCTAAGAAGACCAGAGGAGAAACAACATAATAATTCTGATTCCAGATGATCCAACAACGATAGATCTGAATATAGTGATCAAGGCCAGGATAATCGACACATAGGAATACCCACAAGAATCATCTGTGAAAAAAAGTCCACGACCCCGATGAGAGCGGTTGAAGCGACAGCCATGCGCCAAGCAGCGATAAAGGTGGGATCGGCGTTGGGTACCTGAATGCGTGTTCCATGAGTTGATGAATGAGCATGAAAGACCCCAGTACCTGGAGAAGATACCCTTGTCCAAAGTCCAGACCACATGTGAGTGTCGCGATGCAAAACAAGGCCGTTAGCGCATAGGTCAATAGACGGGTCTGATACTTGTGATCAGGCCTGGTCTTGCGTTCTAGGGTGATGAACCAAAAAAACAACACAGCATAGGCAGCTACGGAAAGGTTAATGATAACCCGTCATTCAATCGAAAGAAACTAACACCAGACCATTCCACCTAGGATGGCACCGAGGAAATCCGCGCCCCCCGTTTTCAAACACAAGTAACGATGAGGACATCCTTGCTGACAATGTGAAGTCCTGTCGTGTCGGCCTTTAAGGACTTTGTACTGGGACCGGCGAGACCCACATCTCGGTCATCTGATCTGATGGTATGCAGACATGTCAGATATATGTATACCTTCGATTCAGTTTCAGGGCAATCCGCCCTGGGTGGAGATCGATGAGGAGAAGCCCTTGGGTTCGAAGTTCGAGGTTGCAACACACGAGGTACAAGTGAACATTGTTGCACTATGTCTGTTTAGACCCACTCCTTCCACATCAGGAAAATCTGAAGTTGCACGAGAGACCCAGATAGACCAAAATAATTGGCATAGACAAGAAAGTAAAGCAGTGTCTATGATAGACAGGTAGAGGGGCGGTTGTTTGTTTCATAGACCACAATAGACACCACCAGCACTATATAGTTGCATAGACTGGACAACCATAATTGACCTTTTCCTCCAACTAGCTCGAGGTCAGACACACGCAAATTGAAAATTCCCCTGGTCTAGATGGCAGTGGGAAGTCCAGGGACGATGGTGTATTTACGCTTGCTTGTACACCGAGAGAATTCCTGGAAACCGGCGTTCGTTATTCGGACCGTGCCATATAATAATACTGACCTACCTACCTACCTACCTACCTACCTACCTACCCCTTTTCGGGGTCACGCTTCCGTGAGCCAGTACCATGTAACATCTCGAGGAAGTCCCGTGTTGGTCAAAATACGAATAATGGCAACTTGATTTCGCAAACATGAAGCGGCGTCACATTTTCATCGGTCCGCAAGACCATCTAACAAGATTAAATGTGTTTCAAGTGATATTAAACCTGAGGCACCAACATGGAAGATATGAGTCCAGGAGCTAGGGCAGACTTCAGGAACTGGAACGAGATGCTGGATGTTTCGCGTGCGTTGAATGCGGGCACGTGCTGCGAGCAGAATTTGTAAACAGACTGAAGAAAAAATAGACCTAAGATTCGATATGATGGACCTACCCGTGAAGCGCTTCCCCAGGTGCGCCAACACAATGTAACTGATTCTCTCATCCAATGACAAGAGTCGTTTCAAAACGAAGGTGCGCGGGGGATACTTGTGTAGTTATATGCGCAGAGACCCACGCTGTGTCACCCCTGCGAAGATACAACAGCGGAGTTTTGTTTACCTGAAGTTAAACAGAGGTACCGACGTGGAAGATACGAGTGTTCCGACTCTCCAGGGGCTAGGGCAGACTTCAGGAACTGGAACGAGATACCGGATGTTTCGCGTGCGTTGAATTGGGCTCGCGCTGTGAGCAGAATTTATAAAAAGACTGAAGAAAAATAGACCCAAGGTTCGATATGATGGACCTAACCGTGAAACGCTTCCCCAGGTGCGCCAACAAAATGCAACTGATTCTCTCATCCAATGACAAGAGTCGTTTCAAAAGGAAGGTGCGCGGGGGATACTTGTGTACTTATATATACAGAGGCCCACGCTGTGTCACCCACGCGAAGATACAACAGCGGAGTTTTGCTTACCTGAAATTAAACAGAGGCACCAACATGGAAGATACAGGGGCTAGGGCAGACTTAAGGAACTGGAACGAGATGCTGGATGTTTCGCGTGCGTTGAATGGGGCTCGTGCTGCGAGCAGAATTTGTAAACAGACTGAAGAAAAATATACCTAAGATTCGATATGATGGACCTAGCCGTGAAGCGCTTCCCCAGGTACGCCGACACAATGTAACTAATTCTCTCATCCAATAACAAGAGTCGTTTCAAAACGAAGGTGCGCGGGGGATACTTGTGTATTTATATGTACAGAGACCCACGCTGTGTCCAGATACAACAGCGGAGTTTTGCTTATCTGAAGTTAAACAGAGGCACCAACCTGGGAGATGCGAGGATTCGTACTCTCCAGGGGCTAGGGGAGACTTCAGAAACTAGAACGAGATGCTGGATGTTTCGCGTGCGTTGAATGCGGGCACGTGCTGCGAGCAAAATTTGTGAAGAGACTGAAGAAAAATAGACCCAAGGTTCGATATGATGAACCTAGCCGTGAAACGCTTCCCTAGGTACACCAACACAATGTAACTGATTCTCTCATCCAATGACAAGAGTCCTCTCAAATGGAAGGTGCGCGGGGGATACTTGTGTACTTATATGTACAGAGACCCACGCTGTGTCGCCCCTGCGAAGATACAACAGCGGACTTTTTCTTCTTGACGACAAGTTGGCCCCTGTTAGAATATCTGCTTTCCACGGCGTCCTGATTCCATGGGCAACACATGGCAAAAGCACTTCAAACGGTGCCAAACCCACAAAGAAAAATGCGAACTCGATCAGCCGAGTTCATCCACCCACCGACCTGCCTGCAGTCAGCGATGTTCGTTTAGGTGATATAGATGCTAACTGTCAAGTACTAATCGCAAACAAAGGTCGCCTTGATGATCATTTACGACCGTCATCTAAGTCGGCGCTTCAAGGTGGGAAGTTCTCTTCGCTGTCCGAAATACTGCTCTTCGCCAGCTGATCACACTATGAATAGACCCTCAAATGATTGGTCGGTCCTGGCGGTCTCATTGTGATTCATGTATATTAGTGGTACGTTCAGATACTGGATAGTCACCCTCATGGCGCGCTTCTACCTTGCTCCTCTTGTTCTTAGTCTTTTCCAAGCAGGGCATCTCCTAGGCCAGCGCCTCGGTGGATCCACTGCTGTTCAAACACATCCATCATTGACTTGGTTGCAGTGTGCACTCGCCGGTAGCTGCAGCCTCGTGAATGCGTCTATTGCGGAGACCAATGCGATGACTTGGTATAGCAATGGCTCGGGTATTGAGTGTTGTGAAGATCATGTATGGAATGACAAGATCTGTCCGAACGCGCAGGCGTGCTACGATAACTGTACCGCGCATCCGGTGACTGATTATGCTCGTAAGTGCTTATGCGCGGCTTCACCTTGAGATCATCTTCTCAACTGGCTGTCCCAGAACTCTATGGTATCACCACGTCTACCGACGCCGTGACTATGAGGTTTTTCACGCAAAGTAGTGTGGTAAACATCGGGATCAGTGTCCTCCTCCTGGACCCAACGAGCACACAAGCCAGACAAGCAAATAAATATCAAATCTTCTTCCCGCTCAATATGGAGTTAAGCTTCGACGTCGATGTATCGCAGCTTCCATGCGGCTTAGCCAGCAGTATCTCTTTCAAAGAGATCTCTGCAGATGGCGGAATTTCTACAGATCCTCTCAACAAAGCCGGGGCAGGCTGGGGAACGGGGAACTGCGATGGAAAGTGCTCTACAGATCGTCAGTTCATTCGTGGGCTGGTATGGACCAACCATTAATTTGATTCATTTCTTGAACTGATTTAAATTGTAGCCCAATGTTGGGAATAAATTGGGTGCATGTTGCAATGAGTTCCGTCTTTGGCATGGCAATGCCGTGTCGGAGACCATGGTGGCGCATCCATGCTCTGCGCCCGGTCTTACGACTTGCACCGCAGCGTCGTTGGGAGGGCAATGTGAAAACCCCTCATGCGATGTGACTGGATGCGAATTAAATCCCTTTCGTGAAGGCACTCCTGCCAGCTTTTACGGATTCGGGCCTACATTTGCACTCGATACCAGCAGAAAATTCACCGTGGTCACCCAATTCATCACAAATTCGAGCTCTTCTACAGGGGCGCTGACTTCTATTCGTCGGTTCTACATCCAAAATGGAAGAATACTCCAGAATCCGATATCACAAATTGGGGGCATCACCCCAACCAACGAGTTCACTGACAAACACTGTAATGAACAAAAAGCCGCGTTCGGAGAGACGAATTTGTTTGGCGCTCTGGGTGGCCTGACGACTTTGGGAAGGGCCTTCCAGCGAGGGATGGTTCTCGAGATGAGCATCGACGAAGATCGGGTGGATCATATGCTCTGGCTGGACAGCACCTTCCCGCCCGGAGCCGATCCTCAAAAGCCCGGTGTTAGACGAGGCTTGTGTGGAGCAGACACGGGTGTTCCAGTGGATGTGGAGACCAACAACCGTGGAGCCCAAGTTGTGTTCTCGAACATCAAGTTTGGCCCCATCGGATCGACAGCTCCGATTGGATCGACATCTTCAGCTGGATTGACATCTTCAACTAGATCGACATCTTCAGCTGGATCGACATCTTCAGCTGGATCGACATCTTCAACTAGATCGACATCTTCAACTGGATCAACATCTTCAACTGGATCGACAGCTCCAATTGGATCGACAGCTCCAACTGGCGTGCCAAGATTCGGCCAATGGTATGTACCTTCGCCATTCATGAACGGGTTTTCTTATACAGCCTTGTTATTTTTATAGTGGCGGAATCGGATACACTGGTCCGATGACTTGTGTAGCAGGAACCATTTGCACGGTCGCCAACCCGTTCTTCAGCCAATGTCTTTGAATTTTCATTTTCAAGGTGTTATCCATGACCTCCCTTATTTAACCAAATATTTTTTTTTGCAATGAGGAAGTGATGCACAATTGGGTGAGATATCGTGAAGATTGTCCACCGTATGCGCTGCTGTGTGATATCTCATTATTTTGCGTGGAGGCGGTAGTCTCTGAGTTAACCCGACTTGTTAACGCACAATGACAACTTGACGTTTTCATTGAGATTTAATTTAAGTTATGGAGGCCGAAGAAACTAGGTCGTAAGGACGTCACTCCCTCTCCCGTATTACGGGTCCATGAGACCACTCTGGGACACGCAGGGCGCAGGCTGGTACAGGGCGCAGGTGGGTGCGGCAGTGGTGACGGTGGGCAGCGGCGGCGCTGCTGAGAGGCGTGGCCGCGATCAGGCGCTGGTAGATGGCTTGGCGGGATATTTAGAGGTGTACTCGACGCCGGTGCGCACAGGGTCAAGCAAGGGAGGAGGTGGGAGAGGCGACGAAGGTTGGAATGGGAGGCGGAGGTTCGAATCCTCCCGGCGGCTTGGTCGGCTCTTAGAAGATTTTTGTGATGTGGGCGCTGCAGGAGACGAGGTTGGACGAGCGAGTTCGCTGGTTACTGCGAGCACGGCGGGGACGACTTGATGACGGCGACGAGGGCGGCGATGGCGAAGAGGTAGAGAGGATGCGCACGGAGGACGTGGAGGCAGCGAGGAGATGGAGCACCATAGATCCGAGAGAGTCGGAGAGAGAACGCAGAGGAGGAAGAAGGGTCAGAAAGAGGAAAGAGATGGCGCGTACAACACCCCCTGACGCCGAGACGGTTCTGCGCGCGGTGAAGACGAAGAGAGTGTGAATATGTGATGTGCGCTGTTTTATGGGGATAAAACGAAAGCCGAAAAATGTGGGCCCAAAGTCTGCGCTTGGTCTAGCAGGCGGAGCAGAGATAGTTAAACCACCATGCGCGTTGGAGGCGGAGGTGAAGATGAGCACCGTGAGCAGCGACGGTAGTGCGAGGGATGCCCGCCGTCGTTCCTGCCATTCGAGCAGCGTCTACTCAGGTCTGCGATTCACTGTTGGGGCAAGTGCGTCATGACGTCACCTCACGGTCACTGTCTCGATTGGGCGTGGCGGTGCGTCCTGCTTCCCGATTCGCCCGACTTGCACCACGCCTTCCCCTCACTCGCTGCGTGTCTGCATCTAGGGTTACATCCACTGCTACTACGACTACGAATGCCGGTGCCAGCACGAGCAAGAGTAACACGATCCAGCGCGGCCCGACGCTCTCCGCCGCACGTATCTTGGTCCGTGTCCACCATGCGCCAGCACTCCACGCGCGCCTTCCCAAACCAACGCACCGTCTCCGGCGGCTCCCCGTTTCCATCACCAGAGACATACGGCTCTTCGAGGCTCCACACGCGCCTGAAGATGCTCGAGCGGTCAAGCTGCCACCGGTGCCCGGTTCACCACCCCCCCGAGTCCACCGGACGACACCCGCTCTTCATTGCCGTTCGTGGATAGGATGCACGCATGACCGACGAGTACGTGGACCGCGAGACGGCCCAACGTGCGGCGACGGTGGGGCAGAAGGATGGGAGAAGTGTGAGTTCTTGTTCCATTTTTCTATCCACCATTCACCTATCCACTGTCCTTCACCGTCTCTCCTCGATCCTGTGCCCTAGTGCCCGACTCGTCCTGCCGCTTCCCCCCACTCCCACCCCCCGCATTTCTTCCGTAAATCCCTTACTCGCTACCAAACCCCCGCCCCCGCAAGATGCCGAAGGGAAATACCGCAAGACGAAAAGCGAGCTCGTCGCGCGGATGGAGAGCCTCTGAGCACGCAGCATCTTCGTGGCTGTCGAGGCCCGCACGCGTGGTATTTTCGTTCACATGTGCCGCGCACCTGTATGTATTATATATGGCTCATTTCGTTTCCTTCATCCTCTGTAGCCCTTCGGAACCACCGTCTTCGCCGGGAATACACCGTGCGCTGTCCAGTTCAATTTTCACAACGCGCTTCCGCTCTCTGTCCGGAACTAGCGACAAGCACACACGAGCTCGATTCTATGCACACATCGTTGGTCCACAGTTGGGCACGTCGTCGGTGCGCCATACACGCGCACTCAATCGGAGAGTTCCTTCAACGCTATTCCAATTATCAATCAATCCAATAACTGCCCTGAATCGTTCATCCATTAATCCTACCGTAAGTGCAATCCTCTGCGATCCCGTCGCATGTGCTCTGAGTTCATAACGACCATATATGGCCCTCGTGGATGAGCCGGCACATTGCCTGTGTAGATTCTCACACGCGCAAGTGAGTTTAGAGGCAGAGAGTTCTCCCGGAGGTGTTAAATGTTTCCCGAGTATTTTATTTTATTTTTGGCAGTATTAATATTGGTCCAGTGGGCCATTCATCCTCATTCGACTGTTTCGGGTGGCATTCATTTTTCATTTCAGCTGAGGCATATGCTGGTTACGAAGTAAGCGAATACGCCCTCGTGGATGAATTGGCACATCGCCCTTTAGTTGTCGTGGATGAATAGAAACATATAAACGGGAGGCGGAGGTTCGAATCCTCCTGGGGGCATCAGGCGGTTCCCATTGAGTTCCCACGCCTTTTTTTTTTTTTTCCTTCGGCCGGCCGCCACGAATTTCTTTTCTTTTAATCTGTCAATGGCCGATGATCCACGGGAATGCGAGATATATGGCGACTCCCTGCTGAATCCTGTGCTTTCTAAGTCAGGTCTTGGCGTTGGTTGGTTGAGTTGTTTGGTCCTTATATTTTTTTACACTAGCTGAGCGAGAAATAAATAGCGTGCAGGTCTTTTTGCTCAAAGCTCTCGTAGATGAACCGGCACATCCTCCACTTCGCCTAGTCTCGAATTCCCGAAGCATAAGTGGAAGCAGGGGGTTCGAATCCCCCTGAGAGCATTCCACGCACCCAAAGTCTTTTTGGTGATGCCCAATTTTGCGCTGGAACGGAAGAAGAAAAAATCGTGAGTAATATCTAGGCTCCAAAGTGGGGAAAATAACCCTCGTGGATGATTTGGCATATCACCCATTAACTATGTGACGGCGAGAGCTAAATAAATGGGGGGCGGAAGTTCGAATCCTCCCGGGGGCATATACGGGTGCCCATAGTCTTTTTGTTTTCTCGCTTTTCTTCTTGCTATCTTGTTGTAGTAGACAGCCAACCGAGGGCTACCTACTTCAATTATTTTCGCAAGCCAGGTTGTGAGGTTCGCTGAGTTGGTAGGAACTTATTTATTTTTACACTAGGCAGTGAGCGGGAAACAAATAATATGCGGGGATTTCTCGTTCACAGCTCTCGTACTCGGATGAATTGGCACATCATTCACTTCACCTGTTACAAGTTCATGAAGCATAAATGGAAGGAAGGGGTTTGAATACCCCGAGAGCATTACCTTGCTTGACAAGGTCTCTCCAAACTCATAATTGCACCACTTTTCATACCACCCGGCTTGATCCGCTTCCGTATCTCTCCGAAGGTGATGTCACTGGTCGGAGACTGCCGAACAAGTTCGCTCAATGCTCTGTTTCCGCCTGAACTTTCAAGTACTATTAAGACATCCGCACATTCTCATCAAATGCATAGTAGAAATTGCTCGAGATCAGCATAAAATGTAGCGCATTCCCACGTTAAGACAGCGGCCGCACCATCGGCACATCAATGATCTGAAACCCCGCGCAGCCCGTGCAACGGCAGCCCAGCGCAGCAAGTTGCTTAAATTCCGCCTCAGATCACAGTCCCGATCTGGTAATTTGATGGCGGCACCACAAGCTTGCCGTGGATCTTTACCGCCGATGCCGATGACCAAGCTCCGCCCACATTTCTAACAAGTCGTGCAGCAAGAAAATGTAGCTACTAAGCTAGGCTGAGTATTGCAATACAGCAGAAAGGGAGCAATAATTGAATTAAGAGCTATTGAAGTAATACATGCATCTGTTCACATCCTTCATTTGCTGCTGGTACGCCTGCTGGGCGGCGCATACGGCTGCCCCCCATAATGCTACTGGTGCGGGTATGCGGCCGCCCCGCCGACGTCGGCCATGAACGGCGTGACGACGCCCCCGCCCACGCTCGTCCCCGCAAGCCGCCCGCCCCCTCGTCCTCGTCTTCCGCCCCATTCGCGCTCCGCCGCCGCATCCCCATCCCGCCTGCCTCGCTCATCGGCGTCAGCCCCGCGTCCCCGCCCCCCACGCCCCCCATCATGGGCAGCGTCGCACCCCCCACAATCCGCCCTGGGTCGAAGTTCCCGTCAAACTCCGCCTCGCGCTTGCGCTCGCACGCGCGCTTGGTGAAGAACGACGACGCCACCCGCGATCGCACCCGTCTTGCTGTTTTTGGTTACGGGTGTGGTGGAGGGCGGGGGCTGGGACACGGTTTGGCTGGCGTGGAACGTGGTTATGACGACAATGCAGGAGTGGACAGACAGCCGGAGGACCATAATCGCGCGCAGCGGCGTGGAAGAGCGCCACGATCGCGCGGCGGCACAGGAGAGCACCTACGTAGCGGCAATAACGCGAAGAGACAAACAAGTCGTGTCCGGTCTATCCCTCCGCCATTCAGCCCACTCTGCACGCAAAGGCCCGGCAGGTACTCGCATAGCGAAAAACGGCGCACGGAAGCGGAAGGAGTGCCGTGCCGTGTCGCAGCTGTAACGCCCCTTCGTCCCGAAACACGACGGACGCGCTGCTCCGGCCACCCATCGTACGCACGTGCCCACGCGCCGCTTATACTCCTCAAAAGCGCGTCATAAACGTCGGGGACATCGGCGTTGCAGGACCATGGCGGGCGAAGGCGTGTTGGCGACGTGCGGCGGGTGCGGCGAGCGACGAGATTGGCGGCAGGAAGAGAGAATGCTGGCTCATTGTTTGTGGCTGACATTGTTTGACGTGAGCGGAGCTTGAAAGTGCCGCAAATCTTGCCGCCATCAAATTACCAGATCGGGACTGTGATCTGAGGCGGAAAGTCAAGAGTGAGCGCAGCATGGCGGCAAGATTTGCGGCACTTTCAAGCTCCGCTCACGTCAAACAATGTCAGCCACAAACAATGAGCCAGCATTCTCTCTTCCTGCCGCCAATCTCGTCGCTCGCCGCACCCGCCGCACATCGCCATCGCGCATTCACCCACCATTGTCCCTCAACGCCGATGCCCCCGACGCCTTTGGCCCGCTTTCGAGGAGTTAGGGCAATCAACCACCACAGTTCTCCCTCTTCCCTTCCGCCTCACCCTGCTTGCGCCCTTGCCGACTTGACTGCCACGATCAAGAGCTGATATATCTCGTTGTCACCTACTAACTGTTTCCTCCTCCTGCTCTGCCTGTGAGCCACATCTCCGATGGCGCGACCGCGAGATCCCCAGGACCCCAGCCCACGCCACCGACGTGTGCACTGCTCGCCCGCCCACAGGCATCCACGCGATCACGGCAGCCCCCGCCCGCGCCCTCGCACGACATGCATCACGAAGGTGAACGCAAGTCCGGGCCGCAGCGTGCTCTGAGGCTGGCGAGTCCAGGGCGAGGGTGTGAAGTCCACGCCATGGCGGCCGCGCTGCTGCATGAGCGCAGGTCCGGCGCGTGTTGGTGGCGAGTGCGAGCGCGAAAAATACCCGTCGTCTTCCTCGAGGCGGCGGCATTTTCGTGCGGCGGACATGGGGGTGAACTTCGCAAGCGTGCTAATGCGTGCATTATGGCCTAATGAATAAATAATGTCTACTTGTGTGCAGTGTACACTCCCTACTACCCTCCACACCTCCACAAATATAAATTGCATCTACTTTATCCTACGTTTGCGTCTTCTGCTTGCTTGTGCGTGGATGACAATTAGTCAGCAACGGCTCGAGCGGCATTCATCGCGGCAAAGTTCCCGTGCCGCGATCAAATTGCCCGATTTAGGCTGTGATCTGAGGCGGAATTTAAACATCTGCGCAGCATAGGGGGTCAGGGGGCAACTTCCAGCCGGCCCGGTGCCGGCTGCCGAATCACTCCAATTCAACTCGCATAAAGCCGCAATATTGACGGCAAAGAATTAACAGTGAGTTAAATGGCAATGAAAAGAGGCCCCGCGCCAGCGGAAATGACCCCGTGCCAGCGGAAAGGCCAGCGCCGGTGAAAGGGAGGGGTGTGGGGGAATCTTCCCCCGTATGCCGGAATGCCGAACCTGATGGCGCAACCGGCACAGCTGATGTGGCCGCACAAAGCCATAGCACATTCTCAAATACTGGCATAAATGTACTGCACATCAACTGTGTGTGTTCTACATCTTGTATATCCTCAGTTGAATGGCACAACACTGCTGTTCAGTGAGTGGCCAGCAGGATCTGGGGTGGCTGGAAGAGGTAAATGGCAAAGGATACGGATACGCGCAGACAAGGAAGATAAGGGGACTCGGTAACGGTTGACATGAAGACTAGAGATACACATGGATGAGAAAATGTAAACAGCTCTGTACGAGACAGAGATGTGGTTCAATTCAACAGTAATTAGTAAACAAAGCATTGCAACAAAACAGTACTCTGATGCATCAGCAAAGTATCAAACAAGGTTTCAAGCAAGGTCCTTGCCGACGAAGTCGGCGCTTCCTCGCTCATGGAACACAAGCAATTTTTGGTAACAGAGCATGCGCAATTCATTTACACTGCAAATCAATGAAACTGCCAGGTAGTATTCAAGTTCGAAAGTGGGAACAATAACCCCCGTGGATGAGTGAGCACATCACTCATCCGTTATGGAGTTCTGGAGACAGCATAAATGCGAGGCGGAGATTTGAATCCTCTCGGGGGTTTGGGCGGCTGGACCATTTATTTTTTATCTAAGGCGAGAAGGATCAAGCATATGCAGGGTCCAAGGTATGCAAATGAGCCCTCGTAGATGAACTGGGACATCATTCACATTGTATGTGTCATCGAGTCGGAGGCGGAGGTTTGATTCCTCCTGGGGCATACTGTAACTCTGCCGTTTGGAAAATCGCGGTAGATGGCCAACTCTGCCCTAAGCATACTGAATTCAGTTTTTCTCATTGCAAATCCGGTGTTGAGGTTGGCTGAGGTGGTTGGTCTGTATATACTTGCAGCGCTAGGCGCGAAAGAAATAGAGTGCACGTCTGTATCGTTCAGAGCCCTCGTAGATGAACTGGCACATCGTCCACTTCACTTATGGCTGAATTTGGGTAGCATAAATTGAAGGAGGGGTTTGAATCCCCCGGAGAGACGACGCAATTATTTACATTGGAAATGAAGAAAACAGTGAGTAGTATCCAGGCTCGAAAGTACTCAAATCAGCCCTCGTGGATGATTTGGCACATGGCCCATTTGTATGTGGAAGAGACAGCGACATAAGTGGGAAGCAGAGGCTCGAATCCTCTCGTGGGCATGAGGCCATCTCTGCAGTCTTTTCTTTTCCTCTACCTATGGCGCCCTTAGTTGTTTTTATTTGTAAAGACAACGGTCCAGTCCTGCAAGTAAACGAATTTTGTTTCCCCTTGCACAGCGCTCCGCTGGGGCTTGCTGGGTCAACCAGCAGACGCTTAAGGTGATCATGAAGATGACCGCCAATGGGTAAATAATCCCCTGCATGGGATATTCAATGTCCAGTAGACCCCCCATCAAGTTGGAATCCCCCAGGAGTATAACAGTCATAGGGACTCCCCAAGTACATCATTCATAAAGATGTACAGATTTCACCCATGCATCGTTGGCCCTGTATTAGTGGTGCATAAACCCTCATATTTGTTTTGCTTGTTGGACTAATCATGTCTTCAGGCTACAATGACCGGCTGTGCATGGGCCGGGGGCCCTGCACCAATTCTGTTGAGAACAGCGTCCACCCCAACCAGCAGCCCAGCCACAGTGGAGTTTTCACCCCAATGTACCCCGACTGTAGCCCCATATATTACTGTCGAGTTCCAAGGCCTGATTGCTTCGGTTGTTGGAGACGACTTCCTCACCTTTACTCTCACGGATACTGTTCAAGGTTCGTTCTTCGGAATAACCTTGATCGCTTGCCTGCAATTACCCACAGAGTGCATTGACTTATGGACCTGCCTTCCCGGAGGATGCGCGTTTGTAAATCGTATGCCCTCCTATTCATCTTTCCTCTACCCACTAAAGATTTATTTGGCATCTTTTCAGCGCACTTGGACAGCACGAAGGCATGTGATTCAAAAACCTTTTTATGTACGTTCCGGTCAGCTAATTCAACGTCACCGACAGAACACGACGATGTTGACATGCACATTTTACGGCCAATGCCACACCGCTGAGGATGCGACCAACGTCGGCGGACAGACACAGCCCGATGGGAGTCCTTCGGCGGTTTCCTCCAGCAGCGGGATCTGCTTGGACCCGTGCCGACTTCGCCGCTAGCGGAATTCTTCTGATTAAAACTATATCTATAAATAGGATTTTTCACGGATATGATATTTTTGTAGTGTGTTACGTGCAATTGTGGGTGTGGATATTAAGCCTTGTTAAGTAAGACGAAGGCGCAACACCAGCGAAGGGTTTGGAGTCATTCAGTCAGCCCCGTATTGGTTCACTTTTGAGTTCGTTCAAAAATATATAATATAGGAGGAATGTGAGTGTTTTTATGCAGGCGTGCACCATCGGACACAAGGGCGACACAAGGGGAGAAAAAAAGGTTGATATCAAGTCGATACCTGCATGCGTCGGGGTCCTCCCGCTGCTGACAACGCATTCAATATCCCCTCCACCTTTCCGCTGCGGGCTTTCCCTTTTTTTGGCGTTCAGGAAGACCACTTCGAGACTCGGAGCCGCCATCTGGTGGACTTCATGCGCCGCCGACCTGCGTAGAGCGTGACGGAGTTCAGGCGGCACCCTCTCGTGGATTCTCCACACCGCGCCAAAACCAGTGCATCATCCCCATGAGAGCGATCTCAGGATGGGGGCAAAGGCAGTACGGAGCTGTGACTGTGAACACCTCCACGAGCAGCTCGGCTGGCCGGGTGGGCTGCGTAAGGAAGAAAAAGGGGAGCGGCAGGGCAGGGCAGGGGACGTCTCGCGTCCGCCCAAGTTGCCCGCAAATGAAGTTGTCTCATTGTTGGTTACCCGCGTTCTGGCGCAAGGAAGTTCAAGGGTGAGAAGCAAAGGTACGCGTCAGATACACGTGTCCGATGGCGCGGCTTAATCGTGGAATCGGACTCGCGCTGAGGTTGAATCTGGATTCCGGAACGCCGGAAGCTGGATCTTTTCGTTAAAGGTGTCTGGCTTCCCCGACCTGCTGGCATGCTCTTCTGAAAGAAACGAAAACCTTACCACACCCCCCCTTTCAGTCCAACCATTCATTTATTTCCTGCCATGCAGGTCGGTCGTGCATGCCATCATATACTCTGAATTTTCAATCCTCAGCCCATAGATTTTATTCGGCCGCGCGTTAGAGCAACCAAAAAGAGAGAAAAGGTTCAAAGCTGATCGATGCACCTGACCCAAGTCGAACGGGGGACTTTCCACAAAGATACATCATCACACAGCTCATCAGAGTCTGATTCAGAGGTGAATGCACACCACCGTGCTACCAGGCACTTGTTTCTTTCTTCCTATTCAACATCTTTTGAACCTGTTGGAGCAAAAAGAACTCAATAGGAAAAAAACTAGTTCGCCTGGCCCCGAGTCAAACGGGGACCTCTGCGTAATAACAATGGGAGGGAGTCCGCACAGAGCGTAGATGCACACCATGTACTTTATTCTTTTGATATGGGCTGCGTTTATTCAACACAATTTTGAAAAAAAAAAAAAAGAAAAGAGGTTGTGAAAATGATGCACCTGACCTCGAGTCGACAGGGACGTTTCACTGATCTGATTTTAACATTACAAATCAAAGGTAAATGGACCGTGCTACTGGGCGCTTCATTCCCTTCTTCTGCACCTGCATTTATTTAAGATCTTTTGAGCCTGTTGGAGCAAAAGGAACTCAGCTTCATTCTCCACCTCTGGAGGGGTATATATTATACTCGCATGGTCCAAATGTCTGGACAACGAGTTTACCGAAGACAAACAAGTAGACAACAAGTAGTGTACAGGTGGCTAGGCTATTCATACATATTATTACAAGATGTAAACAGAGCACACACCACTCCGGAATACTAGAACTTACTGTGAACTGGCAGGCCCCTTGTATTGCAGGATATGCAACCTGATTACGAGCGGAGTACGCAAGTGTACGAGAGGAGTTCCCTCCTCCCAGGCAAAAAACCCAACATTCCACCAGTTACAGTCAATCGTCGTACAGCTTTCCCTTTTCAGAATGAATGCAGGCAACTGTACCTCATCTTTTTGACTGATTTTCTTTGGGCTCAACTCCTGAAACCTGAACGCGATAGACCCAGACGAGGTTCACCTACTGGCACCCAAGCTTCCTTTCATTCACAAGTTAGGTTCACCGCTATTTCTAGCCTTCCAAACTTACCCACCTCGGATACACTAAGCCATCCTCGGGTTCTGTCTTTGTTTCTCAAATTAGATATATATATTATATTTTTGCGGATCGCCGAAGCAAAGGAAGCTTTTTACCAATATTTTCAATGAGAAGCTTGAAATCCTCAAGCAGTGTCTTCCCCTTGTTTTGTTCTGCGAACAGTATGCAGAGCTTCCAATCCCCGACTCCTGAGACTAATCTCGTTCCCCACCGTGATCAACGGGAAAATTGGCTGTTAACAAAGCTTCATCTGGTATAGCAGTAGCACAATACATGGATAAACGAACAGACTACACACTGGACGAAATGCTATGACCTGGGACATGCCCTGCATATCAAGGACAGGTGGGTATGTATCTGTTCAAAATAAACGGAATACTTTTTTTTTAAATCTTGTCCACAAAATTGCTTCCTTGAGACAGTTTGTCCTCATCCTGACTGTTGACAATGTATGTCCACTCTGCTGTGGCAACGGCTACATTCAAGTCATTGAAGTTGTTCCTCATACTCCATCAAAACAGCAGAGTCAACCTCTGCTAGCTTTGCATCAATCTTGAGTACATCCTTCATCTGGGAAGATATCTCAAACAGAGGCCTTGCTGCTTTCCACAATTGAACTGCCTTCATGGCCTCTCCGCGATGATGCAGTATCTCGGCAATTCGAAACATGCAATCTGCACGCCAGCGATGGATATCCATGAATGTGAATCCATCAAGAGCAACATTGAATAGGCTGAGCGCTGTTTCATCATCGCCTTCGGCAGAAAAAATCTGACCAAGGCATCGGAATGCTTGCATTGTTTGACGCTTGTCCTTACACCTCAAAGCCAGTCCAAGGAAGATCCCAGTCCAATGTAGTGTAGTTTGGATATCATTCATCTTGGTGGAAAGATCTCCGAGCCGTGCTAGAGCATCGAGTACCAGTCCCGGTAAAATGTCTTGAGATGACACAGAACATTTTTCAAACATTTCTCTTGTAGTGCCATGAGGCCCATCTTGAAGACAGAGCTCTGCAGCTACGTGGTCAAGGAAAAGGCACATATGTCTGCCAGAGTACCCATATAATGCCTTCGACTGATACTGAGCCACTTCTAGATTTTGGCGGATGTTTTTTGAGTCAGCACCGGTAGCAATATCAATGAATGCAATGTTCAGGTTTGCCAGGATGGCAATATATGAAGTTGGCCGGCAACTGGATGCAATGGCTACTTGAAGTTGGCGAGATTCAAGATACTCAGATTTCACAAGGTGTATCTCAGCCTGATAATTTAGGATGAGAAAGTACAAGGAACATTGTGGTTGACCACAGTTAGTCAGCATGTTTCTGGAGTTTTGCAGCAGCTGTCGAGCATGCGCATAGTTTGCCAGCAGCATGTGACATCGTGCTTGAAGGTGGAGAGACCATGCCTGTCCATAGATGTCCCCTAAGTGCTCAGCATGTCTATGTGCCTCCTTGGCATATGTGAGTGCACTCAAGGGCTTTCCCGTAACGAGCTGGGTCTCACATATGCTGGTTAAAGCGTGGATGCCAACAATTGTGGAATATCCAATACTGTCTGCCAGAGAAGATGCTGTTTGGTAATACTTCAGAGCTCCAGCTATATCTGACTGTGTCGACCAGAAGTAATTTCCCAGAGCACGGTACCATCTGGCTGGTGAGACATTAGTTAGGTACAATGGCAGTGGTTGTGTCTTACCCTGTTCCAGTGGAGCTTTTGATTTGAAATACTGAGTGCCTAGGGTGATGTTGCTATTGAAATCAAGATCCGGAAAATGTTCAGAATTTTGCAGTAGCTCAATGAGATATTCCCCAAAAATTGGATTGTCTTTCCAATGCAGGATTTTCGCAGAAAGCCGGAGCAGAAGGGGTGAGTATGTGTCTTGAACCCGAGCATAGAAGTGATTGAGATACAAGATACTCTGAAAATTCTGGACAATATCAGGCCCCTCTGTTTCAAGCCCATTGTGGAGAATAGTGCTGATGTTGCCCAAATTACATGAAATTTGAGGGAGTATATCAGCTACATTGAGATTCTTGAATTGGTTCCAAAGATCAAGAATTTGATGGAAATGTTCTCGTAGTTTTAGCTTCAAGGCATCTGCTGGAGGATGAATATGGAGGATGTGTTCTCGAATAGGAACCAGCACCTTCAGGTGCTGATCCTGGCCAACAAAAGCCAGTGATGTCTGGATAAGAGTTGTTTTGCAGGCAAGGATGTCAGCAATGGGGAGTTTGGCTTGTACCAAATCGGCATCTCTGAGTCCATCTGGTAGCATTGAAAGAATGCCAAGCAATTCCTGAGCACCTGTGGTCATCCGGGAGCTGGTGTATGATAACATAATGGAGATGTCCAGGCTTGATCTCTGGTCATACCCATCCGAAAGCATATGAGTACTTTCCAATTTCCAACGCAAAAGTGCCCCAGCACATCCTTCAGAACCAGCAACACTTGCAATGAGGCTTACTGCCAGTGGAAGATTCCCTGTCAGATCAAGGAGTTCTTTGATGCTGGCATCATCATGGCCTTCATCAGCAACCTCAATAAAGGTCTGCCGAGCTGCCACATTGGAGAGTGGCTTGAGAGGTGCTAGGAAAGGCCTGGTCCATTTGACTTTACTTGGTCGCTCAGCACCTCTCAGGGTAATCTACAGGAAGTTCAAGGCATTATTGGGAAAACCCCTAAATAGCACTCACCATGAGACCCAAGTGCGGAATATCAGTCAGGAGAGATAGAAACTCTTCAACTTCAAGGCGAGATGGCATTGCCTCCCAAGATGTTTCCAGGTTGTCCAGGACCAGAAGGGAAGGAGGAGCATGGGAAAAATAATGTGCAACTCTTTTTGACATGTTTGAGCCCTTCTCCAACCCAATATGATCTGCAATTGTCGCCACCAACTCAGGGCAAGTGGGGCTTGAGTGGCATGGAACAAAGTATCGTTGTGAAAACTTGGCTTCCACTTGTGGATTATGGAGGGCTGCCGTGGCAAGGCTAGTCTTTCCGATCCCGCCTGCGCCGAGAATAGCAATGTGGGCAGAATTCTGGAGGAGCACATCAACTACATCCTTCATCTCTGATTCACGCCCATGGAAGATTTTGGGAGATGGTGGAAGTAGATTAAAGGATCCTGAACTACTATGGAAATCAGTGACTGCGGATCATTACATCCACTTCAATAACGGACCTATTCCCTCCACTTGAAAGAACCCCAATCACCTAAATAAAAAAACATGAGCTGGGAAACTGGAGTCTGATTTGAATTGAAACTAACGGAGGAGTGGTCCGACCGGGTAAGGTCTGGATCAGCTTTGAGGAGAGCCATAAGCTCTTCATGCTGCTGCTTTGCATCCTTTTCAATTTGCACTATTTGAGTGAGTGTTGATCCCTTGGCTCTCACCTGAATGAATTTTAGTGATGAGATGAGGACTGCCATCAAACATACCCTGAACAACCCGATGGACTTATGAAGTTCCTGCTTGCACATTTCCAATTTTCCAGCACTACCAGGCTGCTTGAACAGTTGCTGGATCTTCCCCATTCTTTGCTGTGCTTGAAGAAAAGTAAAAATCTTCTGTAGTGTTCTGCAATAATGTCTCACTGTGTGTCATCCCGACAAATGAAATGATTACATACTCTGCAAATTTTGCAATGTCATATAGGAGTTCTGTTGGAAGCACCCCTTTAATTTCGGATGTGGAGCACAGTGCTACAATAGTACAAAGGATTTCGTGGATTTGTTCGACAATTATCATCCATTCATCCCTGTTGGACCTGACAGCCTATATCATCATCAGGAGGTGTTTCTTTTACATAATGAGCAATGGGCTAGACTTGCCTCCACACACTTCAGAATTGACAAAGTCAATGCTGTGGCTGAGGATAAGAAGGGAATCTGGAACGATCCAGCAATCTCTTCCACAGTGCTAGCTGCCGTCGTTGTGTACTGGATTAGATTGGCAAGCTGTATCGGCGCTTTCATCTTTGGGGATCAAGGAGCACAGCGTGAAAACTCAGGCACTCTTATCTATTCTACGGACTCCTGCTGTCATAGGGCAGCAGTTCAAGATTATTGTCAACAGATCTGCCGAACTATGTTACATTCACTGCATGTCAAATTGCAGGCAAGCATAGTCTTACAAAGGAGTGCCGTCCATCTGGGTGTATGTATATATTGCCGTGTTCTTCCCACAGATACTCTTCTATTCTCAGACTCACATGAAACACATCATATGTGCAGGAATAGACATACACTGATGTTCTGCAGCAAAATAAATGCCGCAAACAACACGGAGGATATTGTTTGACTCCTGACATTACAAACATCGGAATATAAGAACCCAATTGAGAAGGGGGTAAAGGGTAAAGACAGCAGAGCTGGGGCGGCCATCCGTTGACGTTCAACAACATCAGTCGGCTGAGCTTCCTGTGCTCGTGGAATCACAGCTGGAGGATTCTAACTCCGGTCAGTGCGCCACCTTCAACAATCCGCAGCAGAGAACTGTCAAGAACCGCTCCCAAAATGGAACGGTCCAATGATGGTCTCCGAAAGCCTCCGACTCCCCGCCCTCACTGCAGCCAGCATCCATTACATGTTTTTTGTTACTAGTGCCGTATATCAAACTTGGTGCCTTGGAAGCGAAACGAGGTTCAGGTATGCAGCACATTGAAAGAAAATTATTTGAACAATTGGAGTACAGCGTAACACTGCCACTCCGAGGCGTACTGAAAATACCGCGGAACGCGGAAGAGAAGCCACGTCCACGGTCCACAGATACAAGACTTCCGCATCAGGACCCACGGCTGCCAAGATGGCAGGAGGAACTGAATCCCATGTCCCGACTCCCTGGCGTCTGGTAATTGCCTCCCAAAAAGGATCGACCATGCGCCGGCTGAGACAAAAAAGGATTTTTTGATGACGTCGTAAGCGATTTTGCACTGCAATGGAGAAAAATGGCGGGTTGTATCTGGGCGCGAACGTACGCAAATAAGCTCCTCGTGTATGAGTTGGCACATCACCCATCCAATTTGCACGGCTGCAAAAGAGTGAAATGGAATGCTCCGGGGGGCACATTTCCCTCGGTCTTTTTTGCTCACTTTTCTTCTCGCCGTCTTGTTGTAGTAGACAGTCAAACGCAATTGCAAATCAGACTTGGGGTGTATTTAAGAGCTGAGCGGGAAACAGATAAGGTGTGCCTGCGTCGTTCTCGTTCAGAGCTCTTGTAGATGAATCGGTATATCATCCACTGCACCTATGGCTCAGTTCGTGTAGTATAAATGGAATGAGAGGGTTTGAATCCCCCTAAAAGCATGCATAAGGTCCAGACCAATTTGTTGATGACTCTGCAATTTAATTGCACTAAATGAGGAATAATGAGGAGTGCATTGACTCAGTGAAGTGCGAAAGTAACCAAATAAGCCCCCGTGAATGAGCTGGCACATCATAGAAGGACAATATAAATGGGAAACGGAGACAGAAGTAGATGGATGACTAAGCCACTACATCCGGACACCTATGCGTAGCCGACCAGATTCTACCACTACGACGACGGCGTAAATGGGAGGCGGAGGTTCAAATCCTCCTGGGGGTCTTGGCCAGGCCTGAGAGAATGCTTTTTAGGCGGCTGGGCCATTATTTTTCTGCTTTGAACTGAAACTTGCACCGGAGCCAAGAACTACGCATGTCAAAGCGACACAAGATATGCCTCCGCTTCGCTCTGGCAACTGAAAAAAACAGTTGGGTAATAATATTAAGTTGATAATTCAACGTGAGCACAGATTATGGGAGAGTGAGGGAAAAAATAGAGGTGGAATATATATGTATAAATGGGGGGAAAAGCCAAATCGGAGGTATGTTTGTTCTCCGACGCCCTAGCGTCTGGTAACTCATAAAAAGAATCGCCAATGGCCGGCCGAGACAAAATGAGTTTTGATGACGTCGTAATTGATTTTGCACTACAAATGGAGAAAAATGGTGGGTTGTATCTAGGCTCGAACGTACGCAAATAACCTCCTCGTGCATGAGATGGCCCATCACCCATCCAATTTACAAGTGGTGAAAAAAAAGTGTAAGTGGGAGGCAGAGTTTCGAATCCTCTCGGGGGTATCAGACAGTCTTTTGTTTTATGTTCACTTTTCTTCTTGCCATCCTGCCGCGGAAGAGAGCTGAATCGAGTATTTTTCGGACACAAGGGCGGCACATGGGAAAAGAAAAATTAGATAACCAAATCGATACCAGAATCATTACGTCGGGGTCCTCACAGGGACTATCTATCTCACGGAACGAAATGGGCAGATACTCCGGGATACAGTCACCAAAAGAAAAGAAAAAAATCAGTGGGCGGGTCAAAAAATTGCTCAGTGATCGATAGTTCTCCAGTAGCGCGCGCTCAATCCTTCATTCGCTCGAGTCTAATTTGGCGAAAAACAGCTTGGGTCGTATAATCACTGTGCGCACACGAAACGACAAACATGTTCCAGAGAAAGGGCTTAAGAAGAGCTATTGAGGTCTTAACGCTATGTAGAAGAGAAGTGAAGAGGATGGAAGAGAAACAAAATATACCTGCAAGCCCGGAACTACACGTGCGGATATACTGCATAGCTTGCATAGCAGGAGGGCGGTTCTGGAGTCGGCGGGGGGCGGGAGTAAGTGGAATGAAAAAAAATTGAGCCTTCGGAAGGTAGATATCGACAGACAGGCACCCAGACACTGGCAGAGCGGGCCACCGGCACCCATTCACAGAGTACGAGCAGCGAGGAAGATACCCCCGTAATCGAGCTGCCTCCGTAATAATTCAACCTTCCTTCGCGAAAAAAAACGACGACACGTACTCACAATAATAATACTATCTCAAGCTGCCCTCAAAAGTCGCTTGGCATTGCGTTCGTCCGCGTCCGCCTTTGGCAGTAGACCCGTCCACCCGTGGAACTGAAGCGGAAGAGGTGCGCGACGGTGTGCGATTGATTCGAGGGTCGGTTGGTTAGCGAGAGGATAAAAAAAGAGGTGGGGGGGGGGGGTATATTATACTCACGCGGTCCACAAGATGAACTACGAGTTTACAGAAGACAAACAAGTAGCACTATTAGGGTGTTTATCCTTCTAGAAATCTGCAAGATGTCAACTGAGCACAACACCATTCCAGGGGGTCGATCACACAAGACGCTGGCCAAACTGTGACTGGCCGGCCATTTGGCGGGACCTCCGGTTATAACCTCGTGGGACCTGACCACGAGCCAAAGGCGCAAGTGTACGGGAGGAGGGTCTCTCCTCCCAGGTAAAATTCCCCGGAATCCACCAGTCAACAGAAAGCTGTCGCATGTCTGTCCCTTTGCAGAGTGCATGCAAGACCACAGGTTAACGTGTTCAACTTCCAAAGAAGGTCCACAGCCAACAGTAAAACCAGTCTCGTGGCCTGAGAAAGGAGTATAGATGGTGTCCTAGGTCCGTAACACAGGCTCGCGAACGAGAAGAAGCGGAGTCTCGTCGAATATCTTCTGCACATCAAATGCTAATTTCCCCAGGAGCGGTGTAATCTCCCTCCGTGCAAGGAGACCTTTGAACAGTTGTAGTGCCGATTCGCTGAATTGTGCGATGAGCCCAGGGAGCTCTTGATTCACCTTATCTGTGAAAACTTGCCGGAGCTCTATCAGCTGAGGTTGTTCACATACAAACATTGCATGCGCCGGGTCTTCGATATGCACAAAGCAAAAGCGGCAGAGGCGCCACTGCTTTGGGACGACGGGTTTTCTGCGCTCCTTCCAACGTCTTCGCTCCACAGCTAAGCTATGACTGGAAAGAATCATCCGTGTCAAAGATCGGCGGTGTTGGGGTGCTTTGATGCGCAAGTAATGACGGAAGTCCAAAGATTTCTTAATGAGCTTTCCTGAGGATGAGTCCATCTCGAGTCGTCCAACCAGTATATCCTTCACTCGGGATGACGATGCAATCGAGTCATCGACCCAGGCTTCCATGAACTTCTTCACATCCTTCATGGCTTGCTCAACCACGTCGGTCTTCAAGTCCGGAGAAATCTTGAGTTCCACTGGAATATGTAGGCGGGCGAGCACAATCCGGAGGTCATTAATCCACGAAATCCTTTTTTCTCTGGCCAGGGACAGTGAGTCTTGGAGTGCAAGCGATGCAGGTCGCTTCTCGTCCAGTTCCAAGAGGTAGCACAGGTTTTTGAGAGCTAAGTAAACCCTCCTGTACTTGATCGGCCATATTCCTGTCTCTGAGAATAGGACAACCCGTAGGCACCGTGATCCCACTCCGAGCATACGGCGTAAGAACCTGCACTGCACCTTTTCAAGGAGCTTGAGGCTTCTCAAATCTACATCCAAGCATACATCGCATCCCGATGTAAGATGTGTGTCGACGCGCGCCATATATAAGGTTCTGGTCTCCCACACAGGTAAGGAACCAACGAAGCGGTCTAGTCCAAGCAGGGCATTTCCAATTTTGATCGCTTTTTTGGCTTTGATTTTGTACTGTTCCCTCCATATATTCTTCGTTCCAGTTTCAAACCAGACACCCAGATAGGCCGCCTTTTGAACATGTGCGATGATTTTTCCTCCCATGTGGAAGCTTCGGTAGGATTTCTGGCGGGCTCCAAAAATCTGATAGACACATTTCACGATTGAAGTCTCGCATCCGTTATCGTTCGACCAGTATTGAGACTCAGAGAGATGTTTTTGGAAGCCATCAGGTCCTCCAGATGTCGTAAGAATATCGTCGGCGTGTTCGACGTTGGTGATTGGCACGCCATTCAAGTTGATGTCTTGCGGGTGACAACTTAAGATGAAATCCGACATGAAGAGATTCCAGAGATGAGGGGATCCAGGAAGGTGGTGACGAGGTCGACGACGCAAAATAATAAAATAAAAATGCGAAGGCACAGGAATATACATAGGACGAAAATGTGAGGAGGGAGGATTCGGAAGGAGTCAACACACGAGTAGAAAAAAGCAAAGAATGAATAGAATGAGTGACGAACACACCCATCCGCGCCAGGCCTTTAATCTCGGCAAATCGGTTCGCTTGAGTGAAAGAAGGGCGGAAAGTCTACATATGTAAAGGAAGCAATTTGTCAGTTGGATGAAATGAATTAGGCTTTAATGGTTCTGCCGTGGACGATACCGCAGAACGCGCTCGCTGCGACGCAACGCGGATTACCATCCACGAATAAACGTCAACACAGTGCGCCGTATGCGGGTCAAGGACAGGCATGAGTAAACGTCGTAGTATGCACCGAAAAAAAAACACATAGAAAAGAGCAGAAATAGTACGTACCCGACTAAACCCAAACCTCTGTGCATTGCCCACAGCTTCCCCCTACGGCGCCGAGCTAGATCTCCCACCTGCCCAAGAGGTACGGCGTGCGCGTGCCGGGGTTGGACATGCATTCTGCACTCGGAATACGCTCCCCCTCTTGTGGGGCACAGGGCGGAGACTTCGCATTGTAGAGCGTGACGTCGACGTCGACGTCGATGACGCAACGGCGGACGCGACGAAAGAGGTAGGCTGTGGTGGGCGCTCTCGATTGACTCCTCAGGCAAGTGTGATGCGTTGTGAGGGCGTGTGTGACGGGTGCTGCTGTGGATGCGCGTCGCCCGTCTGCTGTTCGAGGGACTACACATCGTCGGAACATAGGGCTGTGCGCCGTGGCCGTGACGGGCACGGCCGTTGTTTCGACGGGTAGCGAACGGGTACAGCCGTCCCGCGTCGCGAGGTTGAAAAATATCTCTACGGGACGGGACGGGTACCGGGACGGCCGTCACGGTCGTGCGCCGGTTTTTTTAGTCCATTTTCATTACCTGCAATATCTGTAGCTTTACTTAGCGCATTGAATGATATTTTTAAGGCTTCAAATGGCGATCCGACAGTTTGCACAAAGAACTCGAATAATATGAGAACAAAAATGAATACGAGCTTTGCATTTCAAAGTAAGTCTCTTAAGTAGTCTACTCATTGGCTAAGAGCCTCCGCGCCGGATGGATAAGCAAAAATTATCCAATCATGCACGTCGGCACGGAGAGAGTCGACAGTAAGGCAGAGCATGATAGAGCATCCATATGGCAGATGGTGGAGACATTGATGTGTGATCTTTTATTGTGATTGGACCTGTCTGTTAGCTCAGACTCAGAGGGTATTTGAGGCTGCGGGCAAGGTAAACTTGGTGTTTGACGCGTTATGAGCATGCTAAACGCGTCGGGGCACAGAGTGATGTAGTTAAGTGGTTCAGAAAGACTGGTATAATATTTAGATTGCCATTCAAGATGACCGTCCACACCATAAATAGATATTGATTAATCTACACTGGGACGAGCTCGCTCGCTGCTCGCTGCTCGCGGATCCACGCACTTCACAAGCCAATCCGTTGAACTCCGTTGACCCGTCGACGGCCGTTGTTCCGCCGGCCGTCGGGTCAGCTAACCGTCCCGTCGCCGCGCCGTTGAAAAAAAAGCTAAGATGCCCGACGGAACGGGACGCCTACCCGTCGTACGGGTAACGGGACCCGTAGAACCGTCGCGACGGGCACGGCGAACAGCCCTATCGGAACAGAGCTTCAGCAAGGGCTTTAGGAGGGCGGATCATGGACAGAAGAGCGTACTTATCTGCTAGCTGCTGTGTATGATAATAATACTGATAGGCATTAAAATTGTCGGCGCCGCCATTGAGGTAGAAGGGAGGGAAGTATCGCCTAGGCGGCGAAGGGCTGATAGCTACGTCACTGCCTCGATTAGGCGTGGCGGTGCGCCTCGGGACAACTCGGCGCAGTTCCCGATTCCCTCGATTGCCTCCCCAAAGTCTTCCGCCAGCCACCCCCACACTACTCCGACATGCATTACGCGCCTCACCCAACGCCAGATCGCCATTGAACAAGACGAATCCCGTCCCCGAAGAACCACAAGCTCGCCGCGTGTCTGCATCTATACGAATGCCGGTACCAGCATGCACAAGAGTAACACTACGGCTTCTATCCGCTCCACACAGGCCCGAAGACGCTCGAACGGCGAGGCTGTTGTGCGGCCCACCCACACCCCCGAGTCCACCGCACGACACCCACTCCTCATTGTCGTTCGTAGATAGGATGCGCGCATGACCGACAAGTATGTGGACTGTACAGACTGCGAGACACGGCCCTACGTGCGGAGCAGAAGGAGAGGGCGGCGATAGTGGAGGAGAAGGACCGGGACCAGAAGTGCCAGGTGCGTGCCGTCGAGTTCTTGTTCTATTACTCTATCTATCATTCACATATACGCTGTCCTTCACCACCTCTCCTCGATCCTGTGCCCCTAGCGTACGGCTCGTCCAGCCGCTTCCCCCATCCCCCCCATTTCTTCCGTTGATCCCTTCCCGGGTACTAACCCCCCGCCCGCACAGAACGCCGAAGCGAAATACCGCAAGACGAAAGGCGAGCTCGAACGCAAATGGAGGGCTCTGAGCTAGTCTCGTAAACCCCTTCATATGACGAGTGTGAGGACAATCGACACACAAGTATATAAAGTCTTGGACTTGATACACCCCACCTCTGAGAGTCGACATCCATCAGTGATTATCAGTGCGGCAGGTTGATCCGACTCCTAATCGAACGATTTTTCATGTCATTTTCTCAATCAGGCAATTTTTGAGAACAGGGCAAAAATGACACTCCGCACCTCACACCATGTCCGCTCGCTAAACCATTAAAGTGAGCCTTTTGGGACGGTAATAATTTTGCGACCACCAATTTTTGAGAACCTAGGAACCGCTTGGTGCAAGGGCGTGACGCGTTTTTGGCTAGGCAGCAAATTGCCCGATTGGGCGAGCACGTGCGACGGCATAGGCTGCCGCGTTGATCATCATTGATGGATGTCGACTCTCAGAGGCAGGGCGTATCAAGTCCTTGACTAGCTCTGAGCGTGCGTGGGGCCTGCGGGCGCCGCGGCATGTTCATTGCTACCGCAGCGGCAGTTTCGTGGCTAGCGGGGCGGCATGCTCGTGACTGTCGGGGCCTGCGCGCACGGTATTTTCGTTCACATGTGCGCCACCTATCCAGGTGTGCATCTACGTATGTTATATTATATATGGCTCGTTTCATTTCATTTCGTTGTGTCCATTCCTTCATTCTCGGCAGCTTTTTCCGGATGCATCGTCTCCCATGCGCCGTCCAGCTCAATTGGTCTCGCTCTCCGTCTGGAATCAGCGGCAAGCACACACGAGCTCGATGCTATGCGGACGTCGTTGATGCGCCGTCTTTGGTGGGCCGTCTCAGGGGGGCACTTACTCGCTCACTCAATCGGTGCATTCACTGCGTTCCGAGGGGTTGTCGGCAAAATTTGGCCGACCCCCGTCAGCCAAATTGGGTCGACGCAGATGGTTGGCCGGCCATGCCAACCCCAACCGACATCGGTAGGTCTCACAAAACCGCCTTTTTTGTCCACCGGCGGTAAGCGTAAGTTCGTTGGACCCACAGAAACTTACGACAAGTGACAGCTTGCCGTATTGATCGCGTAATGGGGCTGTCTGAAATAGACAAGGACTAGTCTGTGCGTCTATGTGGTCTGTAATGTCTGTCCCAGGCAGCTACAGACAACGGTCAGTTTCCAGATGCATTTCCGCCACTAACCTCGTACTCAGTGCCCATGTATTCCTCATTTCTCTCGTCATCTCCATCGTTGTTTATCGTAACCCGAGTCTTGCCCTGTTTAAAAATAATGAATAAAACGAGTGAGTATGAGATGAAAGTGATTACGGTAGGATCTATCAGAATACGCCCGGGACGAGCTGCAGAAAGCAGTTACTGGTCACCAGCCTATACACAAAAATATGTTCTCAAGCACTTCAGTTGTAAACTGGTACGGAGCGGGATGGACAGGAGGGAGGAGGGAACGAACCACGGATAGGGCGTAGGATTGATGAACTTTGAGACGGTGGTCAATGTGGGGTACCGGGTGGATAGATACGTGGATGGGAGGCGTGGAACAAAACAGAAAGGACCCGTCGCACCTGACGATCAGATTGCTGCTTCGACTGGTGCCGTTCCTTCCTCGCCACACCCGCCACCCGCTCCATCAGCCTCGCGCCTAGGGCCGTGTTCCGCAGTCTGCGTATCAGGGTGAACCAAAAAATCCCACTCATCGCCATAGGTATCCGCCGCCACAAGGATGAAAGTAACACCCACTTCTCCATCGTCTCTTTCACTTGCCCCGCCTCTTCCAATTCGTGAGGAGCACCTGAAGGCTCACAGCGACGCCCCTGCGCTCTGCTCCTTGCCTCGGCGTGTTAGATCGCGGCGATAACTTCCAGGAGCTGGAGAGGAGGATGTGGGGCAGAAGATAAGGAGAAGGCGGGTACTTACACATCGGATGAAAAAAGAGAGGATGGGGAGAAGGTGAGCGCACAGTGCGAACTCTATTGAGCGTTTCATGCGTCGGGAAGGGGAATGCTTCGGGATCGTCTGGATGAAGAGAAATGAATTTTGAGGGGAGGAGAGAAAACCTGAAAAGGCCGAGACAGTAAAGTAGCGATTAAGATGAGCAAGTGAGTGCTATAGATGTAAGCTACAAGTAAGCCGTAATGACTGCTCGCGTGTATTCCTCCGAGTGTAAACACATGACAGCTCCGAGAATCAATTAAGCGTGGCGGTGCACTTCCGGACAGGTCGACGGCCCGTATTCCGAATAGCCCGCTTTTCTCCTTTCTTGACGGTCGTTTCGACCCCTACTTTCCCGCCTTTTGCTGTACTAGCCTCACCCGCTGGCCGCCGACACCGTCCATCAATACGGATGCGTATCTTCCGAGGTGGAATCGCTGCGCAGCTTGAGCCACAAACCATAGCAGAGCACAGCTCGTGACTCCCCATCCATACCTGGAGCTCTGGTGTCCGATATTCGTTCAAACACCGTCTTTCTGCGCTGCCTACTTACGTGGCCGAACCAGCGTAGGCTGTGCGCTCCATATTTAAATTGCCGCTGCAGACCGTGACACTCAATAAGTATTCGATCCTACTAAAATTGGTCTCTCGAATTTGGATCCGCAAGTTTCAATCCGAGTCTCACACTGTGAAATATTTTTGATAATTTGCTATCGCGCTCATCCCGCTCTTTCACAGCGTCGCCGTGACTGGAATTTACATAAATGGTTACACGTCCTTTAGGCTTGGGAAGCATCACCTCGTGTCACTCTTTTCTTCCCTTCATGCCACACCCTTCGCTGGAAAGACGAAGTCTGGAGAAACTCCCACAGCATCTACAAGTACGATATTCACTGTATTACACACGAGACATAATTTTGAATTCCCTCCTGCCAGAAAATAGCTAGCATCGCCTGCGAACGTAGCCTAGTTGCGATCCCTGCCCTACAAGTAATTTACCAGCGGATTTCTGCAGCTCTTTCTCCCGGCGCTTTGCCGTCTCCTGTTTCCCCAAGCTCCTTCCTGCCCGTACTTTACACCGTGATAGAGGTCCCTCCAGGCGGTGAAGTTGACCTCGAAGCCGAGACTACTTTCACCCATCGGGCCATTCTTGGTCTGAACTCCTTGGACGCTCTCCTCCACTTATCTCCCATTCCAAAACCAATCCTTCCCGACTTATGGAAGCGAACATGGAAATGCATAGTTTTCTTGAACGACCGCATAGAGAACCTTTCCATCCACGACGAGGTGGACCGACTCGACCTCTCGGCTGTGCATGCGTCCATACTCCTTTGTCTGGCGCTTCAATACTGCGATTCGACGGTGCACTTTCGAGTTGACCCCATGGTGGATGCCACACCGCATGTTCGCTCCCTCATCGCAACTATCTGGGCGCGGATGATCCGAAATAGCGACATTCGAGCATCCGCTGGAGGCTACATTGAAGTCCTCCTCTTCCACTTTGTGGACCTGAGCGTTCCCAAAAACTTCCGCGAGTTTTCTTCTGGCGTCGGTACCATTTGCGATTTGGCGACATTGACGACCAGACACCTTAACGCCACGGAGGCGGACATACGTGGTGGAAACATGAAATTCCCGGCACTCCCCCTCCTAAACATCACGGAAATATTCGTCAGGTCGGACGACAGTTCGCGAGAATACTTTTTAGTGCTGGGGTTCGTCAAATCATTGACAAAACTTCTGCTGGCACTCTCGAAACTTCCGCGGACGGAAGATCCAGCTAGATTGCGCGCCATCGAAAGATGCTGCTTCACGTTATGCCTATGTTGAGGAGTGAATCTCCTGATATGGCGAGTAGCGTTTAGTTCTTTACATGTATTTGTTTGTTTCATTCTCGATCGTATTTAAGGGGCTTCGGCCCCTAACGACCCTCAGCCTTACACATCGTTGTACGACTGAGGGTACGTCTATTCCCTTGTTCATACTTATATATATTTACTTACTGCCTGTAGACTACGACTGACTATCCGTCGTCTACAGGTAAATATATGAGCCTTACACATCGTTGTACGACTGAGGACTACGACTGACTATCCGTCGTCTACAGATTCGCAGTCAGACGCCTATCGGTGTCTGTGTGTCCAATAATTGGTTCGTGAACACAACGGTTCCGCAGGCTCACCCCATATCCCATCCCGTATCGAAATCCCCCCTTCAACCCCTATTCACCATGTCCACCTCTATCCCAATCCTCGCTGCCGACAAGCAAATGGACGACGTCAACTGGGGTGTTTGGCAAGAGCTCGTGCTGAGCTTGCTCCGTGGAAAGGGCGTCGACGGGTATCCCACCGGCGTCATCCACAAGGTCAATCTTACCACAACGATCCCTACTCTGTACGGCCTTCACGCTTCCCCCATCAACTCCCGTAACCCGACCGCCGAGGAGTACGAGCTCCGCGATAATATGGCTGCTGCCATCATTTATCAGAACATTGTCGACCCCCAAGCGCATGGGCTCACCTCGACCATGACGAGCAGGGAGATGTGGGCGGCCCTCCATGTCAAATTCAACCGCACGTCGGAGGTCTTGAAGTCCTCGGCGAAAGAACGCTTGACGTCGCTTAAGCTCGCATCTGGAGTGGGACTTCCCGCTCACCTCGAGTCGCTCACCAAGCTCCGGAGCGAAGCTAGTCGCATCGGGGCTCGGGTCTCGGACACGGAGATGATTTCCATTCTCCTTCAGTCGCTCCCCGCTGCCGAATTCGGGCAGTCCATCATGATTCTCCAGGTCATGACTAGCCTCGCAGACGTCACTGGCAACCTTCTTCAGTATTGGGATATCCGTTACAAGAAGGAGGCCGAGGCTGCGTCCGAGGGAGGTGGCACCGTCGCGAGCGCGCTCTCCGCAAACATCATGCGCGAAAATTGCGACAACTGCACGTACACCGGGCACAACAAGAACAATTGCTGGGCCTTAGGCGGTGGAAAGGAAGGCGCAGGGCCGCCGTGGTGGCGTGCCCCGAAGGGGAAGGAGCCGCGTCAGGCCATGATCGACGCCGCAAAGGCCGCAAAGGCTGCGCGCAAGACCACCGCGGCCGCGGCGAACGTCCAGACCCCGGCTTTGCCTGCTCCTCCTGCCGCTAACGCTCCTACTGCCGCGTTCTCTTCCCCGATGGCGATCTACGCCCTCAGCACCTTCACCACCGACGACGACAGCGACGATGGTTCGTCACCCTTCGCATCTTCTTCAATTGCGGACGATAACATGTTCTCTAGAACCGAATGTGGCGGGTCAGATCCTCCCATTCTAAATGAGCATGTTATTCGTACCGTAGTTGATGTACCCGTTTCCCCGTCAATATATGCCACTCTCCCTCCCGTGTCTACCATCAGCTCTCGGATTCCGACGTACCTGGACAGCGGAGCGTCAGACAATTGTGTGGCAAACAAGAAACGGTTCCTCACTTACACCGACGTGAATGTGGAAGGGTCGACTGCGCTGAAGTCCGGCGGCAACTTCAATGTCGCTGGATGGGGGCTAGCCGAGTTTGAAGTTCGCGTAGCTGACGGGTCAGTGCACAAGATCCACGTCGAAGCGATGCATACCCCCGGATTTTCTATGAACTTGATTTCGTTGCCGACGCTTGATATGCGAGGATTGCGGGGAACGTGGGGAAGCGGTCGGCTATCCGTCATTAACCGAGACGGGAAGGTAGTCGTCGATGGGCAGATTGCGCGCGAAATGGGGCGTCGCAAACTGTACCAGGTGGATGTCGTCGACAACATGGACAGTGGGGAGGTGGTCGCAGCGATTGCGGGACGCGACAGGAACCAGCCCACGGATCTTGAGACTTGGCATCCGAGGCTCGGACATGCGGACGTTCGCGTCATTAAGCGCATGGCCGAGAAAGAGCTTGTTGACGGTCTGAAAATCGTCAATAAGGAGTTGCGTGGTATGTGCGAAGACTGCATACTGGGCAAGCAAGACAAGGCGCCGTTTAACGATGAGGTGATCCACGAAACGAAGCCGCTCGAGCGCATCCACCTCGATTTGTGGGGCAAGGCAAGGACACCTAGCTGGTCTGGGGCGGTGTACATGATGTTGGTGTCGGATGGAGGAACATCGCTGAAGTTCCCTCTATTCCTCAATAACAAGAGGAAGGAGACCACGACAAGTGCCTTCGAGACGTGGGTGATCGAGGCGGAGGTGCAGACTGGGGAAAAGACGAAATGTGTCCGGTTTGACTTGGGGAAAGAGTTCGACAATGAACACTTCTTGGGCATGTGTGCCCGTCGAGGCATTCGCATCGAAAAGATCCCTAAAGACTCATCATCAGCGAACGGGCACGTCGAGCGTGGCAACCGCACCGTTATCGAGGGCACAAGGACCGGGCTCATCGAAAGCCAGATGAGCCACCGCTTCTGGGCTGAAGGAGCGACCGCACATTGTTATGTGCGGGGTTTTATTCCATCCTCCCGTCATCCCGACATTATTCCTTGGGTCGCATGGTTCCGGCGGAAGGACGCTGCTGGAAACTTCGTCAAGCTCAACGTGTCGCATCTGCGTGTATGGGGGAGTACCTGTTGGGTGAAGGACCTCGACGACCGCGAGGGGAAGCTCGGGGAGCAGAGCTGGAAAGGTAAGATGGTCGGGTATATGGGCCGGCGAGGGTATCGGGTCTTCGACCCTGCTCGAGCGCGCGTTTTCGAAGTTCGCAACGTCATCTTTGAGGAATCAGTTCCCCACCGCACTCGGATGCCGATTGCAGACGAGGACGAGCCCGAGTTGCCGTCGGACCCCGCCATCTTCGACAACGAACTAGCACCTGAGCAAGACGCTCCGTCAGCTATTCGACCTTCTCAGCAACCCGAAGCCGTACCTATGCAAGCCCCCGTTCTCAATCCTGCCCCAAATCCCGCTCCCGCTCCGAATCCACCTCCCGTCCCTGTCCAAGTCCCTCCTCCCACACCGCGCAGAAGCACACGCACACAGAAGCCTTCCGAAAATCTACTTCGTTCGATGATGGCGTTGAATGAGGAGAAGGAAGCGCGCGTGGCTGGGAAAGACTGGGCTCTGGACACCGTCCGTCCCAGTGTGAACGCGGTCGACATCGACTGGGCAGACTTTGATGAAGGCTACTTGGAGTCCCCCTGGGCGTTTGCCAGTATCGTGAAAGGGGGAGGGCTGCATCCGATTCCACGTTCGTATCGCGAAGCAATGCGCGAACCGCAGAAGTGGATGCCTGCGATGAAGGCAGAAATGGATCAGCTTGAAACACGGGGCGTGTGGGAGTTGGTCGACTTACCAGCGGGGGAACGCGCCATCGATGGCATGTGGGTGTATGACGTGAAGGTCGACGGCGCGGGCGAGATCCTGAAGTACAAGGGGAGGTACGTCGCGCGTGGAGACGAGATGGTGGAAGGACGCGACTTCGCGGTCAAGTGGGCGATGGTCGCACGGATGGAGTCCGTGCGCATGGTGTTCGCCGTGGCTGCGGTACAGGGGTTGGTCATTCGGCAGTGGGACTTCTCGGGGGCGTATCTTAACGGTGTGATGGACACAACTGTTTACATGAAGCAGCCCGCAGGTTTCGCGAAGCAGGGGGAGGAGAGTAAGGTTTGCTTGCTCAAGCGTCCCCTCTACGGGCTGGTTCAAGCAGGTCACATCTGGTACAAGCTCCTAGCGCAGGGCTACGGAGACTTAGGGTTCCAGGAAAGCCTTGCTGACCCATGCGTGCGAACGCGCAAACGCGACGGCGAGTACACCATCACGACGACGCACACGGACGATGTCTTGGGCGCGTCGTCCTCCGAAGCCGAGAGCCAGAAGGTGGTGGAGGAGTTTGCAGCTAAGTGGGATCTGAAGGAAGTGGATGTTGAATTGTTGCTGGGGCTGACTGTGGAGAAGTTAAGCGACGGGTCAACGTCAATTAACCAAACGCAGTATTTTCTCAGGGTCCTTGAACACTTCGGATTTGCAGATCTTCCCCCGCTTTCGACACCGCTTCCTCCCGGCTATCAGATCCGCGCCTCACCTTCCCCGCTTTCCCCAGAAGACGCAGCCTTTATGCGCGACAAGCCGTTTCGTCCTATCTTGGGCACGATCGTCTGGGGGAGTAGCGGTACTCGTCCTGATCTCTCCTTCGCATGCTGCACTCTCGGACACGTCCAGTCGAATCCGGGACCCGAACACTGGAATCTTCTTGTCGGCGTTCTTCGTTACATCAAGGGCACCCTCGACTATGGGCTTCGATACTCACCATCTTCAGACGCCGACTCTACTCCTGGCAGCGGACTTAAACCCGACGGCTACATGGACTCGGACTGGGCCGGATGCGTTGACACGCGTCGGTCTACGTCCGGTTACGTGTTCTTCATGGGTGGGGCGCCGGTTTCATGGTCATCAAAGCGCCAGGCCACCGTCGCGTTGTCCTCGACGGAGGCCGAGTACATCTCACTCGCACGCGGAGCTCAGCAGGCGATGTGGATGAAGAATTGGTTGTCTGAGGTCTTCTTACCTCAGGAACTGCCGTTCGGAATGCACGGCGATAACCTCGGGTCTATCAGCCTCACAGAGACTACGAAAGGCCACGGTCTCGCGAAGCATATCGAGATCCGTTGGCATTTCATACGCGAACGCGTGAAGGCAGGCGAGATCGCAGTGTCATCCGTCCCAGGGAAAGAAAACGTCGCGGATATTTTCACTAAAGCATTGCTGCGGATCAACCACGAGAAGTGCGTCTCACAACTCGGTCTCGACTGGAAGCGCAAGCTGCTCGCCAGGGGGAGTGTTGAGGAGTGAATCTCCTGATATGGCGAGTAGCGTTTAGTTCTTTACATGTATTTGTTTGTTTCATTCTCGATCGTATTTAAGGGGCTTCGGCCCCTAACGACCCTCAGCCTTACACATCGTTGTACGACTGAGGGTACGTCTATTCCCTTGTTCATACTTATATATATTTACTTACTGCCTGTAGACTACGACTGACTATCCGTCGTCTACAGGTAAATATATGAGCCTTACACATCGTTGTACGACTGAGGACTACGACTGACTATCCGTCGTCTACAGCCTATGTATGTCTTCCACTGACGGTCGGCCATGGATCATTCAAGCCATCGATGCGGGGGTTTTCACATGGATATCTGGCTTTGAAATTGGCGAGGCTAACACCGAGAAATCTCCCTTTGAATCCGGCGACTCTTCCTTTATCACCATACTAAAATACCTCCCCTCATCATTTTGCTACTACTCCGTCCTGCGCCGGGTTGAACGCGAGATTGAACGCTCGACGTCGCTCCCGATTGTTTGGAATCGTCGATATCAGAATCCCAGGAGTGGACACTCCGGCTTGATTGCTACAGTTTGGCGAGGGAAAGAGTGCTACTGAAGGCACAGTTCGATAATGACTACTCATCCGTCAAGTTTTGCGATAATTTGGAGGTAAGTTGCGTCGCGTTTGCCGTCTAATGGAGCCTCGGTTGACAATTTTTCGTTGATAGTGTGACACCACGGGCCTAAAAACAGACTTTCGCCGCTGCTCAGAATGTATGACCAGATACTACTGCTCAAGTGCTTGTCAGAAACAAGACTGGGAAGCCGGAAAGCACCGTACCGCCTGCAGGGAGCTGCAACGCAAAGGTCATTTCTCACCGTTGTCGCAGTATGCACTTTTAAATACACCTGTCTAGGCGGAGAAGAGCTTTCAAGCAAAGACAAGGCTTTCTTGCGCTACCTTCTGCATCACGATTACATGCAGAATAAGCAGAAAATACTCGCCCTGCGAGCGGAATTCCTCATGGGAACGAGAGAACCATTTTATACGACTTTCGACTACAGCGAAGGCCCGTTGAAGATCGAAGTCTGCTCTGTCGCCGAGAAGGGACGGACTCTGTCTGTTGGTGACCAGACGGAATGGTTCCACCAAGCATCGCTGGCATCACGAAGCAACGGCAAGATCCAGTTCGATGTCGCCATTGTGCCTCGCGGGATGTGTAGCCATATCTGGGTTTTTCCGTTGCGTTCCAACAGCTCGAGACTTCACGATGGGCTCCTTGAGCTGGTGGCCAAAAAACGAAATGGAGACATATCAACAGCCGAGTTCGACGAAGGTCTGCGATTTTTGGCAGAGGAGGGTGGAGAACATATTTTGGAAATCCACTAGTGACAATTCGTTTTTGTGAGCATTTGGCTCTATCGAATGCTGAGAACAAAAATGAACCATCACGACCTACTTGACTCTGAAGACATTCCAGAAATTCCGCGGCTTCGGTGATTGAACCAAGTTTCCATCTCGATCTAGGCTAGAAGCTCCGACAATATCCCGGTTCCTGAGACGAACCACTCTGAAAGGAATCGGCTCCGTTATGGATGAAGTTCGCACTTGACAGGCGAGGTCAGTTAGCTCTTGAAATTTGTGGTTTGGGAAGCCTCGGTCATTAGCTACTTAAATCTGGGTCCAGGCATACAGTATAGGCGCCATCTGCGTAAGACGAGTCCCCCACATTCCTATACTTGTCTTTGAATACTTCTTTTAACTTCAACACTCTGCCCACTCTTCGACGCACCAACGTCTTGTGTCAGTTTGTTTCCTTCGAGCCTTCGAAAGCCATCCTGGTCCTATCCAAGCAGAATCTGGCACGCCGGAATCAGTCTGCGCCCCAACCTCGGACGCCAAATTCTTCGCAATTTTCTCCATCTTGACAAGCAAACTGACAAGCAAATATGTGCACTCCGGGTCCTCTGCCGCGAGTTGCGCTGCGTAGTTGGTGAAACTGTCTTCCAGAATCTTCCGGGCGTGAGTGTCATTGAGCCAGCCCAGGGTGCCTGACTATCGTCAGCAGGGTTAACCACATAACCTTTAAGAGGGCGACAAGTGAGGCCGAGAAGGTGGAACTATCCAGGTCAACGGACAGAGTTTCAGTCAACAGAGAGCGCGTAAACATCTTAACGTTTGATGAAGGTGAGAAACCGAGTCCCGTTGGCCCATGTACCTGACCATGACGTCGGGTGGCCTCACGACCAAGGAGTGAGCACGTATGTGCGGCTGCCGATAATTGTAATCACCAGGATGCCAAATAATCCCCAAAACACCTAGGATCATTTCGATTTTATCCCACGTCTCGTGGTCCACGTTGACATATTCTTACGGTGTCATGTTCTCAACCATGAGCCAGAGGGAGGTCTCTGTAACATTGAATGTCGCATATTGGATAGTATTGACGGTGGAGAGGAACTGACGGGGAAAGCCCTGGACGGTGTGGGTAGCGTTGAGACACTGAATCACAATGGCATGAGGAATGTGCCGGCTCTCAATACTGAGATCTGCCACAGTCGTCTAGACCCACTGAACGAGTCTCTCTTGGCTCATCGGAGGGGACTTGTGGAGGTCCACATCGCCTCCGGCTCTCAATACCCGCCGTTCGCGATCGGTTAGCATCCCAGAAAGATGAACACGCAGGTCTTTCAGATTGGAAGTAGTTTCTCGATCTATGGACCAGGGTCCCGATATTTCTCCAGGATGCGGACAAGTCGAATGCGAAGCGACCAAAAGTTGGCCCAGAGCACGAGTTGATACAGCGTAGTGTCAAATAATTTCAGAGTCGATTGAACATAGGCTATCCACAAGAGAGAGTTCAAAGGCAAACCGAGGTTCTTCACCAAGATTGGTGAGGCTCGCAGCGCCTTCAAGCACGTTATTTGTCGGCGTTCCCGGAGCCCCATTGAGAGGAAGCCGCTGTCACAACTCCCAAGCAGAGCCTCGATACGGGCCACCAGCTGCACATCGGACATCAGGGATGCTCTCTACCAAGGGCGCCAGCTCGACATCATCTGCCAGTGACTTGACCGTCCAGATGAGTGCTCGCTCATCCCGGATGGCGCGCTCCTCCGAAGGCGCTGTGGCACTGTAAATCATGATTTCCACCATGGTGCGCAAATCAGATATCCTGTCTCGGAATTTCGCGGGAGAGGGGAATTTTGCGTGACGTAGGAAAATCGAGAGCTTTGGGCGAGGATAGCGGAGTACCGTACGGGCAGTCGGGGCATACAATCAGGAGGAACATAAGCACGCAATAGACAGCCAAAACGGTGGCAAGAATAGTTGCTACAATGTCCATGATGAGTTTGTTGACGGAGGAGAAATAAGACAAGTCCCAGGAAGAAGAGGAGCAAGGATGAGTGCAAAAGGAGTGGTATTACTTCTACCGTCGAAGCGCTTGAGTCCGTAATAAAGGCAAGAGAATATCCGTGCGCGAATGAAGGGCGCCCGCATGTCTGCTCTATGGAGAAAGTCTCGCGCCCACTGCTCCAGGAAAGTGGGGATAAGGGAACAGCTCAAGCTGAGCCTGAGACCGATGAACCAGAGAGCGTTACAGACGTAGATGGCGTGAAAGGCTGGAAGGAATGAATGGAGAAAATAGTCGAGTTGGCTTGAGCCGCCAGCTGCTGCGAGATTCGCTCCAAAAGTAAGACAGACGCTTCCCCAGAATCTGGAGAGAGAGTTTTGTAGCTCTCAATGAGGAACGCTGTCGGACTGGCGGAGAAGAGACCAGCCTGGAAGGATATTTAGTGCCCATGCACAACTGGGTGCTGATTCAACTCACGAAGATCAAGATCCCGTCCATGTCACTCCTCCAACTCGCTACAAGCCCCATGTCGCTTCCGAAATGTACGCCGCCCACATCTTGGCGGAGAGCTTCATGGCTTGAATCAGAATCAGAAGCTACTATACAGAGCCGAATGAGATATCTGTGCACTAGATGACGATTAGACAACCAACCGAGATGTTCTTGCCCCTTCTCCATGTCCGCCATTGTGAGAATATGGTGACGGAACTAGAGGAAATATGTACAAGACGGCGTTTCCACTCTGAGGCTCGAAGTGGCGGAGCATAGGGAATCAGGGATATTTTGTCTCGGTGATTCACAACCTCCGTTGAAGACCATGAACGATCCAGGGCCAAGCTTGAGCTTGAATACTCCTTGCTTCTGACCAAGTGCTGACTTCATAATGCTGAGCTTGCGTTCCCTGTCCGCCAGACCGACAAAAGGATGGATCCTGAATACGATTTGGAATTAATTCGAAAGACACGTATGCGGCCATGGTGGCAGCAAAGGAAAAGCGAATCGGTGTTGTTTGCATCGACAGCCGAAATGACCCGGTCGTACCCGAGATAAACGAGGCACAACACAGTCTGTGGCAGTGGCAGTGCTCTGTGCCACCACCACCAAACGACATCGTCATCTTCTGCGTTCCACGGTTTCTGTGCCAAGGCAACTGTTCATCGATTCATCTCTTCCTTCCGCTTCTACCGCAGAACGCGATCCCTGCCGGAACTCCTCACCGACGATGCCGTCTTTCGCCGTTTCTTCTCACAGTCGCACGTTCCTTTCTCCTTGTGCTCAAAATATTGCGACTCGGAGGATGACTGATACTTAAACCCGGTGCTAAACGCCATATCAGCCTCCTCTGCCAACATCCGGGTATGTAGTGTCGTCGGCATGTCACGCCATTTTGGTTTGATCTAACGCCATGCTTCTTTAAGGGCAAGACCTTCCGCCCAGCTTTAGTAACAGCCGCCGTACACGTCCTCCTCCAACTATGGTCTTCCTCACCAACTTGCTTTGGCTGCCTCTGTTACCCGTACCGTGCCTCGCAAATCACGAGCAGCAGCCACTCTCTTCGTCGTCAAGACCATCTACTGATGAAACACATGGGTACGAGTTCAAATGGCCAATCAAGAGAGTGGCTATCATTGGGGCTGGAGTGAGGTGTGTCGTCTGCGTGCCGTCTCTGTGGCTTCGCTCAACGTCCCCAGTGGTTTAATCGCGTATCGGGAATTCGTCAACGCGGGATTCGACCATGTCCGCGTCTTCGAACGAGATCACGTACCAGGCGGCAACTGGCACTATACGGAACAGACCCCGCTCGATGCCCCCATCCCCAACGTCGATCCCGCAATCGGAGATTTCGAGCCTTCGTTACCCCCCCACGGAAAATCTCTGCCTGTTGAGGAACAATATTGGGATGCTCAAGAATCGGACGTAGCGGAGCGGTGGAGAGAGCACAAGGGCCCTAAGCCGGTCTGGGAATCGCTTGAGAGTAACGCACCAGCGGTGAGCCTCGCAAAATTCTTCTTCGAGTATAGGTTTAACTCAATCATCATTTGAATCCAGCCCATACAGCAGGTGGATAGGTCTTTATCTTCTCAATCGACGTGCTCAAGATTGACAATTTAGATTACCGAAATTCCTTGGTCGGCTGGTACAACCTGGCGTAAGTCCCAGTAGTTTCGCTTTTTCGCGCGCCTGACTGTTCCCCAGACCTTCCGCATCGAAAGCTCAGTCGCTACCTGCGCTCGTTCGCCTCGCTGCATGGCGCCAACAGCAACGACCAGAATACCAACGTCTCATACAACACACGGGTAGAGCTTGTAGAAAGGCGGCATGATAGTGTAGGGAGAGCCCATGGGTGGACGCTGACGCTGAAGCGCTTCGAACAAACCGGCCCGCGTTCCAGTAAAGCAACGTGGTGGACGGAGGTGAGTTAACCTGCCCCGTGAACTGGCCACATCTCGAGTATCTATTATTCAGGACTTTGACGCTATCGTTGTCGCTACTGGAAGATACAATGCCCCAAACATCCCGCCCATTCCGGGCCTCCAAGAGTGGGATCGCAAATTTCCTGGCACTGTTACCCATTCGCGCCAATACCGCCGTCCACAACCCTTTTCCGACGAAACCATCCTCGTTGTGGGAGCAGCGGTGAGGCGCACAGTAAATCCTCTCCGCGACATGCTTAGCTGTTCTTTCGAAGACAAGCGGAGTCGAAATTGCGCGAGAAATCAACCCACATGCGCGGAAGATTTATCAATCCGTTCGGGTATGTTCTTTATTCTGGCCAATATTTTTGGGGCTGAATTGAGAGTACGGTAGCCTGCCAATTGTAAGCATATCCCTCATAAAGTAATCTCTCGGCTCAACGTCGTCACTATCCAGTTTCGAAGATTCCGTATCAATTTGGCCGTCTGTTATTACAACGCCTACCGGCAAATGTGAGCGTTGTGCCCGAAATCCGGTATTTCCATGCCTCCAACGGCAGCGTCGAGCTCGCCAACGGAACTGTACGTTAAAATCCATTCTCTTTCCTCCCAAATTTTCGTTTATTCCTGGGTTAGTTCCTATCGGATATCAGTCGTGTCATCTTCGCCACCGGCTTCCGCTACTCATTCCCCTTTCTCCCCCAATTTCACGACTCTTCTGGGTTCACCGCTAATGCCCGGCCCATCGTCACTGATGGTACTCACCTGCGTTCTCTTTATAAAGACTTCATCTACATCGAAGAACCCACGATTGGATTTTTGAGCAGTACGTCGTAGGCTTTCTTTTCCTTCATCACTCAACCTCTGTTTCGCGGTTCCAGTGAATTGGGGCATGCAATCCTTCACATACTCCGAATATTTGTCGTTGGCCTTGGCGAAGGTCTGGTCCCGGACGGCAATTCTGCCTGCGTCGGCGGAGCTGTGGCGGGAAAACGAGCAGCGTGTGAAAGATCGTGGCGGGTACGGCAAGCACTTTCAATTCCTGGGCGCGGATCGAACATCCGGTACGAAATACGTCTTCCTACTGTATCCGTCTCGTTCATATGACGCCAGAAAATATCCGCTTCTTCGTGGGGTGGTTGAACGATGCGGCCGTGCGATTTGGAGGCAGACAGGTGAGGCCGGCGTATCTGTCAATCCACACGAATTTATCCTCATGTTCTCCTGAATTCCCAGATTGACGGCGAATCCAAAGAGTGCGCGCTAATAAACTGTGCTTCCATTCCTATCTAACTCTAATGTGACAGTGTGCAACAAATATCGAGTATCTGGATGAAGGCACAGTACAGCCAGGCTAATACCGAGCTGGAACTTGAGCCTGACAGACTGATCGCTGGGTCTCGAAGGGAGGAACGATCAAATATCCTTGATAGTATATATGGGGAAGACTGGTGAATTAGACTCGACAGGCGCGGTATCCTGTACAAGGAATACAATTTTTTCGACCCTCCGTCCCTCCCAACCTGAAAGTAATGTACGGCAGACTGGTACGGCCACCAGGCACCTCCGGGCCATCGTCATTTGACGCAATTCTCGACAATGAGTGCCGGGGCCGAGGCTGAATTCAATTGTAAACTTACATACTTACAGATTACCGACATGAGCATCATCCCAGCTTCGAATGGCGACTTCCTTCTTAAGCCCCTTTACTTCCGATACGCATCATCTGATTACGGCTCTTTAGGTGGCGTCATAACGTCGACGTATTGTACCAGCAAAGATAAGTCGCCCATACTTAGCTCAACTGATGGATCCTCTGAGACGACCGCGCCGCAATGGGTACTCCGAAGGGAATTCCGAAATCTACCACGTTCGAATCAGTCGCAGAGTCTGAGCCCGCCGTCGCCGTTGTTGACCAGAAGAGGCAGAAACAGTCATGGCTTGGATACCTTTGGGATACAGCGGATCTTTCGACTCAGGAACGAAGGCTACTGTTTAAAGTTGACGCATCCCTGCTTCTGTTCGCGTCTGTGCGTTCTTTGCTCCTCGGTATGCTGCGTGAAATTAATCATTTATGCACAGCTGGGGTACTTTGTCAAGAATTTAGACCAGACGAACGTTACCAGCGCTGTCCGTCACGTTTATACCTCATTGTGCATTACTGAATCTTTTGCCAACTAGTTTTTTGCCGGTATGAAAGAGGATCTGTGGGTCTCAACGGGAAACAAAAGCACCCGGATTCACTAATTCCTGTTCATCAGGGGGATGAATGGAAATGAATTGGTTCACGCGACGTCCTACTGGACTGCGGGGTGAGCTTCGTGGATTGTACGTCACTGTTATCTTACCTGGACAGATATGTTATCGGCCAAGTTCCATCCAACTTGCTTCTCACGAGACTTTCCCCCCACCTCGTTATCCCTGCCGTGAGTGTTCTGTAGTTCTGGACGAACGGAATACCAACACTATGGATCGTTTAGCTTGAATTCGCGTGGGGTTTGGCCACACTCGGCACGTACGCAGTGAAAGATGTGAAGTCTTTGTACGCCCTAAGATTTTTGGGTCCGCATTTCTGCTCCGAAAGCGCTCCTCTCTAACATGCTTGCCCGGATAGTCGGATTATTCGAGTCCGGATTTTATCCCGGAATGCACTACATATTAGGCTCCTGGTGGGTCGCTTTCCATTACAACAGGCACGAGCTTTAATCTTTCTTCAAAGGTACACACCTCGAGAACTGGCCAAACGATCGACAATATTTTGGACCGCCGGTTCCTTGGGAACCATGTTTTCAGGCTTTCTTCAAACGGCGGCGTACAAGAATCTCAACGGCGTTCATGGATTAGCAGGATGGCGGTACACCTCTAAGCATGCACCCATAGCTCATCATTCTAATGCTTTCGCTCAGATGGCTCATGATTATTGATGCGATCGTGTACGTTCAACAGCTGCCTTTGCGCTTAGTACTGGCTAATGTCACCCTATAGGACGATACCGATCGCAATCCTTGGCTTTGTTTTTCTTCCAGATCTCCCGTGGGCAGCGAAACCCTCTCTCCTCCTCAGCGAACAGGTATTTCGTCTCCGAGCCTAATGGACGTATTGCCTGATGTAGAGAAAGGACATCGCGCTCGCTCGAGCAAGAATGAAGGCGATTGGCAGAAAGGAAAGCGAGTCCTGGAGCAAGGCTAAGGTCAGTCTTCCAACAATTGCACAGGTCGCATCATGACGCCCCGTCAGGTCCGTCGGATCCTAACAAACTGGCATTTGTGGATTCTGCCTATCGAGTATGTCCTATGGAACAACGGCAGCGTTCAATCGCCCATGCAATTCTGGCTCAAGAGTTTCAATATAAAGCCATTTCCTGTCCCAGGAATCTCGTACAGCGTGTCCCAGATTCAACTACGTAAGTATTCTGCTAGATCAATGTCTCTTTTCGCGTCAATTATTTATCAGTTCCACTTCCTACGACGGCGATTTTTGTGGTTGTAGCCTTGACGCTGGCTTGGGTCAGTGATGGACCCGCGAAAGGTTAGTCCAGTCTACTTTACTCATCAAACTCATTGGATAACGACATCGTACTTAGGAAGCAGATGGCAATTCATCGTGGCCGGAGCGGTTGTCACCCTTATTTTGGATGCTGTGTGGCTCGCCTTGCCTTTGTATTCACACCTGCGTGCACACTTCGCTTATTTCTATCTACTGAGCATTGGAGTACGTGGCCAATTCATAATCATTCAGTGGATATTAATATACCGCCAGAATACAGCTGGGCCACTGATTCTTAATTGGATCAGCGAAATCACCCAAGCAGACGTGAGAGAGATTTCCGATTTCTCATGAATTCTCTGACTAGTTTCGCTAGAATGAGCTCCGTGCCATTTGCGTTGCACTCGGCAATGATTTGGCGTATGTGGTCCAAGCGGTAGCACCCAACTTCGTATGGAAGACAACCGCGTTTCCTCGGGCGACGAAGGGATATCATTGGTCCATAAGTGCGTTCTTGAATTTCTAAAGACCGCTCGCGTCTCATTCAAGTAATTGCACAGTTCTTCAGTGTCTCCTTCGTACGGTCCCTTTATGCATTTCTTTGCCTTGCTAATTATTCTCACTAGTCTTATGGACGGCCTTGATTCTCTATCTCCTTCGCCGTGACAAACGAATACAACTCGAACGCGGGGGGAGTGAAACTGACATAACGACAGCTTCTGGAAGTTCGAGGAAGTCGGAAGACCTCGCCGTCGAGTCGGGAGTCGGTCCGCTAGATAATAGTAATCGTGTCTAAGGAATGAATTCCTGCACATATTTCCCAATCAACGAGCTTGAAATAATTGCAACATCACTGCAAATTCAGTTTGATAGCAGACACCTTTCGTTCTACCTTCGGGATTCTGCGAGTGAATTGCGCAATTTATGGTGATTCACTCGACACTTTAGTACGTACTAGTCTATTTCCCGGTCTGATCGATATTTATTCCCTAGTCGTGTGACCAAGAATTATGTCGTCCTTATCGTGGACGTCGTTATTTTTCATTTGGAAGTCATATGGCGTGCTGGGCTTACTCGGCGGCTTTGTAACGGCGAATTTTTGGTTATATAGACTTTAAGTTCGTGTCCGCACTCAGGCATTCTCAATGGCGCCAGTTGCTACAGCGGTCACTCCTACTCCCACTCCTGCTCATCAGGTGGTGAAAGAAACTATCACCCCCGTCTACCCGGAGGAAAGCGCAACCTTCAAGCGCCCTCCTGCAAACACACTCAGGCGCTACGAGAAGGCGGGGATCGATATCTCGCGTATGTTTCAAGCTTCTAAATTATCCCGCGACTCTAACAACGAGGTTCAATCAGAGGGATACCCATATTTCCCTAATAAACCTGAATTCGTCCAGGATGTTGAAAAACTTCAGACGAATCTGCGCGACTATGTTGATCCGGCCACAAGGGCCGATCCAGAGAAGAAAGCACTTTTCGGTGCGGCGAAGGAAGTGAGGAACTTGTCGATCCACGTGGGGGTATGATTTTACTCTTTGCTTCCTTGCGAACTACCTGGCTAAGATATTACTTGAATCATAGACAGAGCTTATCGGCTTGCAGCTTGCGGACTTGACTGATAAACAACGAGACGAGTTGGCCCTCCTTGTCGCGTGAGTCTTCCCGTATTTTCAACAGCGTGCAGTGTAATCCTGACGCATTGTTATCTGATAGCGAGCGTTCGATTGTCTGTATGTAACTTTTACAAATGGTCAATCATACCACTCACATCGATATATTTAGTCCTTCGTGATCAGGATCTCTCACCCCAGAAGCAGAAAGAGCTTGGTGTTTATTTGGGCGATGGGGAGATCGAGATTCACCCTCAGGTGCCCCAAGTCCCCGGTGTACCAGGAGTGACCCTCATCTGGGAGAATGCCCGCGAGTACAAGGACTATTACAAGGGTGGTAGAGGATTCCGAAACGCGTATCCTTCCGGCAGTTATGGCTGTATGCATTTCTTCAACGGGCCAGAAATAGTTGACTGAACGCACATAGGGCATACCGACCTCGTTCACTTGGCCTACCCCCCGGGATACACTCACTTGCATCAGGACACTGTTCCTGAAGTCGGCGGGGATACGCTTTGGGTATGCATAGAACACCAAACGCGTTTATCATTCATACTGAGTTCTTATTAGGCTTCTGGATATTCTGCCTATGATAAGTTCTCCCCTGCGTTCCGTGCCATTCTAGATGGCTTGAAGTCAGTCCTGAAGCTGCCCTTTGAACTTTGACTAATTTCCAATTCAGTGGGATATACCGCTCTGCTCACCAATACAAGGATGCCAATGATCCCACCGCTCCAGCTCGCCACGTTGAAACCGTCCATCCTCTTGTAGGTGATCCGTGGTTCACGGAAGGGAAGGCCTTGAATTTTTACTTCAAACAGGTCCGAACGCATCCTGTGACTGGGTTCAAAACTATATTTGCCAACCGAGCCATGACGGTCGGGATTGAGGGCTTCGATAAGGCCGAGAGCGATGCCATCTTGAACCACATTCATGAGTAGGATAATTTTCTCTGTCGAGGGCTTTCAATGTCCTTACCACATTTTCAGTGTCTATGAGAAGTCGACGGACCTTCAAATCCGCTGGAAATGGACTCCCGGAACTTCGGCGATGTGTGTATTTATTTCCTTCAGTTACTGATCTCTTTGAACTGAATACATCGACAGCTGGGACAACCGCACTACGATTCACACAGTGTCTTACGACTACGAGGGCAAGGGTGAGCGTCATGGAACCAGAGTCAGCTCTCTTGCAGAGAAGCCTTTCTATGATCCCAAGTCCAAGTCCAGGCGGGAGACGCTGGGATTGGACCAGTAGAAGCCTTCGCGCATTGTAATAATTGTCATGAGCTACGAGCAAACAGATATTGTATTTCAGGGACCAGATACCTATCTAAGTTGAGCTACACGAGGATCGCCGGCCCGACGTACCCGATCACTTGATTGATCATCAAGTTCAGATCAACCTGGACAGTGGCAGGCGAGGCGAATCTGATTCCAAAGGTTTCAAATCCATCGTTCAAAGACTGCCATCTGTTCTGACACGGTGAACATTACAACGGGTCCTTGCGCAGGTGACGAGTCGGCAAGCGCTAAACTCTGGGCGGTCTACATCTCACTGGAGGCAGAGAAATTCCACAGAGGTCTCGTCGATAGCCGGAGAATTGACATGAACGGAATGCTTATATTTGTGAGTTCTGTTGTACGAAATCTCGAGTCTAATGCAGTCTCCGTGAAGGCGGGTCTATTTTCCCCCAGTTTGAACGCATTCTTGATAAAGAGCTATAAAACTCTCAACCCACATCAGACTTTTGACATTCTACTTGTGACCTTGTACAAGGCCAAAAAAGTGCCAAAAAGTCCAGCAAGCTCATAAGTCAAAAGTCTTGTCGACATTTCCACAAGTAAAAAATTTGCAAGAAATTTGTCAAAAGGCTGATGCAGACTCTGATGATATGACGGTGACCCTGTTAGGTCAAATGTCGCGGCAGCTCTCTGCCGCTGCCAATGGCGGCGCATTTGTCCCATTAGATCCGACAGCGTTTCCGCCAACGACATCACTGGTTTGCATACCGTCTGGTTTATCAGTCTCGGTCTCAGTCTCTCTTGCGCTTTGGTGGCCACTCTCTTGGAACAGTGGGCGCGGGGTTTCCTTCACAAGTCGGACCTTAGATCGGCTCCCATTATCCGTGCTCGGATGGTCTCGTATCTATACTACGGTTGAAACGCTTCAATATGCATACAGTTGTGGAGGTCGTCACTCTCCTTCGAATTCTCCATGCCTCCGTATTGTGCTTTCTGGCGGGGCTTCTAGAGTTCCTTGGCCCGTTAACCGCATCATAATGTCAGTTGCAGTGGTGCTCTTGGGGTTCTGACAGCAACATATGTGATCCTCACTGGCCTGCCGCTAGTATATCTGGATTGTCCCTACCGCACGCCGTTCAAGTTGTCCAATGTCCTTCGGCGCGTCAAGAGGGCATGCACCAGTGCACTGGACGTCATGTTTCAAGGCGGTTTCTGCGTGTGGCCGTTGATGCCTGCGCTCATATCGGAGGTTTCTGCAGCTGTCGACGCGGAGTCAGATGACTTGAAGGGATGCTTGGAGCCGCACCCCCACCCGCTTCAACCCAAACCCACACCACGTGCGCCTTAACCAGCTCCCCTGAAAAGCACCCCTACCCCCCACCCTCCAACAATTGGATCAAGATGGAGAACCGGGGTTCAATTCCTCACAAAAGTATTTTCAAGAAACAAGAAATTGTTTTTATCCGCCGTACCACGTTCGGAGAGGTACATCCCTCTTCAGAAAATAGAAGCATCATTCGCTCCAAGTTTTGGAGGTCGGCGAGCTTATCAAGCTTCAATTTTAGCATGGTGCGCCTGATCAAGTGCGGAGTTCTCGGTAGCGCTCCGGGTTTGAGGATGCGGGAATCCTCAGCCCATCACATATATATAATACGCCTTGCTGCTCACAATGCCTCACATCGGTGGTAAGTATATTTTTCTCGAGCTGACTAATGTATGGCTGTTATAGTGTCTCATAATTATTTTTCACGCAGGTTGAGGGTTTTTTCATAAAATTTACACAGGTTGGGCTTGTTTTATATAAAAATTCACACACCTTCAATATCTTCACGAAAAAAAGGCACACTAGGTATGGATACGAAAGAAAAGCACAGCCTATGTGATTTTCAACACACCGCTCCAAAAAATCAAAAAAGACAGCGCTACTCCAAAAATTGGGACGAAAGGATACCACTGCTCATGTAAAAAATTAGCACCGCTCAAGTTTTGTTTAAAAAAACACAGGTTCCAATTTTATAAAACTCAGGTCTTGGCTCACACAAGAAAAAACACAGCTTCGCCAGTATTACCAATGTGGTGGCTTATCACACAAATAGGTCTGTCCTGATCAATGCACTGTTCCACTGATCTGTGTGATTTCAGACTGGCCCCCAACACTGTGTTCGCTGAACAAGGATAAGTGCACATATACCAGCGATTGACAGATCTAGGAGGTTCTACATTTGTAAGGGTTTAGGGACATAAAAACCAGGGGATAGCCGTGAGCATGGCGTGTGAACGGTTGAGGTGTTCAGCAAGGCCATTTTGAGTTAAGAAGTGATGTGTAGCGAGCTCCTCCTTTATGCACATTGGCTCCTGAACCGAACTGCCCGCTTTCACCGCCAGTCTAAGGGTCAATTAAAGCACCAAATACCCTACTCAAGGTGAAGAGGTATGCATATGTACAAGGTCTGCAACACAAAAGATTTGCAGTGATTACAGTGATATATTCTCATTACGGAGACCTTAACAATCTGTCCATAAGAAGTTCAATGAAATGTGTCTTTTTTCTCAACCAGCACCGGTGGTGTTTTTTTTTTCGGCAGTGGTGCTGAAAAAAAAGGTGGTGCTTTTGGGTCAACAAGTGCCTGTGTCGGATTATAGGTCTCAAGAAGGGGGGGGGGTTGGGGTTCCCAGTGTTGTGCATTTTTTGCATGGTTCTCAAAACTTTTTTTTTTTTTCAACATGTGCGAAGGCAGTGTTCTTTCTGGGAAAGCTGTGTGTTTTTTGATGAAAACGGGTGTGTCAATTTCAATAATAGAGAGTTTGCGCAGCAGCCACTGGAGCCACCTCATGGGTTTTATTCCAATAGAGTGGGTCTCAATCGGGGAAAACAGCGAAAAAGAATTCGAAAAAGGAAATAAAGAGAGAGACTCTAGAAGACTTGTGAGACTCCTTCCAATGGCTTATTTTCCATGAAGGCGAGTATGAAAGACAATAAATTGCATTCGCATGAAGCCCAGCTCGTTACATTACTCATGGCTAGTACTCGAGCTACATCGAGGGACAATACATTTTTTTTGCAAACTGGCAAGAGGAGCTTGGATCTGTACGAAACATGAGAACGAGGATTGAATATGGAATGATTTCGGCACGTACTCACCGTCATCACAATCCGCCGGCGCGCGGGCGAGAAGTATGAGCAGTCCAAGCGGTAATAGTCCCACCAAATCGTCGTCGGCCTGACACTAAACGGCGGCAGCATGTACTACTGAGAACTCAGCGGGCTCCATGCGCACATTGTGTGCGCAATTTTGACGAAAAGCTACAGATCATCGCAGCTGCGCGAGACCATGCAGCAAAAGATAGAAGACTTGATAACCGAGCGGCAGCGCAGCAAGAGTCGCATGGGTGGGGCCATATTATCTTCTGGAGCCACTGTTTGACGAGACACAAAGGCCAGGAGTGCAAGGACCAGAACTGTGTCATGCTACATTGGAATTGGCGAGTACGCAGTCTGACGGATTCACTTCAATGCATGAAACAGCTGGAGGGCAGGAGTATCAAGGTAAAGGAGGTGTCCTTTGACAACACAGTGCAACCCCAGAAGAGCCCAGAAGCCAACCAGAAGCCGTTTTTGCAGTGCAGGTGAGGTGTCCGATTTTGCCAGAAATAAAGCGGAATATTCCCGGAGGTTTGTGCTGGCCAGCACTTGCTGAACGTTCAAGAAGGGGAGCTGATATTGCTAGGCGGTGAAATAGGGCGAAGGTATCGGGAATGAAGCGCCAGAGGCTGAGGTGCGAGAGCGAATGGCAGATAAAAGTCACGTCACATTATCTGCCAGTCACAAAGTTATCTGACATTCGACGAGTGCGCTTAATCCTCCACGTTTCGGGTCATTCGAAATAGAGAGAAGTGTTTAGCAGTGTCCTTTGAGTGTTATATATTTTTCATGGGACATAAGAGACCGTAGAGCCGACGAAACGAGGTGAAAGTGGCAGATAACTGGCAGATAACGACCCACTTGATCCAATCATAAACCCACCTCATGGCTTTTTTGACGTGCGCAACTCGATGGCTCCACCGCCAAAAATATGACGTCGAGCCACTTGAATGGCTATTTTTGGCCGCAATGGCTATTTTGGCGGGGTTGGAGCCATTCGGCTGCGCACGTCAAAAAAGCCACGAGGTGGCTCCAGTGGCTGTTGCGCAACCAGGTTAATTATGAGACACTATTACCCCCATACTAACGGTTATCTGGTCGCTCAAAAGTCCGAGGTTTATTTACGCACACAGCTGCTCTCTCTAGGCGCTCCAAGTTTGAGATGGAAGTTTATTTTAAGATTGGTGAGCAACCATCGCCACACTATGCGCTTCGATCAGACAGATGGGGATAAGTCATCAAAATGGGGGGATGAATGCGCAATTTTTTTGCGGGGTATGAGCTGACAAGAACGAATCCTAAACAAGTTAATAGGGTGGTGCGTTATGTACAATGTTAAGACAATCTCCCCCCTCTCCCTACATATTTACTATGGAGCGACTACCTTGGGAAGTACCATCTGAGGAAATATCACTATCGGTCTCCCACTCGTCAGTGTTTTCGCTCTCCTCTGATGGTTGATAATCCGAGTCCTCATTCGAGCTAGAGGCGGCAGTGTTGGCAACGGAGGACAATTTGCTGAACTCGGGTGAATGCGGCGAACTGGCGCCGGATGTAAACGAACGTCCAGTGAAGGGCTTGTTGGTGCCACTCGGGGCACTTGAAAAGTAATCCCCGCCAAAGTCATGCTCTGGTTTGGGGAGTGAGGATGGCGTTGGATATGCCGTTTTTCTGTAGGAAGGAATCCGAGTGATTCGGGGTCGTGCGTGTTGGGTGCGCGCGTGGGCGGGGCGAGAAGGCGTCATGTCCTCCGAGTTCAACGCATCGATCTGAAGGAGATCCAGAGGGGGGAAATTGGTTGGGCTCAGTGTCCAGCACATCGTACAATACGTGAGAGTATTTCCTCTTCTTGGATGACGGCAGTTTTTGTGGTTCTTCGGCGTGCCGACCGGGGAGGGATTTTGCGTCGGATGGTCAAGATCGTTCTGTGGCAGGATGGTGGGGTTGGAGGAGAGTCTAAGGAATAAGATGACACACCTTTCTCCTCGCTCTAGGTTCCTTGTCATTGTTACGCCTGATTTCCTTCAACCGTTCGTAAATTTGCATAGCCAACTCCACCTCGGGAACGGTATAGTCAAAGTCGTAAAGTTCAAGCACATCTATGAAAAGATAGAGCATGACGTGGCAGGGAACCAGAAGGCGCCAGTAATTCACAGGGCCCCCGTCACCAATTCCCCCAGGGAACAAAGAAATTAACCCTGGTCGAACACCCATTCCCCGTGACTTCTTTCTTCGCCGAAGGGTGTCCTGAACGTCGAAAATCCGAAAGCGACGTCGGTTTCGAGGATTCTTCCCGGCTTCCACCGCGGTGAACTTTCCGTTCTCGTCGATGATCTGGATAGGAGGAAGATTGCAGTATATGTCGTACCGTCCCGTTGAAGGGAATGTACTTGGTTGGAAGCGCGGAATGAGGGAGTACAGATTATGAAAGCAGTTAAATTCAGGACCTTCCCCAGCTTCCAAGGAGCAAAAGATCTGACACAGCACTAAATCAGGCCATTTGAGCTAACGTACGGCAACCCGGACGCTTGCGGTTAGGTCGCATAAAGTAAATCAGCGCTTCAAATCGCGATTTTTTGGGTCCGTTTTGTAAGGTAAATCAGACTGAAACACCTCGTACTGCGTCTGCCGTAAGTTAAGTCTGAGGGGTCCAGGATTACTATTATTTTGGACCAATAACGAGGTGTATGACCACCGATGCGCAAAATTTCACCTCCCAAATGCCCTGCAGGGACATTTTTTTGACCGCAACGGGTCCTCGATAAGGTAAATCAAGAGAACTTTGGAGGGCGGACGCGTGAGCGACTGGGGGCCCAGTCTGACACTCGAGGTTTGTGTGCGCCTTTTTTTTGCTAGCGCATCGGCCGCATTCCCTTGACTTGGACGAATATCACAGGAGGGAGGGAGGGGATTATACTCACGTGGTCCAATAAATGAACAACGAGTTTACGGAAGACTAACGAGCAGTACCGGAAGGGTGGCTATCCAAACAGAAAAACTACGGAAAGCCAACCGAGTACAACATCATTCCAGGGGGTAGATCATCACAAGACGCTGATAAACCTGGGACTGGCCAGCCGCTTTTATGGCCGGACTTCTGGTTAGAACCTCGACAGGTGCCGTACGGTCTTTGATAATACGATGTCTTTGAAGAGGTCGCCGTTGATGCATTTGAGCTGTCAGATGCTGGGAAACTCAAAATAGTTCGCACGCAGATCCATTCGCCGTGATTGTTGCGCTCAAATTTCCGGGCTTGATGTCTCACTGGAGATCTCAACGCGCTCTGAATATGCGATCCGCGCCGCTAAATATTACTGTTTCAACAATGCAGCGCGCGGAGGGAGAGGCACAAATGGTGACTTACTGAAAATTCTAAGTGCTCTCATAAAAGAACGCGTTGCTCCGGTATATTTCCTACACATCAGAAAAATGACAGTTATTAGTGGACACCTCATAGGTGCCAAAGCACTGGCAAAAAAAGGAACACAACTCCCACGCGTGAATACTCCATCAGATTAAGGCAATCTCCCGCCATGCGTCGTCAGACTCCCGCATTTTCCTGCACGTCCCGCCATCAGTATTCTCCGATGAGTTTTGGTTAGCGGTCCGCATGCTTTAAGAAAAGAAAAGAAAAGAATAAGAAGAATAGGGGCTGAGTCAAAAATAGAATATCTTTCTATTCCTTATCAATACATTAGCCCTCCGGGCAGTCTTGGTTCTTCAACCTTTCCCTGATTTGAAAATTTAGAGGTCAAACCTTACCAACTCTGTGCATTCTCGACCCGGTAGCTGAGATCCGGTGCCTCAGGATATAATCGCTTTCTTTTTTTTCATTGGTTTTTTGAGCTTCCGGAATTACAATATTCCCCGCTTCATCGATAAAATTCGGAGGGCGGGGCCTGAAGGCGATCAGATAATGCTAATTTTTCTTGATTCAACGGAGAAACATTATATCCCTGTAACTACATCGAGTATCCGATCGGGGCATTATCGACTCAACCGGGACTGCGCCACAGCCCGTCGGCTCGGCTTCTTTTTTCTTGTGGAGTTTTGGTTCCCGGCATATTTTCTAGTTAGCTGTGACCTATTTGTCCTATTACTCGTGCGAGCGCAGAAATTCTGAACGACGTTATGCAGGAATATATACTGGAATCGCACCAAGAAGATTGGACTTCAGAGCGGCGAGAGATGTTACAGGGTATAAATATAGCGCATTACCGACCCAGTGGCAGAAGGTCCGTGTCCGCAAGATATTCCTCGGAGATAACGAACATGTTATCCTTTCGATCTGGAGCTGGGTTCAATAGCCGAGCCTCTTTTTTTTTCCTTCGTCATGTTTCCTGTTAAGCCTCACCTATTTTCCCTTCAGTATGAGCGGGTCCGCTCAGAAAATTCGAATACGCGGGAATTCGTGGGCTAGGTAAAACAAACCCTTAGCGCGTCGAGATACTTAGGAATGGGTGTAAGTGCCTCAAACAAGTATCAACATCAATTTGGGATCCACCAACGAGGTGGGGGCTCCATTCCTGACGAAGGTATACCCACGGCTGTACTATTTCATTGGTTCATTGAGTCGGCTTCAAAAGATCTCCAATATAGATGATTTCTTTCAATTCTTCATTTACTATGCGTAGGTCGGGGAGATCATCCCCTACACCCCGCCTGTTGGGACCAGGCCGTAGTCATATGTCCCAGAGAGTGTGCTTTGCTATTTGGCCTCGTACTTCTCCCGCACACCCCGAAAGCCGCACCCCAATGTCTGGCAGCCTGGATTAAATTCATTGTGCTATAGGATTCCTGATTGACATAGCTCGTTAGGAACTATTGTACTCTCGTAGAGGATTGTTTGTTTGTGGAACAGTACAGTAAAGCACCCCGGCTTGCGTAGCCTGAAACCTCCCACCTTCTCTGTTAGAATAATGGTACATGAAAGCACTTCCGCCTCCTCCTCCCGATAGTGCTTGTCCAGTGTCCAACAGGCGTCATCATTTGGGGTCAACACATGGTCGGTTTGTTGAGTCCTTGGCAAGGCTTTGAACTTAGAAATTGGCTTGACCATAAACAAAGAATACAATACAATCTCTCGAGGGTAATCTGGTGCGGCAGCGTTCCGACGGCTTTGCAGCCGGATGACGTTTGCGCTCAACAAATAAGGATTTGAAGGATAAGGTACGCGGGACAAGAGGCCTTGGCTTGATCTGGATCTTGTATATTGATGGCGCTCCGTTGGTGCTTCGAAGTTTTCCAAAAAAAAAAAGGCACAAGGTAGGTGATTCCGGACAATTCCAGCCAATGTTGTAGGAGACTAATAGTGCACAGCAACTCCGGTGGGTGGAGTATATGCGTAAGGATTGCTTGGGTGGTATGCCGGGTTGCCGCTATCAAACAATTGCGCTGTTTCAGGTGTAGACACCATGGGAATCGCGTCCAGGCGAGATATAAGAAATGGTCGAAGAGCCATCCAATGGCTGTAAATATGGTAAATCCGACGGCTGACGTGAGAGCAATGACTGAGACAGCTGGAGCTTGAACCTTAACCTCGAGGAGCTAGGACTTGGCTCGGACTTCAAATTTCTATGTCAGCGGCGTGACGACGCCTTCAGGAGTACAGCTTTCGCCCACTCTGCCGTCGGTGCCAGGGTGACTTAGGTGCTGTTAGGTGTAAGCAAATTCAACATATAAGTTGCCACGGTGTCCCTCCAAGGTCTTATCACGATACATATCCGCAGCACACTGCGCTTCTCACTGAGCCGCATCACCCGTCTCTCTCTGGTTTCCATAAATATAACGATCGCCACATCCATTGGAACCACCTAATAACTATACAACATGCCACGACTTTTTTTCTCCCTTGCCCTTCTTTCCTATCTTGTCACTGTGTTGGCTGCCGGTGGCGACGGTCTCACAGATGGTGAACCAGCGCCGGCGAAGTTTCCGATGTTGTTTCACCGCTTTTACTGGCTCTGGTGCACGACTAATCTGATTTCAGCGGAGGGTTCGTTCCCAGCAAATCATTGTCCACCGTTGCTCTAGTCATGTATGGCGCAAGTGCCTTGATCAACTGGATTCGTGCGTGTTTCTCAATATAGTCACAAATAAGCTGCTGATCGAGATCTCAGAATTCTTCGTCATCGGCAGAAAATCGTTCATGTTGACGCTGATTATCGGAATGACGAGTATAACCACACATATTCTTTATTTGACCTGAGCGCTGACTTCGCCGAAGCCATGACCGCCGGATTCGTGGTGTGCCTCATCGACGCTGAGACGCTAGACAACAGAGGAATCTATATCATAATGCAGCTGTCGCTCTAACTACATATCCTTATACATTCAGCTCAGATAACGACTCTTCCCCCAGTTTCTCCTTCTTTCAGTGAGAAAGTTTCCGCGAGCCATTCCATATCTTCGAGCTCACCCGCCGCCGTAGCCCTGCGCCTTTCTAGCGACCGACTACATCCTTCTTGCTCGCCTCGCTGCCACATTTGGGGAGCAGGTTACTAAGCGCTGTCTGCTCGTGCGGCAGACGCGTATCGTCAAATTCTTTGTATGGAGCGACGTCGTCACCTTCCTCCCGCAGGCTGCTGGCGGTGCTATTTCCATCGGTAAAAACGGAAAAACGGCAGACCTTGGCAACACAGTCAGTGACTTAATCTCTTTTATTTGCGTTGTGCTGACTCGGGTCTGAATAGCTAGCGGTACGTTTTACATGTCGGCTGATTCAACGTACTAAGGCGCAGCATCGGTAGATCGTCGGACTTGTTCTCTAGCTTGTCTCATTCTGTTTCTTCACTGTTGTCCTCATTGTCTTTGGCCGGCGCCTGTATGTTGACATGAATCTTCTTCCGCAAACTTCTCACTCTCCCGCAGATCCCAGGACTTCCCCGACATCTGGGCACCGCAAAAGCCACGTCCTTGGTCATTTTTCTCGCCGGCCCCCATCGACAATTGGCGCGTGCTTTTCTATGCCATCTGCGGAACATGCGTCGGCATCACCATACGCTCCATCTTCCGTATTGCCGAATATGTTGGAGGGTGAGATTCTTGATTTATTCCGCGAACCGGGAATACTAACGGTCGTCAGACACGACGGGTACATCCGAGGACACGAAAGCCTCTTCTATTTGTTCGACGCGCTCCCGCTGTGGATTTGCATGGGCCTGTTCATCTTCGTGTGGCCGGTGCGATGCTTGAGTGCGCACCCCTGGCTATCGGAGCTGCCGATGACGTCCCGCACACTGAAGTAGGGCTACTTGGGCACGACTCGCGTTCACCCCGTTACTTTTCAGATACTAGATAGACTTTTGACTCAAAAAGCGACCCGATTATTTATTACAGCGGATGATGGAACATAGACGCACTGCAAGCTGAATAAGTGACACTAATGTGGATCACTTTTGGTGACATTTAAACCAAGGAAAGTTTCAAGTGGCCGCAAACAGGCTCGCAGTTTCATGAACTTTTGTCCGCGCATTCCAGATAATTCTATTTGGACACCCCTCGAAATTAGGCATTGTTGCCGCTGAACTCCCGGTGACGCCGCCACACTGCATAATTAAGAAGGATCCTCCTATATTCCATCCTTCTGGGCGAAAAAAAATGCGATGCCTATAGGTATACCTCTTTCAATGTTTCGGCCTGCTGCTAATTGGCGCGAAAACACGGTGAACCATACATTTTTTGGGATTAAAACAAGTTCAACATTTCTCAGTATGTTCACTACACTCACTCAGTGGGTTGAAATATCATGAACCTCATTACTTATAGAGAAGAAGATAATGAGTGTTGCCTGACGTTATAATGAATATCCCTGGCTGATATTTTTTTTGATCGCTAGCTTCAGGTGAAAATAATTGCAAAAAAGTTCAGAGCGGCTCTGATACTGAAGGAGACAAAGGATCAACCCAGTCCGGATGTCTCTGTTATCATCCGCGACAAACAACGGTCAACAGGCGTGTTCGAACTTCATTTGACAGCTACTGAGTACTGAACCATATGCGCACATGCCTGTTGACTCTGATTTCAACTGCACAAGTTGCGCAGCGTGTGATTACGTATACCGTGTAGGGTCCCAAAATATTACCCCGCATGTCCAACGCATGTCAAGAAAAGAAATATTGGGTAAAACACCGATATCCGATGAGGATGAAAGAGCTTCCTGTAGTCAGCTCGAGACGTGGGATTTCTGCACGCCCCCCTTTTCTCCTTCTTTCCGATTTTTGTGCACAACGCTTACTCGCCCTTTCATTCCTTTCACTTGCCCGCACATATCGCGCGCACGCACCCCCTTCTGCCACTTCCCCGATATTTCATTTCCACCGACTCACCAGTGACCACCCGCCCATCCCCAGCTCAATAAGTCCATCATTGGCCTCCGCTCCCACCCTCCTCCTACCGCACGATGCAAACGAAAAACAAGATCCCAGGACGACACACGAGACGAACATGTCGGACGTGCAGATACCGAGGTTGACAGGGTATGTGCAAGTGAGTAAGTCCTGATTCTGTTTGTGTCCTGCGTGTGCTCGCATATAGCTTATTGCGGCAAATAGATGACCAACCGCATCCATATGGCAGCAGATTCAGACTCGGTGAGAACCTTAACATTGTGTTTGAGGTCGTCCCTCATCCGAGCCTTACTCAAATCAACTTGATTTTTTTTTTCGAACCAGGTTCAGACCTGGTGCATGAGCTGAATGCTGACTCCTCAACTTTTTCATTCACCTCCGTCGTAGGCAAGTATTCTGCTGCGGTTCTTCGGTTACCTCGGTAACAGATGCGATTCATCACTGGCCGCCTCTCTTCCTCGTTGACAGATGTTCTCGGCTGAAAGATGTGTCCCTGACAGATGCCCCTGGCCTCTGGTAATTCCTAGCTCGAGCTTCTCAGCTCCGGTTTTCTTTATTATCAAATTCCCTGAGGATCAAAACATCGGTCTCGACTCAAACGTTCCCTGGTTTCTGGTTTACCTCGCCTGTGCTCGCCGACCTCAGCTGCGCTGGGATGAATTCTCGAAATTCCTCTTGGTTTATTGAAGCTTGAGGTTGGAGATCCGAGTCTTACCTTGGTCTAAAGTCAAACGGTTCTTCTTCTAGACGACTTCTTCGACTCGGTCATTTCATTTTTAGTGTTCCTTCGTTGGAATTAAACTACTCACGTATGCGAAGAACTAATACCCGCAGTTGGCCACAAATCCTAGCCGAACACACTTGCCGTGTCTCTGTTCTTGCACATGTGGGTATTTTTTGCACGCAACGTGAGAACGAAGCTGACTTTCAACCACTGCATACATTGTGTTCGGCGGCCATCGCTTTTTTTAGCTACTTCTTGGATCAGCTGCGTGCTCGTCTCTACTAAGGGGTGGCCTTGAGGCCGATGTCTATCACTCCCTCGCCATTTTGAAGGATCTTAATCGCTTTCAGGAACTTCTGCGTCTCTCGCCCATGTTGGAAAGGCCTTTCACCCAAAACGTATAAAAGGCGAGGAGTGTTCTTCCCCACTCATTCGAACAACTCCCTCAGCCATTCGAACTTTTGAAGATGTTGCCTAAGCTCTCGCTCGTCGCCACCTCTATGCTTGCCGTAGGCATCATCGTAATCTCCGCCTCGATATCCCGAATACTGAACTCGTCGCATGGCAGATGGCCGTCTCCGCTGCGGCCACCGTGGTTCCTCCTACGCAACCGCAGAACAACGCCCTGTGCTGCAATGCTCTGCTGCCCACCAGCGCAACCGCTGTTACCGGTATGGCTGGCCTCCTTGGTCTCAACGTGAGCGGCCTCCCAGGCCTCGTCGGTTTGGTCTGCACGCCCTTCTCCGATCATTGGTAGGTTTTTTCTTAATTTTAATATCTTTGTACTGCCGTTGACTAGGGCTCTAACCGTAGCACTATCGGCACCAGTATGTTGTGCGCACCCCAAGACAGCCAATGGGGTAAGTGAATTCCTAGGCTTAGCCATTCTGTAGTGAAGTTCTCCGTCGCAGGTGGATTAATTGCCGTCAACTGCTTCTTCGCCGCCCTCTAGCTGTGTCGGCCTAACGATGATACTTACAGATAGTTATGTTTAAATTTCTACCCATTGAGTGTATGAATAAGAAAGCCCTCCAAAAACCAGTCCTCAGTCAGACATCCAAAAGCGCACCCCTTAGAAGCTTGCGACCCAATTCTGTCTATTTTGATTGCGGCGCCGTGGGAGACCTATCTGACACTGCTCACACCCTTAGCGAGAAATCTCGCAGGTTCCTACCCAGCCGCAGTTATGAGGTTCATAAGACAGCGGTAGTGGAATTTTTCATTTAATACAGAAATAGATTATCGGTAATACTGAATACCGGACCGGTGTGACAAACTTAACTTTAGGATGAACCACAATGTGGCCGACTTCAGAAATGAAGCTCTCGGGGGCTCGCTCATTCAAAAATAAATTTATATTGCGCATGAACTCTCATACTCATCTTAAATGGATTCCGACACTCGTTTGAGTTTGATAGACAATATTTTGCAAGTTACAGTGCATCAGGAAAATGTTTCGTGTCTGGTTGATCTGGCACCAGACCAACCAAATGCGCCAGACTGCCAGAATCCAATCTGGCAACATAATAACTTGCGGCACCTCAGAATACGTTCTGGCACCAGATGTTGCCATCTGACACCAAAGCCCGCAGCTCTGGTGCTTATATATGCTGGGCCTCATAAATGTGGACAACGCTGTCAATGCAGCACATATTGGATTGTTGGCACGTAATACATAGGAACTGATATATGGGCCTTGTCCACACCGCGTGCGCCGATTTCCAAGACAGAGAAAATGATGTCAGGCGACAGACAATTGGCAGCTGAAGTGAGATTATGAGAAGAGAAAGTGGATAATCCTGTAGTTTACACACCTGCATACCCAATACCATCCTCCAAACACGTCTCAATTATGAAGAAGTCAGATCTGTGATCAGTAACGGATTTGCCACATGCGGCGCTGGGTACAGAAACAATGCATGGGAGGAAAGAGAGCGGAAGATGGCGAAGACTGCAGACGGGAAGCCAACTAGCGAGCAGAGGAGCACCAGGTCTCAAGAGTACGCAGCAGTAGCAGTAGGCTTAATGATTTGAGCTTTGAGCCTTGATATCTTGTTGTTTGAGGAAGTCTTGATACTTGAGGTCCGTTGGCCTTGAATTCTTGAAAAATAGCAAGGTATGCGGCTTCCAGCCGGAGGAAGGGAAGGGGAGATGGTGGGGGGAAAGAGCGAAGTTGACGAACCAGATCATCATCAATCACGCCATTTCGACATATTCAACTCACGTGTCTGTCGGAGTTTGAATTCGACTTGTATTTTTCGTCGTCAAACATCGACCTTTGCTCAATTAACCAGGCACTGAGAGTCATCTTAACTTTCAAATATACGTTCATGTGTTGTAGGATCCATAATTATTGAGATTTTTTTTTCTTTCTCATAAATGTTCTGGCAATGGTTCTGGTGAGTCTGGCTACATTTTAATTCTGGCGCCATTCCAGTCAGACACATCAGATGGACCAGACACACCAGACCCAAAACATTTTGCTGATGTGACGGGATCCAAAATTTCAGTGTAATTCACCATGGCTCAGGTCAAAGGTATGTTATGAACCCAGAATGTTCTTGGAAGGCTCTTAGAAACATTATGAGACTGTTAGATTCCTCAGAGAAATTTATTTTTGAGTGGGTGAGCGTTTGAGCCCCCGAGAGCTTCATTTCTGAAGTCACATTGTGGCTATGTTGTTTACCTATGTTAATTGCCAGCCGCTGTGAAGTAAAGTTAAGTCACAATATTGTCACTTGAGTCAGACAAAGAAAGACGCGCACGCTACATATAGTGTTCACAAGACGTAGGCAGTTTACCCAGATTTGCAAAAATTTCGCGTCCATTCACTGCACTGTCGGGCATGGCCGCGGGGGCGATGGACCGAACGTCGAGCAACCGGCCTCATGCGCGGGAGGGTGGAGGGTAAAATAAAATCCAGCACTCATGGTTTCAGAGTCCCATCATCGGATAGGATTACACAGCTGCATTTCAGGACTCCATTCACGCAAAAAATTACACTCATTCATTCATTCATTCAGAAATGGTATTTATATAGCGGAAGCGCGAAGACGAATAGGTAGGGTATGGTATGTATGTGTGGTATGGGCAGCGTAACCAGCTACTTATACTGCGCACGAAAAAAAAGATAGTCAGCGGCGTGCGGAGGGATATAATGGGACCGACGTACCATTGCGAGAGAGAGACGGAGTTGAAGAAGAAAGGAGGAACGCATAGGGGATGGAGGCATGGCAAGGAGGGTGAGGACGGCGTGCCGGCGCGCGCGTGTGGGAGAGATAGAGTAGTGGAATAATGATAGGAACGGGGGCATGTGGGTCCTGGAGATGAGCGACTGATGAGCGATGAGCGGTGCGGGGCGGGGGAGAGGACTTACAAGGCGTACGACGCGAGACGACAGGAGGTCTGCGACGAGCGGCGGGCCGTCTACGAGACGGGGCGCGCGCGTCATCTATGCGACGACGCACCAGTAGCCGTAGCCCTGCTGCGTGCTATCCAGGTCTACGAGCGGGCCGGCGTCGACGTCGGTGGCAGCGCGCGACGGCGATGTGGATGGGGACATGGATGGGGACGCTGTGGGGTCGGCAGCGAACGACGAGGGGGAGGCGCCGAGGGCGAAGATATCGGTGAACTGGTCCATTGGATTGGTAGGATGAGTGGTGGTAGGAGCGCTAGTACGGGTGATAGGTGCTAGTGCTAGTGCTAGGTGCTAGTCGTGCAAGCAAAAAATATCGCGGTGGTGGTGACGGTGCAGAGCGAAGAGTGCGATAGCACCTTCCCATCGCACCCCACCCGCCTTTATACCCACACACAAAGAGCCCATTGTCCGCCCTCATTGTCGGCTCTCGGGGTAAAGCATTGTCAGATCGGGCCAACCCACCCACGCATTGTGCCATTGTGCGATTTTAGCCATTTCCGTTTGCTGCCATAAGTTATCCCACTGTTATCCCATTTGAAGCGCGCAGTGATCGATGCAGGTGGTGCATGTGGCCTCCATTCCATTCCATTTCCATTTCCTGGGCGTGCTTTGGATGGGTGCAAAGAGGAAGAAGGCGATTGATGCGATTGATCGTAAAATTCAAACTCCGCATTGTTGTGCCGTTTTCGAATATTCGTGAATACAAAAGGACAATGGGTGTCCCATTATTGCGAATGGGAATGGAATGGAATGCAGAACGCGGCGACCTCGTGCCGCAGGCACAATGGCAAAAAAAACTGATACCGGCATTTGTGCTGCATGGCATGTTTATTACATAATTATCTCATTTTATTTTATTTTATTCATCGGGTGCTAGGAATACATGATCTGGCATGGAGAACGGAAAGCCCTACTAGTAAAGGAGGAAGGAGCGTGATAGGTAGATAGATACGAAGGGATCTAGTGGTAGAAAATACAGAGAGACGTAAAGGAGGCGTGGACGTCGTTGCGAGGACGTGAAAAGAATAAAGAGATAATGAGGAGGAATCACGGCAGCGAGAGGTGCTTGCGTTCCGCGCCGCCGTCGCCGCCGACGCCGTAGAACGTCGGGAGGGGCACGGCGGTGTACTGCGACGCGGTGTCGTCGTCGTCCGCGGTGTCGGTGTCGGTGAACTTGGAGAACTTGGACGACGATGGGGAGGCGGACGCGGGGTACGCGGGCGGCTCGGACGTGGGGCTCGGGAGGCTCTTGAGCGTGATCGCGGACTTTGGGGCGCTGTACAAGAGGACGGTGGTCAGCACGTGTGGGGAGGGGGCAGGGGAACGACGACGTACTACACCGGCAACGACGAACTGGTATCTTCGGCGGGGCGGCGCAGCACACAGCGCACCACCGCGCGGTACTCGCGCATCGCGTCCGCGCCAAACGCAAAGAACAGGAAGAATACGAGGCTCGAGACGGGGATCGTCCACCATAGCGCGTATGTGTACACCAGGTCCTGTGCGGGGATGAAGAGGAGGGGGAAGGCGGCGACGCGGCCGAAGTTGGAGTGCACGTCGGCCCAAGAGATCCAGGGGCGGAGGCCGCCGCGGAGGGTGAAGAGCATATCGCCGAGGGTGACGGCGAGGCCCCAGGACATCTGGAAGAGCGCGAGGGACATGAGGCGGAAGTAGCGCGAGGGTGTGAGGGCGGAGGTGGCAAGGTGCTGGTTGAAGGTGATGCGCCGGACCCAGAAGTGGTGGAGGGCGAGGGCTGTGTGAATGGGGGGTTAGACACTGGGAGTAAGGGGAGGTGGGAGGGAGGGGGCGTACCGGAGAGGATGAAGGAGCCAGCGGAGAAGAGGAGGAGGGGCACCCAGAGGATGAAGACGGAGGCGAGGGAGACGTAGGTGGCGGGGCGACAGCCAAAGTCCTCGACGATATCGAAGCGATGGCCCTGCACGACGTAGTCTGCCAGAACAAAAGTGAGACGAATACAGGAAAGCAGAGGGAGAAGGACGCACGGAGGATCATGTAGATGATGGGGAGGCCGAAGCACATTGCGCAGTCGAAGAGCTGGCGGCGGCGCTTCTGAGTGGGGGTCGTGCGCACCTGGCGCACGGACGACACGCGCTCGAGGTGGATGCAGAGGCAGAAGATGGACGCCGGCAGCGAGATGTTGCTTCCGATGAAGAGCTTCGTCGCTACATTGTCGGTGAGCCTCCAAAGCCAAAAGACAAAGACAAAGGAGACGCACTGATATCGCACCACACGAGCGCCTTCGTCTCGATGCTGTCCATCCACAGCGCCGTGTTGACGCCGTTGATGAAATTGAGCACAAACAGCCAGAGCGCGATCGAGATGGTGGGCACCGTGCCCGCGCGCCAGTGCCACGGCAGCGGGACGAGCACCAGCGCGGCGCAGATGAAAGATGCAATGGGGGAGAACGACGGGCATGATAGATAGATAGATGGAAAGGGAGTTTCTGGTCTGGGGAAGGTGCAGAAGGCAGAACACCAACCGGCAAATGCTCTTTTATAAAGGACCCCATTGTCACCAAATCACTCCCATTGTCCGTTTTTCGGGGCGTCAAGTGCCAAACATCGCTCGTGGGCGCCAAACATCAGTGTGGCCAAAGCCGGAACGGGGTCTGCCAAGCGCCTCGCGGCAGTCTCGAGGGGATGCGGTGGCCCAGAACGTCCATAAAGCACAGTCGGCGCGCGAGTCGGTGAAAGGAAGCGTGACGCGTGACATGTGACGGACAATGGGATTTCTGCATCAGGCGCTTTGGGCGCTTTACGGAGGTGAACGGGCGGCTGAGCGTGCTTTGGCGTCGCTTTGGCGCGTTCGGGAGGTGGTCTCAACTCAGCGGCTTTTGGGGAAGAAGAAAAGACGCGAGGTTTGAATATTTTGATTGTTGTCGGAACACGCATTTTTTGCCCTCATTGAGCTCTACACCGGCTGGTGACGAATGCATATGGGCATGTAGTATAGTTGGTTATTGCGCCCGCTTCGCATACGTATTTCGACTGCGGTTTGCGGGAGGTCTGGCGTTCGAATCGCCACTTGTCCATCTTTTTTGGCATTTTTCGCCATCACTGCCGTAATTCTATCATTTTTTTTCCTTTGACTGCCGCAGCTCCACGCCTTTTCCGGATAATACCTTAAGCTCTCTACCCTCGGCTTGTGAAACCGAGGTGCCGCGTCCCAGAAGATCGACGCACGGGCATGCAGTATAGTTGAATGTCACCAGTCACTGAGGGAGGTCTGGCGTTCGAATCGCCACTTGTCCATTGTTTTTTTTGGCGAGATTCTCTAGGATCGCTTAAGTTTTTTTTCCCCCGTTCTTCATGTTTTTCCGTCGCGCCCACCCCGCCCCTTTCTGGGGGGCCGTCGTTCGTCGCGTCTGTTGCCCACTTTAATACTTGTTCCGGCGATCTATTTTGTGTGCTGGTCGATTCTGTGGGCACGATGCAGCCCTAGATTTAATATAATATTAATCCAGTGTACTACGTAGTACACATCTAATCCCGGTTCACAGGGATAGAACTCAGCCCTCGTGGATGAAGGTACATCACCCGTTCAGTATCATCGTTTCACGTCTTGGATAGATGCAAATGGGCAGTGGGGGTTCGAGTCCCCCCGAAGGCATATTAGGGTTGTATGTATTTTTGCCACTCAAGGGAAGGGAATGTGCGCTGTTATCAAGGGTCGGATGTAGGGAGAATACGCCCTCGTGGATGAAATGGTACATCACCCGTTCAGTATTGTGCGGCTCTTAAAGTAGATGCAAATGGGAGGCGGGGGTTCGAGTCCCCCCGAGGGCATGTCGCATTGTTGCCGTCTGTTTTTGCCACTCAGGAGAAGAGAATATGAGCTGTTATCAAGGGTCAGATGTAGGGAGAATAAGCCCTCGTGGATGAAATGGTACATCACCCATTCAGTATTGCGCGGCTCTAAAGTAGATGCAAATGGGAGGCGGGGTTCAAGTCCCCCCGAGGGCATATATTTCCATGCTTTTTTTGTCGCTCAAGAGAAGAGAATGTGAGCTGTTATCAAGGGTTGGATGTAGGGAGAATAAGCCCTCGTGGATGAAGGTACATCACCCGTTTAGTATATTCGAGGTCTCGAATCCTGGATGCAAATGGGCAGTGGGGGTTCGAGTCCCCCCGAGGGCATATTGGGAAATAGGACCGATCATTTTTTAAATTCATTTTTTTTCATCACGGTTCATTTTTCGGTATGAATATTACTCGGGCTCAGATGTAGGGAAAGGAGCCCTCGTGGATGAAGGTACATCACCCATTCAGTATAGTGCGGCCCTTAGAGTAGATGCAAATGGGAGGCGGGGGTTCGAGTCCCCCCGAGGGCATGTGTGTGCCAAAATCACCCATCTTTTTTTTTTTCTTTTTCCCTTTGCGTCACGGTTCATATTTGCATGTGAGTATTACTCAGGTTCAGATGTAGGGAAAGGAGCCCTCGTGGATTATGAAGGTACATCACCCATTTAGTATTGAACGTTTCTACTATGCCAATGGGCAGTGGGGGTTCAAGTCCCCCCGAGGGCATATCATTCCACGCTTTTTTTGCCGCTCAAGGGAAGAGAATGTGAGCTGTTATCAAGGGTCAAATGTAGGGAGAATGGGATTTGTACATCACCCATTCAGTATACGGTGTTGTTGAATTCCGCGAATTTCGATGGGAAGTGGGGGTTCAAGTCCCTCCGAGGGCATTATTATGCTTCATGCTTTCTTCTTTTTTTGCCGTGAAGGAGGATGGAAATGTGGACGCTCATATCAAGGGTCAAAGGTTTAGCCAACAGCTCTCGTGGATGAATTGGCGCATCACCCGATCGCAGTATAGCGGTCGTAGTGTAGGCTGAATGGGAGGTGGGGGTTCGAGTCCCCCCGAGGGCATGTCCCCATACCATGTTACATTTTTGCCGCTCCAGAGAAGAGAATGTGAGCTGTTATCAAGGGTCAAATGTAGGGAGGATAAGCTCTCGTGGACGTTTCCCACTACACATGTGCAAAGGGGAGGTGGGGTTCGAGTCCCCCCGAGGGCATGCGGCGCTTCCAAGCATTTTTGCCACTCGAGAGAAGAGAATGTGAGCTGTGGGCTCATATCAAGGGACAAATGGAGGGTGAAGGAGCCCTCGTGGATGAAGGTACATCACCTGTTCAGTATTCGATGTACGTGGACAATGTCAATGGGAGGCGGGGGTTCGAGTCCCCCTGAGAGCATGCCGGGGAATTCAAGCGTTTTTGCTACTCAAGAGAAGAGAATGTGAGCTCTTATCAAGAGCCAAAGGTATAGCTAACAGCTCTCGTGGATGAAATGGTACATCACCCATTCCAAGTTACGCAATTGGAACGCATGTGTAAATGGGAAGTGGAGGTTCGAGTCCCCTCGGGGGCATGCTTTTCTTTTTTTCTTCTTTTTTGGACCGTCTGAGGGAGCGGTTCTCGTCCGCAATGTTAGTGGATGTCCCATCATCTGCAGCTACCGGGATTTCACCGTCGGGGGTGTCCGGTCGGAAGCAGCATTTTATTTTGTTTGCCTGCAGGTAAATTGCGAAAAAATCCGAATATATTAGGTTGAAATGTAGGGACAACAGCCCTCGTAGGTGACATGGCACATCACCCATCCTGCATTCATCACCGCCAATAAAATGACCGCTGAAATGGAGGCGGGGGTTCGAGTCCCCCCCAGGGCATTGGGGATCATCAGACGTCTTTTTTCTCGATAAAATAAAGAATTGTGCATGGATGTGATGCTATCTGCATTCAGAGATCCCGGCAGAGCGGCCAATGCCACGCACCCAGAAAGTCCAAGTGCGCTTGGCTAAGAAGAAAGCTGAGCAAAATCAAGTTGTATCGGCCAAGAAAGCACATATTAAGGAATTCGACCCCAATGTGAACATAACGAGCCCCAAAGGTCGTGTATCGGTGAAGAACTCGTCGAGAATGAGACGACGTTGGTGCCGGTAAGCGGTGATGTTTGCACGGCAATATTCGGCTGTCAAACATGCCATAACTTTCGAGCGGCACGGCATGCCGCCATCAAACTTTGCACAAACGAGGGTCTGAGGTCGTATTCCATCCCCCAAATACAAAGGGCGACATAAACCGACTGACAGGGCTACTATTGGCCAATGGCCCACTACCTGGGGGTGGCCCACTTCCCAGCGGGTTATAGTAGTCGATGCAGATGGGCAGTGGCGGTTCGAGTCCCTCGAGGGCATGTCGCGTTCCCATCCGTTTTTGCCACTGAAGAAAAGAAAATGTGAGCTGTAATCAAGGGTTCAATGTAGGGAAAGTAAGCCCTCGTGGATGAAAAGGTACATCACCCGTTTAGTATTCCGAGGTTTGAGTGGATTGCAATGGCATTGGGAGGTGGGGTTCGAGTCCCGTGTCAGGTGAGAAGATGGGTCTTTTTTCAAAAAAAAAAAAAATCCGTCACGGGTTCAGATGTAGGGAAAGTAGCCCTCGTGGATGAAGGTACATCACCCATTCAGTATTATTAGTAGTGAATGTCTATGGGAGGTGGGGGTTCGAGTCCCTCCGAGGGCACGCCAGGCAAGATCATCTATTTTTTCTTCTTCTTTTTTATTTATTTTTCGCATGGGAGTATCGCTCAGGTTTAGATGTACGGAAAGGAGCCCTTGTGGATGAAGGTACATCACCCATTCAGTAGTCCGAAAGTCAGTGCCAATTATGTCGAAATGGGAGGTGGGGGTTCGAACGCATTACGTTGTTTGGTGTTTTTTTTTCCCCTATTACCGTGAAGGAGGATGAAAATGTGGGCTCTTATCAAGGATCAAAGGTGTAGCCAACAGCTCTCGTGGATGAAAAGGTACATCGCCCATTCCAAGTTAGGCACTCGTTTAGACCACATGTGCAAATGGGAAGTGGGGGTTCGACTACCCCCGAGGACATGGTGATGCACCACTTTTTTTGTCAGCGACTATAAAATTGTTTACAGAGCCTCGCAATAATACGGACCGGACCTATATTGCCAGCAGGATGGTGGCCGAAGTGCAGCAAATTTATTCTTTTGGGGTTGTATAGACTTCTTATTCTAGGGACTAAAGGGTCTTTTTGAGGTCTGCACGCTCCCCGCGACCTCGGCTATGAGTGCAGAAGATTTATTATTTTGGGGTTGTATAGAGTTCTTATTCTAGGGACCAAAGAGTCTTTTCGAGGTCTGCACGCTCCCCGCGACCTCGGCTACGCGTCCCAGAGAGTGTGGTAGCGGCGCATAGCGCCGCTGTATCTTTTTATCCAACCCCTGATCTCCCTGTCGTCTCTCACAAACCCGACCACACGTCATCCCCATAATGTGATGGCGGCACGCAGCCTCCCATGCAACGCGTAACGCACACTGATAAGGTAGTTGGTATGCTGCGTAAGTAGTAAAAAAAAGAAATGTGAGCGCTTACAGCCGGAGATGCTGCGATGTTGTTAGATGCATGCGGCTACAGAAAGCAGTACATACGGCCTATCTCTGTTGGGGACATTATGCTCAAGCGGCCATGTATCAAGTCAGCGGCACGCGGCGACTCCAAAAAAGAGACCTGTAGTTGCCATTGACTTTAGCGGTCCGCTGCTGCGCATTGAATTTGCGGCACAAAAAGACCAAGTGGAGCTGGATTAATTGCGCTGTACCGAGGGGCTGAGAGAATGCTGCCACCTAGGATGTATTAAGGAATGAATATGTGTAATCAGAGATGTGCTGTTAAACTGGCGCTGTCGGTGCTGCTCAAGAATTTCCTCTCGGGCCTGGAAGCTGAATCCAATCTAGGTTCCACTCGACCACAATTTTGTGTCCAAAGTAGTGGCTCCCAGCCTGCCAGTTCCTCTTAACTCAAATCAAAATGTCCGTGGTGGCTGATCTTATATCCCTGGGCACCTTTGTGCACGCTGGATTAATAAGGTCCAATACAACCTCCTATTTAGCTATGGGGTGAGCTGCGCTGAATAGTCACTCAGAATTTAATCCGCAACGGAATAGCCGCTTGGAATTTCGGCAACACTTATCTGAAGTTGAAAGATACTGTACAATTGCTCATATGATTCAGGTTGCTCATTTTAATGTACTTAAAACTAAGTACGAGTTTTTGCCGGGCACCGCCACGGCCCACAACCCCAAGTAATTTATGGCTTTTTTCTCGATAAAATAAAAATTTGTGCATGGATGCGATTCTATCCGCGTTTAGAGATCCTGATAATCAGCCCTCGTGGATGAATTAGTACATCACTCATTCTCAGTACTCAGTGACTATTATTTGCTAAGTGGCAAATGGAAAGCGGGGCTGGAGTCCCCCCGAGGGCATTGATTCAGTTCTTTCTTTCTTTTTTCTGGCGTGTTTGGTGTAACGATTCTCATCCGCCGCAAGGTCATCCGTAAGAGCGGAGTGTTGGCCGTCGAGGATGTCTGGTCAGAAGTAGCATTTTGTTTTGTTTTCCCCCACAGGTAAAATTGTGAAGAGATGAGACCAGATTCGGGTTTGAAAGTAGGGATACTAGCCCTCGTGGATGAGATGGTACATCACCCATTCCCAATGACTTGGATGAATTATGTGCAAATATAAATGGGAAGTGGGGGTTCGAGTCTCCCCGAGAGCATGTCGGGTAACTTGCAATCTTCTTTTTTTCTTCTCGGAGCGAGGTTAGGTGCAATGGTTTTCATCCGCCGCAAGGTCATATGCGGGAGCGGAATGTTGGCCGTCGAGGGTGTCCGATTCGAAGCGATGATTTTGTTTTCTTTTGGCTGCAAGTAAAATTGCGAAGATGAGACTATATTCGGGTTCGAAAGATGGTGAAAGAGCCTTCGTGGACGGAAAGATACGCCACTCATTGCGCATAGACCTTCGTCGGAGGAATATGAATGGGAAAGTGGTGGTTCGAGTCCCCCAGAGGGCGTGGGGGAAAAAAGACGACCTTTTTTTGTTCTGCCTTCGGACATTAGTGCGCTGTGGATCAATGGGGGAATATTTAGGTTGAAATGTGGGTGAAGGATCCCTCGTGGATGAAACTGTACATCACCCATTTTCCGTAGCAGCCAAAACTCATGCCATGAATGGGACGTGGGGGTTTGACTCCCCCCAAGGGCATTCGGGGAGGGCATGTATGGGCAAATTCAACTTTGTTTTTTCCACAGGAGAGAAGGAAAGCGAATATATCGAGAGTCAAAGGACGGAGAATAAGTAAGCCCGCGTATGTAGATGAAATCGCACATTACCCAGTCGGCATTATTTGCGCTTCTAGACAATAAATGGGAAAGGGTGGCAATTGTTCCAGGCAGATGCGGAGGAGGGATGGAAGGGGGAGTGTTGATGAGCACCGCTCACCGCTACGCACGTAATATGCCCAATTCCGATCACACTACGTCCTCACCACCTAATTTGGATATATTCCCCATTCATTTAATTCCGCACATTCCTGTTGCCATTCTAGCTGTATTCCCACGTCCCGACACATCCCCTCGCCCCGGCGCTCCGCCTTGACCTTTTATATTACCCATTTTCCCCTTTCTTATTCATTTGTTTCCAAATTCCCCATTTTTTCAACATATCTCAGTATATAAATTGTACTGTACCTACAGGACAGAAGATAATAGTTTTCCCGCTTTGCCTCTCGCTCTCCGTCGCCGTCGCTCTCGGCCCTCGTGGCTTGCCGTTGAGTCTCGCCTCGTCCTCGCGTATTTGTTGCCCTCGTCGCCGCTCCGTTGCTTGTCCCCTCGTCATCGTCGTTTCGTTAGTTTGAACAAGCACCGAGCTTCGCATGAACTTCCTCTCCATCTTCTTCTTTGCCTTCCCTCCTCCGGCAGCTGCATCATACCTTTATATTTTTAGAGGTTTTTGCTCAGCGCTCAGACGTCGGTTGGTCATATCAGTGTCATCCAACTAGACAGGAGGGGTCGAAAGCGACAATTCGAAGTCGAAGTCCGTCATTCCAGAGTGATGCAACGCTGGCGAGAAGAAAAAAAATGAAGCGCGTACGCGTTGTATAGGCTTATTGTGCCTCGGATCATTGGTCATCATCCCCGGCACAGCGCAGCTTAATGGATAGTGTTCGTTGAGTGTTCGAACGAATGCTCAAATGGGCCAAAAGAATTATATAATTGATATAACAACTCAGGAGAACATCTTTGCCACTCAACTACTATTCAACTACCACCCAAAAGTATACAGCATCGAGAGATACGTGAAAACCTCAGGAATTGATGGGGAAAACCTGATTGGGTAACACCCCGGATACTAGATCACATTCCACACGGTCGAGATGCAGAATGAGCTCGACATGGACCAACATCTTCAGCTTCAGGAGTCAATAAGTAGTATCAAAGTAGTATGGTTGTAGTATGGATTCTGGAACTTTCGCACTTTCGAAATTCGGACCCCCGTGGCTGCAATCAGCTGCCATCTTGGTTCCAAATGCCTCGCTCGCGAGCTTCGCTTCTTCATGTCATGTTTCGGCCTCACATGGTTTGCGAGGTTACACTCTGTTACACTCCATCCGGCGCCCGGTGAGACAACTTCGTGTCGGCGACAGCCAGCGACCCAATTGGCAATAATAGAGCATATTCGCCGCCCAAAATCGCCTTTTGATCTAAAAAGTGATGCTTGATGCCAGAAAAGTGGGGCTCCAAAAAGGGAATAAGTGACACTCAAAAAGCGAAGTAAAGACGCAGTTTTTGGTCATTTCAGCCCGAGGACATTCCTGGACCGCCGTTGCCTTACCTATTGTTTAATCCAATTTTTTTCAGAGGAAAATTTCTCGCAGGCGTTGCACAAAGTTGAAGGCGACAGCCAAGTCAGTCATCGAGGTCACATCAATCAAGGTTCTCGCTTAAAAGTGATGGCAGATATCTGAAAACTTTTGGGCGGTGCGAATTTGGTGCGAATATGCTCTAATGTCCGAATGGATTGGGAATCAGTGCCGAATTAGGCCGAATTAATGCCGAATCAGGTAGATTTGAGTCGAGTACGACCGGCTCCTATTACATAGTACATATTGGCTTTTCCAATATCAGAACGACGGTGGCTACTAAGTGGAGATTAGAGCATATTCGCACCCTCCAAAATCGCCTTTTGATCTAAAAAGTGATGCTTGATGCAGGAAAAGCGGGGCTCCCAAAAGGGAATAAGTGACACTCAAAAAAGCGAAGTAAAGGCGCAGTTTTTGGTCAGTTCAGCCCGAGTAAATTCCTGGACCACCGTTGCTTTGCCTATTGTTTACTCGAATTTTTCCAGTGGAAATTTTGTCGCAGGCGTTGCGGAAAGTGAAGGCGAGAGCACCAAAGTCACATCTGTCAAGTGGAGTCGCTTAAAGTTGGGAGTGATGCCTCAGAACTTTTGGGCGTTGCGAATATGCTCTATTGAGCACTGGCAGGTGAAAAACCCACACACGGCGTGATGAGCGCCAAAGATTTTGTCATCTTGTGGGTCTATCTTACATACAGTATAAATGGAGATCCACGACATGGTTAAGGTACATATGGGAATTGGGATCACCATCACTGCGTTCGCTCACTGCCTTTGTTGTAGCTCCTCATGCCATCGAGCTCCACCTCTACAGAACCGGAACAGAATGCGGAAGTCAGTCAGCAAGAGAAGACTGAATCAAAATAAAATGCCTGTAGGCTCACCCTGGAAGAAGTTCGACGTATGAGTCATATCGCCGTGAAGCGCCGTTCTAACCGCGTCGCGGTAGTTGAGACTGGTTTAGTGGGTCGGTCAGCCGGTTGGGTCAGGTAGAAGAAAGGGGGCATACGCTGCGAGCAGGGCGTTGCTGTAGACTGGACGAAACAGGACGTTAGCTTGCGCGTATGGTTACAGTTTGGGACACACGTCTGCTTCGGATGATGGTGAGCGCTACGAATGCGAAACTGTGCGGCATGACCAGGAACTGCGTGTTTTTTCCAGCATAAGTTGAATTAACAGTAAGGTCGGAAATGGCACAGACCAAAATAAGAGTCAAAAGCGAGGCCACACTCGTAAGGAGTCCGAGGTTAACCATGTACAGGATGAGTTTGTCAATCATCTTCTCCGTTCTAAAGAGATAAGATTGAAGGAGCCTGGGCAAGAAATTATGTATGTTTACTTTGCGAATCCAGTTCTATATGAAGATTAGATATACATGTACCGAGACAGAATGAACAGGCCAACTGACCGGCCGCGATGTAAGTAGAACCAGAGGCCAAGGGATATACCGATATCGCAAAGTGCTGTTGCAACAAGTGTGCCGCTGCCAGCAATCTATATCACCACGTCAGCTGTTTAGTCCAAGGAGAATCATGGGGCTGACTTGGCCGGTCGGTTTGTGGAGTGAGAGAAGAGTGTTGGTAGTGAGAAGGTCCTCCCAAAGGACTAGATAACAATTAGTACTTGGGTATATCTGAACGAGAATGGCCTCACGTAAACCGAAAGCTTTCAGATATTGTCAGATTCGCATAAGAGAATCAAACAAGTTGGTAAAAGACCTAGCTGGGCGAGGGAGAGTGCTCCCTAGCAAATATTCTTAACGTCCGAAGCAGAGGTAAATGCAAAGTCACTCACAAGGACAAGTGCAATCCACATTTTCTTACCGACTGGGATGCAGCGTGTCAGGATATGGTTCATAAAGAATAGAAGCCCTGCTTACGCCTGTACACTCGCAGGATGTATAACCTTTAGAACTGTAAGTATAGATCATAAATAGAAATGGGTTTGGTTACATTTGGACCAGGGTTGTAATGCAATACTAATCTTGAAGTCAGTAGAAGTTGAAACCTAAGATTTATAAGCTACCGTCGCGACCATCGATGCCTAGACCCGAAATAATCAGTGTCGCAATATGTCTAGACAGGTTCGACGCACCCCAAGAGACCTAAACAGTATCAGACGCTGCCAAGAAAAACAGTAAAACACGATGCGCACCAGCGGAATTCAGTCAACAGCGCATAGTTCTGTGGTAGCTTGCAGAAAATGTACCAATTATGTAAACCCTCTGAAACCATAACAAAATGGAAGGTGTCCAGAATCCTAAGGGCGAGTTAATGTCCGCAGAAATAAAATGGAATATCGACCGTACAGTACGGTACCAACCTTGCGGAAGAAAATCAAAAACTAGCTATGTAGTCTAAGTAAACTTACCAGTGCGCGGAGGACGATTGTATCGTCCCCGAAGTTTCGAAAATATATAATCGCCTGGGAAACCGTGATGCCGAATAAGCTGAGTGAATTAATGAGCACTGAAAGCTGTCTGGAGGAGTGCAATTGAGTTACAAGCATCCAACCATCATGCCACCAAGGAACGGAGCATAGATGAGGCCAACTTCTCTGATAGCTTCACTCATTGCCGCTCAGCCGGTGGTGTGAAATGAATGGCTTTCGCTGGAGGGACCCTAGGCGAGCGTGAAGGCAGACGACAACCTGGGCGGCGCCGCCCGCCTACATATAGAAAACGTAAATCAAACGTAAACACAAGTGTTGATCAGAACAGCTCTAACTGCATGTGGCTGTGCGGCCCGGCTTTTGCCGAATCGCTGCCGAATCCGATCCATCCTGCTTCATCCCAAAACGTTGGTTTTTCTCCGTTGGAGCGCGCCTCCGTGCAATCGGTGTATCCCTCTCAGTTTGAACAATACGGCCAGATCTTTTTGAGATCTCGTCACTATCGCAATCGCTTCATCAATTTGAAATGAATATCTCCTTTCGGATCCGCTCACGCCGAACAGCTCGCTGCATCGACTCGGATTGGAGATCCACAATCTGCCGACTCTCCTTCGCTCCGTCCCGATTTATACTCCGAGTCCTCTCTGTCAGAACATGGCCGAGTCGGGCAAGCCCAATCCTTTCGCAGCGTTCGCGCACCTCTCCTTGCAAGGTCTTGAGGACACTCTGGGTGTCTTTATATTGGGTACGCGGTCCAGTCATAATATTCACACAAATTTCTAACTATATACTTTAGCTATACCCTCGCAGTGGTCGGCTATGGCTTCACCTTCTTTCGTTCGTGTTCTTTAACCCCGCGAGGGAAGAAATATCCACTCAATTCTGCTCATTTTAGAAACTTACTACTATTTCATCCGTTACCCGAAGGACCATTGGCTCGTTAAGGCTGCGGTAAGTGTACTGTACCCCTCCGGAATTGCGCTGCTGAATGACTACCAGGTAGTGGCTATCTGGTCAGTCCAGCGCGGACTCTTCTCGATATGATCTCACCTACTGCGAACAGTATGTTGGACACGACGATGTCTGCGCTATGTACGCACCTCATTTAATACCATTCTATTTTGCCCATCACATACTTTCTTGCAGCCTCACACACACTCTATTACTATCTGGTCACTATGTTTGCGTTGCCAGTCACGCCAGACGATGCAACTTTGTGAGTTGGTTGGATTGGATCCGAGAATTCATTTCACCTCCTATCCATTCAGATCCTTCTGTGTCGAGATTCTCCTATCAGTATGGAAGGCAATCTTTCCGTCTTTACTGTTCTTGAACCTCTCGTGTGTTACAGGGACTCGCGATTTTTGTCGTTCAAAGCTTCTATGCGTTCCGAATCTGGAAGCGTAATCATCTCACTTTCTCTCAGACAGACTAGTATTGTTGATATCTTGTTGCAGTGAGCAGCAATGTTTGGATCGCAATCGCAATTGTATGGACCCCATGTTTGGCACATTCATTCTTTAATTTTGGCATTTAGGTGATGATTTCCGCTGGAGCAGCTGGTATGAATTCCCTCTAAGCGACACCTTCACTGTTTCTGATGTACTTTCACCAGGCCTTTCAATTGGTATGAGCTAGTTCGGCGTTCACAATATTTATGTTTATCTTTCATCCTCCTCAGCTTCGACTGTCCTCATGTTCGTGCTGAAACCTGGCTTACCTTCGTACCGTAACAATTACCTAGGATGCGCAACACCCGCTTCGCAAATTTTGCGCAGGCGTACATGAAGGTTCGTTATCTCCAACGTAGGCCGCCCGAATAACGCGACTCGGAATAGACCACCATCGGTTCGGGCCAGGGTCTGCGCGTACTGTCCGGGCTGTTCATCACCGGTTTCCACGCAATCTATGCATATAAAGCTCCCCGAAAAGAGGCACCCTCGTACGTAACAGCTCATATTTTCTATCGGCCGACTCTGACATTTTGTATGTAGCCTCTGGGAACCGGTAACGAATCTCCTCGGATCTGGTCTGGGCGCCGTGATAGTACAAGCCGTGTGCTTCATCACAGTGCGCCGCTTTATTCATTTTCACTGTGTTTCGGAACCCATTGGCGGCCGCATTAATTGTTCAGTTCGTCGCGATGCCGAACAGGTACACCTGGATCATCCCGCACCTCCTCTCGAGCCGTGTCTTCATCAACGGGCTGCTCCTCTCGCGCGTTTATTTCCTATGCCTGGGATATTGCCCATAGCTAACCTCCACCTGGCAGGCTCAACACGCGCCCCATTTCGCACGGTCGCGGGCTCTACGCTGAGGAGACGCAGCGCAGCTCACGCAACGGCGCCGGCACGCGCCTCGACACGCACATGACGGCCTATAAGGGAGAGCGAGGCGATACCTTATCTGAGATGCAGTTCGCCCCGCGCGCACTCAACATCGAAATCTCACGCACAATCGCCAGCGACGCGGACACCGTCCTTGGCGGGAAGGGGTATCTGAGCAATCTGAGCGAGGTCCGTTCTGATTTACCAGGGCCGTCTTTGAGCTTCGTTGTGCTGAAGTGGGTTCTGTTAGCACTCATTGAATGACAAAGTCAACATGCATGCGTTCTGAAAATGGGCTCTGAGCTCCATTCTTTTAGGTTTGGTCTGGTCTAGGAGCAGCGCGAGAGGATCTGTACTCTGTATGTATACCACGAGCTTGTACAGTCTATTACGCAGCATTAAGCTCGCTACATAAGAACCCCGGTTTGGGGAAGTACCCCCGGCATACTACCTGGTAAATTACCCCCAATTTCCGGAAACCAAAAAGGGGTGCCAGAAATGTGATTCGGGGTGATACAGACATTATCTAGGTATGCCATTGCCTGGAGAGTCGAGACTCGTTTCTGCCGTGCAAATCCCGCAGCTGAGGTCCGGATCTGCCTAGATCTGCTCGGGATCTGCTTCCCATCCAATGTATCCAATGGCAACTAATGGCAATCATCGCCGGATGTGAGTCTTTCCGAATACGCCGGTGGGCGAGCTGCGAGCTGCTGCGAGGGTACCTCCCTTTGGGGCAGCTGCCACTAACTGCAGCCGGCCAGGATTGCCGGGTTTCGGCAATGGACCACGCGACTACACGGAGATGTCAGATGACATTTGGATGACATAGGAATCCAAGGGGATTGATGGCCGTCGAATTTCGACGGGAGGTCCAATGGCCTTTGATTAACCAGCTCATCGAAATTCAATGGACTGTCCCTACGAAGTCCAACGACAAGTCGCAGGCCAATTTGAAGGCAAGAAAAGGCGCAATTTTGTGTCAAATCGATGGAAAAAGATCCAAATGAGATTCGAACGAGTGACCACCAGGAACGATTCAATTGACACTACCGCAAGAAGATATTGAGATTTAAATTCAAGGCGATATGATATGAAGCACCACTGATCACATCTGGGTCAAGAAGGTCTTTCCCTGATCTTGCCTGCGCACGTATATGTACCTCTACAAAATTCATGTAAAATCTCTTCCACTTAAGTTACAATAACAGAGAGTGATAGTACAGTTTCAAGTATTCAGACTGCTACAACAGTAGACTCCCGGGCTGAGTGGCAAGCCAAGTTTTGCAGCAGATTTTTTTTTAGGGAACGGGCCATGACTGGAGACAAGCTTTAAAGTTGAAGGTTTTAACCAGTACATAGCTAATTAAAGCAATTGCATCAGGACTCTCTTAGACACAAGAGTAGTACTCAGTATGCGTTCATGGAACAGTGCAAACCCTTGGAAAACCCATCAAGTCGGAATTCTAACGGGAGGTTTCGGTCCCGATGGCAGGGTCGATGGCTAGGCCATTATAATTCGACGGGCTGCCATAATCGTGTAGATCCGAGGAGGTTTCAGGTGGGCCACGGCCACTCCATGCGACCGACCTATGCGCCTACCCGGTCGTTGGTAGACTGACTAATCCCGCTCCTGTCGAGGACCAAATTGGAAGAATGGGGAGGCAGCCTACTCGCAATTGGACTGCAAATTTGAATTTGAACCATCGGCGGTCACCACAGCACCCGCGATGCCGATGTCCAACATTAAAAACCGTATATGCGCGCGCCGTTCACGGATGAGCTGAAAATTCCTGGTACCGACTCAGGTGCCAGGTCTCCAAATCAGAATTAAACCTGCATATAGCAGTTTTCTCAACGATTGGGTTCATCTTTTTATTCAAACTCCGCCGGATCATTCCGAAACGTCTGGTTATTTATATCTTGAACACTTACTTAACGGCATCACCGAATAATGCACCAAGGCATAAATCATGGCACTATTAACGTTGAGAAGCAGAAGGAGGGCCAATGGATACTAGTGCCCGTGTTTACTGTAAATTTAAATATAACACTTCTCAAACAGTCCGGCAGATTCTGATTTCAAAAGGTTTGTCGAGGTTTGTCACTTCAAGGACTGTAATATTTCGATCAATTCGAACGGCGGGGTGACGCGTGACCAGTTTGAACATTCGAAACGAATTTTAGCGTGACAGGCGCGAAAAGTTCGAACAAGGGCGAAATGCCGATTCCTTGGCGAGCCTCGGATTTTTGCATATGGAGCAAATGAGCCTATCGCTGTTTGCCGGTTGCGTAGTGTCAATCAATAATTTTTCTTTCTCTCTGTCTCTCCGCTACGATCTCGAAGGCTGCTCCGCTGCCTGAACTCTCGGGCGCAATGGAAATTCCTCTCGACATAGAAGCACAACTTCTACCACCTCAAAATCTCTCTGTCTGGGACTTCACGTCCTTCGACCTCCCCTGCCCGTGGCACCGAAGAAAAATTCAAGCCCTGCCGATTTCTTCGCTGTGGGAGCGGTTGATCCAGAACGTTCTCTGTATACCCCTACGGATATCAGGGATTCTGGCGGCACCAATGAGAGAAAAATTACTCTCAAATTTACTTGCATTTTGGTTTTTCAGGTGCCGTAGCTTCAAAATTGAATTGTACCCTTTGGGATGTTCAGAAACATCTTCTGAGCTATTTTGGCCAACTGGCGGGTGCGCTGCTGCGTTGGATATGTTGGGCCTTGCGCATTCGAAATTTGAATTGGTCAAGAATCGGTTGGGGGGTTTAACAAGCGAGGCACGAGCTTCATTTGTTAAAGTGTCTGTCTACAAGAGACTAGTTGGGGGGGGAGGGGATTCATTCTATTTGAGTCTGCCACCGCAGGTGGGCCACTTGTGTTTCTTCGGCTTCATATTCTATCTGAAGAGATCCATATATCTGTAGTTTCCCTTTTTTTAAACCACGATTCGTGAGTTTGACGAGGGAAACAGTACGCTCCAGCCCTGAAGAAAAGGGACGCGTTGTTGCCCCCTCCACGTGCCGAGGTGTCGCTTGTCTTCTGCCTTGAGCCCAAGAGGTGTGCTCAGTTCTTGAATCTGGTATCTCCCATTTGGCCTATCTCCTATACCTGGCTACATATCTATTGAAATACATCTGGATTTGTTGTTTTTGAAGACCGTTCTGTCTGACCTCTGGGCACCTCTGGGCGGCCGCAGATACACATCTACTACGGTTTGACGGGAAGTTTTGAGTATTCGCGACATCCGTGGGGTGCCTGCAGGCGAGTTTGGAAGTCGTAATCATGAGCAAAAGAATCGTGTTTTGAAGACGGTTATGTGCAGTATTTACAGTGTAGTTATGAAGGCAACGCGAGTACAAGCTAGACGCGATGAGCGAAGCCAGACGCGTCGAGAACTAGCGACGGTTAAGTCGACAAGTGAAATTTGATCCATTGATGATCACTTCCTTTTTTTAGGGGTGGTCGCGTGATCTGAGGATCGATCACCTCTTGCTTGAGCCACCGCGCTGGTAGTGTGGCGGGAAATAGCCTTGTGAAATTTACACCTGCAAATTAACCCGGTTAATTAGCTGCTAATTAACCGGGAATTTTTGAAGCCCAAAAAGAGGCTGTAAATTACGGTCTATTTTACCCTAATTGACCCCGATCTTTCCAGCCACTGGAGTGAAGTATTTGAATGGTCAAATGTCAGGCCATGTCCTTTTGCACTATCCTGAGTTTGTTGACTGATTTTCGTAATTTTCGAGGACAAAAATCGAAGCTGCTGAAGTGTTTCGAGTGGTGATGCAGTGATTTGTCAAGAATCTGGACGATTTGGGTGTGATGGCCGTCAAATACCACCAATGAAGTTCAGAAGGCGATGGTAGAGGGACTTTGAAAGCAATGTGGTCTCAAAGGAAGATGGATGGAGCGACTGAGAGTGGCTATTTGACTAGTAAATTAGCATTTTGACCTATTTTACCGCGGTAAAATAGCTATTTGTCAACTAGGCCTCCGACCTATTTCCCGCCACACTACGCGCTGGCTCTGGATTCCGGCGCTTCGTGGCACCTCGTCGCCCGCCGAACCCCTCCCCCCCCAATCTAGCTCGCCCTAGGCTTACACGCGCCACATAAAGATAGAATGCGGAGGACCACGGAGAGCCGCGCAGGCTCAGCCGCTCTAGGCAAGCAACTCGGTGTCTACGTCCACGTTGACTTCTGCGACGAGTACAGGTCCGCCTGCCAATAATGCGACATTGCGCACCGGTCCGACGCTCCCTGCCCGCGCCCTACCGCTTACGGGGCCAGTGCGCCACCCTTCGTGCTCTCCTCACCTCTGACGCGCAAAATGCACCATCTCCGTCGGCGCGTCGACATACATACATGCTCCAAACGCTCCACATGTGCTTTAACAATATCCTCCTTGAATCCGCTGCCGCTGCATCTACATCGTGTGCTACCGCCGACGCACAAATTCACTCCCATATTCATTCAATACAGAATCACATCCACGTACGGTAAAACGGGCTCGCACCCTCCATACCGTAGATGCCGCCACGCGTGCGCTCAGCTCAGCGCTCCTCACAGCTCCAACGGCGCTGGCTACGAATCCACCCAGCTGTGATACGCGCTAGCGAGGGAGCGCCACGATCTTGCGCACTGAACTCCATGCGGATGTAACGTGCGAAGGCGCCATCGAGGACCGTCACCGGGTGGACTCCTCCGCCCTTCTACACCAACGTGCCGAGTGGCTATACCGCAGGAGAGTAAGAGAACAAGCGCGCTGCGTTTGTGCACCGAAGAGAGGCATGGAAGACAGAGGAAAGGCGATGGGACGCCGAACGCGCGAGCTGGCAACGCGAGATCCGGAGATGCGGGTTGGGGGCGGGGCGGCACGCGCGGAGGTTGTAGAGGTGAGCGCGGATCTCTATTTATTATTTCTTGTGTGCGCGAGACCGGCTTTGCTCAGCTGGCAGGAGTGACGTCTACGTCTACGGGTATTGAGCGTACGACGACGGGTGGTACGGGTGAGGGTGCGCGCGCAGACAATGTCGAGGCGCATAACCTACCCCGCCGTACTGCGGATTGTGCTCGGCACCACGGGGAGTGGATTGGATATGGTGCGGAGGAGCGGCCGGCTGTTTGATATTTTGATATGCGTGTTGGGTTTTTCTGGCCCTCGTCTTTCGTTTTGCAGGGGGAGACGTGGTGCCTGCTTCTTCGTCACGAGTTGCATCGGCGGCGCGTTTTTTCGCGTCGGGCATTATTTATTAGGGATGGCAGTCGCAGCTAGCTCCGGCTCTTCCCAATGCCCATCCACTCTCCGCATATTATATTTTATTCAGCTGACACACCACATACGCAGCTGTTCCTTTTTCGTCGACTAAAGCGCACCTGTTTGCCGAGATCAAGCATGAGTGCGTTATTCATTTGCTTTCTTCCATCTGTATCATTCTTCTGTTTTATTCGTTTTTTTATTCCTGTTGTTCTTTCGTTTGCTTGTTTATTTCTTCGCGTACGCGGTTCGTTCTCATCTTATTTGCGTCTCATCTATGCTTGCGCCCCTTGACCCTTGCGCTTCCCCTTTTTTTTTTCTTTCGTGTCGTTTTCATTTCCCTTCCAAGCTTGCAATTGCTTTCACGTTTCACACGTTTCAGTTTTTCTCCTCCTTGCACGTTCAAGCCCTCGCAAATGACAGCGCCCACCGGCTGATCAGTGTATCCCGTAACGGTACTTCCTGAATTTATTCATCTCACCCACTTGCTGAATATATTCACCTCCTTGCTGATTAATTTGGTGAACAGGTATAATGTCTTACATATTTGTATACGCGCAGACGGGCAGCTGGAGGGCGGGGCGTTGAGCAACTTGTTTTCTCTTGATATCTTTCATTGGCGTCCTCTCATTTCTATTTTCTCTTGGGACTTTATTCCTACTTATATGGGCAGTCTTTTGTGGGGCCGGCATGCTGCGCTCGCCAGGCCTCATGCGAAATGACGCATGTATTTTCGTTCATCAGACTGTGCTTCTTTTATTATTTCCCCTCTATTACCGCGCAGATGGAGCAGGGACACCTGGACGCCGAAGCGCTCAAGCACCTGAACAACTCCGGTGCGCGCGGGCCGGGGCCGGGGCTCCGGCCCAAAGCGAAGAACTCTGCATGGACGCCTATAGGCACTGCGGCGCTGCTATTACGACTACAGGTACGGGTAAGGGTACACGAGTACGAGCGCTAATATGATCCAGCTTGGGCCGACGCCTGCCCACTCACACACGCACGGTGCCAGAACGCCGTCGAGCGCGTTGGGTTTCTTTTTCTTTTCCTATGTGCGGTGCTAAATCCGCCGGGTCGCGAACCGATATGCGAATTATAGCCCGCTTGTCTGCAATATATCCAAAAGTGCCACTTCACCACCCACATCTGCCATTCCTGGATTGTAAAGTACCACTGGCTCATCTCATTGCTGCCAGTAGTGATTCTGAGCATGGTTGCAGATTGTGTAGTGGTGGTTTTTTTTTGGATGCCGCCACATTGCTGTTCCAGTGAGCTACAGCATGGGTGGTTGCGAACCTGGTAATAGGTCTATATTAAACACATCTGTACCTTGCCCATATCATTTGATTCATATGATACTAATAATACAATCAGAACACACGTCAATGATATATAATCCTAAAATCACAACAGCATCTCCGTCAAAGATCCCACCATGCCCACCACCTCGAATTTCAAGAATGTCATCCAATACACAATCCTGGCTGCAACTACTGCCAAGAACATTGCAGAAACGGCCAAGGTGCCTTTCCTTGGCTCAACTGCAGTGTTGTGCTTGTCAATTTCAAAGTCTATTGAGGTAAGACAATTTCTCTGGCCATTGGCACCACATTTGACAGGAAATAAAGACAACCAAATTGAACAAGGAAGAATGTGTTGAGATTATGGAGCACATTCATGAAATACTGTGTATCATTATCCAGCTTCATTCGACCTCAGAAATCAAAGGTGTTCTTCCAGCGGCACTCTTGTATGACATTGCAAAATTCACAGAGTGAGTACCATTTGATGATGTCACTTGTTCATTTGATATTTTACCCCAGGGCACTTGAAAAGTTGTTCACAATTCTGAATGTGCAACACAAGGGCACTCTAGGAAAAATCAAGGGACTTTTTAGACAGCCCAAGGCTGCAGAAAGATTAGAAACATGCAAGCAGGAGCTCAGCAGGATGGTTGAGTTGTTCAAGGTATATCAGATGAAACATATTTCAATGCATATTCAAATCATTGGCAGGCTCAAGTTACAGTTTCAACCTTGGCTCAAATGGGGCAAATGAAAAAGGATGCAAAGGAACAGCATGAACAGCTTGTTGCCCTTTTGGAGACTCACTCTGACTTCTCTGGTTCTGATTGCTCCTCGGTGAGTAGCAAATTATAACCATTTAAGAGTCTTAGCTCATGGTTGTTAGGTGACAGGAACTCTGTCAAGGTTAGGCAATAATAGGTGAACCAAATCTGAGATCCTCGTTGATCTTGCTGAAGTTCTTGAACAGCTCAGTATCCTTTGTTCTACTTCCACCCTGCCCCAAAATCTTCCATGGCCGTGAAGTAGAGCTCCAAGATGTGGTGAATATCCTAGTGCAAGCTTCTGCCCGCATTGCTATCCTAGGTGCAGGGGGCATGGGAAAGACCAGCCTTGCCACAGCAGCACTTCATAATACACAAATTGAAGCCAAGTATTCACATCGATACTTTGTTCCGTGCCACTCAAGCCCCACATGTAGTGAGCTGGCAGCAACAATTGCAGATCATATTGGCTTAGAGAAGGGCTCAAGCATGGCAAGGAAGATTGCACATTACTTTACCCATGCTCCTCCTTCCCTTCTAGTCCTTGACAACCTGGATACCCCTTGGGAAACCATTTCATCTCGCTCTGAAGTTGAAGAGTTTCTATCTCTCCTGACTGATGTCCTCCACTTGGGTCTTATGGTGAGTGATGTTGTGAGTTGATTAGACACCACCCCTAACATGCTGTAGATCACCTTGAGAGGGTGCCGAGCGGCCAAGCAAAAGTCCAATGGACCAGGCCTTTCTTGGCCCTCTCAAACCACTTTCCAATATGGCTGCTTGGCAGACTTTCATTGAGGTTGCTGATGAAGGCCATGATGATGCCAGCATCAAAGAACTGCTTGAACTGACAGGGAATCTTCCACTGGCAGTGAGCCTCATTGCAAATGTTCTGGGACTGAAGGGTGTGCCCAGGCACTTGCTCGTTGGAAAATAGAAAGTACTCGGATGCTTTCAGAAGGGTATGACCAGAGATCAAGCCTGGACATCTCCATCATGTTATCATACACAAGCTCCCGGATGACCCCAGGTGCTCAGGAGCTGCTCAGCATTCTGTCCATGCTACCAGATGGTCTTGCAGATTCCGATTTGGTACAAGCCAAACTCCCCATCATTGACATCCTTGCCTGCAAGGCAACTCTGATTCGAACATCATTGGCCTTTGTTGACCAGGATCAGCACCTGAAAGTGCTGGTGCCAATTCGAGAACACATCCTCTATATTCATCCTCCAACAAATGCCTTGAAGCTGAAGCTACGCGAACATTTCCATCAAATTATTAATCTTTGGAACCAATTCAAGGATATCAATGTAGCAGATATCTCCCCCAAATTTCACAAAATTTGGGCAACTTCAACACCATTCTCCAGGATGGGCTTGAGACAGGGGGGCCTGATATTGTCCAGAACTTTAGGAGCATCCTGTTTCTCGATCAATTCTATGATCGAGTTCAAAACACATATTCATGCCTTATGCTACAGCTTTCTCAGCAAATGCCCCATTGGAAAGACCATCCAATTTTTTGGGAATATATTATTCGGCAGCTGGGATCTTCTCACTATTTGCCTCACTTGGATTCCAATAGTGACATCCCCCTAGGCACTCTGCATTTCAAATCAAAAGCTCCATAGAACAGGGTAAGACATAGTCGCAGTCATTGTACCTAACTAATTTCTCACCAGCCAATGGTACTGTGCTCTTGGACACTACTTCCGGCTCACAAAGTTGAATATTGTGGAAGCCCTAAAGCACTATCAAGGCGCCTATTCTCTAGCAGAAAGTATTGGATACCCCACCATTGTTGGCCACCGTGCTTTGGTCTGGATATGCTACATTCTGATGGCGACTGGAAAGCCCTTGAGTGCACTCACACATGCTACGGAGGCATATAGATATGCGGAGCACTTAGGGAGCATCTACGGACAAGCACGGTCTCTCCACTATCTAGCCATAGCCCACCTGATGCTGGCAAACTATTGGCATAGTCAATGTCTTTCGCAAAGATCCAGAGACTTGTTGACTGCTTGTGGTTTCCAGCAAAGTATCTTGCAGCTTCACCATTTAAATGTACAGGCTGAGATACACCTCCTGAAATCAGAGTATTTGGAGTCTCGTATAATTCAAGCAGTTATTGCATCGAGCCGCCAACCAGCTTCATCCCATGCCATCATGGCAAACTTGCACATCGCTATCATTGACATTGCTACTGGTGCAGATTCCCAAATCATTCATCAAAATCTGGACCTCTGTCGGTTTAATTTGAAGCCATTATATGGGCACGAGGCCAGACAACTATCTCTCACCGCTGATCTTGTGGATGCTCAACTCTGTCTTCGAGATGGGGTTGTTGAAACCTCAAATACAATGTTTAAAAAATGTTTTGCATCATCTCTGCATATGATGAGAACAGACCTGGCACTCCAATGTGCTGAAAGGCTTGCAGACCTTTCCACTGGCATGAATGACATCACAACCACACTCCAATGGGGAGGACTATTCATTAGCCTGGCATTGAAGTGCAAAGACAAGCGCCAGACAATGCAAGCTTTCCGATGCCTTGGCCAGATTTTTTTAGCTGAAGGGGACAATGAAACTGCCCTCAGCTTATTCAATGCTGCTTTTGATGGATTCACATTCATGGATGTACATCGCTGGGGGCAGATTGCATGGTGCGAATTGCTGATATACTGAATGATCGTGGAGAGGTCATAAAGGCGGTTGAATTGTGGAAGGCTGCAAAGCCTCTGTTTGAAAGATCTTCCCAGATGACAGATATTGTGCGGATTCATGCTAAACTACCAGAAGTTGACTCCGCCTTTTAAACACATATGAAGAATAACTTTCAATGACTTTCGAAATTGAATGTACTCGTTGATATAGCGGAGGGGACAGACATTGTGAAAGATGAGGAGGAGGAAGAGGATAATCTGCCTCAAAAAAAATGATTTCGGGAACAAGGGAAGCCAAGGAGTCTTTGTTTGCGTTGCAGCCTGGTAAAAGGATAGGGTCAATCTTGTTGTCTTGAACTTAAGACACACCCACCTGTTCTTATATCATGTCCGGTTCATAGCATTTGTCCGTTATGTAGTCGGTTATTATTCATTTAATGTTGCTTTTTG